>JAVJAQ010005087.1:0-617155 GCA_032362365.1 Zygogramma bicolorata | reverse complement strand
ATTTTGAGAAGATTTTCGATGGAAAAATGTTCTTCTGCTTTATCTCCTGGTGGAAGGAAAAGTACCATTTTTCTCTTTATGTTCAGAAAATGGATTTTTCCAGTAAGGTAGTAGAAAAAGTTTCTTACAGAAGACTGGAACTGTCACTTAGAAAATCCTGACAGCAATGATCAATGAGTTGCTGAATAATTCTGCCAACAATATCACAAAACTGAATGAGATACCACTTTGGTATTGTTATTTTTGAGATTTACAGAAAAACTATACAGTGCTTTTCAGATGAAAGTATCCACCTTCAATAACTTTTGTAATACTGGTATGTAGGAAAAATCCAAAATCACGTCAATTTATGTTGGAAGGGGCAAGCATTATGGCTTATTTAAACTCACTGGAAAAGCCACCCCCTCACCCCTAGCATCATCCCTTGTTTTTATTTAAATTACTTCTCATAGTTTTTATGTAAAATTTGGATACTCCTCTTTGAGCTGATTTCAAAAATGTATAATACTTGTAGGTTAATGTGGTTAGTTTATGAGATAAACAATTTTTCTTTTAATAGCACAAAGTTTACTTATTTTTTACTTTCACCTCATTTGCCTGTAATAAATGGGTTGTACAACAGTAATCTTTTTAACTGTGCTATTTATTTTACTTCAAAAAAAAAATCAATAAATTGACGTGTTTTTGGATTTTTCCTACATACCAGTATTACAAAAGTTATTAAAGGTGGATACTTTTATCTGAAAAGCACTGTATATCGTACAAAGCCACATTCACAAATTACATGATACTTGTTCCGGTTCACGCCTTGGCCTTGGATAGAAAATATACCATGTCTTACTGTTCCAGATTGGAAAACTCTCGAACCGAAAGTAGCAATATTCACAGCTTTCAATCTCCAATTATCATTGATATAAACTTCAAGTTGATATAAACTTAAATCCTAAATGAACTATCAACTCGGTAAATTCGATTGGATACAGGGATCACTGTGAAGAAAATTTCAAAAAACCTAGAGAACTTCGTTCCATTATTTTGTGTTGATCGAAATACATAAGAAGAAATCATCCTTGACGAGACAATGGCATATTCACGATCATAACACATTAAACCCTCACCATATTTGAACAAGTCGCTTTCGCCTCCACTTATAGCAAAAAAATTCCATAGATTACTCTTTGTACAATATCTTGCCTAATTAATTCAAAGAGCTCAGTCCAAATGCCTTCGAAGGAATAATGAAAAATCATTTGTTGAGACATTGCTTCTTATCTGTCGATGAATTCAGAACACATTTCTGTGGTAACACACATGTCACTACTTCTTTTTGATTTTCAAATTTTCAATATATTATTGATGTTATTTACTTTTCAAATTTACCATTTTCATGTGATTTTTAGACTTAGGCCAAACATGACTTGAATGACATTTATTCGTGCTGAAAAATCTAAAACAGTTATGTTGAAATATTACAGACATGAATAAACATAACAATATCCACAGAAGTATTATGCGTACTTGTTTACGGGTTTACGATACAGACAATTATGAGCAAATAGGACCAGAACTGGGTACTGAGTGTAAAATAAATGTACATCAATTGAAATTATACTCGATCAATTATATAAAATAGCGTAGATGAACATGGGTATACATACACACATTTCAATATATGCAGAAATGTTGAAGCTAATGAATAATGAGTACATATTATGTTATGGGTTATTAAAAATCACAGTAATCTGTGAAATGAGACAAAAATAATCAAAGAATATATTGTGGACAGTGTTTTAACCTTCAACCGGCCTATGAATATCCATTCTTTCATTTTTCTCCACAAATGACAGTTGTTTTCTGAAGCATTTAAAAAAAGGTTCATTTATAATTTCTTTTGGTAAATAATTAAATAACTTGGGAGCTAGATACCAGTAGCTCCGTTGTGTTATAGATTTATAAGCCAGTGGTATATAATGGTTGTGCTTTGTTCTCGTTGCATATGGATGGTTTGGAGTGTCATGTTCAGTTTTGTTTTTGTATAGTTGGTATCCTATCTGAACGTTGTACAATTGTCTGACATCTGAAATTTGTGTTTCTGTGTAAAGCAAATTACTTGCATATCTTGCAAGTTTGTTGACTAATATTCGAAGAAATCGTCTTCGAGAAACTTCAAGAGCTTACAGGTGAGATTTTGATATTCCTTCCCAACCAATAATGCCATTCTTTAAGTTAGTGCAAGCGCTGCGAAACATTCCGTTTGAAAAAACCGATGACCTCATTCTGATTGATGATTTGAGTTAAGAAAGACTTAATTAATGATATTGTGGAGGTTGCCGGACGGAATTATGGTCCAGTTTTTTTTTTCGGTCCTATAATAGTTTTCGCTTCCATCGCTGTAGCTGCGAAAAAAAAATTGTTATTGACTATTAACACCTGGTTTAGGTAAGGTATGGAGAAAAACGGTATGATCTAATTCAATACAAATTTAATAAAAAAAGTGGTTTACCTATTAATAAGTAGTGAAAAATTCATTCAGGTAAGTTTTGACAATTATTGCCGATGCATTTGCAAAGGAAAATACAATTGATTTCGCTTTTTCTACAAGTGCAAAACATTGTCAGGCATTCAGCATTATATTTGCAAAGCCTGATCAAAGAATTTGTCATAGGTGGTTTTGCCATTTGCACCGGGTACAACTTTCCATCTCGTCTTTCATAACCGAATTGGAGTAAGTTCGGAGGCCCATGTATTGCAGCCCTTAAGCAATGTAAATACAAAACATCAAAAGTTCTAATAATTTCAGATACATTTGAATTGAATCCCAGCTTAAAAGATATTTTTTGGCTGATCCTTCAAACCAAATCCCTCAAAAACTACTATTCGATAGCTTATGCTAAAAGTGGATGTTGAGTACGAAAACATCGGAATCTGCACAATTTATAAAAACTTGTTCAATTCCTTCACGAACAGCAACAAAAATATGGCTGAAAATCCTTCAATCTGCTTCTGGAGAGATGAATGAACATATTTCGACGGAAAAAGGTTTCATTTTCTTTTTAATTATTAATGTAATAGTTCATTAATAATGTTACGAAATTTTCTAGCGCCGGCCTTGTCGCTCGTAAACGCAGAATAATATGAATCTAACAATTCAGAAGACCTATTACCTTGGAGCTTGAAGATTTTTTGGAGTCTTTATATCCACCTGTAATGGCCAGCTGGGATTTTGGTTGAAGGACTTGATATAAATATTTGTAGTCAGTTTCAGTTAGTTTCGGTTTAGCAGTGTCTGAGGTGTTCTTTTTTTTAAATGATTTATTCAACGTCGGCCTGTTTTCCCTACCAAGGCCAATCATCGACTCCGGTGACCACATTTCCCCCAACCGGAAATTTTGCCGAACACTCTGGTATTCCAACCAGAGGTAGGGATCCTTTACGAGTCCAACAACCATGGACTCAGGACCGCCGGCTTTACGTCTCCTCCGAAGGACAGCAATTCCTCAATATATCTTGTGTTCATTGATATATTGCCTGCGAGCTATGATATAATACTTTGCTGCAGTTTTATGAGCTTTCGACGCGGTCTTTCCCTGCTGCTTAGCTTCAGATATCGAATGACCAGTCAACATGGAGAGCTAGGCCATGCCCGTGAGGTATTCTTTTCATCATTCTTTTGTTGATTAACTATCATGATTGTAACGGTCATAGAATCTTCGCCACTTAATGTCCCCTTGAAAGTCATTGTCACAGTGTCTAAGATTTTTCAACAAACATATGTTTCGATTTAGTTAGGTAGGTGGTGAATGAATTCGGCTAGAGCTGTATGTTGCGGTGTCTTTCTGTTCGTTACACTGATATATATCACTAAACACCGCTAATGCTTCATGGAGTGTATTGCCTGACAATTTTACATTTTGACTGCTAAATGAGGCTTGTATGAAAGTCTTCCATTTCGGCGTGAATGTGCATTTCTTCGCGGCATCTTCTATAAGAATTTCATCACACAACTTTTCCTCTGGTATAAGTTCAGTAGTGGATAGTTCCTTCCGTAATTCCTTAGCACACATGACGATTTTGCTACAGTCTAGCCGACGTACACGTTCAGCTATTTCCTTAATGAACTTCCTGCCATGAAAACCAAAGAAGATTGCTTCCTCTCAGTAAGATATGAGAATAAAACCTTGTCACCAAATTTATCGATCAGCATCACTTTGAGATCACGATTAGAACTACATCCTCTACTTCAGCGAGTACAGTCATGCGTTGAGCCAAGTATGTCAATTCAAAAGCGGTCGTCGAAACACCGTCTTTTATATCCGCCATTAATTTGTCAAAAGCAGCCAGTAACTGTTTTTGTGATATTTGTTGTTGGTCGACCTCTTTCGTTACTAGAAGATATTGGTAATGAAACGTAATTTCTTTAACACGACGTATGATATTGGAAGTTTCTGCAAATGAATCTTCCGGTGTTTCGTATAACAAATTTTTGTGAAAATTTCATAGTATTATCAACGCATTGAAAAACAGCAAAGCTGCTGAAATTTCAGTTAAAAGATGACTTTTTTTATTTTGGTTTTCGTCGTATACCACAAATGGAACATCATGAGTCACTCGACGAATCGCTGTTGCTTCTTTTTGATTTGCAGGTCAGTTGATGATCCAGCTACGCCCTGTGTTGTTGATGAAGCTCTTTCTTCCAGCTCCCTATGTAGTGACGACGACGAATTTTTTCTTCGCTGATATAGCTGGCCATGCAACTTTTATACCACGAGAAGTGTTCTTCATCAGCATTCGGATCAAACAACTTCTCAAATTTGTCTGAAATTTCGTCTTTGCGTCGTCTTGCTGCATTTGAATAGTTTCTTTCGGTTCATTCACCAGTTCAGCATGATTTTTCGTTCGCCTTTTTTTTAATCTAATAATTGTAGCGATATTTATTCACTTTAAAGAAAGTTATCACAAAATTCGAAGCACTGCTATTTCAAATATTGGAAAATGTATCTGTTATAATAATGGATGAAGTTCAGCTATAACTGAAGTCACAAAAACTGTTGAGAAAAGCGCGGCCCGCTCCAAAACTCGAGAGAAGGTATGTGACGCTGGGAAGGAGATTTATAATAAAACTGACAACGGGCTTTTCTGGCAACTTTCAGTTCCAGGTTTGGAAGGATCTTGCAAAAACATTCCAGTCGAGAAATAGCGGTCAATGGTTTTTGCATTCTATACAACATTTTTTTTCAACAACTACAGCGATGGAATCGAAAACTCCTATTATAGGGCCGAAAAAAAAAACTGGACCATAATTCCGTCCGGCAACCTCCAAATTATTATTCATCAAGTCTTCCTCAACTCAAATCATCAATCAGAATGAGGTCATCGGTTTTTTCAAACGGAATGTTTCGCAGCGCCCGCTCTAAGTGTGATTCGACTGAACTGCTACAAATATATTGTATTATGTAACGTATTCAAATGAATACTACATATTTGATTTTGTATGAGAAACTCGTGAGATATATCAAACATCATTTGTCAAAAGTACATTCAATCAAATCAAACGTAAAAATACATATTCTGTTTTTTTATGTACACCTATTATTCACAAAATATGACATTTTTGTGGAGTTCGATGTTGATTTTTCAGCTATCTGTAAAGCTTTCCAAGTGAGAAAGAGAGCATGTTAATAATCGTTACAGCTTCGAATATAATCAATCAATCATCAATCATTGTTTGAGTCATTGACACATTCGAAAATTATTATTCAAGAAACCAAAGGTACTTAGTTTTCTGGTTCCAATTCTGGTGTCGATGGATATTGAATCACTTCAGAAAGAAAGGAGTGTTTGGCTACTCTGTTCTTCTCGAGTGAGGAATAAACACCAGATTATTGGCAATCAAGTGGTAATGTATCTTAGAACAATCTAATCAATCTTCGCGGTGGTGAGTGCAGACTTGTTTACTGAAACTGCAATTACCATTGTAATGGGATGGCATCGCCAACACGATTATAATTGATTCTGCGGTGAGCTTGGGCCATGTACAACTATTAGGAAGTAACCCATTGGTTCCAAATGAGATAAATGAGGGGCAATATGTCATAGGAAAGGAACGTGGCTGAATTGAGTCTTGAGGTGGATATATGTAACAGTAATTTTCACCTGAACTTTCAATTCCACTTTCATTATGAAAGATCAACGTCTCATTCTTAGTAGATCATCAGAAGAACCAACATTTTCACTTCCACTTCAGAATATCAGATTTTTCGAAGTGAAAGTATAATTACCTTTCGCTAATGCCCAAATTACAAAAGAAAACAATGGAACTATAACTAATGAAAGAAGCTAATTTCAAAACTTCCTCTATATCCAATCACATTCATGTTTCATGCGGAGGCGTACTTTCTAAAGATTGTGCTGCAAAAATACCAAGATTTTCATAGTGGAAATTATGAAGTGACTCGAAAGTGAAAATTACTGTCTACATGAATTCACCTTGAAATATCCCCGGCAGCATCAGATATTCATAAAATATTTTTTTATTTGAAAAACAGCTGATGTTGAATCTCTGCCAATTCTTCATAGATGATTATTTTCTCGTTAGGCAAAATCTGTATTTCCTTACTGTATGTTGAATAAAGACGATTATTATTATTATCGTCCAAAACAACCTAGTCAAGTCTGTACTTTTCACTGCTCCGACCCAGCGAGCGAACGAGCTTATTACATTAACCAATGACCACTTCCCGTACTGCAGGGTAACTGATCAATATCTCCGAGAATTGTGAGTCCTGAGCAAATGCAACGAACCGAGAATAACGGCCTTCTGCATGCTATTGGCCATAATCTCTGCTGTATTTCGGCAAGTCATCATGGTCTTGAGTTTCGATAGCAATGTTGATCAGAACCACTAATTTGAATAGTCCGGGTGGAGCCTGTGAAGTTCGTGCAGAAAATCCTGATATTTTGTCCGTTTTTTCTGTTCTTTTCGGAGGATTTTCATTTTGGCTGGAGCCGAATATTCTTCAAAAAATATTGTCTTACTTCGATGGTCGAAGAGGCCTATATATTTTTTCCGTTATTTTCCAATCGATGTATAAAATACATATGGGGTTCGTCAAAACTATTTAATACAATGAAACAAAAATTTACAACAATGTGTTCACATAAAATATACACCAACAGTAATATCAAGAAAACAGTTTGAAAGCAACAAAAAAAAGTAGTCGGATATATTCAAATCAGGACTTATAGGAAAAAAAATTATCTAAATTATACTGGGTTTTTGTCAGAAGATATTGTTTCAGGTTCTGTTAAAAAAAAATTTGTTGTTTTTGCGCCCGTGATTACTTTTGGTAATTCATTATAAATTTTCAGAGATAAGTAAAAGAGTGAATTCACAGAAATACTATATCTACATAAAGGTGAATGATATTTATTACATTGTCTGGTATCATAATGATGCATCTGCGAGTTCAACATAAATTTATCTTTATTATTGAGAACATATAGAGCTGATTCGAGAATGAATACGGCGATAGGGGGGACATTCTCCAAAATAAGATGCCTGCCTCAGCCTGCTATCGACTTGACTATAATAAATATTCAGAAGTTGGTTAAAACTTAATGTTGATTTTAAACTTCTGAACATGGAACATAGGTGGTTCAACTTCCCAATAAGTAAAGAACAATGACTTTCCCAATTCAAGTTGCTACACAGAATGATACCCAAAAATCTCACATTCTCTGAGTCAGTGGAAATAGTTGTATTTTTGATTTTTATTTCAATATCTCAACTGTTTTTCTGCCGATGGTGAAATTTCATCATATTTGTTTTAGAGCCGTTGAAGCATAGAGAGTTTTCCTCAAACCAGTTTACCAGAGAATCAATAATAATTTGACACCTTTCGGTCAGAATGTTGTCCTTTTCATCTGAAATTATAAGAGTGGTATCATCCGCGTAACGTATTATCGGTATATCCGGTGCAATACTGTCAGCGTCGTTGGTATAAAAAAGGAAAAGTATTGCTCCCAGAACTGATACATGCGGTACATCCATATCGTTAGTGAGAAACACACCCTTTTGTTTGATGATATAGGCAAAAATAGCACTTTGTATGCTGTTATTCGTCTTACTACTGAGCTCTCCCAGAACATCGAAGAATTCAGTATCAGTGTTCCCACCTTCTTTTTCATAGCATATCACACTATTCTCGTTCAACATTTCCATATTCGTGTTCTGAAGTTTTGCACAACTCAAATGAAATACATTGTCACATTTAGTACATTTGACTCCAGATTTCAACTTGGCTTTGCACCTTTTACAGAATTAACCTGTGAAGTCAACCAGATCGTTCGACATCTCGACTACTCCTATATCAGCCTTATTGGCTTGTGCTTGGCTGAAGGTTGGGAATGAACAGTTTCGAAATACATAACCTTCTATTCTCCACAATTCACTCTATATCCCCTGGAGCATTAGGCAGTACCCGTGTCATGTCTATTTTATACAAATTCCGAAGGAAACAGTAAAACACTCGTAACGCCTCGTTTTGCTCAAAAAGACAGCAAATGCATCAAAGTCTCGGGCGCCTGTCGGTAGGCCCTGCTTCTAGTGTCAGGGACCTTTATAAACCGTCTTGGCACGCCTTTGAGAACCCTTCAGTCTTCAACTTCAGCTCACCCGACCCGAAGAAAGCCAGCTCAATAGACAAACCATATGTGCATTCTCGGCAGCTTTTACGTGAGCTTTTATTCGTGCAGGCTCCATCTCGGTTAGATTAGATTATTGCGGACCTTTTCAGATCTATTGTGATGCTCCTTGGTTGTTAGAGCAATGGTGGAAGTCCAAGTAGGACCTCAAAGCTGCAGTTGGAATGTTCCATGTAAGCCTGTGATCAAAAGCCATACCTAAGTATTTGACTTCCGTGGCAAAAAGAATCTCCACTTCATTGAGTACTAGTGGTTCTAGTCCTTTCATCCCTGTTTTCCTTGTGAACACGACGACAGTTGTTTTTCAGGCATTCACTGAGAGGTTCTCATGCCTGCATCATCTGTCAACGATGTTCAAGGCTCTTTACATGCGCCTCGAGATGACACCTGCAAATTTTCCTCAGCATATCCCAGGCAGTATATGCCTTCTTCAGATAGCTCCCTGAGGAGATCGCCTACTAGGGTTGGCCAAAGCAGTGGCGATATTACGCCTCCTTGTGGGCATCCCTTTTCTGCTCTTACCTGTATGGTAGCCTCTCCTATCATCCTTCTTTCTAGGCTGGCTATTATCCATCGGCATAAATCATCTAGTACTCCTCTTTTTCTCAGTGCGCCTATAAGTGACTCCGTAGAGACATTATTAAATGCCCCCTCGATGTCTAGAAAGGCAGCTACTGCCATTTCTCTGTCGTCCAGCGACTTTGAAAGTAGTCTGTTCAAGTCGGCAAGCGCTAAGTCTGTTGATATCCCAGGCTGGTACGCATGTTGACGAGCGCTCAGAGGTTTCTCCTTAAGCGTTTCGTCTCTTATGTATCGGTTCAGTAACCTTTCAACGTTTTTTATTAGAAAGGATGTTAGACTGATAGGTCTCGGTTACGGAGAATTGGTTTACCCGCTCGGTGTCGAAAACTATATCATCATCATCATCATTTATTAAATCCTTAGCGATCACAGACATGATATAGGATACGTCACATACAACTTATAAACAGAACTAGATTATTATGTAAATTTCACAATTCACAGATGATATGAGATTGATATATAATATCATATATATATATGTATAATATGTGGTCTCGGTAGTGTAGTGGTTAGCATATCTGACTATCAAGCAGAAGGCCGGGGTTCGAATCCTCGCCGGGCCACCGTGCTGGGTAATCGCACGTTAAAAGGTAAGGCCTCGTTGATCCATTGCTCGCACAAGTTTCGACTTCTGAGGGTTGACGTTCGTCAGCTGGTTAACGGAAACGAACAATTTTTTTTAGAACAATAAAATCAATTGTGAAAAAAAAAATTAAAATAAAAAAAAGATATATAAAATGTGAGTATTAAATACTACGGTGACTCATATATTTTGTTTTAAAAATCTTTTTGCTTCTTTCACCTCTGAGTAGTTGAGGTAGATTGTTGGAAAATTTTGCACCTGTATAAGATGGACATTTTTCAGAAAATGAAGTGAGATGTTTACGAAGCCTTATTAAATCTCCGTGTCTCGTAGGATAAGAATGGCTATCAGATATTCGGTGATGATCCTGTGAATACTTTTTGAGAAGGAGTATACATTTGTAGATATATACACAGGGTACGCACATTATTTCGTTCTCGATAAAATATTGTTTGCAACTCATTTTGGGGGAGCAACCCCATACAGCGATATTATAAAAAATGTGCGAGTACACAATAGCAGAATAGACATTCAGTTTTTTTCTGTTGGAAATGGCTCTCAACTGCCTCAATGCATAATATCCAGAATTAATTTTTTTGTTTACTTGTTCTATACTTGACTCCCATGACATGTTGCTATCTATGTGTGTACCCAGAAACTTGGTACTTGTCGATGATGTAATAATGTCATCGTTGACTCTAACATTCAAATTATCAGAATACCTATTCATTCTATAACAAAACTGCATTAATACTGTTTTACTTTAATTCACCACCAACGAGTTTTTTACGACACCAGTTTGTGAAATCAGATGCTAATATATTCAATTTTTCTTGGAGTTCTTGCGGATTTTCGGCGTCCGTTGCAAGAGTCGTATCATCTGCATATAAAACAATACAGCTTGTGCTAACGTAATTTGGCATAACATTTATAAAAAGCAAAAAGATAAGAGGCCCCAAGACAGAACCTTGAGGAACTCCTAGATCCATATCATGTAACTGGGAATGACAGTTATCAATTTTCACGTGGATTTTCCTGAGAGTCAAGTACGATTTGAGCCAAAACAGAAAGTTGCCCCTGAAACCAAGTGAGTAGAGTTTACTGCAGATTATATTAGGATCAATGCTATCAAACGCTTTCGATAGATCAAAGAACAGGGCACCAACGTACTTCTTCCTGTCAAGAGCGTCATAAATATACCTGAAAAAAGTATAAAATGCACTCTCCGTCGATCTACCAGAACAAAACCCATGTTGAAATTCCGTAATAATATTGAATTTTTCCAAGAAGGATATCATTTTGGTGTAAACACATCTTTCAAAGATTTTGCATAACACTGTAGGGACTGTCACTGGTCTATAATTCTCAAGTAGAGTGGGATCCCCCTTCTTGAGAATTGGTGTAACTGATCTAATTTTTAATTTATCTGGAAATGTCCCAGTTTCTATAGAAAAATTGATTATGAATGTTAATGGTTCACAGATGAAGTTGTTGATATGTTTTATTATTTTTGTAGATATACAGTCAATTCCTAATGCGTTAGTGTTTTTCAAATTATTTATTATTTCATGAATGTCTGTCAAGTTTATAGGAGTGAAATAAAAAGTCTGACTTATATACATCGTTGTGTAATCATTGGTTGAAGTGAAATAAGATGTGATCAAATCATTTGCAATGCTTGAAAAATATACACCGAAACTATTTGCAATAATACTCCTATACAAGGTCCATCAGCAGCGTGCCTTGCTGCCCTGAAGAAAAAGGCTCAAATTCATGCATTCTCATGGTCTCGGACCATGCAGTGAAGGGTATCTGAACTCCTGATGACTTTACAGGCTCTGTTATGGAGATACTCCAAAATCAAAAGTCCACAGCCCTCTTATTGTCGAAAAAGATATAACAGTGGAAGTGCATTGACTCTCATTTGTTTATTCACTCAAATTCAGTTGTCTCCTAACTTTGAAATCAAAAATACATTCATCCAACAATCTTTTATTACACTAAAGGAAAACACTGAGTTTGCAGCCTAGCTTTGATTTTGTACGCATTTTTCCACATCTCGAATAAACAGATAGTCGAGTGAAACCGATAAAATATGGCCAAAGGCATCGATATATGAGTGATGATTGTCCAAGCCCATTCACCGAAAAACTTCAGATGGCTCGGTCTGAACTCGGCTCTGTTTTTCTCCAGAGTGTTCATCGTCCACATGGCCATATTCGCGATGATCAAAAATGTGATCAATTGTCTTGCCGGTTTTCTCTTGGTCTGTTGTATATTGCTGCACTTTCTCCACCAACCGTCGAGTACGAAAATCGTTTGGATACACGTCTGTATGAAGGAGAAGATTTCGGTTACCATTTCCAGGTCGTTGATTGAGGATCTCGTGAAGTAACAGCCGATTATCGAGAACATGCAGTAAATGAACATTCCAGTTTGGGAGACTACCAGAAGAGTACAGTCCAGGCCGATTCCAGTTTTTTTGCCTTCGCGACCTGAAAAGTGCATAGGAATGTAAATGAAGAACTACCCTGTAATTTTTCTCATTGAAGTTTCGTTATTTCTAAAGGTCATAGGTATAAAAAATAAAGCTGTGAATTTCCTGCAGTGACACCATCGACGTTACCACTTCATGGGATTTTTTAACACTAGAGAAAATTAATATTGATGAGTGAATATGAGATCCATTAGTTATCCCTTGATATTTTGGATTTTTCAAATCAATTCTAAATTCGTCTTTCAAGAAATCTCCAGAACAACTCAGTCATAAATTTTGTAGCTCTTCACCAAATTCCAACTCTTTACTGCCAGCTCGAATTTTTCTTCTTTATAACAACTTACGCTTCATATATTCGGACGAAATATGAATCAAATTACGAATCTATGCTACTATTATGAAAAGATGAAGTTCCTAACTCTATTTGTTTGTTTGTTTGTTGTAAATACTGACCTGATCATAACAATCAGAAAGCTACAGTATTCAGAAGTTGACTAAACGGTTCGGTTCGACTTCTACAAGGACGAAGTCACGGACAAAAGCTAGTAATTGATAAGTTCGACGTCTACATTCAGTATCTCTTCTAGAAAATATTTCAAATGACCACAAAAATGTTATGCACCTTCAGAATTTCAGTTTTTTTCACTGACCGAGGTTTTATCTAACTTAAAGAGAAGAAAATAGGTTTCCACTTCTGAAAATACACATTATAAAAATTCGGACAACCAGTAGTAATGTGTACAAAAAAATGGGATTTTGTAGAGGTCTCGTTTCAAATTCGGAACAAAAATCAGGTTTTATCCGATTCGACAGAATGAAATATCCTGGAATTGAAAGAGAAAAATTCGAAATGACAGCGGGGCTTTGAAATTTCGATGGGAGCTATAAAATTGGATACTTAGTAACTCCTTTCAAAATTACCGAATAAATATATTCAGAGGTTCATAAAAAATCGAAATTGACAGATCTATAATAGCATGTGACACCTGAGAAAGTCTTCATAGTCCAGACGAAATGTACATGAATTTGGACGACTTCTATTCAACCGCCGCCGTGCCAAATCGCCAATTTTTTTGTAGGTAGGTTGGACCTCAAGGAATATAGTGTGAAATTTGTGGAATCGAGAAATGACGATTTCTGTAAAAAAAAATTATTGAAAAAAAACAAAAGACATATTTTGATGTTATTATCTCTGGAATAAGATTTATCGACAAATGATTTCTACAAAAAATGTGCGCCGTGATGAAATCTACAAAATAAGTCCTATGCAAAAATCACGTAGAATTATTAGTTTGCTAAACAAAAAATTTTCAAAAAAATTACTATTGTATTTACGAGGTTTATTTATAAAGTACTGTCCTCAAACTCATCCACCATCTGAAAGAAACTGTCCTGAAGAGATACCGGTAAGGTTTGTCCAGCCATCATCTTCTCGTGCGCCATATAGCGTCCTTTGTACAAGCAGGGAAAAGCCAAATTGATTAAACTTTTGAGGAGTGACCGTAATAATCTCAAGAGACAAGCTAGTCTTTTCAATGATCCAAATGCGTTGAAAAGTTCGATACAGGCAGCCAGACAGAACATCGTTATGATAGCTTCTCTTTTGATGAATTTCGGTACTTATGTTTTACGAAGTCAACCCTCAAAAGTACGTTCAATTTAAGCTGTCTTCCCCCAACCGCTGAGGCATGCGATGAACATTCGCTTCGCACTTATTTACAAGTGTGCGAATGGCAAGGCGATTGTTCAAAGGATCCAATGCAATGGGGGTGGAAAAGAAACAACGGTATGTTGGTGCCGATCACTTGTAAAAAAGACCCAATTTCGGCCAATTTATTAGAAATAATTTCTTGCGGTTGCGATACAAGTAAATGTCAAACTAATTGTGCGCGTCGAAAAGTAGGGCTGAAATGCACAATATTGTGCAAAAAATGTTGCGGACAAAATTGTTCGAGTGTCATCAAACCTGAAATAGTTCTGAGCGATGACGAAATCGACGAACAATTTTCAGGAATCTCAGACTATATAGATGATACGGAGGATGTAACGTTTGCATTAAGTGACGATAATAATAATGTAGTGTAATGTATGTATGTATGTAATGTCAGTGTTCATAGTACGTTCGCTTGAAAAAGATACAGTGCATCGAAACATATAGCGAAGACAATAGATTCTGTGGAAATCTAATCGTGTTCTACCTTATACTTTAATGTAGGAAATAACGGTAAAAACGCTAGCTATGAACCGGAGAAAAAAAAATATTTCATAAGGTACTTTTGTAAGAATGTATGTAGAAAGATAATTGTAATGAAAAAATTACGGACGGATTCAAACTTACTTTTGTTCTCCTCACCTTTCAAATATAAGATTATTTATTGGCCTCCCAATATCAACATTGAATTTAAAAACAATTTTTTGGGCTACGTGTTGAAAAAATTGATTTTCACGAACATTTCTGAATTCACGAGAAAAAACTACGTTGAATAAAAGAAACTCATTTGTTTACGACAATTTATAAGGGAGATATGGAAATTGTTAAGTTAGCCGCGCGAGAAGAGCCTTGGAGCGAGGCTAGCAGGCCAGCACGCGTCACCCGGCTATACCGAGGCCGCGTCAGTATATTTCGCGTGCGAGTGACTGAATGCAATCATGATCTGCCATGAGATTGATGCTCAAAACGATTTCTATAATATCAAATATTATGCATAACACTATTACGAACGCCCGAAAACTTGAATTTCGCGAAAATGTTTATTTAAACAATAACAAATGAAACAAACGTTAAAATTATTGTATCTCGGCCTAGAATAAAGATATTGAAACTTTTTTTTTAAATTACGCCTCTCGCTAGGACATACGGGAATCTTAAGGAACATTTCGAATAACTTGAATATATAAGGCGTAACTTCTATTTGTTTATAAGCTAAAATATTACATACTTATTCGAAAAACATGTTAAAGAAAAATAAAAAATATTTTTTTTAATCAAATCCTGGATGTACATGCTGAAAAGAACCACCCTGATTTTTTGCACCTTCTCGGTCTTGTGGAACAAATGCTATAGCGACACGCCAGATTTACGAAGATCGGTCATTGTTGCTAAACTATATAACATGGCTGGTTAAACCTTACCGGTATCTCTTCAGGACAGTTTCTTTCAGATGGTGGATGAGTTCGAGGACAGTACTTTATTAATAAACCTCGTAAATACATAAATAATTTTTTTGAAAAAATTTTGTTTAACAGTGGTTTACCGCCAAACTAATGATTCTACGTGATTTTTGCATGGGACTTATTTTGTAGATTTCATCACGGCGCACATTTTTTGTAGAAAACATTCTTCGATAAATCTTATTCCAAAGATAATAACATCAAAATATGTCTTTTGTTTTTTTTTAATAATTTTTTTTGACAGAAATCGTCATTTCTCAATTCCACAAATTTCACACTATATTTCTTGAGGTCCAAACTACCTACAAAAAAATTGGCGATTTGGCACGGCTGTTGAATAGAACCCATGTATTAGTCTACTGGCCTATCACTTTCCAAGTTGAAACCGATTATGAATTCAAATTCAGATCATTTCAATCATGCTAAATCATACAAATTTCTGAGATGTCTAGTTTTCGTTACATACGACCCCTTGTGAAATAACCTCCATACAGTGCCCAATCACAGCGGAAAGACTGATGACGGCCGCTACATGGCATACTGGCGACACCCCTTCATGGAAACTTGTCACAACTTTCAAAGATTACTACGTGTCACCCATCTTCTCAAAACCTATTGTGAATGATGAAGCGTAGGATTTGGTGAATCATTTTCTGTCATTTTCTTCTCCAAATCAGAAAAAAAAGCAATAAAAAAGCAAAGACTGTATGTAAAATTTTTGATATTACTTTTTCCATAGAAGTTTTGCTATTCCTTCTGAATTCAGATTGTGATATTTCTATAATATTTTCAGTTGTATTCTAATTTGCTCACATTGATAATTTTTTGTGTATTATGCTGCTGAAATGAATGCTGGAAAATATTTCTTGATAGTAGGGTGTAAACGGCAGTTCATTTGGCTGAATGCACTCCCATTATTAATCCCAAGGTGTAGTTTTTTCAAATATCTAACGTTTCCATTTGAGTTGTCACAAAAGATTGAGATCGAACTACTTTCATCGAACTCTGTATAACCATCAAATATTCAACATGTGTTCAATCCCCAAATTTCGATGGATTAAAAAGTGAGGTATATTCATTGACAAAATGCTGTAAGGCTGGAACCTTTGATGTAAATATATAAACTTTATAAAGAGATCAGTTCCCTCGATGTGGATAACGTATGAAACAGTTGAAGAATTGACAACCTACCATCAAACTGATGTCAGTCGCACGCTGTTGGAAAAAAAAATCAGTATCTTCAGAAGATGAAAATGAATGATTAATATTCTTGTCCTGAAGTTGGTAACCGTTGTTAACGAAACACTGGTTTAGTTCGACTGTTATCAGTTTGGTGTTATTTCAATTTCTTCAGAAAGTCCTCTTGACCAAAAATCTAACATGTTTTTCAGTATTCTGAGTATCAGATCATCATCATGCCTAACATTTCCAATCGTTTGAAAAATTATCAGTGGTAACCTCCATTAAAATATCTCTTATATTAATAGGTTCTCGAACAATATAGGTTTACCGGTATTGTAGTATATTTAGCTTTAGCAGACACAAAGTGTCAACGTTACTTTGTCAGGATGAATAGGTAGGGACTGTAAAGGTATTCACATATATAGAAGGAGAGTGAAAATTGAGTATTGATAGAATACGCACGAATATGCAATTAATAAAGAAGTTAATTGAAATGTACTTTTTATTGCTCGTGTTCCCCAATTACTTCAAGACACCACAGGTATATATTAACACTCACCGAATTTCCGGACATATTTTAACTTCCTCATTTTCAGCATCGCAACCAAAACAGCAACAGTAGTTGCGATATAAAGTATCAACTCTACTACATTGACCTCCAATATCGCAAATGGTACGCTCCTTTCAGATCTTGTCAAAACAAAGAACATGATCAACGAAATTATCGTAAGGACAGTGAGCTGCGAAAGAGAAAATATTTTTAGGTAATTTATTTGAAGATCTATTATTATAGTAATATTAAAGATAGTAATGAATCTAAATTAGGGAATCGAAATTGAAACCAAGTATATATTTCAGAATTTCAAACACTTGTACGATCAGAATGAATATAAAAATAAAATAGATAATTACATAAGAATAAATAAAAAAAATTAATGAATTATGTAAAAATAAAATCTTATCTATATATCTATAAATAAAAAAAAAATAATATTGTAAAAGTGGATGTGTTAAGCCTTGCGTAGATCCAATACTTCAAGAGATGCATTGTTTTCAATTCGGATGTGATCGGCCACTCTGAATAATGGTTGTCCAGTTGAATGTGGATGAAATCCACTCTTTCGGGAATTTGCAATGGTTCTCAAAACATGAGGAGTTAATATGAAAAATCCAGTTTCGTTATATTTTGGCGAGCATACTATCGCAATTGCTTCCGGTATCAGTAACTGGTAAGGATAATGGGTATGAAGATCAACACTTGAAAGGAATGCAGTTTGAGTGGGGTGAGTGTGAATCCATCCTATTGTTATCAAATTATGTTGATCTTGATAATCAAAAATCTCCTCTTCATTCATTGCCTCGCAATAATCTGAGGTTCCTTTTCGTTTTGGAATAATCATGTGAGTTATAATTAGCTCATTACTTTCGAGTCTGCCTGTTAGAATGCCATATGTCTCAATATTTTCAGAAGTATTACTTTGTGACATGGCTTGGAATATAGTCACCACTTCAATCGGTACCACTATAGGTCTAAGTATATCATACTCCTCTTGGACACTGATTTTTGAAGGCTTTCTGTTGTGGTCTACTGTCGGAAATAATAAAATGAAGTGAAATATTACGATCAAGAGCTCAGAATACGAGATATTTGTCTATGATCACAGTGAAAAATGTGAATAGAGCAACTTGAACATTGTAACAGATTCATTATATTTATGAATGAGTTGGTACGAGTAATCAATACAGAAAATAATCATTATTTTGTTTCAGTAACAACCGAGAATGATTTGTGTATTAATTACAACATGTTTTTTTTGTATATATTTTACTCAAACAAACATGTATTTACTCAACTTACCATGATTCCAGCAAATAATCCTTTATGCGCATTCGAACAATCTATAGTATAGTGATGATTTGCGCTCAAAAGTCTGTCTCCAAGGAGATCTGGAGAAAGAAAAGCAATATCACAACCATTGGCTAACTCGACGATAGAAAAGGCTGACGAAAAAAAAACGGGTTGAATTATACATTGGTATTTGAAAGGAATGAAGATTACTGAAACTTAAACTTCTGGTGGAGTCGCCAGTTTTTCGAATATGATTTTATAGGAAAACCACATGCATCAAAGAACACAGAGAGCTGGAAAAGTGAAAAATATTCCTTTTTTTATCATAGTTGTGGTTGCTATTTGAGGACCATCACCTGAAGACGATTGCGGATCTCAGTGATCGAAACGCCATCAGTACACTGAACTTGAAACTTGGTTTCAACATTCGTTCATATTTATTCATACTTCTTCATTAATATTTTTTTCCACAATATTAATCCTTTGATCAATCAAAACTTTAATTTTACTTTTTGACTGAAGAATCCATGTCAAAATATTCGAAATATTTCGTAACAATTTGATAATTCGCACATACAATATACACGTATATATTCTTGTGATTGTTCCTCTATTAAACTTCATTTCACTCATTCAGATAAAATAGCGGGTCGATTCTGAGATCCGCATCCTCAATTATTCTGGATATACTTCTATCCATAATGAGAGTATAAAAAACCAACCTACTGAAAAGAAACTGGTTCGTCACTCTGTTGGGGGAAGCAGGAGTTCTGGAATTCTTTTTCTCTTTTTCGGTTTTTGCATCAGGGCCAATCTCCACTTGTTTCCACATTTCGAATAAAATCACAGCACATATCAGACTGTATTCGATAGTACAGGGAAATAAGAAAGGACTTGAATTTGATACTAGGGATCCCATGATCTTTCCTTTGCAGTATTGTTCTCTCAGTGCCAAACGGCTAGTGTTATGAGAGTGTTCTGTAAACATATGATTTTATAAATATAACTCTATTCATCCCAAAAAAATGATATCTTTATAATGTAACATCAAAATGAATACGGAATAACGATTCAAATGGTAAGTTTCCTACTGCAAAATGAAAAATTTCAATTCTTCTTTAAATTTTCTGTCTATGAAACATTTGATATATTTTCAAAATTCATCTTTGGTCAACAGGGTTCGAATAATTCAATTTTATATTTGCCGTGTATAGTGCTATCATTTTTAACATCATAAAAGAACTTGCAAGTTCTTAATTGGTAGATTCCATTAATATTAAGTAGGCTTCTATGTTTATATAAATTGATTGTAGTTTATTTTAGGCCTAATTCGTAGTTGCATTTGATTATTTTTTTGTAATCGTTATAAAAGATTCATATGAGAACAATTAGCTTCTCTCCACATTGAAAGTAGGTATTGAAAATTTGAATAAAGTAAACAAAAATATATAAGTTCCGAACATATTAATCAGGCGATAGGTCATATTTTGTAGAATTCACCGCATTTTCTTCTATAGCAAGTCATGTAAAACTTTGCTTGTTCGATACATTATTTCATGGAATTGTTGTTGAAAATGAGGGACTGGGCATCATAATTGAAATTTTCTCTTGGATATATTGTGTAGCAAGATTTCCAGAGAGGTGAAAGTTATTGTATTCCAGACAGAAGAATATCTCTTTCTAGTCTCTCAATATTCAATTTTGATTAATATCGGAATTTTTGGAAAAATAAATGAGGGCTATTTCATCAACAAATGAGAATAACTTTATTTCAACCCCCTTTTATTATCGAAAAATTAAAAGCTATCTGAAAACCAGGATAAAAGTAAAGTAAGTGAAATATATTAAATTCAAGCCGTTAAATCCTCTATAGTTTTGAGCCAAACTCATAATTATATATTTTGATCTAATGATATTTTAAATCATTATTTCGGTCCAAATTGAGTATTGTATCCAGTATTTTCTTTTGTAATTTTTATAAAAATCATATCAAGTGGGCTGGACATGAGGCCTTGATTGGTGTTAAAACAACATTATTGATAGTTTATGTGTTTTCTTTTGAAACCGCAGAATTCCACGAGTTCTATCAGTTCTGTGGGTCAAACAAACTTAATAAACCGAAATATACAGTGCATGACATTTAGTTACTCTACATTTCATTTGGAATAGAAATGTTGAAAAAATGTGATGGCCAAGTACCTACATCTTTTTTTCCGTTAGGTGAAAAGATAGTGTGTGATATTGTGTCAGGGTCAGCCGTTTTGTACGAGTACCTTAGCATGTATACGTTAGGGTAAATCAAACTACTTCCTAATTTCCCATAAGTGAAAATACGTTTCGAATAAAAGACTGGGAAGAGGTTGGAGAAGTACTAAGAGCTCGGCAAAGCTCTCTTCCCACTTTTTGTTGTGAACAACTGGCAACTTTTCAACTTGAAATTAAGTTTGAAGTAATTATAAATGAAATATATTTCAGTCGGGCACAAACAAGTATCTTTGTCAGAACAGATCTCAGATCTTTGACAATTTATTATGAAGAGACATTTCGTTTAATTTAATTTTTCCAAAGTTGCTGATTATATTCGTGTTATCCTCATTGAAAAGATGGATAGTACCTTGGAAGCAAAGCTAATCATGGAATGCTTTTACATTGAGTTAAGTCGCTGTAAATCTCTATTAGAACTTTCTGGCTCACCCAGAATTTTTTCTATTGAGAATTTTTCCTTTGCCAAATTTTGTTATGTAGGTATAAGATGAATGCAACGTTTTCGAAAAACTAATTATTCTTACCTTCAAGATGGATGATTTCATGTTTTGTTTCTTCTACCAATACATAGAGCCATTCACATAAATTGGAAGCAACCATATGCATCAACCCAAACCTCGCAAGTGTTTTCTGTTTGTTGAACTCGAAGTCCTGGAATTTAGAAAACAAACAAAGATTTATTTAAAAAACTGAAGAAAATATTTCTGGAATAGGGTCATAATGAGTTTCGTGGGTGCAAGGATAATTTTATTGAAACATTCCACCCACACCAAAATACTTCCCAAGGTGATGCATGTAGATACAACAGATTTCGCTAATTCACATTTCAACAGACTAGCTGCCCTGTATTAGGTACATACGAGTATGTCACCAATCAGAACTTTTCTATTTGATTTGGAATATGTGAGAGCATGTGAAGATCATTCAGGCCACACGCAGAAAAATCACAGTTTTTGGAGAATATAATATATTATGTAGTTCCTATATGAGTTAATATGGTGGCCATATCTCACGAGGTAGTCAGACCGCGGGGGGGATTTCGTATACTTTTCGAGGTCCCCTCGGTAACTTGAGTTATTCCATGATTTTTGGGTCGCTGATCACGAATTTTTTGGTTGCCAGGCCCAAAACCTGTTGGTTAATTGGTTATTAACAATTTTATTGCGAAAATAGCTATTTTTCACTTTTTCTACAACTTACCATCAAGATCGGCCAAATCTGGTCGCACCAATCGATCTTATGAGGAAAATTACATAGAAAGCAGTATCCCTATTCCGAATTGATATTATAATAGAAATATCAAATGAACAAATTGTCCGAGTGCATGTATTCGCGCTGTATATTCCTACTCAGAACATCGTTAACATGATTTTTTCAATGTTATTTTCATTTTGCTATATACAAATCATTACTGTACTAATGACGCATACAGACAACAGAAGTTTTTTTTTCACATTATTGATTCAAATTATACCTCGTCCGAATGTCACAAAAAAAATCAGGTTTGGCTTCCAAAGCACTAAACAGTGTTCCCATTTGAATTGTGTAGTCTGCTACAGTCGAATGGTGTAAAGCTGGAAGTACTGAACAAAGTTGAATGCCACACTTTTTAAGCTAGTGTACGAACTGATATGAACCTTTTCTTAGCAACAGCACCGGCTCGTACCCATAGTTCCTCATATTTAATATTATTACCATTATCATAATAAACTTCCCAATAAATATTGAAAAAATTACCTTCAAACCTTTCTCTTTTATAGCCAAATACTGTCACAATAATACTATCACATCGGTGTCTGATGATAAAGACAATGGTTCCTGCAAAGTCTGGAGTACATGGTTGATATATAATTATAATTATAATATTTATTTACCAAGAATTTCAAATCAGGTATACAATATATATAAAATATAACGATGGTGAATAAATAAAAGAAGACCCACAAAAGTAAAACTTGGGCTTGGGCAGAGTATTAAAATGTAGAAAGTATAACAATAATAATAATGATGTATATAAAGAAAACTCCTATGTTGGACTATATAATATTAACAATATAATATATATATAATAGTACCAATATTAACTGATATGAAGATGATTTTAGATGATACTGGTCTACTCTGGTGAATCTTGATTTACTTTCAATATCGAATATTCCTAATTGAAAATACTTGACAACTGTTATAGAAGAACATTATGATGCACCATCGATATTTCTGAAAAATCTTATGGGTTATGGTTTCTCAATATGATATAATACTCAAGAGTTATTCATATTCGCGATTACATTCGTCTGACAACGAATCTCATCCGTTGCAATGCAAACTATTTCTACTCTTGGCCAATTTTTTATTAAATGGAAAACTCCAGTTGAAAACTGAATCTTACCACTTTTGCATTTTTTTATATTTTCTATATGGAAATCATGTTGATACATCAATGATAATAGTTGAAATATTAAAAATAATCATGTTTTCTAGTTCCAGTTCTAGTTTTGAAATGAAATTGTTAATAATCAATTAACTATGAAGTTTGAGCACGATACCGTAAGCGAGTGGTCAAACATTCAAAGGCGATATGGCCAATATCCATTCGAGTTTTACAGTTGATTTTTTCTTCGACTAGGTAAATATTTCAGAGCTCTCAATTATAATATTGATGATCAATGTTAGATATGGACTATCCTTTCGATATTTACGAAAAAATTAAAGGGACTTTATTAAATTCAATACTAAACGATACAAATTGAGTTGGTAATGTCAAATTGAGAAAAAAAAGTCGGTTTTGGTGAGATTCGAACCTCGACTATAAACTGGATCGTCTCAGGAGCCTAACGCCCTAACCATCTAGGCCAAATAAACATCATAATTTCAGTTAATTAATGGTGTGAGAAGTAGATGTAATTCCATAAATCTCACGAAAAAAACATCAATTGTAACAATTCAAACTCGACTCAATAAACTAGAAAATATTTTAGGTATAAGTACATTCATTTATGCCTAAATGAAACAACTTGGATTTCGTGTTTGTAGTTGGACAGATCAGAATTGTGACGTTTCTACAAGGTTGTCCCTGGTAACCAAGTTTTTTGTTCTCTATGATTGGTGGAATTCATTTCCTACCCTGCGTGGATATGAAATTATAACGATTCAGTTGACTGGAATCAACCACTTATCTGTTCAGTAAACTATAGAGAAATCACCATATTCACGGGTGGAGAGTAGAAAAAAAACGTTTTTTGGATTGTGGTTGTAGAAAAATATGATTTCATATCTGGGGATGGATGAAAAAAAAGCAACTCCCTATAATACAGTAGAATAAAAAAAACTAAGAAAAATGAATCGTTGAGTTAGTTACCTTGTTATTCAGAAATAAGAATTGGACTTGTACCAGGGTGAGAAACATTCTGGTTGCTGGCGTTATAGCTTGAATGATATTTGAATAACAATCAGGGTTATTCCTGAGTTCGAAGTAACGCCCAAATTCTAGTCCCGAATACACCATGCTACCAATGCCGAAAGCTGAAAGAAGACAGACTATAATAGTTTTTCATGTACCAAAAAATTTATGTATATATATATATATATATATATATATATATATATTTATATATATATATATATATATATATATATATATATATATATATATATATATATATATATATATATATATATATATATATATATATATATATATACCTATATATATAAATGCAATTCGAACTGATTACATTTCCATTTCACGGTTGTGGGTACGACAGGGAATTGTAAATCTGTGTCGAACGCAAATCGTTAAAATGCAGGATAGTTTTGTGTAAGATGCCTAGAAAGCCTGGTGTGTTTACTTATACCTGTAGAAGTTTGGGATGAAAGTGGCGAAATCTGGATTGCTTGATTTTTGGAGGATAATTGAGCTTTTGGAGGTTTCCGAACAATATGTACAGATGTCGCCAACAAGCTCTTGTCAGTCGTGTCTGAAGCTAAATTTGCACTAAGTGAAAATGTGCAGTCGGGTTTTTCCACTTTTATTTGATTGGCTAGCGAGAAGAGATCGCAACCTAAAGGATAATGGGTGGACAATGAGATACCAGTAACAACGTTACGATATTTAAAAGCGATGAAATCAACAAATAAACACGATAAAAACATCGTAAACATCAAAATTTCAAACTGACATGACAATTAACTTGACACTTGTCATCAAATTTGAAAAATGGGAACATACCTAACGCTATCTACCGAAAAAATAGGGGAAACCTTCAAAAGCGTCGATTGTTTTTTTCGCCACAAAAATCTAAACAAAATCTAATCAGTTGAATCACCAGGACTTCTAGGCATCTTAGTTTTGTGTATGGCCTGCTCGGATTATGAAGTGAACTGTATGGCTGCGCAGGACATACAATATTCGATTTCTCAGAATCAGAAGGCTTTGATAATGTCAAAAACATGAAATGTTCGAGCATACGGTCGATAGGGTCATGCAAGACATAGTTGGTGGAAAAAAATCAGATGTGGACTGTTTCGTTGGACCTCCAAAAATCCATTTGGAGCTTTAAAGCGATTATTCTGTAGGATTTTAGCAGAAACTACTGATCATTTGATGAGTTAAAATTCAAAATTTTTTATCTCCTCTTGCCCAACAGCCTGAGATTGGGAATTCCTATAGAAATTCAAGAAATATTAAAGATAGTACCTAACGACCGCTTACTAAATACTTATTCCAAATAATGTCAAAGTCCTGACCTTGTTGTTAGAATCGAAGTGGGAAACTTCTCAAGGTAAATGAGGTAAATTGAGAAATATTCTGAAATAAATTTAACTCAGGAACAACCGAAATATTTTCGAAAATGGACAAGTATTTGATAAAATGTCCTTCTCAACAAGGTGTTTGAGAAAAATATTTGATACGTCCTTGTTTCAAAGTAAAAAAATAGCTTTGTAAGATTATCAAGAAGACGAAAATAAGCTTCAGTTTTTCATGGATGTTTTCAGGATCGTCTAAAGTTTTGCTAATGAACGAAAAATTATTATCTCAAAAGTAACTACTGATGACCAGCTGATCATTTCTGAATAGATACATGTTGCTTTTCAAATCAATATATTTTTTTATATGCAGCTGTTCTATTGAAAAAAGATCCCTGAGCAAGAGAGGTTTCCAAATTCACAACAAAGGGGTGGGAATTCTGTCGAGTCATTCGTTTAGATATTACCAAGGGGGAACGACTGATAACAATTCGAAAGAGCATCAACCGTGAAAGTATCTATAGAAGAGAGACAAGTCTCCGACCCTTCTACTATGTTTCAATAAAGTGGGCGAGTCTGTGAGCGAAGAATCACCAACAAGACGAACTGCCTTTCTCTGAATAGAATCGAGAAGCCTCAATGAATGTTTTGGTGCCGAACTCCACACATGAGAGCTGTATTCCATGACAGGTCGTATCTGACCCTTGTAGGTCATTAGAAGCTGACGAGAAGTGGGTTCAATTCATAACAGATTAATTTTTTTCATGTCGATCTATTATTAGCGACAAAATTAACACTTTCCATAAATGAGGATTCACGTATTGAAAAAGCATATTTATTGAAGAGTATTTGTTTTGCTGCGAGGTGCGAATTTGCTTCCTTAGCAACCAGTATCAAATGATTATTAAATGAATAATAACAAATCGATACCAATTACCAGTTCCAAGGATCCTGAATTGTATACTTCGCTCAAAAAATTATCGTTCGAATACTGAGTATACGTGCCTGTTTGACCGAATCGCAGAACTTACACACTAAATATTCTAAGTGATGTGGATTAAAACAACAAGTCACGAATAATGGGATTGAATTACACAATGAAGCAATCAAATAAAACAAAATTTTTGAAAATGAATTAGCAAAAGTTGATCAAAAAGCAAATATGGATAAAAAATCCCGTCAAATAAATGGGTCAAAGAATAAAACAAGTTACTCAAATCCAAACAATAACATTGAAGTGGATTTCCTTCGAAGAATAAAAATTAAAAATTTCATCGATCAAAGAAAATTATTATTGTGACAAAAATTCAAATATTGATCAGGAACTCAAACAAATTTGAATGAAGGAATATGAATCAATACAAACAAATATTGAAACCAAGTTTCGAATTGAGTATACTCGGACGTTTCGATCGCAATCGTCTTCAGGTTATGACTGAAAAATTATCGATGGCATTTGAATGATTTACGGATGATTTGAACTTTCTGCGTGATAATTTAGACCATAACGAATAGAAACGTTATTGGTGTCATCCTACTGCAGCTGATTATTTCTATATTAAGTTGTGATTTGGTCTAGAATCTGTCTATTTCGAGAATAAATTAGAATAACTTTGCATATACAACGGTAACATTTTAACTCGATTCACTCAACCTTATTCTTGAAATAGACCATAACAAACCCAAATACAGGTCTTTGAGCCACCTACCCCGTATACAAGTATTGTACATATCCAGAAGCATTTTCAACCTAACATTCACAAAAATCTATTTGAAATTCTATTAGAATTCGTGACTTTCCAATAGCGGGCGTAGAGTTAATTTCACGGAAGCCCGTTGTACATTGAAGTCAATCGATAGGGTTTAACAGCATTTTGGAACGTTAAATTGCACTATTAATTGCTGGATTATTACACAAGGCTACTGCGAAATTGCAGTCGAAATGCAGTTAGGGGAATTTACAATAATTGTTATATGGTCGAAATGATAATTGGCAGAGATTAATAATGATGGTTAACTCCGTTGGTACATGATTCTGTGATAATCTTGCTTCCCGGTAAAATGGAATCGAAATTAAGCCGATTATTTCTTTTAGGGCGATAAAAGCGAACTCACAATGAGAATGTTGAAGGATAGGCAGTATTTTAGAGTTTTTCTTGATGCATAAAAGTCTAATGAACGAGGTATATAACTTGATATTTTACGTTATCACAATTCTGAAACGCTCAGCCATCCACGAAGATGAGGATCAATTAAGTATATTTTCAGTACCAGAAGTTGAAATTTATTGTTTATTTGGAAAATCATTTTGACGAAAATCAATGAATTCGAATATTTCAAGAAAATTATTTCTTCTGAATGGAACACGTCAGCAACTTTTCGTATACCTCAAATTTGACTATCAAAAAAATACAAGAACTAATATTTATCAAAATATTTTTCTCTGCTAACGTTTCGAAACACCAAATCAAAAAATTTTGACATTAACAATTTATTGTAAAACAACGGAGTCATTGCATGAATGGAATATTCTTGAAATACTTTACTAATCCTGCTTGAAAACAGGGAAATTGATTCATATAGGTGTGAAAAATATCAAGAATATAAATGGTGTGATTTTTATCAGGAAATGATAAGCAAGGAATATTGGAAAGTATTCTGATGCGTACGTTTGTTGTGCAAGTTTATTATAATTGCATAAAAAATATAACCATCTACCAACTTGGTAGTACCAAGCAATACAATATAAATATCAAACCTTTCAGAAGTCACACGGGAAATATCTCGAATACCTTATAGTGAACCATATCAGGAAAAATCTATGACAACTCATTTCAAATATTCAAACACTCATAGTTCAATTTCATATAAATTCGAAAAAAAATACTCACCAATAGCTCCAGCCCTCAAATAGAAACTACCAAATTTTTGTGCTGGCTTTGACGATTTTTTGATTGGTTCTACCCTCGATCTATCTGTCGGATTAAATAACAAGTTCAAGTAGTTTTATCTACAAAGACATGTTTATAAAAAAAAGACACTTCAATAAAACAATATGTTAAACGAATGATTTCTCAGAAGAATATCGAACAACAAAGTATCACTGAACATATCAAACGAAAGGAATACAAATGAGAGAGAAATTTTTCAAAATTTTTGAATGATTTCAAATCACAAGAGATTCTATTGAAACTTTGCTGCATTTTGTGAACTAATGTATTATAATGCACATTTCAGAAAACCATTTTACTACTCACTATAGAAATTCCTTATTTCCAATGAAATTCTCTCTCTAATGGGTGCAGCATACAAATGGACCACAAAACTTATACTTCCTATATACAGGTAAAGGTAGAATCCTTGGTAGAAAAACGGCTGAACTTTCGCTGATATTATTTCTGTGACTGGAAACGCTATTCCCAATACCACTAATAATTTTCCGTACAGTGTCGATAGAATTTTGGAAAGTGCTTCACTGAAAAGGAAACGAAAATTCAAAGACTGTATTCGATATTTCCGTATACGAAATTGCATACACAATTCCAATATCAGGGAGCTGTTTCAACCTGCTATAGGTCTCATCAGTGGTACCCGGAGGAATTGTGAATACAATGATTTTGAATCTTCTCTTCTTATGTGACAAAAATCCGAATTCTAATAAGCAGATTGTGTTTCCGAAAAGGAAAATGGAATCTATTTTTTTTTTAATGGCCTTGAGTAGGTACCCATTTGGCCAGTCAGAACGCAATTTACTTAATTCGACCGAAACACTCAAATGAAACCATTGCATTTGAGAATGAAATTGTTTTGAATATCAGAATTATGATTTACGAAGTCCTGCTCGAGATGGGTCGCTTGTTAGAGATCATCATCCCTTTTGGTGTGCTAGGAAATTATTTTTCGGTCAACCCAGTAGATGGCCTATTTCCCTTTCTGGTCGCACCATGTGCTAACTAGAATTCAAAGACTAAAACCTTCACTAAGGATTTTATGTGTGAAACTCACTTTCCCAGCTTCTGGTTGACTCGGTTACTTTTGAAACATTCTGAACCAGCTGGTTCCTCAGTGGATGACGTTTCATCACCATGATCATTCAATAACCTGAAAAGAAATAGTGTGCTGATGATGCCTTTTTTTTGAGAAATTTGATCCTGCCTGGGAAAGGTATATCCACCAATACTTGCTGATATAGCGGTTTAGTGGGATATATATTTCCATTATGTCGTCTTTTTGTATCACCTACAATACTAAAGAATTTCTCGATATACATCAGATCGTAAACCTATTTAATGAAAATCAAGTTTCTGTAGACATCACAGTATATTGGTAAAAAAGACGTATAAAAGATTCTGTAATTGATGTCACACAATAATCTTTTTAGTTGAAGCCAATCGGATTGACAGTAGGGAATGCAACAGGCTTTCTGCAGGTGGGTCTTCTTAAGTCTAACTCCGAGCTCAACCTCCACTTTTTACTTTAGTTTCCAAAAGTCAAGATGGGACCGGAGACTCGAAAAGCTTCAACAGAAATCCATAACCTTGACACCAAATTGAAGTTACTTGCACCCGATGCGTATTTCTTTAGTCGAGTTAGTTGATACCTAACTGTATTTAGTGAAAATGTGTCTGCCAGACAAAAATTGAGCCTTTTCTTCATGTTCAAATCAAATTCAATACTGCAGCCACCTTTTCAAGCTATAAGTATGTAGAATTGTATAGTGATGAGAAATTGTGTTGGATTCAGCATGTCCATTTTAAATAATGTATACAGTGAGTTCATCACAAAGTTGCTCATATGCCAGGTATCAACCAATTCAGTATATTTTTACATATTTGGATTCAGCAGTTCATTTTACATATAATTGACATATCAAACGCGCTGAGATCAAAAATAACTCGAGTTGCAGTTGATGGCGAAACATAGGAAAAAAATTTATCGTTCCCATCGGAATAACTTTTTGAAGTAGTTATATTATTAATTATTTAAATCCATTCAAACTTTGTTTTGTATTTGAAAAATATCATTATTCATATTGGTAATAATTAAATTTACTGGATCGATCTAAATTACAATTAATATTTAGGGCATATGCATGATTTTTTATTATGTGCTATATATATATATATATATATATATATATATATATATATATATATATATATATATATATATATATATATATATATATATATATATATGTATATAAAACTTAACCAGGTTCACAAATATATCAGAATATCGATTTATAATATACGTCTCTGGTGTGAGTATTTAGGAATTCCAGTCTACGTTTTGGACTCAAATACCTCATATAACATAATTATTATCTCGCAACTTTGACACCTTTGATCTCTGCGTACGTGAAATCAAGATTTGGCGTTGTCATCATAAATATATATTTTCGGTGAATTTTCCGAATGAGCTTGGACAAAATCAGTTTCAGACTTCGTACTAGATTCATTAAAAATCACCTTGAACACAGGTTTGGAATATTTTTTCACAATGAGACTATAATAAAGATACGAAACAAAATTATTTGGACAAATTAAATTTTTATGCATACACCCTTTTGACTTATCTGCCTTCAAATTGATATTTTCAGGAAATCAACTGATATTTCATGCCTTACAACTGGATAAGGTGTAGTATTCTACTTTACCCCTGCGCCAACTCACCCCATGATGTACCGCCTCTGATTCATCACAGCATGTGCCGCTGAAAGCGCCCAAGCTTGCGAAGGTCTCCTAAGGGCTGCTATGATGGTGGAGGGTCTTCTGGAGTTGGGGCGGCTGCTGTCCAACTCGGAAGGTCTTCGATGACTGTTTCTTCTGCTGCGTTCTCCATTGCCCACCACTATTTGGGGTACCGAGGGAAGCACGAAACTTTGACAGTCTGTGTCTTCTAGTGGAGAAGGGGGCGGGCTGAAAGGGTTGATAATTGTATTGTAATGCCGAGAGGCGGGTATTATATTGGAGAAATTTTTTCATAAAAGCATCAAAAGTAGTATTATTTCAGACAGAAGGCCAAAATCTCAATATTATTATATAATTCAACTGAATATTTCCCTCGTATATAAAATATCCCCTAAGTGCAATGCAATTATCGAAAACTAACAGCGGTAATTGCATTGCATCGAGTCACCATAACAACACATTTGAAACCGTATCGCTAGACGTCGGTAAACAACACAAATAAATCAGATAGACTTCAAAAATAGAAAAACATTTCGCGTTTTGGTGAGTGCTCCATACAATCTATAGAGGAAAGTATAAATGAACAAAAAATTACATTTCCTTGAGAATTTCTTTATTCGTGAAATATTCCATTGAATTACATTCGTGCATAAAAATGACCGGATAATTTTGCATTCAAGCGTGATATCTTATAAAAATTGCATTCGGTTATTTTCATATTTTGTAAAAGAGCCCTCGTCCTTCGGAACCGGACACTTCCGCCAAAATATGAAGATGACCTAGCAATTTTTAGATATCACGCTTTCTTTCAAAATTATCGGTAATTTTCATGCACTCGTGCAATTATAACCGATTATATCCCTCAATGCGAATAAACGATAAAGAAGTTGAAAGCAAGACTGCTTTCACAGAGTTTTATAGCGATTAAATGCACTAGACCTTTCAATCGACTGAACTGATGAAAATAAACCGGGCGTGTAGCTCACTTTCCAGGTACTATCTCAGGTACCATATTGTTCCTGCGTTTGATTTTGATGTTTCCTGAGTTTCCATGTTTTCTGGAAATAATCTCAACATATATCATCGGATTCAACCTCGGCCAATGCTTTGAATAACACTCCGAATAACTTTCAGGGAATCAATATCGATGTTATCAACGAAAAAGATATTCTCGAGGCCGCAAAAAAAATTAAAAATAAACTTATTGTCGGGCCTGATCAAATACTGAGTTTTCTAATAAAAGACTGTATCCAACCATTGTTAGCGCCTCTGATGCATATTTTCAACATGTCTCTGAAAACCTCAATGTTTCCTGACCTGTGGAAGACGGCTCGCGTCTGCCCAATCTTAAAAAAAGGGGACATAACTCAGGTAACAAACTATAGACCCATCTCAATATTATGTAACTTTTCCAAGCTTTTTGAAATAATTCTGTATACTTTCATTTATAATTCGGTCAGGAATGTTTTATCCGAGGATCAACACGGTTTTGTAGAGAAAAAATCCTGCATTACTAATCTCGCATGTCTATCACAATGCGTATCTGAAACACTAGATAGAAGACAGCAAGTTGACGTTATGTACACAGATATGCAAAAGGCATTCGATCAAATTGATTTTTATATCCTTCTCCAGCAACTATCATCGTTTAGCTTCTCTGTGAATTTGGTTGAACTTTTCAGAAATTATCTCTTTAACAGAAAACAATACGTAGAATATGAACATTTTAAATCAATATGTTATACCCCAACTTCCGGCGTACCACAAGGTTCGAACTTGGAACCACTTTTGTTTCTGCTATTCATCGAGGACCTAGCAAAAAAAATTAAGTTCACAAAACTGCTATATGCGGATGATTTAAAGCTATACAGGGTTATTGAGGGCTATGATGACTGTTTAATATTACAAGGTGAAATCGACATAGTGTTTGATTGGTGTTCCACTCATAGACTGCAGTTGAATATATCAAAGTGACACGTTCTATCATTCTCAAGAAAGGAAAATACAATAGAATTCTCCTATAAAATTATTGGGAAACCAATCAGTCGCTTGAACCAAATGAAAGATCTCGGTGTCACCTTTGACCAAAAATATTCATTCATTAGGCATGTCGACGAAACAGTTTCATCAGCCAGCCGCATGCTTGGCTTCATAATGAGAAATTGTAGAGGATTTAAAAATATTGACACAGTTATTACACTTTTCAACGCATGCGTTAGGTCAAAACTTGAATATGGAGCAATAATCTAGTACCCCATTTATAACTCATACATTGGCGACATTGACGCAGTACAAAAAAAATTTTTGAAGTATATATCTTTCAAAGTCACTGGAATTTACCCCCCTAGAGGATCTGATTATTCCGTTCTTCTTAGTCAGTTTGACATAGTATCTTTAAAAGCACGCCGCCGTTATATTACTATTGCATTTCTCTATAATCTATTGCATAACAATGTTTCATGCATTCCACTTCTTGAGAAAATAAGCCTACGCGTTCCTCGTGTAAACTCTAGAAACACGATAACATTTTATTGCAATAATAGGAGAACTAACATTGGCTGTAGGGCACCAGTCACGATAATGTGCGAAAACAATATGTGATATATGCGACATCAATTTTGATACCCTGGATTTCATTCTACAATGTATACTCATCAGAACCAACCAATAACACGTATTTGAATGAATTGGTATTTGTGATATCTTTCTTTTTTTCTTTTTTATTGATTTTTCAATTGAATGTATTATTGTTTCACTATATTGTATTATATTTTTGTATCTCTTTCTGTATTGTATTGTTGTTATAGTATTATTGTATTACTGTTCTTATTTAATATAATGTAATATCCATACACATTTCCTGTAACTGGGTGTACACCTGTTGGAAATTAAGTTCTATCTATTCTATTCTATTATATATATCCGTCCTTCACCAAGCTCAATAGACCAAAATGCGTGCATTTCCATAATTTTCAAAATTTTGCTTTCAAGCAAACGCTTTCGTATATCATAATTCAAGTTAAAATCCCTCGACCTACGGTCTTGGGATTTTAGCAAATTATCATGCACTCAACTCATTAAATAAGCAAAATTTCGAAAATCATGGAAATGTAACACACATTTTAACAATAAACTTGCTGCACTCGGGATATAACCCCCGAGTATTTCATTAACAATTTCCAATTTGATCATTCGGTGAACATCATCATACAAAAAGGAATTGTTTCAGTTTCCTCAATCAAACAAGGTATATCTTCCTACCATTGAAATAAATAATTCATTTCATTTGAAAACTTACCCCCCAAGTCTTTCGCACTTAGACATAGTTTAAGAACAATTTCAAATTATTATCGTAACGCCATCTTGGTGAAAACTTCAACTAATTTGCTCTACTTCGACACACCATACCTCAATTAGACCTTTTACATTGTATAGAAAGTCAAAACCTCAAGTATTTGGTGAGCGATTATTAGCGTTTTTTGGTATTTTTTGACTTTTATGAGATGTTAGGGACTTATTTGTTTGGTAAACCTCTCAATTGTAATTATAATGATATTCCGAAATTACAAAACAACAAAGCAGCGCCACTTTGACTGAGGCTTTAACTGAATTGTACCACTTTTACATTTTTGACCCTGTTAAAGAAGAGGGCATATTGCTTAGCATGAAATTCCAATAAAAGATTAATTGTGATATGAATTACTCATTTTTTATTTGACCTGTTGCACACGTTTTTTCTCTATAATTTCGATATTTCATTGAATGATTTTTCTGCTTTCGAGCTTCTTCCTGACTTGTCGTGAACTATCAGGCGTTCAAAATCTTTCAAAGAGGACCAGGGAGACCAAGGGGTGCCACTGTAGATTTATCTTTCGGGTTATAGTGAAATCGTCTTCCATTTTTTTACACTCAAAGATATTTTTATGATCATGTGATTTCTAGCTTGCAAATCTTTATTATAACGACAATAATTGCAATTTACACAATTTCACTATATCTTTTATCCACCACTATACATCTGGCAGATCGTTGGATATTAGAATCGGTCAAGTGATATAATGCTGATGATTATGTTATATCAGAAACCTCCATCAAAATAATTGTAACTTCTCAGAATATAACTATTGATATGAATCATCGTTTATTCTAGGAAAGCTCTAACCATACTCTTTTAGGATACTCTTTCGAAGATGAATTATACAATTGGATATAATTATCAAGACAGCAAATCCATAGACAATTTTCCAATACAAAAAGTATTTCGCTATAAAGCATAGTAGTTATCCATGTGCCAATGGTATAAAGTTTATGTCCAGAGGGCAAAGATCTCACAGAACCGAAAGCCTTTGTTCCGAGGATTTTTCAAGTCACCGAGGGCATTTTTCGTTTGGTTAACCAGCTGACGAACGTCAACCCTCAGATGTCGAAACTTGTGCGAGCAATGGGTTAACGAGGCCTTACCTTAACGTGCGATTACTCAGCACGCTGGCCTGGTGGGGATTTGAACCCCGGTCTTCCGTTTGAAAGACGGATGTGCTAACTCTACACTACCGAGTCCACCGAGATACCGTGCTACATGCAACCTTTCATTTTTTGATAATTTAGTTTGCTCCACCTAAAGTTCAATGACACTAGATCTCTGTTGTTGTTTGTAGTTTCATAGTTTCAAGAAAATAGTACATACTCCAACGTGAATTCTTATCATAAAATCAGTTCACAAGAATAAACTGAATAAAGTCACAATGATTTTGACCTAGAGTTTCTTCTCGAAATTCTTCATTTGGTAGACGTGGATTAAGAGAACAGTTAATAAAATATCCAGACCTTACCCCGTTAGATTATTTCAATAGGAGTGAAGTCCCAGATTTGTTTCAAGGGACTAACCAGTATTGAAGAAATGAAGTCAGAATATGTGATGAAATTAAAAAAATTACAGCTGCAATAATTTACAAAATAATAATAATAACAAATTTTCGACACCGCACTGGGTATTGTCAAGAAAGGAGTGACAGGTAATTTGAGCATTCAATTCAATCATATTCACAGATTTACGAAATGGATGCATTATTTTTTTTTTGACAATCTTGACCCCCCTCTATGAATGTTATGCGTTTGAGTGATATATACTCAAAATGAACCTTCATGGGGGAGCTAACATGTCTAAAAACCCTGGTGCTGCAACTAATGCGATGTTAAGATTTATGGTGACATTTTCATGGATCATGTTATATCCTCAATTTCATCGCTAGATGACGCCAGTTATCAGACATTACAAAAAACGTCATGTTTTTTTTTTCTATTGTTCATGCTAGTTTCGAGTAGTTTCGTTATTTCTAGTTTGAAGCACACTTTACTCGTCATTTACACCTTTTTCCACCTGCTCAGATCTATTTTCTCCATGAATATTTTCATTTGACATGAAAATAACTCCATTTAAAGTTTCCTTACACTTGTTAGGGAATCGGAAACGCCTAGTCAATAAGCAAACTATACTTTTGATTTGAGCAGTCAACAAAATAAGCAAGTTTCAATGCCATAATTATAGAAAAAGAAATCAAATGAAAGGAACACAAGTATGGATAATTCAGCCAGAATTCCAAACAAATCATATAGGTTTCCGATAGTGTTAGTGTTTCTTCGGAGATTCGATACGAATTCTGTGACTCTTTTCATTGCAAGTGCCACCTACCAACTAATTTAATAGAAGACTACATGAATTGAATTGATCTGTTTTCTGTATGATTCTCTGTGAAAATGATTTTACAAAAAAGCAACACATGTTCCGCTATACACTAGTTTCCTCTAGCAGGATGAAAATGAGCTATTGTATAGCGAAATACGTGTCGCGGTTTTGTCAACCTATTGTCAGTGAGAATCGTACATGAAACTGTGCTATTTTTTAAACTACATGAAGCCTATTATCGAAGTCAGTTCGTGTCGCCAATTTCGACCCAAATTTTCACAAGTATAAGTCCCAACACCACAGTTTCAGACTTCTCAATGGGGGATTCAAGAAAACTAATTATATACTGAGTGTGTTTGAAAAAACTGTCAGTCAGGTCGTTAGTCTAAATATGACTCTGTATAGTGGAAGTATTTTTCAATCATTTTGTCCGAGGATTTCTTCAAGACTATTCCGATTCTGAATAATGAATAATCAATGCTGTTACGCTGTGTTCCATTCAGTCATGCCTCAGGAGTAACGTACGTTTTAGTGAACGTTAGTTGAATTAATCTCGAAAAAGAATGGTGAAGGTGATTGCGGGATATTATCGGAAATGATGATGGCAAATATTTGATGACATAATAATTATTCAGGCTGACTCTATCACGCTGAGGTCAACGGCAGTTTCAATTTTCGCATTCAAATGAAGAGTAGGGAATGAAAAATTAATGTATGGAAAAGGTATGAAATAATATGTCATGCCTTCTTTGTTAATTGGTACAGTCAAGTCAAAATATTGTCAGAAGAAAATAATTCTCATTGCCAAAGTTTTAATACACCAAGTAAAATAGAAATAAGTAAGTAGTGATAAATCGTATACAACATTTATGTGCAAAAATGTTAATTAAATATCAATATATATAAACTCGAATAAAAAAGTATATATTTCTATTTTTTTTCAGTTTGCTTTATATTTATTCGAAGGATGGGTCATCAAAAAATTCCTGAGTGGAATAATATGCTTTTTCAACTATAAAATTGTTTACCTCCTTTCTGAAAAGCTTATAGTTCTCGATTTTTTTACTGTGGCTGGTAGGTGATTAAATATGTTGATTCCATTGTAAATAATAGAATCTTTAACGAGTGAAATATTTGGAATGGGGGGATGTTGGCGAGTGTCGTATGAAGTTGTGAGAGATCTGCCAAGAGAAGATTCATTTTTCATTACCAAACTGTCTCAAGAATGAATAGTAGTGAGGTAACTAATAGAATACCATGTGCTTTGAATAAGGGTTTACATGTATCTCTGAGGCCTGCTTTACAGATTTACCGTACTGCTCTTTTTCGAAGCACAAATATCATTGTAAGAGCTCTTTAGAGCATACTCCCCAGAAAGCGATTCCATATCTGATATTATTATCAATCAGCGCAAAATATGCGGTTCTTGAATGGGAGTATCCTAATTCTGAGGATATAATTCTCAAAGCATAGCAACCTGAGGCTAGATTTTTGCACATATTGATTGTATGTATTTCAAACTTGAGTGAATCATCCATGTTGAGACCAAGGAAAGTATAGTTATGTTTACTCTCAATTTCATTAGCTAGCCTGATTTCAGGAAGAGAACATCGGTTGGAAAGTATGTTGCTTTTACGAATATTAAATAATAATCTATTAGAGTCACACCATTCTTTCATCTTGTAGTTATCTTCAGAGATTGTTGTGCCATAGTATAGTAGTGTCATCTGCGAAGAGGGTTAATTCAGCTCCAATTCATTAGAATCAAGTCATTGATATATAAAAGAAATAAAGTTCGACCTAATATCGATCCCTAATATACTAGTTGAGGTCCTTATAAAAGTTTTCAGTGATTCATATTCTTGAATTCGTGTTTCTAGGAACTGATTCCGGCCTGTCTAAATTTTTTTGTTTTTTTTTTGTGGTTCAGATTCACGAGGGCCTGAATTGGTTTACACTCGCTATACTCGGATGTTTTGATACTAAGTAGTTTATGTTATTTCTGTTACAGATAGTTTGTTATCCAGTCAACGTTGCCTTTCGAAAAACTGCTCAGTCCGTCTTATGTATTTTAAGCTGTTGAACAAGTGAACGCGAATCTGAAGTCAAAACCTGGCGCTCTCCCGTCTTTCTGAAGTTATGGCCCTTCAAAGTTTGAAAGAAGGTATATTTCGCCCTTTGTGTGTGTATCGATCGAAATATTTAGTAGAACAGATATCCTCTTTTTCCGAACTTTGAGATGTTATGATTTACGAACAAAGGAAGAGTGAACATTCGCAGGATTGTCAAATTCCAAATTCATAACCGTATAGGGATGACTGACTAGACATTAAAAGGGGCGAATAGGAACATCTCCCCTTGCAAAGGATCAACGTTATGAAGGTTATTATCACACGACCATTAACCGGGATATGAAACGAGCAGAAGGCGAGTTTCGTATGGTTTACGCAAGTGCAATAGTAACCATTACATGAGAGTTGCATACTCTATTTTTTCTAATCCCCATAAATGATTAAGATCTATAAATATTATCAGTTTACTGGTTTATTGATCCAAAAATTATTTTCGAGAAAGTTTAGTTGTATAATAGGATCAATTTTTCTAAAAAAATGTTTTCCTGCCGAAATTTTGAATTTAATGAAAAAGAATTTAGTATCACTACTTTTGTTCGGGTTAGGAGACCGTCGTTTTTTGGAATTTCTTCCTGACGTTTCGCTGGCGCGAGTAGCTAGCTTCTCCAGAGGCACATACATCTTGAGTTTGACTCCGTTGACTAGGTATTACGACTTCGTAAAGCCTATTCATATGGATTCAGGTAGTTTCGAGTGCTAATTACTTTTTCTGGATTCAGAGAATTTTCATTAATATTAATTGCCATAATTGATTTATCTGGATTCGGAGAGGTATCATTAGTATTAATTGCCGCACTACCTGTTGTCATGATATTCGTTATTTTTGATCTTTTCAAAAATGGGATTCCATATCCGGTTGAGGTTCACAGCTTCTTCTTTTCTGTTGAAATTATCTCATATATCATGTTTGTGGATTTCCCTGGTTGATATATACAACTGTTGCTAGCTCCGAGTAGGAGGAAAAAAGGAAGACGAACATTGTTAGATAACTGTAGGCCGATTACTGTACCTACTGTCATATGTAAGATTTTTGAGAGATGCATACATACCAGGATGCTTGGTTTTCTTGATAAACACAATGTTATAAGCAGGCATCAACATGGATTTCGCCCTGGAAGGTCGACGGAGAGTGCCTCGGTGGCTTTTCTCGATTACGTCCATACTGCGTTGGACCGCGGAATGTTTGTTGGGTCACTCTTCTTTGACCTTTCAGAAGCGTTCGATTCTTTCAATATCAATGTTGCTCTGAGTAAATTATCTTGACTGGGATTTCGGGGCATTTTTTTGTCGTGGCTCGCATCTTATCTTGAGAATCGTAAAATTTGCGTAAAAGTGGATGATTGTAGATCTCAACTTTTTGATGTTGATTTAGGGGTTCGTCAAAAATCAGTTTTGGGTCCCTTGATTTTTCTTCTGTACGTCAATGATTTACCAAATTATTTTAGCACTGAACACATTTTTTTGTATGCAGATGATACGACAATCGCCACTGATGCTGAAACCCCAGAAGAACTTGTGCAGAAAATGAACGATTTGCCGAAAGAATTTACTGATTGGTTTTGCAATAATTCCCTAATTGTCAATCCTGATAAAACAGTTTGCCCGCAGTTTTATTCTCGTACAAAAATCTCAAATGATTATTTCGTTCGCGTAAACAACAAAAATATAAATTTCTCTGATTCAATAAAATTTCTGGGCACATATTTGGATGCAAATTTGAAGTGGGATACACATGTTGATCAGGTTTGTAAGAGACTCAATAGTAGTTATTATGCAACTTTGCAGCTGAAAAATATATTCACATTAGAGCAATTAATGAATGTGTACTATGCTTTCTCATATTCCCATATTTCTCATAATATTGTCCTTTGGGAAAGTGCGGCCAATGCTCGCAGAGTTTTTATCAGTCAAAAAAGACTGATTCGTCTAATATTTGGCTAAGATTACCGAATGACCTGTAGGAATCATTTTGAAAAGTTCAAATTACTGACGGTATCATCGATTTACATTTACAATACTATAACATATGTTAAACTCAACATCAAGAGCTTCACAAAAAATTCTGACTGTCATGAGTATACTACGAGGCATGGTTACTTATTCGGAAGTATAAAGCACCGTACTTCACTTTACGAAAGCAGTCCTCAGTACAATGTAATACGATTTTTCAATCATCTCCCCAGTGATATCAAAAATGAAAAAAAAATATTAATAAATTCAAAACAAAATTAAAAAAATATTTAGTGGAATCCTGCTTTTATGACATTAGTGAATATTTTGCTAATTCATAGTTTTTACTTTGTTGTTTAGTTTTTTGGATGAACGATATGTTTGAAGTAATATAGTTATTTATCTACCGTATGTGGGTATGTGTATAAGTGTGCATATGTATAATGTATATATGTATTGTGTCTAACTTTATACGTCTTTATACATTTTATGACTTGTCCTATATCATGTGTATGATCTCAAAAGATGAATAAAGATTATTATTATATATATATATATATATATATATATATATATATATATATATATATATATATATATATATATATATTTGTATTCAACAACAATGGTAATTAGTCGTATTTCTTTAAAAAAAATCAGTTTTTCAATTGAAGGTACAACTTCAAACGTTAGGTACCATGGATACAAAAAAAGTATGAACATTCTATTTATATTGAACATAATTATTGTAATCAATCCGATTTCTTGAAAATATTAAGACTATTCACTGGGCAGTTTGATGAGTTTATTTCAAGTTCCGCTGATCTGGAAGTAGGATGAATATTTCCATTCATTTCATTTCTGTTAGCATCATTAGAGTTCAATATTGTATTGGAAATGCTGATTTTATTCTGAAACGAAATTTTATTGTAACCTTCTGCCACTGAATTGGATTGCCAATTGATTGAAAATCTGTATCGTTATGAAAAATCTGTATCATAACGGATCTCATTATGAAACTGGTTATGTTGATACGATTGTAGAAAAAACCTCTTTATCTACACCCGTACTCTAATAATACACTTATATGCCCACAACCCGTTTTATAATGAAATCCATTACGATACAGATTTTTCATTACGATACAGATTTTCGGTGAAGGTGTAGAACACGTCAAATCTCAGATTTCGATGAAAATCGCAGGGGAAGTTCAGGGTACCTTGAAATGAATGAAAAACATGAAATTTTGGTGCGGAAACCATAGGAAAACCTCATTTCAATGAAAATTAATATGCGGAGGGTACGAAAAAAAACCTTAGATTTACTGTTATATCATCCTTGTACTTACCACTACATTCATGAAATTATATCTACATATACTATTCTTGAATAAATATTATGTTTTTGTACATATTACAGCGCATACAGTTTGCATTCATTGCTGGAATCTAATTACTACAAGTCAAAAAGTTGACATCAACATTCATGAAATTTCAGTCATTTGACAGCTGCATAGAGATAAGAGATAACCGGTACGATGTTGCCACAATTCCAAAATGTTCTATTTTATTTTCGAATGGTATACAATTGCAAGTTATGATCCTTCAAAGTTCGAAAATGGACATGTTCTGCCTTCTTTTTCTGCGCCACAAAATCTCTCGGACCACATGCGTTTTAATTCATGGTAAGTATGTTTTTTCATGAAGATGAATTTTTTTATGAAGATATTTATTGCATTCGGCTGATGCGATTCAAGATTGAGAATCAATGGAAGAGGATGGAAGCGACTATTATTGATGCTGTGGAAGTAGTTCACTAACATTTTGTTGACTAAAGGTTCTGTGTTGAGTTAGGTTTGACTTATTCTTTCACATGATTGAACATTTTGGATCGTAATCAGTTTTATTTTGTTCAATTATATTTAATTTCAATACATTTCCACATACTTATTATATATAATATATGAGAAGATAAAATTATATTGGTTGTTGAAAATAATCGACAACTGTTATAGACGAATATTATGATGCACCACCGCGATTTCTGAAATATTTTGTTTTTCGATATGGTATAATATTCAATTCCCAAAAAAAATTCGAAAAATATTCACTATTGAAAATTTTTGATTTGCACCATAATTGCATTTGGTCCCATTCTTTAATATTTCTCAATAATCAGACGTTATTCAAGTGATGCTAGGTTAGTTAGGTTTGATTTTGATTTATCTCAATCGGACTTTATTCAAGTGATGCTAGAAGTAGCATCACTTGAATCACTCCACTTAAATGGAGGTATAACCTGTTTTGTATGAATTTTTATGGTATATATTGCATTTTTTTAAGTAAGTATTCACTACCCAAGCTTTGTCAACAAGATTATGTCTTATGATAATAAAGCATATTATTATTATTAAGTTAGTTTAGATTTTTCCCATTAGTCAGACGTTATTCAAGTGATGCTAGGGTAGTTAGGTTTGATTTTGATTTATCCCAATAATCAGACGTGATTCAAATGATGCTAGGTTAGTTTATGTTTTGATGGCAATTCGAATACGACATTGTCCCAATTCACAGTTTGGCAACTTTGCTTTACATCATGTGCGTTATCGGTAAAATGTTGTCACTATGACAGTCACTGTTGTCAGTGTCAGTGGTGAATTTTTCTAAGTAAACATTTTGATATTTTCAATGGATATTTGGAGAAAACATATGCTCAATTCTGATGTGTTCAATCAAAAAAAGTGTGAGTACTTGTATTTCGTTCGAAATTCCGTGACCAAAGCAACAAAACAGTGAGATTTTTTCAACTCAGAAATTACTAGTTTTTCGGCTATAATTCAGTTTTTCACACGAAAAAATCGTTTCCCATAGCTTCCGCGCCAAAATTTCTATGTAATTTTCGATTGTAGGCCGTTTCTGGCGATTTCCAAAAAAATTACAAAAATTGGCGATTTGACGTATTCTACACCTTTGCCCAGATTTTCAACCAATAGAAAACCATTATTTTTCAATCAAGCATGATGTGCATGCTCTTTATTTGACATTTGTCAAGTCAAAATCGGTATAGGTATTGAACTTTTGAAGAATATGGCCAAACTTCGATAATCATAACAAAATGTCTGATACCAGCGATATGGGAGTATCACCTTCGACACCTTCACCGACAGAAATACAGTTGGAATGATTAAATTTTTCATTCGACAAATGCATGATTTATCACTTATTTTTTCATCATATTTTGTTGGCTGTCCGTAGCCGAGCCGTCTAAGGCGCTGCCATTGATTTTTCTAGCTGGAGGAGACGTTGGTTCGAATCTGGTCTCGGTTAATTTTTTTTTCTTTGATTTTTGATCTTCTTTTTATATCTCATCGTTTTATTTCTCGAAGTAATACTATTAATTACAATTCTGTGGAATTTCTCAATTAAATTAGTATTATTGTGTGCAATATAAATATAATATTTGTAGTTCTTTACTATTTATCGGGTGTAGATAAAATAGCGTATGCAACTCTCATGTAATGGTTATTAATACACTCGCATAAACCATACGAAACTCACCTTCGGCTCGTTTCGTATCCCGGTTTATGCTCATATATTAATAACCATCATTACACGATCGTTGCATAATGTACTATTTTTTTGTTAGGAGTTTCTGGACTCTTATTGAAAGGATGAATGTTATCGTAATCACGAAGTTGCTTCTGATATATGCGTTCCTACTGCGGCTTCATATTAATATAAAACTCCTTACCTAGTTTCTTCCTGCACAGTATCCATTAGACGTATTAATTATACTCGTGCCCAGACGTACCGTAAGCTCTCTTTATTAAAAAGTTTGCTAAAAACACCGCAACTTTACACGCTTCCGTCGGAAATAACGGTATCTCTAATTCACAGAAACATGCACGAAACAAAGATAAAGTCTTCCTAGCGATTACCTCTGGAAGTTACTCGCCGCATCTTTTAATTGAATGAAGCAATAAAATCGTTTGAATTTCAATGACTTTTCCTTGTTTTTTGATACTTGTCGAACACACAACGAATCAATGAGATGCCAACAGGTATTTGAAGAGCACTGTTTGTTTATGTTATTACATCATTAACACAAGCCCATAATTATGAGAATGAATCGACCAAACAGAAAAAACGTTACACCGTGAATTTGCGAAATTATCGTGATCGAGAAAATGGAGAGATAGTCAGGGACGGCCCGACCATATAGGAGAAACAGGCAACCGCCTAAGCTCTTGGCTTGTGGGGAAGAGCATATTGTATCGACACTATAGGGATATCAAACTAAGATCGCAGCGCCACATTAAAGAAAACTACAACTAATAAGCACCACTTTGACAACAATTGCTAGTCAAGTTTAGGACTTTGGCGGTTTCTGAAAACTCCAAACCGTAAAATGTTGTAAGCGACTTTTACAGTTTTTAGTGATTTTTTTTTTTCAATTTTCATGTGAACGTTCATCATGGATTGTGCTTAATAAACTTCAGTAATAATTTTAATTATATTCTAAAATCTTAAAATAATATCGCAGCGATACTTCGACCAAGACTTCAACTGATAAGCACCACTTTAACAATACTTTGACATTGTTCGAAAATTTTCACCAGAGGGCGTATCGCTTAGCTTGAAATCCCAATTGCTTTCGATGCAGTTCAAATTTGTATATAGTTAGGAAGACCAGTGAAAATGAAATAGGTGGAGGTGGAGGAATAATTTTCCAGAATTTATTGTGAAAGTAACGCAAAGGCAAGCGTCAACTGTTCATTTCACACGGTACCCCAGAAAAATTCTTAATATAAATCAATAATTAGTTATGGGAACACTCTAAATCAAAATTTTTGAATAATTGTCGTAGCTCACTCGATATCAGTAAATATATAGCCATTAGTGTTCTTTTGACTAGTGTTATTGTAATTTTATTGTATATTGTATATCATTTCGGCTCATTCAAATTTCTTTCTCTGATTATTCCAATTTTCTTAATTTAAGTTTTCAATCAAGGGTCATTTTCAACATTTTTGATAAATACTCATTCTCATTATCGATTTCTGACCAATTTCTTCAATTTTGAATTTATGTATTTCAATTATTTATTTAACTGCCCACTTCATTTCTCTTGTTGGAGTCCTATTATCTCAGTTTAGTTCATTCGATCTAATAGATCAATCGAATAGATCAATTTTTTCAGTCTTCCTTTGAGAGATAAAATACTTGAAGCTGAAAAAAAATGGTAATCTGGAAATAAATTACGCTCTGCAGGGTGTTTAGTGTTAAACACATACCCTTTCATTGATCTCACGATGAAACTTTTTCAAGTTGTAATGGGAATATTGTTAAAAGACGGTTTTTATTTTAATTTTACGAAACACATTCGTGCAAGTTATGAGACATATATTATGAGTAACAGGTAACAGTGTGCCGTCATGACTTTTATAAATAAACGATGAGATTGGAACCTTTGGTGTAAGAGTTTAAGATTTTTCCTAGAGATCAATTACCCTGACAGCAATCTGATATTTTTTGCACTCGACGCGCGTTCTGCAGTATCAATTTTCTTCTACTGAAGATGCTAACCTTGTTAGCGAAACGCGCGTCGAGTGTAAAAAATATCAGTTTGGTGATTGATCTCTAGGAAAAGTTTCATGATTTTTAGAATTTAATCGATGTTGTCGATTAACAGATACAACTCCTCCTGTCAAAAGTCGTCATCGTTAACTTAGGCTAACCAGAATTCTGGTTATTATTGAAGTACCCTGTAGAGCGTAACTCTGTTTCTAGATTAGGAGTTGTTGCATCTCTTTTTCCAAAGGTAGACTGTACAAAATTGACCCAACAAATTTATCACTGCCGCTCGGTCTTTAAACCATGAAAGGTCAACTAATATCATGCAAATTCCAAAGATTTTTATTTTTGAAATAAAACTTCATAAAGTTGAAATTCAGAACTAAGTATCACACTAAGAAAGGTAGACTTAGAGTAGACTCTTATATGCTTCCCCCCTGAATATTTTTGTATGGGCGCCATTGCATGAAAAAAATGTTTCATTTTTTTCATCGATCTAATCGGCAAATATTTATGGGAGTTCCTCATTACAAATGTTCAAATTTCCACTCGTAATACCACTTATTTTCGGATTTTTTTTTGAGATCTCGAATATTTATAAATGTCCTGAAATATTCGTGAAAAAGAAAATTCCATACTCTTCCTACTCACCTAACTGCCGTTTCAAGTTGAGTTCCTAAATTGGTAACAATACAAGGCCACCGCCGACTCTTACCTGGTTATCTTGCCGATTATTTCAATAAACATGAAAAAAAGAGTTACACATTGAAACGAACTAACCAATTATGAAATCTGATTACACGGACGACTTGGATATTTGGTAAGTATCTTAGTTCAGCAATGAGCACTCGAAATAATCATTGTAGTAATCCCGATTCCACCTGAATATAACCTCAAATTCCTATTTGTTTCAGGATTCATAAAATAACAAATCATCTGCAAACATTGAGTAAAATAAGTACCGTGCTCCGTTACATGGAATATATCAACGCTCTAAAACGACAGTAATGCAATGAAACAACGAGGCCACACAAGATCCGTACTCGGAGCAATACATATCCTCTTTTCAAAACATAATAATAGTGATAGTGAAGTTTAAAGTGGCTTGTATATAAATAAGGATGTGGCTCAATATTGTATTTTCATCAATTTGTACAGAATTCAAACGTTACATTTCGTTTACTTCCGCTCAAAGTGGGTAAGTGACTTGTTATGTCAAAAAACATATCATTCTCTGCTGACGTCAATATATTTCCACTATAATTCGCTGTCGGTTATCCCTACGGAAAAAAATCCCTGCTCCCTCCACCCTATAGGCTATTGTATACTGTGGACACTTTCATAAACCTTCCTATACATACTTGTAGTTGTAGAGATGAACTTGAAGTATCATACCTAAAGTTCATTTACTACAGTTGTGATGACATATTAATTATGATTTTTTTCACCTTTCTACCCCTTTTGCCCCTTCCAGAAAAATCCTGGATTCGCCCTTGTTATTCAAGCCATTAGCCTATTCGTCTATTGAGTGTCGAATTTGTTTGAGCCGGCACTGGAGATGCAATACAAAACATGGTACAAATACTGGAATAGGGAAAGAGTGGCATGAAAAGGCCAAATTTTGAAAGAGACACCTTCAGTTTTCGGTGAGTTTTTAGGTGATTCTTGCTGAAAATATCAGTTGTGGCGTATGGAGAAATTAAAATCTGTCAGTGACAGATTAAAATCTGGATGGAGATGTTTTTTAATCCTACATTGACCCTAATAAGCCGTCGTACCGTCGTACGTCTGTACCCTTGAAAAACAATAATAAATGTTTTTGTTTGAACGTAGAAATGAAATGAAGTTATCATAATAACATACCAAACGTGCGGGTGAAAATTCATTAATTTCAGTTCAATAGTCAGCCTGTTCAAATAACAAAAAAGTAATTTCTTCCTGGGAGTTTGATGAGGACTGAATATTCGACATCATCCGGTGAAACAATTTTCGGGAAACTGATGTTCATATCGCAAGCTCATTTCCTGCCTTCAGATCGAGTTTGGTTAGGAAACGCTAAAATGTTCCATTTAGCACATTATCGAACGGTAGATGGGGCGATGTTCAGTAGAAATTGATTTGTAATTAACTTATCGTGTCTGCAGCAAAGAATCGGAGCACGATGTTTTTAATCGTCGATTTTCTGAAGGCTGAAAAGGAAATTCGGGAGGAATCGAGGTTTCTCGGAATGGAAGATTCTACGTTGTGGAGGGTTTACAAACTGTTACTAAATTGTTCATCTATTTTCAACAATTAGTACGGATAGGTATCGCATGCATATAAGAGAATTTCATTATCTAACATTGGTATATCTCTACACACAATTCGAACGAAATCAAAATCATGTTCTTAATGGAATTGAAAAAAATTAATAGTTTTTATAAATAATAGAGCTTTCATTTTTTTATAGACAATGTTGAGTTAATTAACGATGAGATTAGAACCTTTGGTGTGAAAAATGACAGAATGATTATACGCATCATTTGGAGAGAAAAGATAGAGCTGGTTTTATCCATTTTCCCAGTGACTACCTCAATATCACCCAAGAAGGCCGACAAAAACCTTTCCCATTGGTTACGTACTACTTGAAATGGCTTTTTTCGAGACTATTCGAAACCACAAACATGGAGCTGCAAATTTATTCGACCTGGCAAAAAAATCAAAGATCCTACAGTTACAGATATTGATGTCTACGCTGCATACAGTCCCACACAAAGGAAAACTTTACACACTTTAAATTACGATGACCAACTTCAACCATTACCAATCAGAAGTGTTGCTTTTCCAAGAGATTTGCAGTACCCCCCTAACATAAGGAAAGGCTGGAGATAACAATTTCAAAATGGAGGTAACTGTAATAATTGGAAAATGTATTACATGATTGCATATATTTTTATATCAACTACTTATTTAGAATATATCTAATATTCCACGTAACTGTGCAATTCTCAAATAGTTTGAATATATAGTCGCTCGTATTTTTCCTGTGGAGTTAGCCAATCAACATATTTTGGTACGCATTTTTCGATCAGAGAACATAATACGCAGCTAGCTCACAATAATTCATTAAATGGTCTGAAGCCGAGATCATACACAAGGATGACCCAGCAAACCAGAGTTCATCCCTGGGAAGTCGCGAATAATTAACAACAGGAATACCACTTCCAATGCGATGTTCAAAAAACTGTAACCAGTAATTCCTGGCGACTGTCGAATGTCCGCGACACCGAAGATCCCATGGAAATCCATGAAACTTAGCAACAAACCCATTTTGCGAAGTTCAACGGAATGTTTAAAAATATCCACTTTGTGAGTCCCTGTATCTTACTGAAAATAACATTATTTCGCATTACACTTCCATGTTCAACGGAATTTCATTGTATGACATTTATGCGAGTTCACTTGAGGAATGCTGTGAGAAGTTACAGTGATGACATATATTACTTTAAATTCCTTTCTGCATTGTAAATTCCATAGAAATCCCAAATTGATATACTTTTCACTCTTGCAAAGTTACATGTGATTCTTTTTGGGCACCAACTTCGATAATTCATGTATATGTGTCTGCTTATATGAAGACCTTCACATAAAGGAATATGTTTGATCAGACATGCTCCTATAAGTGAGTGTCTTGATATAAGCAGACAGGTGTGTTGATATCAAATGAAAAACATACTAAACATGAAAAACATATATTTTGCATAAAAACAACACTTACAAAAACAAAATTGAAAATACAAATGAAACAAATATTCTTCTCCGAGTGTTTCAGTCTTCTTCTCTGTCGATTGGACATCTCTCTCCAAGTCTTACGACATGTTCTTTCTTCCATTACCTTGTTGAAATAAATGAATATTGTGAGTACTACTTGTATTAACAATGTTTATTCATATATAAAATGTAGATTATATACATTCAACCAGGTCAACGCTTTGATACAAAAATCAGACTTCATGAAACCTCATTCATCAATTATCAACTATTGAAATGATCTTTTGAGGTTTCGTTAATTGAGATCACGAATGATCCAAGATGAAACATGAACCTACATTCTAATAATAAGTAAACGTCTCACCTTTCAATTCTGCGATCTGCTGATGTAAAAACTAATTGCACTGCCAGTTTCATTCACACACACACAAAGCAAATTATAAAATGTTATAATCATAAGATTGTAGTATTGTAGATGATAATATCACTATCACGATGAAATTCCCAGCAAGCGGCAAACCCAATATATGTCAACTGTCAATCCGCAATCTTTTCAGTGTGCTAACAGTGCTATCAAACTCGAGAGGCAATTACAACAATAATTCTCAGGGAACTCTCTCACGAATACCTGAAAACTGACCAGTTGAGTAACAATCAGAATGTTGATAACTTTACCATCCGGGCAAGACCTATGGTTTTACTAACGTGTACTTTATTTGAATGTTTATAGAGAAACTTGTCATATACCTCCCAGGTAAGTAACAAACAGAATTCCCATCGAGACTGTACTGAGCATTCGAAATTACAACAAGAAATCCTATGACAGTCGTTGGTAAGTTCCAAAAAGAATTAACAATAAGTATATAAATGGTTCGTCCTAGCGACTTCTGTGACTTCGCTGGTTTACTGGGGAGGAGCAATGATTCAAGAGAAAATTCAAGGAAGCCGCCTACATCCTCAACAACGACGCTTTCAGTCACCCCAGCGTGGAGATGTGTGGAGGCCTCTCATCCAAGGCATGGACCGACTTCGGCTCCATGAAGCAAAAAATCTCGCGCCAATACATCCATTTCCCGCTGAAAATCGATCAACGCACTTCTTGTAGTAGCACCCGTGCGCCTTATTATTAGTACCACCCTTTCCCTCAACATAGGGATATCAGGTCTTTATAACCGACTATACCTCGAAATATTGTCAGTTGTCAGTCATCACCCGAAGACGATTGCGGATACAAGCAATCGAAACGTAGTCAGTACTCTCAACTTGAAATTAAGTTTTAACATTTATTCATACTATTACATTTATTTCTTTCCAAGAAATCCATTTAAACATTTTGTTTGGATTTGATTTCCTTACTTGATTTGTATTTTATCCTTTCGTTCTTAGCAACAGGTTACGACAGAGTAATGGTGGGTACCTTACGATCTGATTAAGAGTCCGTTAAAATAATCGGTTCTGAGAATGGACACCACATTCTGTCATTACTAAAGTGAAAGCACAGCCTAAGCACCGATAATTTTAACGGACTGTTAATCAGGTCATAAAGTACCCGCCCTTAATAATATAGACAATGGAAGTCCGAACCATTCCCTGTGAGTACATTTAACTTGAAACTTGGTTTCAACATTTATGCATACTATTTCATGTATTTCTTTATTTAATTTTTCTTTATTAATATTTCACATTCGATATCTCAATATTCTTGTCAATATTATTTCATTGATTTCTTTATTTAAATCATTTTGACTAACATTTCATATAAGATATCACGATTTTTTGTAAAAACATTATTTTATTTGATCAATCAAACCTTAATTTCATCATTGACCAAAAATTCCATTTCAACATTGTGTTTGGATTTGATTTCCTTACTTGATTTATACTTTTTATCCTTTCGTTCTCAACAACAGGTTTCAAAAGAGTCAATAATACAGACTGTACTATCTTATCAATAAAATATGATTCATTTTAGTTTTCGCTTTGATTATTCAATCCTTGACTCAGCGAAGGATGATGTGAGTCTAGGGAGATGAGGGCCAGTCGCACGACAGCAATGACCAAGTGAAGTGCTTATTACGGAGAATGAAGAAAACGTTTACGTAGAAGTGACCAGTGAGATATAAGTGAAAGGTGGAACATTACAGTGGCGACGAGAATAATAAGATTAGTAAAGCGTGTTGAATTCACAGAGAGTTTGGTGAGATATACTCGTTACGCACCTATCTATTTCCAACCCGTTCGTTCTTTGCCATGCCTGAGTTCAATCATCCGATATATGTGGTGGAGCAGGTAGGCGCCTGAATTATCAAAAAACCCGCGGTTTGGTTACCGCTTGATCAAAAAATCCCGCGGTTGGATACCGCCTGATCAAAAATCCCGCGGTTTGGTTACTGCTTGATCAAAAAATCCCGTGGTTGGATACCGCGTGATCAAAAATCCCGCGGTTTGGTTACCACGTGATCAAAAATCCCGCGGTTTGGTTACCGCGTGATCAAAAGTCCCGCGCTTTGGTTACCGCGTGATCAAAAAGCCCGCGGTTTGGACTCCGCGTGACCAAAAAGACTGGGGTTTGAACCCCCGAAATCAAAATTTCCTGGTAGGGAAGGCAAAAGATACAGTTTCATTAGGTTAACTGCGGTGAAGCGAGCATAATGATTGCAGATAGGCAAAAGCTACATTCAACGAACATAAATAATAATGAGTTCAGTTCACAATCACTTGACTATGAATCAGTACCCCACAATTTTGTTGAACAAAGAAGAGAACATGAAATCTATAAGTTATATTAAATTTTTAGATTTCAAGTTTTCAAATGGCGAACGTATCATCGTTGGAGGCTTATGAGTGTGAAGGTGACCCCAGATCTATGGGTTGCGTTGGGAAAAATGGAAGCGAGCATTCGAAATTTTCCTGATTGCATCGATCATAGAAGACCCGATTCGGAAGAGAGACCTTCTGTTACATACAGGGGGATTCGGTTTGCAAAAAATTTATCACAACATCCCTGGAGCCCACGTGGGCACCAAGATGTTTTTGGAGTAGCTTTAGGAAAACTAGATGAGTATGGATGAGTACTTTTACCCCTAACAGCGTAAACTTTATGAACGGTACATCATTCGACAATTGAAACAAGAAAATGATGAAACTTTCGATAAATTTTTAGTGCGTCTGCGAGCACAAGCCTGGAAGTGTAAATTTGATAAGATAGATGAACATCTTATAAATCAAATTGTCGAAATATGTGTCTCAACAGAATTGAAGAAAAAAAATTGAGTATGAGTGATGATGTTACAATTCATACCATTATATCCGAAGCTAAATCTTTAGAAAGAAAGAACTGGAACGATTTGAGGGCGGTTCATCATCCAACAGTTTCCAAAGCATAAATAAGATATCTTATTCTACCAGAGCAAATAAGCGATCTAGAATTGAAATATGCGAGAGGTGTGGCTTCAAACTACCTCATCCAGATCAGAAATGCTCCGCTGTAAATGCAACATGTCGAACGTGTGGAAAACATGGTCATTATCAGAGATGTTGCAGATAATTCCTGAAGGGAAGAAATATGTCGAATGATTATAAGCGTAATAAACGTAAATTCAATAAAACATCAAGTTCCAGACGCTTTCAGTCTCAAAATGAAGTAGACAACCGATTATGTTTGTCACATAGACGACGATTGTTCAGTTCAAACTAACATTGGCGGAGTTATGGTTGATATGCTCATTGACTCTGGTAGTAAAAGCAATTTGATATCTGATAAAACATGGGAATTTTCGAAATGTCAGGAAGTAATTGTCCAGAATCAAATAAAAAATCCCGACAAGGTATTTTTCTCCTTTTCTCCTACGGCAGCAAGGAACCCTTGGAAGTACTAGGATCCTTCCAGTCTCATATCTCTGTGAACAATAAATCGGAGAACGCAACATTTTATATAATTAGAAGGGGATCCAAGAATTTATTGAGATAATCGACAGCCAGATCTTTGGGTGTGTTGACAATCAGTCTTTCAGTAAACAACGCTGTTGGACAGTTCCCAGAGTTCAAAGGTGTCATTGTTGACATCCCAGTCGATAAGACTGTCCCACCAACTTGTCAATCATATCGAAGAGTGCCACTTCCGTTGGAAGACAAGATTGAATTTAAGCTGAGAGAGTTAGTTGAATCTGACATAATCGAAGAAGTCAACGAACCTTCGAGATGGGTAGTATCACCTATGGTCCCGGTGTTGAAGGGGAACGGGGAAGTACGCATCTGTATTGACATGAGAAGGGCAAATTCAGCAATTATTCGTGAAAATAACCCTCTTCCAACTATGGATACCCTCATACCCCCTTTCAGGAAAGCCAAATTATTTTCCGAACTCCACATTAAAAATGCGTTCCATCAGATCGAGATTTCTCCTGAGTCCCGTTTCATTACTACGTTCATCACTAGCAAAGGTTTATATCGATATAAGAGATTGATGTTTGGAATCTCTTGTGCTCCTGATTGACTGCGATGGTACAATAAACTTTATCGATTATATTCTAATCTTTGCCTCAAATGAAGTAGAATATGATAAACAGGTTGAAAACATACTCAAAAGTGTCGAGTTTTTGGGACATGTACTATCCCCTATCGGCATTAAACCTTTGGATAGCTATATCGATTCAACAGAATCATTCCGAACACCCAAAACAATCGAAGAAATACATATATTTTTTTAGGTCTTGTGAACTATATTGGAAAATGAGTGGCAAATTTAGCTACGTTGAATGAACCATTCAGACGGCTTCTGAAATTGAAATTAACAAAAACAGCTAACATTGAAAAATTCTGGACTTTGGAACATGAGTCAATTTTTTTTAAACTCAACCATGCCTTATCAAATTTGAAGAGTTTGGGGTATTACAACCCAGATAATCGGACACAAGTTATTGCTGATGCTTGCCCAGTTGGATTGGGGCTGTTTCCATTCAATTCGACTCGGCAACAAAAGTCTTACTGATTGCGAAAAACGATACTGCCAAACGGAAAAGAAGCTCTCGCGATCCCCTCCTGGCTATATTTGGTCCAAAGTCAAAAATTTGTGCACGAATTGAACGGTGGGTCCTTCGCCTTCAATCATTCAACTATAGAGTAATATATCGGCCAGGAAAATCGAACATTGCCGATTCATTGTCAGTTTGACACAGAAGAACACGTTCACAGAGTAACTGAACTTGCCCGGCCAGTTGCCATTTCTTTAGGCCAAATTAAGGAATGTTCATCACATGATGATGAAATCCAGAAGGTAAGACAAGGTCTATATGAAGATATCTGGGACGTGGCTGTGAAAGCGTTTCAACTTTTCAGTACTGAACTTTGTTTTTAAGAAGGAATCCTCTCAAGGTCGAATAGGATAGTTGTACAAAAAAATTTGAGAGAAAGTGTCTTGCAGGCGGCTCATGAAGGACACCCTGGAATTGTCGCCATGAAACATCGACTACGTACCAACGTTTGGTGGCCGAAGATTGACGCAGATGCGGAGAAACTGGTGAAATGCTGCAAAGTGTTTTAGTAATCAACCCGAAATCCTCCAAATCCACTCAAGAGAAGGAAGTCTGAACCTTTCTCATTCATCGAAATGATTATTTCAATCCATATAATGATTTATTCAATCTACACACTTAGTTTTTTAGCCTCAACACCTTCTGGTATTTGTATGTAAATTTCTTCTTTTAAAATTTCATTTAAAAATGCTGCCTTGACGTCCATTTGATGTACAAGTAAATCGTATTAATTTGCAAATGCCAAGAGAAATCGAAATGTGAAAATTGTGGCAACTGGTGGAAAAACTTCTTTACAATCTAATTCATATTTCTGACTGAAACCTGTGCAACCAGTCTAGCTTTATATTTCATGGGTTTTCCATATACGTCATTTCTTATTGTAAATATCCATTTTAAATATACAAGATTTTTTTTATTTTGATTAAAAGTGAATTAAGTTCATCCCTAATATCCTGCTCCTACTGAGTTCTATCATCCTTTTCTATAATCTCCTGATAACTCTTGGGTACAGCATGTAAAACTGTTTGCATACATGCTGAATATGATATTGTTACGATTTATCCTTGGGTTCGATGATTGAAACACCGAACAACACTTAACTTCTTTTATTATAACTCTTTGTCACAACACAATACAATCGCTTAACTTGCTCCGCTAACTTTCCAATGCTCGGTGCTAAAACTCTCTGTACTAAAATTCTACACTTCAACTCCTGCACTCAGCAATAACAACCCGGGCTTGTCCGAGAACCGATTTGTTGGTGGAATCATCCGATGGCCGGGCTCTGCATTCAAAGTCATTATTCACTGTGACACGAGCTACTTCCTTCGATAGTGCAGGGATTCTCGCAGTTTCCGGTAATCGCGGTTCCACAGGCATTGCTCTTTCTGCTGGAGTTGTAAGGACAAATTGTACTCCTCCGAACCTCATAATCTTCTGCTCATTGTCGGATGAAAATCCATAGTTACTGATCAAGTCCATTCCGAGTATAAATTCATCTTCTATATCTGCGAAGTAGACTGTATCTGTGATGGTGAGTCGCTCAAGAATCAATGTAATTACAGCCTCTCCTCGAATAAGTTCGTTTTCATCAGTGACCGTCCGAAGCACGACGTTAGTTGAAATAGGCTTCACGTTTCCAGGCCGAAGGATGTCGCTGCGTACTGAGGAAACTGCAACACCGGTGTCTATGGTGCATATTACATCCATTTTATTCAATTTCCCAAGAATGTTGAGGCTCTCAGATGTTCTTTTTAGCCTGTTAACACAGATGACCCTCGGTGACCTTGACCTCGCAGGTGATTGCGAATTTGGCGAAGTCCTGGCAGGTGAGTTGGATTTTGGTGGCATTCTCACCTTGCAGTCTTCCATGAAATGCCCTGATCTTCCACATCTGTAACATTTTCTCTGTGGCATTCTCTCCATGAAGTCTTTTATAAAATGTCCCGGCCTCCTACATCTATAGCAAATCCTCTGCGGCATCTTCAACCAACAGTATTTTATAAGGTGTCCCAGTTTTCCACATCTGTAGCATGTTCTTCTCTTCTGGGTGCTGATTACACTTATCAATAATTTCATTTCCTCCAGAACCTTCTCGACTGAATTATTCGCTGTGCCAAATCGTTGTTCCGGTTCTTCTATTGAAACTGCACGTACTTTCGGCCTCGACGTGTTGAAGGCCGCCTTCACTTACAAAGAGCGAACCAATGCTGTTGGAATCAGAAAATATTTGTATATGTTATATGATCAGCTGGATTTTTCTCAGAAGATACATGTTGCCAATTAACATTAGGAGTTAATTCCTGTATTTCTGATACCCGATTGCTCACAAATGTTGTCCATTTTGTGGGTTCAGCTTGTATCCAACATAGAACAATCTGTGAATCACACCACAAAACGATTTTTGAAAATTGGATTTGTAGAATAGAATTCAGTTTATGATATAACCTAGCCATGAGTAATGCACCACATAATTCCAATTTTGGAAGAGTGATTGTTTTCTGAGGAGCAATTCTTGATTTTGAACAAATGAACCTACAAGAAACTTTTTTGTTGATGTGAATAGTCCTTAAATAAAAACATGTTCCATATGCCTCGAGAGACGCGTCTGAGAAACCGTGCAACTCATAATATTTCACTTCATTTGGAAAAAATAAAAGTCGAGGAATTTTTAGTCTATCAAGACAAGGAATATCTTTCGAGAACGTCTTCCATTCATCATATAAATCCAAAGGTAAAATATCATCCCAGTCAAGTTTACGATTCCAGGTATTTTTTGGACCAGCAAAACCTAATGGGTCAAAAAGACTTGCAATATGTGAGAGTACATTCCTTTTTATTAGAGGTTTACTTCTTTCATATGAGAAACAACACATCTTGAATGTATCAGATGAAGAATGCCAAGATATGCCTAAAACCTTATTGAGATTTTCAAGTGCATGAATTTCAACTTCTTCAGAACCAACAGAAATATTTTTTGAAAATGATTCGGTAGGAACCTGACCAACAAAATCAGAAAATATTTGTTATCATTCTGTATAGGTTTCTTGCCATTTCCTCAAGTGCTCTGCATCTCTTGTGTTGAATTGTTAGTTTGTTGATATAGGAGAGAAATGTCAGATTGACACTGAAATGTAATTTCCTACAAAAAAGGCATTGTATTAGTTCCACGAAAGGTTATTTCATCTCTCAACCATTCGAGAGTTTTTCTAAGTTTAAATATACAGTCCACACTCAAAGAAACTCAGCTCACTACATTCGAATCACAAACAAAAGCATCGCTACTTCTCTTGAAACTCGTCAATCGTAAAGTTCTTTGTATTTCTGAGTTTCTCAGTCCGTCTATAAATATCTGCACTGTCAACTGCTCCTTGGAATCTTCGGGTGATTAGGCCTCGAACATCTGCCTCAAATATTCTTGCAGACTCTCACCAGATTTTTGTGTGCGAGTTTTCATTTGGGCTCGGTACAGCTGTTCTCGGTGTTGATCGCGATACCTCAACTGTAGTGCAGAAATTAGGTCCTGATGTTGCTTCTGCTGTTCGATGGGTATAGTTTGTAATATATTAAAAGCTGGCCCTCTCAAAGCTACTACGAGTGTCATAGCTTTTTCTTCTTTGCCCCATCCATTAGTCTCTGCCGCCGCCTCAAACTGTCTACGATACATATAGCCCAAGACGACTGTCCATCAAAAGTCGGTGGTTTTACGGTGTGGTAACCCTGTCTCGGTGATCCTGGTTCTTGAGAAGAGCCATCTGCCTTTCAAGTCCTTTCACCTCCTCTCGCACTGTATCCACTTTCTCATCGACCACATTGATTTTCTTGACGTCTCCCTTTAGTTCTTCCTTGAGGTCTTCTTTTAGTTCCTCTTTCAGATCTACTCTTAGTTCTCCTTTCAGTAATTCCATTTGTACTTTGGTTTCATGTATAACATGCTCGAAGAACTCGTCCTGATTTTCTAGAACCTTCTGGAAGTCTGCTTTCCGTTGTCTTTACATTTGCTCTAATTCATTCTTTTGTTGTTCTAGAATTTTCTGGATTGCTTCTTCTCGTTCTATTTTTTCAACTTCTCGCTCCTTTTTTTCAACTTCTCGTTCTTCTCTCTGTCCTTCGAGAATTTTCTGGATTTCTTCTCCTCGATCTCCTCGGTTTTTTCTTTCCATTTTCGAGAATTTTCTGGAGTCCTTCTTTTCGTTCTTTTTTTCATTTTCGAGAATTTTTCTGAGCGCTTCTTCTCGTTCTTGCTTTTCCTCCTACCGTCGCTTTTCATCTTCCTGTCGTCGTATTTCTAAATCCGCAAATTGGTTTTGGATAAATTTCATCATGTCCTCTATCGTATCGTACGATGTATTTCTCGTATTCACCATCAATTGTTTTTATTTAGCAGCAAAAATTCCTCTTCCGACACCACTGTTACGATATTTCCTTGTAAAATCCAACTTCTGACACCACTGTTACGATATATTCCCGAGCTCGTCGATTAAAACACCAGACAACACTAAACTTCTTTTATTATAACTCTTTGTCACAACACAATACAATCGCTTAACTTGCTCCGCTAACTTTTCAATGCTCGGTACTAAAACTCTCTGTACTAAAAATTCTACACTTCGACTCCTGCACTTAGCAATAACAAAGCTCTCTCCACTTAGCTCCATTAAACTCGCTCCACTTAGCTCTGAATACGAATCTCTGCTCGCGACGAAGTCTCTCCCCTATATATACCTGCGTACGCCTATGAAGAATCTTCGCAAATTCTCCACACGCGATTTACGGATTCTTGGAAAAATGAAGTTCGCTACGACGCGATCCCTCATCTGCGTTTACATTGTCGTCAGGACCGGCGCTAGGAGATTCGTAACAATATAAAAAAAATAATCATCATAATTTTCATTTCGGACGATTTTTAATCCTATCACTTTTTCTCAATCCAAGATTATTTATATCACCATTTTGTGTTTCGATTGAGATTTTTTCTTGTTTTTCGAAAATAATATTTTCTGTGTTCATATCACAATTCTTATAAATCACTCAAGAATAATGTGTAGTGAAATTCAAGTTATGGCCTAACTGTGACCTTGCAACTTGAAAGTTTGTTTCATTAACAATAACATTACGTGCTTTTTGAAACTTGTTTGTTACAATGTTCCATATTTTGTATCCATTTGGTTCGTACCCAACAAGAAATCCCTTTACTGATTCAGTGCTAAATTTACTTATTTTTTTTATTTATTCTCGAGTGAATGTATACGGTTGAACTGAATATCTTTGAATTCCACAACTTAATTGGAATTTTTAGAATGCCACAATTCATACGGAGTTTTGGAACACACAAGAGCTTCAGTAGGCGTTATATTTATCAAACAAGTCGCTGTTAAAACAGCTTCGCCCCAAAACTGTTTACTCAAATCTGCTTCGTTTATCATCGAACTTTTTCAGTTATAGTTCGATTCATAAGTTCTGCTACTCAGTTTTGTTGTGGAGTATAAGGAACATTAAATGGTACATTATACCATTTTCTGAACAAAAATCTCTGAAGTCGTTAGACCTGTATTCACGCCCGTTGTCGCAATAAAGATTTACAAGTTTCAAACTAAAATGCGCTTCAGTCTTCGTCACAAAATCTTTGAATTTGCTCAATACTTCTGATTTGAAAGTCAATAGATATGTTAACGTGTAATGAGTAAAGTCATCTCTAAACGTAACACAATAATTTTTATTGTCTATAATAGGCGGCGTGGTTCCGCAAACATCTGTATGAACAATAAACAAAGGTCTTTACACAAGAATTTCATTTTTTTATTTATTAAATGATAGTTTTGCATATTTACCAATAACACAAGATTCACAAAATCCATTTATGGGCTTGATGCCCTCAAGGTACAAACATCCTCAAATAAATATTGCTGTTTTATTTGATCGAGTTTATCATCGCTGATGTGACCTAGTTGCTCAAGCCATAATTTCGATTAATCAGTTTTACTCAAATTGACCTTATCTTCATTGTCAACGCTTTGTAATGTTTTGAATGAAATACTGAATGAAGCAATTGATGGCTTACCTGATAAAATAGTTTGTTCACCCTTTTGTAGGGTGACTCCTTCGGCATTGAAAATAATTGTCATACCTTTTTCTTGGTACTCCTGATCCCGCTCGTTCCATCGCCATATTTGACTCTCCATTCTTCTACCGAAATATGCAGCGGCGGTGACAGGTACCTTCCGTTGGTTGAGAATTTGGAATGCAGAACCATCAGCATTCGTCTTTTCTTCATGTGATATGGAAGTGAGAGTACGCGGTCGATCGGTCGGTTTTGCTGCATCTTTTTATGACAGTAACAATTCGGCTTTTCATGAGTATGTCAACCACAATGTTCGCATGTTATTTTTGAAAACTCATATTGTAACTTACGACTGCTTTCCTTCAGTGGTATTAAGTTATTAAGATTATTACCTTTTCTGTTTATTTCCACTTGGTCCTGGAATTTGAGTAACTTCTCCGGCATTTGAAACTTTCAGTGTGGCCATCGCTCGCCATCAATTCAACTTCTTGGTCCAGACGCAGAAAGCAGTGGTAATACCACCAAAAGAGTAAGGTAGCGTCAACAGAAGATGACAAATATTATCTATCCATTTCATCGAGTGAAGCACCTGCTGCTATCAAATCAGCCGTTATAGTGTCAAATTTCGAAGAATGGCCTATAAGTGTAACTTCAGTCCATCTTGTTACAAACTCAGATACTTTTCTAGTTGCACACTGGAAGTGTAGATCATGACGGAAGAAAAAACACCTAGGATTAAATTTCAACCCAGTGGACACATATAATATAGGTGTGTTTTTATCTTAGTATACTTCACAGGGATTGATGGGCATGAATTGTATTATTTCTGTGCCAAGATAGATTGGATAAGCTGTACAAAGCAATTGAAAAGACTTATCAAACAATGTATCCCTATTACCATTTGAGATATGAGCGTATGATCTCACCCACCGAAGGGGTGAGGGTACATTTAATATAAAAGGTGGAAATATACTTGTATGTTAATTTTGATTGAACATAATTTCATTAAATTTTGTAATGTTCAGATAGCAAATCAACGATATATGTAGGCGAGCAAAGCTACTGGTTCCGTAGAACCCTTTTTTTTATTTATTTTTTTTTTCAAAAATAAGTCGATTCTTGCTAGATTTCTCTTGTTGAAAGATTTCAGACCTCGTTAATTCTACAAATTTTCAATTGAGCAACTGATTTCGAAGGAAAAACCTTCGAAAGAATTGGTTTCGTTTTATTAATTCAAAAGGCGTGGAGAAGTATATCAGTGCTTTTTATTTATCATTTTGTAGAACTCTGGCTATTGATCGTTATCGAGTGTACGATAATTTTTTCGCTGATATATGAATACAAATAAAACAAATATTTGACTAATTCATTAGAAGCCAGTACAAACTCAGAGAATTAACACAATATGCAAAAAAATAATGACGTTGAACTCGTGCGCTTATTTACATTATTTATATAGGGGCCTATCGTTATAACATGATTTAAAATTGCATTAGCGATAAAATCACATAACAAATTACAATATGTATCAAAAAATATTGGGAGATATCAAAAAATATAATAAATGAATGAAAAATCAATCACAATAGTATTTCACCTTTACTCCCTGTAACCCTGTAAAATCGTAGAATCCAGTGATTAAATTCAAAATTATTATCAAAATTATAGAATATCTCAGAAAATTGTATAGTCTCTGGTATTTAGGAAGAAAACGATAAACCTGAATTTGAATTTATTATTTAATTTTTCTGTTGCCTTATCTTGTGTTCATTAAGTATATACTTTTCACTCTACTCATATTGATATGTAGTATGATAAATACATGAACGAATATCATTATAACGGTTTATTTGTACTTACGTTGATAAGGCAAATGTTCGTTATCTCTAAAGTCTGAAGTTTATTTTCATCGAAAATTATTGTTTTCTCTACTTTCCAATTTTATTTACCTCGGTTACTTTAGCAATAAAGTTGGGCAATATTTAAAAAAATTTCCCTATTATCTTGAAACACTGACGAGGCTTTTGGAAATGTTAATTTTGTTTCGAAACGGGATAAATAGAAGGGACCATTGGAGAATTCCGAGAGTGGCGACGTCCGGAGGCGGTACAGCTCCAGCAACTTTTTTACTGGGGATCCTGCCACCTGAGCGTAACTGACTGGAATGGAAGAGAAATGACAAAGTTGAATTCGAAAGTTTCTCTTCAATTCTTGTCAGTACAAGAATTGAAGAGATGTGGCAGAGTCTAATTCAAAAATCCGGGCGTCGGGGGCGGTACAGTTCCAGCAATATTTTTATTAATAAGGACCCTGCCACCTTCATATTTTAGCAGAGCCTTACTGAGTGGAATTGAAAAGAAATGACAGAGTCGAATTCAAAAATCTGGACGTCGGGAGCGGCACAGCTCCAGCAATATTTTCATTAAGGACCCTGCCACCTTCATATTTCAGCAGAGCGTTACTGACTGGAATTGAAGAGAAACGACAGAGTCGAATTCAAAAATCCGGGCGTCGGGGGCGGTACAGCTACAGCAATATTTTCATTAAGGACCCTGCCATCTTCACATTTCAGCAGAGCGTTACTGACTGGAATTGAAGAGAAACGACAGGGTCGAATTAAAAAATCCGGGCGTTGGGGGCGGGACAGCTTCAGCAATATTTTCATTAAGGACCCTGCCACCTTCATATTTCAGCATGAAGGTGGAAGGGTCTCTTTCATTTCTCTTCAATTCCAGTCACTAACGCACTGCTAGAATATGAAGGTGGCAGGGTCCTTAATAAATGTACCGCCCCCGACGCCCAGATTTGTGAATTCGACTTTGTCATTTCTCTCCAATTCCAGTCAGTAACGCTCTGCTGAAATATGGAGGTGGCAGGGTCCCCAATAAAAAGTTGCTAGGGCTATACCGCCCCCAGACGTCTCCACTCTTGGAATTTTCCAATGGTCCCTTCTATTTTTCCGTTTCCTCGTCACTGTTTCAAGATGATAGGGAATTTTTTTTTATTACCGAACTTTATTGCTGAAGTAACCGAGGTATTTTATTTATGAAAAAAATGAAGATCAAACAAATCTGACGTTTTCATTCCAAAATCTCCTAATAATTTAAGTCACTGTGAAAGGTAAGTTTGTAAAAAGACCAATATCCTTTTGTGTTCTGATAAAATGGTGGAAACGCATAATTTTCTCGGTGATTATACCCCCCCCCTTGAGCTGTATACGCGCCTGTATGGTACCTATTGTATTTCAATGAAGTATTTTATTTTGTGACATCATCTTGTAGGAAATAAGTTTCCTTTTCTTACCCTGGCCGCCGGCAGTAACAGTATATTACGTTACGAGGAGGATGAGCACGAGACGTTAGCCGAGTGCGGTAATTCGCGAGTGCACGTAATTGGCCTCATTATCGAGTTTCGTACTGTACTTTTTCTACTCCTACCAAGCTTGTGCGGTGATTTCTGGTAGTGTTGCACACATTTCTTCGTTATCACCCCATTTTCAATGATCGACGAGACAGCAAGTCATGACTACAGCAAGTATGTAAAACAATTGTTTGTCTATTCATCGATATAACTAGATTCAGCACCAATCCACAAACTGTTGAACGATAAATTCCCCCCAAAAAATATTAATTTCAATTGAATACCACAAAGAATTTGGATCAAAAATTCGCTGAATTTCGCTTTTGTGCAATTGAATATAGTCATTAAAATCAAATTTATCAGGTTAAATATTATATATCCCATAATTTTCCAAAAACATTTCCGGAAGCGGCCGGCAATAACTCAGAATACACGTGTATTCTAAATGAGCTTTGACCTAACAGCTGTCAAATAGGTAATGAAGGGTTCAAAATAGTGGGAGTAGAAATGAAGTAGTTATTCATCTGCCTCAGCATCAGATCAACAATAAAACAGGTAGAGCCGATGTCCAGCACATCCAAGCAGTAGTACATCTTGTCCATTTCATCTTGGCAAAAAGAAATGATGCCGTATTGCGCAAGGCAGGACAAGCAGCCATTTGAAATCTACTGTGAATTTAGTGCGCAACCGGATGTGGAAACAATTACCGTGCAAAAGTTGCGGATTGGATAAGCTTCTACTTACATTTGATACGAATTTTAATATAACGATAACCGGATGTGAACGACATTGCTCGAATTACTTCAGTAAACTGTTCCCGTAGGCAATTTTCGAATTCAACGGCTCACCTATCTCTAAGAGTATGCGACAAATATTCTTGAAGCCAAATGCGGACGGGGGTTGATTAATTTTGTCAAAAATGCGTTTATACGGTTGAGTTCCACCTCTGCACACTCAAACCTACAAGAATTTCTGCCGGCCTATACGATTTATTATTCGCTTTCAAAGGTTTCTTTTCTCATATTCGAGTCAATAGAGGTTGGAATTGATTTTTTTGGCAAAAATACGTTCATATGTTCGAGTTTTCCCTCTGTACACTCCAACCTGTAAGAATTTCTGCCGACCTGCAAAGTTTATTCGCCATCGAAAGTTTTTCTCATTTCGAGCCAGCGGAGGTAATTTTTTTTGTCAAAAATGCGTTTATATTGTTAAATTTCACCTCTCTGTACTTTTGACTAATCTGAAACCATCCTTCATTGAGGACTACCATCTGGCATCTTTGATTGCTCGATATATTTTGTTTTTGGTAAATCGTGTTTTTTGAAAATTATATTAAGATACAAATTACATACCGATGAAATATGGATAATACGTTTTGATCTTACTGTCATACTAATAACAAAATATGAACTGGTTATGTCGGCGGTGTTGAAAAGCGGTCTGAGGCACGGATAGCTTATATTCAATTTGGCTATTTCACCGCTGATTCGAACCACAGTGGGGGCTCGGTGAAAATCGGTAGGATGCCTCAGAGCGCGTCGGCACACAAAGTGATTAACCGACCCTTTCCCGAACAAGACTCCGCTTCCTCAGCGCACTCGTAAGAATGTACAGCAGTGGAAAGTATGAATGCAAAATGAAAAATCACGAGTGCGCCGTTTTGCCTGAAAACGTGGATAACACGACGTTTTTTAGAAATGAAACCTAGTCTGATCAATTCATTGCCCCCGAAAACCAATACATCAACCGACCCGGTTTTTCTGGGTTTCCTTACAGTTGAAATAACAAATGCACTACCGTGAAAATCGGTAAGACGCCCCAGAGCACTTCGGCACCCAAAATGATTAGCCGACCCTTGCTCGTATAAGACTGCGTTCTGGACTCAGTGAGAGTGTTCAGCAAATGGAAATATAAATGCAAAAGAAAAGATCACGAGTGCGATATTTTTCCTGAAAACACAGATATGACGAAGTTTTCCAAAAATGAAACCTAGCTAGATCGATTTATCGCCCTCGTAAACCCTTGCACACTAACATTTCGTTGAAGTCGTTTCCGGGATTCAGATTATTTATATATTATTATTATTACATTATTAAATATATTAGATTGGGTAAATACATATTATATAACAACGAATACGATATTCCCAATTCAATTTCAGTGCTAGGAAACTATAGGTACATTGGTTGAACGCTCCAAGCTTTTACTCATACTCATCATTTTTGAATAACCAGGAATAAAATTGTTTTTCCCTTTTAGTGCATTTTTTCATATTTATTTTCTACTTATCAGTCTTGACATATCTCGTAACGATTTTAATATATTTTTGAAATTTTACAAATTTCTCAAAACCGCCATTTTTAAGTATTCAATTTTGACTGAAGAATCATAATCTTCGATCCAGAAAATCCCCAGATACCAATTTTGATTGAAATCGGGTGATAACGCTCGTCGAGTTGCCATTTTGAATTTTCCGATTCTGACAAAAGAATCATAATCTCCAACCCTGAAAAATCCCAGTTATAAATTCTGCATCGAATTGGATCATAATTACAGAACTCGTCCGCCATATTGAAGTAGCCACTTCGAATTTTTCAATTTTGACAAAAGAATCATAATTTTCGACCCTGAAAACCCCTAGATACCAATTTTGAATGGAATCGAATCATAATTACGAAACTCGTCTGCCATATTTGAGCCGCTATTGTGTTTTCTCTCACAAATTTGATAATAGTCCAATAAATGAAGGGACGAACCTGTGAATAAGTCTATGAGTTCTTCACTTGTGGCTCAATTTGTAGGTCGTCACAGATGTTTTCAAAGGACCCAAAACTTAACACGATTGCGTTCATGGAAATGGCCGAAAATGCCCCCCCCCAAACCCAGAAAGATGGGTTTCCCGCCAATATCTGGCTAAATATACGAATTAGAGAATTTTCGTTCATACAAAAATTAAGTCTCATTATCTACAAAAATGACCCTTATCATTTTTTCCGAAAACTCAACAGTTTTTGAGATAAAGGGACACAAAACTCTCCTCATTTCAGCTGCCGCTTTCTCTATAGGAATTCTGTTGTTTATGCAATGGCTTGGAGGCGGGTAGACGAATTGTTTCATAACTCCGGCAAAAACTGACATTTTTCAATGATTCAAAGTTCAAGATAATGAGGAAACCCGTAGCTATCATTCCATGTATTTCGAAGTTCTTTCTTATTAGGCAAAAAAATTTAATGAGCTGTGAAGGTTTGTTTCCGCATCATTTCGACACTGTTTCAGTAATTTGTTTACATTTTTTTCAAAAATAGTCTTTTATCGGAAATTTTTCTTTATAATGGGTACTTTCCCCGCGTTCTAATAAATGATCCATTTGTTTATTTACATTTTTCATGCGATTTCGGAGTTATGTAGAATCTGCAGATATTCCGCGAATTAAAAAATTATTAGCCATAAAAAATATATATTTATTCGGAAACTAGAGCATCTTGGCTTCAAAACGATGTGCATGGCAAGTCGATAAAATGGCTAATAATTTTTTAATTCGCGGTTGTTCCGCAGATTCTACATAACTCCGAAATCGCATGAAAAATGTAAATAAACAAATGGATCATTTATTAGAACGCGGGGAAATTACAAAAAAAAATTCAGAGATCATTCAAGACCCCCCAAGGACCCATTATAAAGAAAAATTTCCAATAAAAGACTATTTTTGAAAAAATGTGAACAAATTAATGAAACAGTGTCGAAACGGTGCGGAAAAAAACTTTCACAGCTTATTAAATCTTTTTGCCAAATAAGAAAGAACTTCGAAATATATGGAATGATAGCTACGGGTTTCCTCATTATCTTGAACTTTGAATCATTGAAAAATGTCAGTTTTTGCCTGAGTTATGAAACAATACGTCCGCCCGCCTCCAAGCGAATGCATAGACAACAGAATTCCTATAGAGAAAGTGGCAGCTGAAATGAGGAGAGTTTTGTGTCCCTTCATCTCGAAAACTGTTGAGTTTTCGGAAAAAATGATAAGGGTCACTTTTGTAGATAATGAGACGATCTTTAATTTTTATATGAACGAAAATTTTCTAATTCGTATATTCAGCCAGATATTGGCGGGAAACCCATTTTTCTGGGTTTGGGGGTCCATTTTCGGCTATTGCCATGAACGCAATCGTGTTAAGTTTTGGTCCTTTGAAAACATCTGTGACGACCTACAAATTGAGCCACAAGTGAAGAACTCATAGACTTGTTCACAGCTTTCCCTAGTTTCGGATCTTCAGTTACTGGACTATAATACATTGTCACCGGAATTAAGAACACCTGCCAAATTTCAAGTCATTCGGACGTCTAGAAGTGGGTGAAAATTGATGTCAAAGATTTCATTATCAGTTAGTTTGTTAGTTGACAAGTCAAGCTAATATAAGCGTGTTAATTAATAAACATTTTTATATATAAGCTGTACCTAGAATGTCTAGAAGATGACGTTAAGAATCCTGGGTCAGTGAAATTTCAATTCGAACAGTTCCAATTTTTTTGTGTAGAAACTTCCTATGATTGCTAATTATGATACAATCAAAACTGATACCAAGAAAGTTTTGTATCCAGAGTAGCAGCTCCATTCGTTTCAATTGAGACAACAAATGAAAAAAAAAATTTATAAAATAAAAAATCTGGTAAATTCAATGTCATCAGTCATGACACACATAACAGAAAAACAATGAAAATATAATCAACAGGCACCAATAATAACATTGATTATAAAAATAATCCTCTCTCCCATATATTTATACATAAATAATTTCACACTACTTCATCAGAGAATGTACAACAGCTCGCGCGTTCAGAGCTTTAAGATCGGTATAGGTCTGTCCAGTGCCCACAAAAACGATGGGTTGACCCGTTATATAAGTCATTGAAATTGCAGCTCCAACCTGAAAGAGAATCAAAAATAATTATTTTTATTTATTTTTTATTTCATTCCATTACATTTCAAATCATATACAATCAATAATATAATATATTTAGTAGCACTTCATTGGAATAGCATGAACAATCAAACAGTATTTTTGTACTGGTATGAGATTGCTCACAAATCATCCATAACTTTTTTTTCAATGTAATAAATGAATGAAAGAAAAAATAAGTAAAAATCAACGCAAGAAAATTATTTTGTAAGGAAAAGGACAAGTGAAAGAATTGTAAAATAGATAAACACCAATTCAATTTGAAATTTTTTTGAGGAGAAGGAATTTTTTCAATCGAAATTTGAATTGATATACTAATATTTTTTTAATCCTCGGGTAATTTATTATATTTAGATAATGATTCGAAAACAAATCTTTTTTGTCCAACTACAGAGCTAGCAGTATCAAGATGAAACAAGTTATGTTGCCTAGTATGATAGTTATGAATTTCTGAATTCCTGGTTAATATAAACTTTGACTTTATTAATTTTTTAACAATGGAATGAGAAATTTTCAAACTATCCATCAAGAAATGTTCCTCCAAAGAAAATGTGCCCGTTATTGAATAAAGTTCATTTGTTGGAGTATCATATGGGAGAAGATATAGTACTTTCGAAGATTTTCTGTATAAAGCAGATATTTTTTTTAAGTTGTTCTTTGAACATGAACCCCATATATTCATGAGATATTTGATCCGACTGAGAATATGTGAGTAAAGAAACATATTGGCTATTTTATAATTTAATTTGGGAAATCTTCATAATGCTCCAATAATGGGAGAATTTTTTTCAATGAGGGAGTCAATATGTTTATCCCATTTCAATCTATCATCGATCCAAATGCCGAAATCCTTCATTTCAGTTTTTTGTTCAAGTAGTTCATTCTTTATTTTGATATTTAACTTAATATTTTGTTTATTTTTTGTTGAAAAATCATGAATTTTGTCTTTTTGGGGTTAACAGAAAGGAGATTGGCGTAAAGCCAGTCCTCAATTTTTTTTAAGACTTCATTTAAAATATCTTCTAAAGCTAAAGGGTTTTTATCGGCATACAAAAAAATTGTTGATCGGTTCATACACCACACTTTTACTTTTACTTTATCTTTTACTTTTACCTTAAGAATGGAATTGGACCGTTCATACACCAGTGTTAAAGTAAACAGGACGCATGCGCAGTGATCAAAAACAAACGAAGAAGAAGAAGTAATCGTGGCTTACGTCATTGTTATGATTTGCAATTTGCTATTTTGTATCGGATAATGACAGACATTTCACAGAAAACCCATTTTATATCATTTCTGTAAAATATTCAGAAGAATACGTTGCCTTATAATGTTGGTGGCACTGCTTACTGTGATGACTGCACATGCACGCATGCGCAGTCCCTAAAATTATTGAATTATCTCATTCTTAAAGTAAAAGTTCTCATCCTTAAACTAAAAGTAAAAGTGCCGTGTATGAACGCCTCGATTGATTTACATTGTGACAACTTTCTTAAAGTAAAAGTAAAAGATAAAGTAAAAGTGTGGTGTATGAACCGACCATGTATCATCTGCATATACAGTGTAATTACAAGAAAAATTGATTTGTGAAATATTTTGTATATACAGTAGGTATAGAATTGGGCCTAAAACTGAACCTTGGGGAACTCCCTTATCAATGAGTAATCTTTCAGTTTCAATATTATTTGTACATGTTCTTATTGTTCTATTGAAATAAGATTTCCAAAGATCATTTACAATTCCTCTCATTCCCATAAACTGAATGTTTTGGAGAAGTATGGTATGATCAACTGAATCAAATGCCTTTTTGAGGTCCACGAAAATAGCTACCACGTAATTGCCCTTATCAAGTTTTTCTTGAATTAAATCCACTACTTCCAGAACTGCCGTTTGTGTACCACTCTTTTCTTGAAAACCGAATTGATTTGGATCAAAGCTGTATTTTTCATTAATGAAATTAGTAATACTCATTTTCAAAATTTTTTCATAGATCTTTGAGAAAATACTTAATAAGGCTATTGGTCTATAATTTTCTGGATCTTGGGTATTTCCACTTTTATATATAGGTTTAATTGAGGCATGTTTTAGAATTTCGGGGAAAATACCTTTTGTAAATGAATCATTGAAAACTTTCGTTAAAGGATGAGCCAAAATGTCTTTCAATTCAAAAATATCTCATGTAAAGAAACCACCGGGATCAGGGCATTTCTTTTTGAGAGAACTAATTATTTCTATAATTTCACTTTCATCAGTTGGAAAGAGAAGCATCGTTGAATCATTAGGAAATGGGAATACATTCTTATTAAGTTTATTATAAAATGTTTTCAAATCATTTGTAATATTTTCACCAATTTCAGAAAAATATATTTTCATTGCGTCAGCAATTTCCAAGTCATTCGTCAGAATATTGCCATCCACTTGTAGTGAAACAATGTCCTTATTTGCAGTAGATTTAGATTGTTTTCTCATGCAGTAATTCAAAACATCCCACATTTTCTTTGGATTACCTTGTGATTCTTCAAATTGCTCATTAAAATATTGTGATTTAGCCCTCTTGATCATTGCATTTACTTTATTCCTTTGAATTTTATATTCTGAGTGGAGTTCATGATTGTTAATATTCTGTATCATGAGTTCATATTTTCTATTCCTTATTTCAATTTAACGAATGATGGAACTGGTAATCCAATTATTATCTTCACGTGTTCTATATTATTTTTTTATAATGCACTGACTTTTGGCTTCTAAGACTAAATTCAATAAATCCTGAATTTCATTACATTTTGATTTTTTGAGACTATTTGAAATCAATTTACGGAATTTACTATAATCAACTATAATAATTTCAAGTTTTTTTAACTTTTTTAGTACAGTTTTAGAATTTTGGATGGAGGTATATATTATACGATGGTCAGTTATTGAAGTGTCTTCTAGTTTCATATTGAAGTTGAAATGATGACAATTGGTTAGTATTTGGTCTAAAATGCTAAAAGAATCGTTTTGTTTCCTAGTATAACAATTTGGGTTTATATCATTAATTATTCTGAAACCATTACTATTAATTATTTGTTTGTAATAAATTACATCATTGTTATCTGTTAGTAAATTGATATTTATGTCTCCAACAAAAATAATTCTCTTATTTGACTCCATAACTTTATCTATATATTCAAAGAAATCAGTTACTTTTGAATTAGGAGGCCTATAAAGTGCTATGATATTCAGTTTGTTTTGAAGCTGTGATATTGATATTTCAACTGTATTATATTCTTTATTTATGTTCTTATGAATATTCATGAACTGCAAACCATTTTTTACGTAAACTGAAATGCCACCCCCCTGTCTATCATCACGATAATGATGAATGCTTGTGAAGTTAGGAATATTAAAAAATTGAGTTTCTGTTGTTTTTATCCAAGTTTCAGTTAAAATCAATATATGAGTTTGTTTTTATCTACTAAGAATAATTTCGATTTCATTAATTTTGTTTATCATACTTCTTATGTTCAAATAGATATCTATGGTCCTGTAATTTAGTTTAATAATGAATACAGTACTTAGTATGTTATGTTTCCAAAGACATTACCGGTGAATAATTTTATTCATTTTCACATTTTTTATGCTATTTCTCTAATGTCAAAAAGTAAGAGTATTGCTTCAAGATACTTGAGCATCTAGACCGGGTGGCGTTTACTGATTTCCTTAGCTAATTTTTCACAGTTTGCCTTTGGAATAGAAACAATTCATAGTATGCCCGGTTGGTACTACCATAAGTACTGAATGTAAAAACCAGAATTTGCCTTCATTGGAACATACTGTACTTTCCAAACATGAATTTGCGTCAATCTAACGATGAAACTAGTTCATGTTCTAGTGAACATCCTGTAAAAAGCATATGAAACAGTACACATTTATAATTCAAAAGTTACAAATGAAAAAAATTGAACGATGTTTTTTGTGTAAATGATCGGTAGCATGTCATCAAACTCAACACATGCAAATTCTGGAAATCACATGAAATACGATGTTTCAGCTTGAATTATTTTTTATTTCAAAAGTAAAGTCTAAAAAATGTTCTGCAAACCAGGAGTTTTTCGTGTTTTTAGTATTCTTCAAGTTTTTTTTGAATAACTAACAACATTTATTAAAGAATTTTGATTCCCCGAGGTCTTACTAGAAGTCTTTCATCATGCTATTGGTTAGTTACTCAAAAAATCTACCATTCACCAAATTTTATTCAAATATACAAAACAGCTCCAATGAAAAAATTGCATTCTCTCTTGTCTTTGCAAAGTCGTTTCTCTGAAGAGATACTTCACGAATTAGCCTCAAAAACTTTTACAATTCGTTTGTATTATCCTCTATAGAAAGGTGAACCGAATATAAATAATATATGGATCCGATTGAAAAATCTAATTACCTTCCTTTCACCTCTTATCGAAATCATTTACCCAATCTTGGCCCAATTGAAATAAAAAATTCATGCATTAAAGAAGTAGGTCGGATAAAATATTTGGGAGTCATAGTAGACAGACATTTGAAATGGAACTTCCAAATTGAATATGTCATAAAAAAGTTACGACCGTTATTACCTAAATTCAAATTTTTACAGAATATTTTGGATAGAAAACACATGCAAATGATTTATTTTTCTCTAGTCTAATCTCAATTGAATTATGGTATTTTATCATGGGGGGGGGGGGGGGAAGTTGACCAAATATATCTTAAGCCTTTGGAAATATTACAAAAGTGGTTTTTGAAAATTATGTTTAATAAAAACCTAAGATATTCTTCTGATAAATTATATTCTGACTGTAAAATAATGAATATTAGGCAATTATTCAGTTTCAAGATACTCACTTATATATTTTCTCATAAAAATTGTATTAATTATAGTAAGCATACTCATGATACACAAAATGAAATAACTGTAAAAAATAACATATGTAAAGTAAAGTCAGAATTTTTTTTTCTATATTTAGCTCCATTCATTTATGATAAATTACCAAATTCAATCAAAATTACCAAATCGAAATACACTTATAAAAAAAAAGTGAACACATGGATCATTGAAACTCCTAGACTAGATTTCCAAAATATTATTGAAAGAAAATATCCAATATAGCCTGTGTCATGATTATATTGTATCTATTCATTTTTACACTACTATTTATCTTTGATATTTATGATTTTTGTTTATATTCTTATATTCACTTGAATTATATAAAAATCTAATATAATGTTTCCTCACAACAAGTGAACTTCGTGAGGTTCAATTATTTATTCACATATTGTTATGTTTTTTTGCATTGTTATTGATATTGTGAATAAATTGTTATTATTATTATTATAATTATTATTCATTTGAATTGGTTCAATGGGACCATGTAATCAAATTCGAACGAGAAATCCTACTGAACGTGAAAAAAATGTCCTACGAGCATGGAGATAACGTTTTTACAACCTACCTTATCATCAATCGTATCGAATTTGGTCAACACAATTCCATCAATGATATGGGGGTTGGCATTGGAAGAATAGTCAGCTAAAGCTTGGTTGAATTTCACTAATTGGTCCACTGCTTCGTTTCCTACTAAGGCCTCTCCAACGAAAAGTACCAAGTCTGGTTCATTGACTTTGATGAGTTTTGTGAGAGCTCTCATCAGAGGTTCATTATCCTGGAATAATTTTGTATTATCTGAAATCTAGATTGTGCAGACATTGGGTTACAATAAGAAAGTTAAGTATTATTTTTATAAATTTCAAGATTCACTTCATGATTTTTCTTGTTATTACTTTCAAAATTTTACGCCTCAAGGAGAATTCCCATTTCTTCAGAAACGAGTTTTTGATAAACCGCTCAACCAATGTGCATTTCAAATGGAACTCTTCCTTTACCTGCATCCTCCCTGCTGTGTCGACTAGAACGACATCGATCCTAGAATCCCTAGCGAACTTGATGGCTTCCATTGCGATTCCGGCTGCGTCTTTGCCGTATCCCTTCTCGTACAGTTGCACCATCTGTTTGCCACCGTGTCTCTCGGGAGGGTGAAGAGCGTTCAGATGTCTCATGTGGGTACGCAATTGCTCCACAGCTCCAGCTCTGAACGTGTCACAGGCAGCTATGAGTACGGCGAAGTTGTTCTCAATCAACCAGAAACAAATTTTAGCGAGGTTCGTCGATTTTCCGACACCATTCACCTTGGAAGTAATAATAAAACAACAACTCATAACTTGGATGTTTGAAAATATTTGTTCCTTTCTGTGTAATTTTTTAATTCGAATGTTTTAGTTGTTTCAATAGAGTTTGTGATAATTTTGTATTTAACCCAAAATAAAGCATATTTTATCATTAATATTTTGTTCAATTTTCTTCTTTCGTTACTTCTGCTATAACTTGTTCCAAAATACGGAACTTTCACAACCAGAATTCTCATTTTCAGCAATAAGTTTCATAAATAAAAGTGTTTTTCCCAAGGTTCATTCTCATTATTTTCATCATTTATAAAACTGCTAAAAAACAAGTAGCTCAATAGAAAATACTTGATCTTTCAAGTACTTTATAAATAAACACTTGACTTGAGATTCAAAACTACAACTTGACTAGAACTTGATTTCAAGTCAAGTAGCTTGAATATCAAGTCAAGCTGTGAATCTCTGTTATCATTACTCAAATGATGAATGATCTATTAATATATAGTTCAGAAAATGAAGTTGAAAAAATGGTAAAACCTCGCAATTTTTCCGTCCAGCACCGACTTGTACAAAAATTTGGGATTAGGCTTATTACACCCTCTGGTTCATTTTCTATATTGTGCCGTTGTACGCTTTTTGTTTTTTATGGGTGAAAACTACCCCTAAGTGTCAAAAATTATAAAATAACATTAAAAACCTAAATATGGGTAAAAATAGTTGAATAATGATTGTTTCATACTTCAGGATACAATTTCATAATCTCTCAACCTACCCTTGTTATAAACTACCCTTGGAAACATTGAAATTTTTATAATATGTCTTCGAACTTTAGAATACACTAGTGAGAAATCAACGAAATATACACTCACACACGCAAGCAGATTTTTCTTCTTCTCTGTTTTCCAATATGGATAGAAAAAGTGGAACATATAACGTATAACGGCCGAACATACCGGTTATGTAGATTACTACGCTCCGAAGCGGGTAATTCAAATTTTTCAAAAAAAAATTGATCGGTTCTTTAAGCATAGCTCCTTCACCTTCACCTTTTAGGTGATAGAGAAATAGTTTCGTAAACGATTTTGTAGAGCTTTTCAAGAGCTATAAGACTATGTAAATAAAATTACTGAAGATTCCTTAGTTTTTGAATTGGGAGAGTTTAAAGCGCTTGACTAAGGTGATGTTCGATCGTAAATGTAGGTGTTAAACGGCTATATCTCGCCGAATATTCACTTCACAAAAAATCTACACATAGGGAAATTTTTGTCATTAAAAAAGCTACAATTTAGTACGGTATCGTTTTTTTCGTAACTTTAGTATTTTGAGAGATATAAGAAAAGGGTTAAAAACATGAAATTGAAAAAAATCGTTCTCTCTTTAAACTCCAATTTTTCTAAAATTAGGCCTTTTAAATCGGTTAAACTTCGTAGGTGAATTGATAGTACATATATAAAGAGAATCACAGAAGGGTGGCGATCAATTTTAGTTAGGGGGTACTTTGGAGGTTGTTTTCACAGATTTTTTTCGTAGAAAAAGCGGGGACCGATCTTATTTTGATCATAAGTCGGTCAATTTTCATGCTAGGAAGACATTTTTTTATTTGTTCGAAGTTCTTATTGGATACTTCAAAAAAGATTCTACGAGCTCTCTTCGAAAAATGCAAATTTTTCTCGTTATTTCGCGTTCAATCTTCCAATTTATACATTTGACGAAAAAAGCTAAGCATCAATTTGCTGTATCTCAGTTCGTATTCGTTGTAGAAAAATTATAAAGGAAGCATTGTTTTTGTTTTTTCAAAAGCTACAATTTGCCTCTCCACACTTTTTTTGATAAAATGCATAATTTTAGAGTTATTTGCAAAAAACCATTTAAAAAGTCGTTTTTTTCGTCAAAAAACTGTTACTTTTAACATCGAATAACTCAAAAACTATTACTTTTACGAAAAAAACGTATGGGCCATTTTTTTCTTAGAATTCCTTTTTTCGTCGATTCCTACAGTTAAAATGTAATAAAAAATTTCCACCCCCGTGATGGGGTGGCAACCACCCCCAAGGCTCTAGCGTACAGCGTCATGATATAGAAAATGATCCTTGAGCTATTCCCTACCTTCTATGAAAATTTCAGGTAAATCCATGGTGGACGAAAAAATTGCGAGCCAAAATGCTTCATTTCCTGAACTAATAGTGTACAGCACATACAAATTTGGAGTATATGGTAATCAGAATTTGAACTTGAGGCTAACAACAAAAATGTTTAACTTATTCAATGTTAGATAATGTGCCAGATTTATAATGAGTAGGTAGCAAATGCTTTTACACAATTTTTTTCCTGACCCCTGTTGAAATAGCAGTGGAATTAATGAAACTATCAACTTACCACAATAACAAATAAACAATATTTTGCTAATCACAGAAAAATGATCTTACCCCACAGAATGTCATGACGTAGGGCTTATTCTGCTTTTGTGACTCTAAACAATCTCGAAGGATGTCCACTCTTCTTTTGGGACTGAGTATCTGAACAAGAGAATCGGTCAACGTACTTTTAACAGTAGAAGCTACACTCTCAAATGTTCCAAGAACTCTACCCTCCAGTTTTACTGCTACAGAATCGCATAGTTTCATGGCAATATCAGCAGCAACATTCTTGGATATGAGATGATCTTTCATTTTCTCCAGAACAGGAGCCATGTCCGACTTGGTCAGATTTTTGGATCCAACTAGCCCTTTGAAAATAGAAAACATTCCCCCTCTGGAAGGTGTCTTATTAGTTGTTTTTTCTGCCTCAGTTTCTTCTTCTTCATATTCTTCATCTGATGACTCCACTTCCAGGTCTTTTATTATACCTTTCATCTGTCCCACCATCTTGAAAGTTTGTTAGAGAGTTAGAAATATGTACATAAAAATACAATTCATATTGAATCGAAACGAAAACTTCAATATAAATAATAATAATAAAGTTTATTCAAAATTCATAATGAAGAGCATATACATCAATTTGTAAAAAAGAAATTACATTTATGTATAATATATTCGATAAATTTGTAGAATTCAACAAAATAATATTGAAAAATTAACTAATTTTCTTAATTGAAGTGAGAGATTTCATGAAATAAATTTCGACGTGATTCTTGAATCCATTTTTTAATCTGTAGTTTGAAAGATACTAATGACTTGATCATTTGGAATCAAATCATAGTAGAATGGCAATAAATATTTGAAATTTTTCTGAGACATTGTTGTTTTAACTCTATTTTTCAATGTGATATTATTTTTATTCCTTGTATTATAAATATGATCATTGAAATTTATTTTCAATTTGTGTTTATGGATATAAATCATGATGTTATATCCGACTAATTGTCTTATGTCCATTTTATGTGTTTCTATGTACAGATTTTCACTTGGATACAAATAAGACTTATTATATATTATTTTCAAAAACCGTTTCTGAAGAACTTCAAGATTTCTAATGTGGGATTTCATGACTCCTCCCCAAGCCAGAATCCCATAATTCAATTTGGACTGTATTAATGAAAAATAAAGAATGTTAAGGGTTTTTACGCTCATAAATGTTTTGAGATACTTGAATTTTGATAATAAACTTCGTAATTTCTTCAAAAGGAATGCAACGTGTTTGTTTGTTCCATTTCAGATGTTTGTCAATTATAACTCCTAAGTAATAATATAATAATAATAATAACAATTTATTCACAATAAATATTAATAACAATGCAAAGAAACTATCAGTTTTTTCAATGCTAGTATTATCATGAAGTATTAGTGGTCCTAAGTCCGTTGGGAAATATTATAAAATGAGAATGGGACATATTTTGTTTTCTCAAAATTTACTGTGAGTAAGTTATTATCAAACCACTTTTTAATCTTCTCGAAATCTAATGTAGTTGTGGTTTGTAATTCATTTCAGTTTTTTTCCCCATATAATATGACAGTATTATCTGCGAAACTATGAATTTCACCTACAGTATCAATATTAAAAAGGTCGTTAGGATAAATATTAAATAGAAGTGGCCCTAAAACGGTTCCCTGCGGTACACCGAATTGAAAGATTTTATTCTTCACTTCTAGCTTCATAAATTTCAACATATTGAATTCTATTTTCTAAATAATTTTTGAGGAGCTTATGAACCTTGCCACGAAATCCAATATTTGTCAATTTTACTAATAGTCGGTTATGCTCAACCGTATCAAAAGCTTTAGCTAGGCCAAAAAAAATAGCCAAAACTGAACATTGATTATCAAGATGTTGATAAATATTATTATTTAAATGATAGAAGGTTGTAAGTATCAATAAAATATTCAGTTTAACCTGAGTTTTGGTACACATTACATGTATTGTATTGTTTAAAAGCTACTACTTGCACAGGAGGAAAACATTTACCTCACATGTCATACAACATAATATGTTGAGTCATTTCAGTCTACTTGAGTCTTGAATTCTCAACTGTTGAATTCCTCAGGTTGAGTCTGAGGTATCAAGTCCTTGAATTAATTCTTAAATGTTTCATTATGAGTGATTGATTTTAACTGAATGTTTTCCCCTGGTAGTTGTATTTGTGTATTTTTATTATAAGTACCTCTGTATCTGGAGAAAAATTACTTTTTATATCTTCTGGTCTATCAGTAGTTCTTTCCAGTGTTTCCAAATCTTTGTTGTTACCTCCTAAATCCCATTTCCTAGGTTTTTTGCCAGCTTTTTCTGATTGTGGACTCTTGGGACTTTTTCTGAAAACAGATGGCACTTACCAAATATTTTTAACAAATATCAGATTATCTTTCAGAACAATACAACACGGATGATACATTTAATGAGTATTAATTTATCATTTGTATTGGGTATATTGAGATATATCTTACTTAGCTTCAGGTTTTTTCTTCTGCATTTTTTTCGCCAACTTTGCCCTGTTTGCTGCTAGTGTTTCTTCATCTATGAATCCATTACTTTCTGGTTTTGGAGAAGATGGAGGTGATGAAATATCTTTTTCTGAAAAAAAGATATGATGAACTTGTGCTCAACTCAATAGATAATGCAAGACTTCAAAAAAAGGAAAATTACCCTGTTGAAAAATCTCAGTGATGCCACTTCATTAAGCCTATTCAATAGGCCAAAGAAATATTGAACTACAAGAATGGAGTTTTCACCTGGTAGATGTAATTTTTCTTCACTTGAATTTTGCCATTATATGAAGAGGTAAATATCTACTACTACATGTATTTAGTATTTCAATAGCTGATTAAAGGAGAAAAAATTATCCACCCACCTTCTGTAGCAAAATTGACCTCTTTTTTCTTGGTATTCTTGATTGGTTTTTCTTCTCCTTTTCTTTCTATCATAGATGCTACTGTCTTTTTTGATTTGAAAGAGTCTTCAAATGTTCTCATCTGTTTAGGCTGCTTTGATTGCATTTTCGACCATTCTTCAGCTAGTTTCAATGTAGAATTATATACACTCATAAAATCGAAATCTTGGAAGTATTTTCCATCTGTGAGTTCATTTTTGTATTTATCTCTGAATTCTAAGTGTATATCATCAAGGAATTTATCAACATAGGAGAGCTGAAGAATTTTTTGATAAGCCACCACAAAAACCAGATCAAATTCGTTATCCAGTTTGTACTGAAGTAGCAATCCATTGTGATCAAAGGTGCTCACATTGGTTCTTTCCTGAAAGAAATGTAAATTGTTTATTCAATTCCAGTTAGAGGAAAAGAATCATACTTCAAAATAAGGACAAGTTTAGGTAATCGAAAAGACGATGGTCTTTCTTGGCCAGTTATATCTGCATTTCTTTAGGAAAATGTAAGTGAATTGAAATTTAATAGGAGACAGCTATGATGACTACAAAACAATTAATATTCCGGTGATACTTTCTACAGAATCATCAAATGCCTCATTGAATCAATCGGGAATATAAAGATGTTATACAGAGTGATTGTAAACGTCTGCCAAGGCTCCAGAAACCTAACATATTTTAACAATTTTGAATGAACCATACCTGTAAAATAACATTCTTTATTAATGCATTCACAGATGGGGTGAATATTTGATTGGTACTTTGGAAGCACCATAATACTATTCCTCCCTTACTAAAAATCGTAAATAAATCTAACATTGTCTTGGAATTTACAACTTGTGTAGTGTGTAGTCACAAATGATTACACTTCACTTTGCTGTTGCTGTCAACAATGTCAATGAAGCCTGAAGCCAAACGTCATGTCAAAGAAGATTTACGTATAACGAACAAGAAGCGAATCTCACAAATTCAACAAATACACCCTGAATGCGCATGTCTAGTCTACCAGCAATGTCGGCATTCGGCAGTCGGTCAGTAATACAAACACACAAGTACTGGTGACACTGGTGTTTCTTGTCGAGTAGTTTACTGGATTACTGTTTTTTGCTGGTAGTCTTGCGTAGTCGCAAGAAAAATAGTACGGAGGTCATGAAATTTTGTAGTGGTGGGTACCACAGGATTAGTGGCAGCACAGATTAATTCTCTAATGTGTGGTGGCATTGTAGCGGCAAGTGTCGCTTCTTGTTCGTTATACGTAAATATTCTTTGGTCATGTCAAGTCAAAATATCATCATAAAGGCGTTTTCTGGCGCTCTTGTACTTGTACTCAAAACTTATCTGTCTTTCCATCTCTTTCTCACTATCTAGCTGGTCGTAAGTGACAGAGATGGCGACCGATGAATACGTTTGGAATACATGAGCGCCAAAAAAACACAACAAACTTCTTCATTCAGTCACAGAATAGTACAATCATAAGAAGCACTCAACGGCATCGCCCTTGTTTTGTCTTCGTAGTTTTCCAGGACCTTGAAACCCCGTTGTGTCGTAACTCTGAGGGTCGGCCTCGCCTCGTGTAATGTTGATATGGAAATTATATAACCATGTATGTTTACATTACCTATGAATAATCCTGACCACCAGAAACATATGAATAAATGTGTTGTGAGCAATTGCATGTAGAACTAAAGTAAAATACACCCACAAATACATAACACTCATCGAGCGCAGTGATCTTAACGTTTATACTAACAGCAAAATCATACACAATAATATAACATTGAAACTTTGGTGAAGGTTGTACAATCAACTATGAAAAACCCAAAGGTGAACCAAAACTGCTTACTATCAGAGACTGTAAATATTTGATGAACAGCAATCTCTGAACGTCTTTCTGGAGTCAGATCTACAAAATATTTTTTACATCAATGATGTTGATGATAAAGTGCAAACTTTAATCGGAATGCTTCTCGACCTTTACAATAATGAACACTTCTCTCTGAAAGTTATCAGAATCACAAAAAAACTCACCCTGGTTGACATATGAAGTGAAGAATCCAATGAAAGAGAGAGATAAAGAAAAAGCAAGACATAGTAAAAGAAGAACCCGAGAAAACTGGGAGAAATACAAAGCGTTTGAGGAATATTTTTTTAAACGCAGATTCACACGAAAGGGAAGCCCTGTAATGTTCAAAGATTTCTAGCATCTAGATACTTAACTTTGTAGGAATAGTTACTCCTGACATCTGAATACTAGATGATGATAGATTGGCTTTTCTTGAGAAGAAATATGTCTTTTCGTAGCATTAAATTCCACCAAGCTCATGTTACCCCATTCTATTACTTTTACCAAGTCGTCGTTAATTTTATTGACGTGAATGTTTCTTTGAATTTTTGTTTCTCGAGCTGGTATGGAACTCTGGAGGAGAAACTAGTATGAAGAGTACTGTCGTCCGCAAAACTATGTACCGATCAAGATGTTTTCTCGAGCAAATCATTGATATGAAGCAGAAACAAACATATTCGCGAAAATATTTGCTTTTTGTTGGGTTGTGGTGGCTTGTGATCCATCTTCTTAGGGTTAAAAGGAGAAGGAGAAATGAACTAAAAGTGAAATTTTTGGCGACAGCTTCAGCAAATGACTGCAGCAAATGACAGGTTATTGAAATCGAAGTGTGATCAGAATTACACAAGGGGGATTGAATTTCGATCTGATAAATATCAAAATGACTAATAAGAAACAAGTCCAGTGTATTGGCAAATTTGTTGTTCAAATACGGAATACGAGGGGGTTGATCTATGAGTTGTTCCAGATCATTACTAATAGCAAATGCCTCTGCCTCCGTCTTCTTTCATCTGTTCTATTCGATAATTTGAGCCATGAAGAATAACATACATCAAAATCACCCGATATGGCGACCACAGCAGTTGGATGGTTTTCTTTGGTGAAGTCGATCTTTTCCGATAGAAATTCGAATAGTCTGTCAAAAGAGTCATTGTTAGGTGATAAATAAAGACAAAAAACAAATTTGGTTTGTTGATGATTAGCAAGCTTAAACCACATCACGTCGAAATCTTTTTGGCTCCAGCACTTCTTCGCGTTGGCAGGATAAATCATTCCTAGATTTGAAACGAAAGCGAGAATAGAATTCATAACCTGGACAAAGCATGTGTACATTCTCATCAATTCTGGCACCCACTTCGTTTCTGCTTCATATCAATGATTTGCGCCAGAAAACATCTTGTTCAATACATAGTTTTGCGGACGACAATACTCTTCATACCAGTTTCTCTTCCAAAGTCCCCATACCAGCTCAAGAAAAAAAAATTCAAAGAAACATTCACGTCAATAAAATTAACGACGACTTGGTAAAAATAATAGAATGGGGTAACATGAACTTGGTGGAATTTAATGCTACGAAAAGCCAGGCATGTCTCTTCTCAAGAAAAGCCGATCTAACATCATCAAATATTCAGATGTCAGTAGTAACTATTCCTGCAAAATCAAGTATATCGATGCTAGGAATTACGATCAGTGATAATCTCTCATGGGAAAACCATGTGAGATCGATCGCTAAAAGTGCTTCCCAGAAAATTGGATTTCTTTTTCGTGCGAAGAAATACTTCACTTTTCGTCAGCTTCTAATGATCTACAAGGCTCAGATACGACCTGTCAAGGAATACAGTGCTCATGTGTGGAGTTCGGCACCAAAACATTCATTGAGGCTTATCGATTCTTTACAGAGAAAGGCTATTCGTCTTGTTAGTGATTCTTCGCTCACAGACTCGCTCACTTCATTGGAATATCGTAGAAGGGTCGGAGACTTGTCTCTCTTCTATACATACTTTCACGGTCGATGTTCTTCCGACTTGTTTTCAATCGTTCTCTCCTTGGCAATATCTTCACGGATTACTTGACGAGTACAGAATTCCCACCACTTTGTTGTGAATTTGGAAACCTGTCGAACCTCTCTTGCTCAGGGATCTTTTTTCAATAGAACAGCTGAGCTTTGCCAACAGAGGTTTTTCGTGAGGCTTACAAACTTCAGAAATTCAAAGTAAATGTTAATTCGTATCTCCTATCCCTCGATCCACGCGGTATTCTTTGAACATTACAGGGCTTCCTTCTCGTGTGAATCTGCATATAAAAAAAAATTTCATGTTGACGTTGAAACGATGACATCAGATCAACTATGACTCTTTAATTTGAAGTGGTTTGTCAGAGCTATGCTGTTTTCTGGCGTTTAATCGTATTCGAGGATTTATTGATATGATATTAAATTTCAAACCTGACAAAGAATAAAAGACTGAACTAATTTAATTCAAGCATAATAATTTCAAATAAACGGCAAACGAGTAAAACTTTTTTCAAGTAGCAAGAGAATCCTTGAAACATTAATGAAATATATGTTTCGAATATTCATCCACTAAAAACTTATTGAAAAAAGAATTGAATCTTCAATGAATATATTTTTGAGCTTCATTCCTGAATATCGTTGTAAGATGTTTTGAATCTGTTGATCAACTTGAAACCTTTGAAACTACCATAAATATTACTATTACTTTTTCGAATAAGTTTTGAATCTTTATTTATTATCTATCAATTCTTCATATCTCTGAATATATTTTGAAAATATTTTCAAACTTCATCTTATTAATTCGAATATTCATGTCATATTTGTTCAATATTCATTTCAAAATATTTTGAAGATATTTTCAAACTTCATCTAATCAATTTTGAATATTCATCGCATATTCGTATGTTGAATATTTATCTCAAAATGTTTTGAAGATGTTGTAAATTTCTTTTTCAATAAACTTCGGAGTTTCTTTCAATCAATTTCGAATATTATTCGTCCAAAAACTTATTACTATATTGGACTTTCTTCAAATATTTGTACGTACTTTTGAATCTTTCATGACTATATCTATTGTGAGAATTCTTTTGAACCATATTTGTTTTTTCAATTGATTTTGAATGATTATCACTGAATGCATTTCAGAAATATTTTCAACTTTTCTTCAAATATTCATTGGATACTTTATCTAAATCTAGTGAAACTGTTTTGAAGTCTTCTTGAATCTTCTCTGAATTTTGTCACTTTGTTGAATAGATTTCGATTTTTTCAATTGAACAATTCATTTTTTAAATGCTTTCAACCTTATAATGAATTATGAATTTTGCATTGAAATCAGAATAATTCCAAAATATAATCAAAAATGTTGATTTGCGGAATGTTTTCTCAAATCAGCTTTGAATATTTTGTCGTAAATATTCGTCTTAAATATTTTTAATTTTTTTTAGAGTTTTTTGTGTAGATGTAGAATTTTGAATTTGGTACTACAGAAACTTTCAAATACAACTAAATTGTCCAAATTCCAAAATGGCGATGAATTTTTTCTTTAAGAAATGTCTGTCATGTTGGCGAATGACTCCTGCCACGTAATGCTCAATGCTCCTGACTAAGGCATTGAGAGTTAGTAACAAGCCTTAGTGAGCCACAAATAAACCCTGGTGGTTGCAGTGGAGGGTCGTATGTCGTATAGACTCAGTTAGAACTTTAGAACCTACCGTAATCAGATCACAATGGCACATCGCGACATGTGACAAAAGTAAACGCGAGGTCCTTGTTTTGGTACATCACGTCACATCATGATATCGCAGCGATGTCCATGATATATTACCATGATGAGAGGTGGTAGAGGGTACATTCCTATATGGTTATAAGGCGTGGCACATGAACTATACAAACACAAACGACATATTAGATATCTTATTGTGTGCCATATGAGTTATATAAAATCGAAAAATCGAAACAAGTCCGATATGAATGTCTAATATCAAAATAACAAATGTATTCGCCTACTTGGACCTCAAACGTGTATATGAATGGAATCTGAATGAATTGTTAGGAACCATAATTGAAGTGAAACTATTTTCTTCTCAATATGCTTGTACCTAAAACGGAACAGAATCCGTTTTTTCATCCCAATATTTCGTAACACTGGAATCACCCGGAAAAATCACTTTCAACACGATACTTACGTATATTATTATCATAATATATGAATTCCAGCTTCTATCAAAAACCTTTCTTATAGCCCAAAATATTGCATATTCGAGGTCAATAGGGAAGAATATCGACCGATGAGGGCGCTGGTGGTGGTTAAACTTTATCCACCATTTTGAAATAGTTACCTTGTTTACATTTGTGAAATAACGCGCCAAACTGAAATCCAGTCATCAGTTGCCCTCGCTAGACAAGATTTTGGTGTTTTATTCGCTATATTTTCATTGTACGGAATTTTTCTCGTGAAGTTTAATATAACTGTGTTCATGATGCTTTGAATAGCCGCACAATACCATTCATTGGAGGTGAACATAGATGCATCGTGTTTTAAAATCTAATGATATTTGTTCCAGGACATTTTTTAGTTTTAGTTAGTGTTAGTGAACCAAAGAGGCTTTTATTACATGGATGATGAAATGCGCCATAACTTCGCCTAAAAATAGACAAACAGACTCACCGGATAACAAGAAATCATCTCTCTTGAAATGCAAGTAACACACTAAAGCCGCTCTAGGTGGTGATTTATGTAGTTTCAGTTTAATTTTCCAAGCCTTGTACCTGTCTATTTTCTCCTTCAATCCACTTTCCGTAATGTTTCCCACCAAAGATGTATTTATCTTTGGAAACGTGTGGAAAAACAACTTTGGATTTCGGTTCCTAGAGTTGCGACAACTTGGCACCGAACACTTTATACGGCTCACTGAGCGATCTGCATCCATGATTGTTTGTTATTATTAATCGAAAAAAATTACAACTTCAGATGAGATTTCCTAAATCAACTCCAAAGAACTCAATAAATTCACACACATAAAATGGAAGCCGCCGTTTGTTTGTGAAATTCTAGCAGTGCGTTATATTTCCGCCAGACGTCGCATAAAATTATGAACTTCCCAATAGTGTTGACAACTAGCTTATTTTAAGAACTTTCTTCAAAATGACCGACGCCTGCTCGCTACTAGATTCTAGATTTCTTATAACAATTGGGAAGTTCATAATTTTATGCGACGTCTGGCGGAAATATAACGCACTGCTATAATTTCACAAACAAACGGCTTCCATTTTATGTGTGTGAATTTATCTCGGAATTTATTGAGTTCTTTGGTGTTGATTTAGGAAATCTCATCTGAAGTTGTGATTTTTTTCGATTAATAATAACAAACAATCATGGATGCAGATCGCTCAGTGAGCCGTATAAAGTGTTTGGTGCCAAGTTGCCGCAACTCTAGGAACCGAAATCCAAAGTTGTCTTTCCACACGTTTCCAAAGATAAACACATCTTTGGTGGGAAACATTACGGAAAGTGGATTGAAACAGAAAATGGACAGGTACAAGGCTTGGAATATTAAACTGAAACTGCATAAATCGCCACCTAGAGCGGCTTCAGTGTGTTACTTGCATTTCAAGAGAGATGATTTCTTGTTACCTGGTGAGTCTGTTTGTCTATTTTTAGGCGAAGTTATGGCGCATTTCATCATCCATGTAATAAAAGCCTCTTTGGTTCACTAACACTTCACTAAAACTAAAAAATGTCCTGGAACAAATATCATTAGATTTTAAAACACAATGCATCTATGTTCACCTCCAACGAATGGTATTGTGCGGATATTCAAAGCATCATGAACACAGTTATATTAACCTTCACGAGAAAAATTCCGTACAATGAAAATATAGCGAATAAAACACCAAAATCTTGTCTAGCGAGGGCAACTGATGACTGGATTTCAGTTTGGCGCGTTATTTCACAAATGTAAACAAGGTAACTATTTCAAAATGGTGGATAAAGTTTAACCACCACCAGCGCCCTCATCGGTCGATATTCTTCCCTATCTTATTGCAACAACTTTCAAAACTTCCAGTTAGTTCCGGCCAACGTTCATATATATACCAACGTTGGTTCCGGCTAACTACTGTTTACTTTCGGACCATACCCTTCAAGTACTTGTGATTTGTGTCATCTGTCATCTGCCACTTCCAGTCAACCTTCTGAAATTGATTTTCAAGCCATCATGTTTCATTTTATGTTTACTAAATAATGTGTGCGCACAGATATCATATCTATTTTATAAGAAGATAAATACGAATTGAATTCCTCGATATACTACTTACCGGGTCTATCTAACAGCTATATGTATTAACTACTACTTTTTCAAATTTAAATTCAAATTCCTAGAAAATTGCAGAACCTTCTAGGGCTATATTGGATATATCCTTTGTATTTTCAACTATTTTTGAATTGCTAGAATGTCTGAAGGTTATCTTTGAATCTTTTATACAATTGGTGACGTGCTGAGTGAGTTATGAACTTTTGGAGAAAAGTAACCAATAGATAAAAAGATATGGATAGAGCAAGGTAGGTGCCAATACATTATATTGTCAAAAAAAAGATGTGTTTATTAATCCTTACTTATATGAAAAATTTGTGAATACTTGATTGTATATTTTTTTCCAAGTACCTCATTATGTAATGATATATATGTATAATGAACAAATCTCCTATTCACTTATAATCAAATGTTTCATTCCCTCGTTGAATTCAGTTCAGTCCAGTGGACATTTAATTCTGATTGGAATATGGAAAAGTCACCTCTACTTTTTACTAAGACATGGTGTTCTTCTAATTTAATTTTTTCTTGATAAATGATTTATTTTCAGTCTGTGGCATATTCGCCTTATAATTCTAAAAATTAGTTTTCCATTTCATTATGCGAAAGAAATAGTTATCATTAAAGGCGGATTCAAGCAAGCCACCTCTTATGAATATTTTAACTCATGAATAACAAATCATCTTAGAAAAAAAAATAAGTGACCAGGATTCAATAGGGGCATTCACACAAATTCTTAGCTTAACTTTGAAAGGTCCCAACTTCTACTTTCGCTTACAAAGTGTTGAGTTGAATCAGCCTTGAGATGTATACTTAGCATACCTTCCTGTCAGAAAATCATTGCCAAGAATCATACTTATAGGTATTATTTACTTAACTTGTGATTGATCCTTATCAATAGTTTATGCATATAAATGAAGTGTCAGTTTCCTTTGTAGGATATTTTTGTATATACATATTACACTTCAATCAACATTGATACAGAATCATTCATTTATTCACCATTTTATACCATGAGCTTTCATTTTATCCAAACTCTATTTCCTACCTCAACCTCAGTGATTTATGTCAATATATGATTATTCACCTCCAAATTGTATGAAATGTGATAATTTGAAGCCTATCAGCAAATGTGTACCTGAAACAAATCTAATAGAAAAAGCATTTTGCTTGTCATCATATAAGTACCATATATTTGAATGATGTGGCGAATTTAGTTTTTACATGACTTTTTTGTTACAGAAATTGGTACAAAATTCCAAAAGGGGTATTCAGGCTGTGCTTTATTTTATTAAACCATTTATATTGTATTCCAACCTATGTAATGTGGATGATTCTCCTCTTGCCACTCAGAAAACTTTATCCCAATGTCTACTGGAGGATTGAAAGCTATATATTCCATTGGTTACTAGCAATGGTTTCACTATGGTGTCACTCAGCTGGATATAAGAGTAAGTTTAATATGATCTCTTCTCCTTTGATTCTCATAATTCTGAAGCACACAAAAAACATTTTTGCTTTTACACATAACTTTTCAAGAAGAAACCTATCTGATGCATAGTTAGTGTTTGTGAATAAAATATTCATCTACCTACTTGTACATGTCAAGTTACCTTCTGAAATATTAACATTTGAAGCGTTCCATCTTCATGTTCTGAATATTCCTTATATTCCTGCTTAAAATGTAGGATGTCTAACAAACTAACTCATTTGCTTTGTAAGGAGATTATCAGACACCCTTTGAAAGCTTCCATTCATCAAGAGGGTGCTTGTCATATTTACCCTCGTATTTACCCAAATAACCACTTTTTAATCCATATAGGTATCTACATTTTGATATTTTTTGAAATAAATTCAAAATTGAACTAAACTCAACATGTTCAGTTAAGTATTTTCCATCACACGCAGATTTAATCAATCTTGTAGAAACTTGTGGAAAAACGGTGTATATATTCAGGGTAATTCACAGTGATGACATATTAGACGTTTCTGATCTAGACAATGAATTGAAAATTTAATAGAGGTCATGTTCGGACATTCTCTACCCAACTAAAATATTTTCGACAATGCTGTTCTGCCACTTCAATTAGAAAGTAGTAGCATCTTTGATTTTTCAAATGGAAAACCCTGTATAAAATATCATTTTTGGAACCTACAACAAATCCCGATTTCCTTGATATTTCTCTATACATGCGTCTTTTACCGTTTTCGAAATATGAATTGATTTCAGTTTTTTTCTTTGGAAACCATGACCTCTAAAAATCCTGATATCTTTGGGTTAAGAGATACTACGGTATCGAAATTTGGTTTGGAGTTAGGGGAGGAGTTAGGTGATACTTGGAGGCTTCCCACACTTCAGCCTAATCTCCGTAACTTTTATACAGGGTGGTAAATAATACAGCTTTTTCGTTTGTTTTGATAAGTGACTGAAAGTTGATTATTTCAAATGGACCACCCTGTATATTATTGAAAATTCAGCAAGCTGTTAAAATTTGCTTTTTTTATATGTATCATGTATTCTGTAAGCAAGCCATGATTACTATTGGACAGTAAATACTGTGTGAATGTAACTATTTGTGGTGATTAAATATTGACAGTAAAGTTGTGACAATTTCCTAATATCGACATTTTCGCTTCTATTGAATATGTTCTTTCCTAGGACAAGCAATAGAGATATGTCTTTAACAAAAATACTAGCTGGAAGCCGCCTGTGCCATCCAGTGCAGGACAGTCCGTAGTTTACTCCCTCCATGCCCTCTACTCGAAATAGTAGTTTACCTAACAAGTGCGGAAAGGGATACTTTTCCGCACGCTATTGCAGATGGCCGAACGACGCGTCGCGGAGTTCGGCCAGTAATCGCGTGCGGAAAAGTATCCCTTTCCGCACTTGTTAGGTACACTAATTTTTCTACTAGCGTGCGGAAAAAACTCAAAAGTTAACACAAACATTTATTATTACATACATATCAAACTATTGATTATAATTAATATTAAACGTAGAATTTGTTGCGTTGTGCAAATTAATTGCAGAGGCTAAAATGTTTTTCACTGTTTTGTCAGTAATTTTGCTGGAGGAAGTCATTTTGAAAGGCTTTACTGGTAACAGCTGCTGACTAGTGGAAGGGTCGGCGAGAACATTTTTGCCTTTTATGGTCTGATTCCAATGTTTTGTTTTTTTATATATGCCGTGACCTTGAAGAACTTGCTTAAATCGACGTCATTTCTGAATTCAATTACACTTTTTAACATTGAGTACCTGGGCCATAGAGTATTAGGCTTGCATGTTTTGGAAATTTCAGCGCAATAAGCCAAAACAACGTCTTCTTTGATAGTTTTGATTCCCTTATTCTGGCACCAGTTTTCAAACAAAAAATATTCTTTTTCATACCTATAACGGGATTTTAACGGTAGCAGATGCATGATTGCTATTCAGCCGCTTCCAAAACTGAATCTGGCAAATTTCCATCTGAAGAATCCATGGAAAGTAATCTTACTAGAAAAAACTGTGACAGTAAAATTGGTTTTCACAAGGTAGTGTTTTGACTGACAGATTTGTTTCCTTTGTTGCTACGGTAATTCAAAGTTACAAATGGAAAATGTCAGATGTTTGTTATTATTTCACATTCAGTTGATGAGGCTTATACCAGAGCCATTGAAAAATTATTGAAACATACATTTTTTTTATCAGAAATTTTAGCAGAATTCTGATGAATTTCTTCATTTTCGGTCATTCTGTAAACTACAATCATACAAATATATATTTTGAATGGTCAAATGTCAGTATACTCTCCAAAAACTCAACAGATTTACTTTCCGCACTAGTGTGGAGAAGTGACTTTTTCAACACTAAAATGAGTGCGGAAAAGTGGACTTTTCCGCACGCTAGTAGAAAAATGCCATTTTTTAATTTATTATAAACAACAAAAAATCGTTTTTTCTTTATTTTTTTCAAATGGGTACTATTGAAGCAGTGTTGACGTTGACGATGCAAACGGATGAACTGTAGAGAATTGAATGACCGGTCAAACGATCCGATCGGATGATTAGAACCGAAGAAAAGCGGGAAAAACCGGAAAATTGTGTTGTTTTTTTAATTCATAACTCTGCCATTCTTCAAAATCAAGAGCTGAAACTTTGCACGATAGTAGCTATTGACTTGAACTTTATGTGTGCATTCAGTCGTAGTAATAGTTTGAATTTTCGCGGAGAGCTGGATACGTTTGAGGTCGTTCAATCGAAATTTTCAACTTTTTTGAGCAAACGAAAAAACTGTGTTTCTTCACCACCCTGTATTGAAGTGTGGGAAGCCTCCAACTATCACCTAACTCCAAACCAAATTTCAATACCAAAGTATTTCTCAACTCGAAGATATCAGCATTTTTTAAGGTCATGATTTCAGAAGAACAAAATAGATATTAATTCATATTTGGAAAACGGTATATAAATATAGGAAAATATATATAGATATAGGAAAATATCAAGCAAAGTTGTCGGGTTATTGTTGTATATTCCAAAAATAATATTATATACAGCGTGTTTCATTTAATAAATTCATGTGCCATCCAGTGTGAATTCCCCTGTATATGAAATAAAACACTCCACATCGTGTGACGTCATCGTTGAAACAACAAAGTGAAAGGTTTTGAGCCGCATAAGATATTTTGAAGATTTGGGGTGCCACACAACAACTTTATCATACTGATTCATTATGTTTTTATAGCTTAGTTACCTACCACAGTGTATTTTATGCCCGTACGCGCATAAATTCTACTCATGGTCCGCACATAACGACTTAACTAATAATTTGGAATGTGGTCATCTATTATTCGCAGATGATCTTAAAATCTACACTAGCATCACGTCATTGCAAGATTGCGAGTTTCTACAGTCCCAACTGGAAATTGTTGAAAGTTGATGTTCCAATAATAAACTTTACATGAATGTAGCGAAATGCAAAATGTGTTAATTCAGTCGTGATATGTCCCTAGTGCAATTCTCTTATACGTTTGATAATATACCTCTTTCAGTTTGTGTAGAAGTTAAGGATTTAGGAATCTTATTTGATAACAAACTGACGTTTATAACTCATGTACATAGCACAGTGTCATCAGGTTTGAAGAATTTAGGTTTTCTCATTCGTAATAGTAAATCCTTCACAAATATCTCAGCCATCAAAACCCTTTATTTTTCTTTAGTTCGTTCAAAATTGGAATATTGTACCATGGTGTGGAATCCAAGGTATAATGTGCACATTACTGCTCTGGAAAATGTACAACGAAGATTTTTGAAATTCTTATCTCTCAAACTTAATGTACCGCAAGCAATAACACGGAGACATGTTACTTTTTATTTACCTTACCGGAGAACCAACCTAGGTGATAACTCACCTATAATGGTGATGTGTACTAACTTCAATAAGTATTGCGCTGATTCGGACTTTCACAGTGACAAATTGTCTAATATCCTGTCGAATTTCATTATAATAATGTTTAGATACATAACTTTTTTTCTTCTTTATTTTCATCTCTCATTTAATGTATACAACTGTAGCTCATCTTTATTTTTGTATTGTCCTATAAATGGAGTTATCTGTTGGGCAATTGAAATATATTTTTATTTTATAATGTCACCACTTCAGTTTTTACTGTTTTCCAATAAGCACAATATCTTGTCGAAATCGATTGCAATTTTCCGAATTTTCAAAAATATATTGTTGAATGCACCATATGTATAAATATATGTATGTATCACCATTGTTTACAGGGATATAGTTAGTCAATGCCCGTGTAAAAGGAATTTGAATAATTTTTGTTACGCCATCTACAGTATAATATCGATATTTCCGTTCACTTGACGATGCACTACAAAGTTTCCTACTCTGAGAGGAAAAATAGGTGCAGAGTTCTGTCTGTTCAGTTTGACTGAAATATTGAAAGCAAGATGATGAAGCTTCAAAATGGAGTTGACGATAGAAGTTTATGAAGGAAATGAAAGTTTAGACATTGAAGTGATTTTCAAAACATGCATGATCAAAGACATTGACCGAAAATTCCACTTCTGTTTCTGAATTGATTGCCATGTTTTGGTATTTCGTATGAGTAATAAAGAAAATGCGTGATTCAGAAAAAAAAGACGTGACTTGGAAATGAAATCACTAGTGCCATCTACCCCTAGAATCCATTCCTTCAAATGATATTTCCATACAAAGAGCACACGGACAAACGATGAATGTCCAAAAACCATCAATATTCGGGAAAGCGTTTTTTAATTAAAATTGGCTTATTAGCAAATCAGTTTTGGTAAGAAAAACAGTCCCTTCTAATATGTTATCTTATTTATGTGAACACGTGTCTTAGCTATCAGACCGGCTTATCAGAAGATATCCCTCGAAATGCAATGTTTCTATGTGACTGTTATCGATATTCCCGTTCGCTTGAGTACCAAAAGATGCAGCTTTCTGAGATATTATGTTTAAAAATAAATTTGGTAAAAAATGGACTTTCATCATTTTTTCCGTCATATGGTTGACTAACTATATCTTTATAAACCGTGGTATCACTGAGCGTATGTAAAGGAGAGTTTAAACAGCAAATAAAATAAGATGAGAATAAAATAAGAAACTAATTAAGAATAAGGACAAAAAACGTGTGTTTATACAGATGTCTGAAATAAAATAAGAAATAAGAATGAACCAATCAAGTTGCAGCTTTTTTGACAATGACTTTTGCGTTCTGTGAATATCACAATTTGGTTTTGACAGTGGCTACAGTAACTAACCTCCTAATTGTTGATATTTTGAATTTTGATTCTATTACATATAGCAAAAATTACCAGTAAATAATATTCTGGGGTTGTTATTGTAAGGAAAGAAGTTAAAATAATTTCAAACATGGAACGTTAAGTACAGAAAATATTTCGGTCATGCGCATTATCAGTTTCCAAATAAAATAGTGAAAGATGGAATCTTTTGTTGTTATTCTTGTTTCTTATTTTATATTATTTCTTGTATGAACGCTTTCATAAAGATCTATATGTTTATCTTTCTTATTTTGTTTTATTTTGTTCCTTATTTTATTTTATTTGCTGTTTAAACTCACCTTAAGCTATATTCATTTTGACAATATGTCTTCCGAAGTCCCAATAATAAGCTAATTGAAACAAGTCAACTCGACTACAATTGAAAATGAAATAATCATAATATCCAAAACACGATGTCCAAGAGAAGACATAATAAAAACAAACAACTAACCTCCATATTCAAAACGAGGTAAGGTGAGGTTATTATTGTAAGGAAAGAAGTCAAAATAATTTCAAACATGGAACGTTAAGTACAGAAAATATTTCGGTCATGCGCATTATCAGTTTCCAGATAAAATAGTGAAAGATGGCATCTTTTGTTGTTATTCTTATTTCTTATTTTATATTATTTCTTGTATAAACGCTTCCGTAAAGATCTATATGTTTATCTTTCTTATTTTGTTTTATTTTGTTCCTTATTTTATTTTATTTGCTGTTTAAACTCACCTTTACTGTCCTTATTCTTAATTAGTTTCGTATTTTATTCTTATCTTATTTTATTTGCTGTTTAAACTCTCCTGAGATATTTTTTGGCGTTCAACCGCACTTATTCAAAACTTATTCAGTTTTATGTCAATAGTTTCATTGACGCCAAAACGAAAATGGATTGAAATTTTTACGATTTTGAGGTTACTTGCCCTTTTCCTCAACAAAGGCCATAACAAAAAAGTGAGCTCCAGAACGTCTTCAATTGAAATTATCTTAATATCAGGATGTAGTGAAAAAAAACTACTTGTGACGTCATCGTAGCAACCCCAAATTGAAATGTTAGTCGAAGTGAAAATGAAGAAAATGTCTTTTGAAATTGAGATTTTTATATTTCATATAAAAAAATTGATAACTCAGTTTTTTTTTTGTAGTTTTTTATGTTATTAACCTACCGCAATTTGAAAAAATTAATCATTATCATTGGAATCTATACTCTGTAAAGTTGCTGCGTTGATGAAAAACAGTTTCTTCTGAATGTAACAAGTCTTGTTAGTCGGCAACTTCTCGTATAACGTACTTTCATTCTGACGTTGAAACGATGACATCGCGACATCTATGCTTCGAAACGTAATCAAAAGGATCCTATGAATATAACTATGGTATTCTTCATACCAAACGCCCTCGACTTCTATTGAAGTCCTTCAGCAAGTGGGCCTTGTTACTAACTCCCTACGCCATACCCCAGTTTAAACCATTGAAATTTACAGTGTGTACTTGGAAGTAAAAGCTTTATGTTATTCACTTCCTCTTCACCAATAGCTAAGTTTTAGCTTGAAATGAAAGCTATAAGTATACATTTGATTTTTATTCACGACGACCATTGCCGCAATCATGTATTAGATTTTTACATGCGATTATGTTGTTGTCTGGATAATCCAATCAAATTAACTGTTCAGGAGCCCAAAATGACGATTTTCGCCTACCCGAAAAGTAGCTGTGGATTCCGGCAGACACATGTGTCCTTATTATCCCCTAAAGTTTGCGCCAGATTCTGTCCGTGCGTTTAGCAACAATTAGCAGTTGAATGCCGGAAATCATTATTTTTTTTTGTTTTTTGCTTATATAATAAAAACTATTGATCGGATCGAAAAAAAGTTGCATTGAAAGTTGTAGATGATTGAAAAATCTATTGATTAGCGTTGGCCCGATTTCGATATTCCGATTTGTTGCTTACCTATTGCGCTCGGAATTTGAAAAAAGGCGTTTTTTCCATTACTCTATTAAAAAATGTTGAAATGCATTTGGGGGTTGCAACTGTGAATTTGGGAAGCTTTCAACTAGTAGAAACCACAGTTTCAATTTGGTCGAAAACCAATTGATAGGTTAGCAACAATCTAATTTGTTACTAAAAAAAGTGTCCCACTAGATTGTTATTTCTTGCCCTAGGGATAATCGTAGAGCAATGAACGAAACAGTTTTGGATAGTCAAAGAGTTGAACTACAAATTATCGTTTTTGGAAAAGCGATTTTTCCAATGTGATACCTTTAAAAATGGCGTCAAAAAAACAACGTTTTTCAAACTGAAAAACAATTAGGAAAAAATGGTCGTATCAAAATGAGAGAAAATGCATGGGAAAGCTGCTATTTTTATACGAATTTTGACAACCTTACTTTTGTTCCACGATAATTAGGAGCCAAGATAACACTTTTTTTCATTCAGTTTCCCCTTCATTTGTTTGTTTATATGAAGCAACGAGACCTCGACGACTGCACAGAGCAAGAGTCATATTATCCATAGGAACCAGCAGAATTTGTTTTCCAAAATTATTTATCATAATTATTGATAGGATAAGTGGAGGTTCTTCCGGGACCGTTCGACGTGCCGTGTAGAGGGGGAAGCCGGAGAGAGCGATCTACCGCGAGTTCACCGCGTGAAATAAACTGATCAAAGCCCAAAATGACCACGCTGTCTGTATCTCGGGAAATACTGGACAAGTTTTGTTTTTTATTTTCAATAGTGCATCGAGATATGATCGAATATCACTATGGCTTACCTGGTTTGTTTTCGGAAATCCTTAAAATCGCAAATAATTCAATTTTTACGCTGCAAATGTAGTGAATTATTCGTTCATTTCAAATTCAACTCTGATAATACGGTGTCAAATGTTACCTTAGTTAGACGGAGAAAGCAAGTTTTCTCTGACATTCGAAAATGAATAAAGCACGGCTCATCTCCTTTCCAATTGATATTTTTACAAATGTGTATATATGAATGTTATTCAATATTAAGATTTTTGGCCCATTTATGTGCAACATTATTCTTTGATATTTACAGCTTGTAACTGAAAATGTCCATTAACATTCATCTATTCACATGTTTATTTTGTCTCCGTTAGGTTAGTCAGGTCCTATAAATTTTCGTTTGTTTCTTTCAGCAGAGTGTGATTTCCATGTTGATACTACTGTACAGAGTGTCCCCGTAGAACAGTTTGTATCGTTCCGGCCGGTTATACTGAGTGCGCGAAATAAACATTCCATTTGAACTTTTATTTTGGTAGTGATTTGAACATGTATTATTGTTAAGCTGACTTCTGTGATAGTTCACGTGAGAGTATTCAATTTTTTCGATTTCCTCAAAAGGTAAGGTTATTCATTACCTATACATAATTTCAATTACATCTATAGGTCAAAAATGTTTCGGTGGTAGTATAATTTAGATACTATCCTTTAAGTAGGTACTGTTCAAACTTTATTTCATTTCATTAAACACATTTTACAGTACTAACATGTAAGGATAGGTACTTAAAAACTACCTTTTGCTAACCAGAGAAAGACAATACTACTATAGAAGGAAGTCATAACCATATTCCCAGAGGAATAGTGTTAAGCCCGTTCTAGGTATTCAACGCATTAAAAGGAGAAAAAGAAAAGAAAATACATGTACAAGACAATTATAAGATTCAATTGAAATATACAAGCTCTAATATCATTTTGACTGGTCATTAAGAGATCCAGGTCATTCCTAATGATTAGGAGATTGCATTGTTGCATCATGTTATTGAAGTAGTTCCCAAGATACAGACAGCGAGGTCATTTTGGGCTCTGATCAGTTTATTTCACGCGATGCATACGACGGCCGTCTCCCTTCGGCTTTCCCCTCCACACGGCACGTCGAACGGCCCCGTAAGAACCTCCACTGATCCTATCAATAAATACTATGAATAATTGTAAAAAACAAATCCTGTTGGTTTCTATCGATAATATGACTCTTGCTCTGTGCAGTCGTCGAGGTCTCATTATTTCATATAAAGAAACAAATGGAGGGGAAACTAAATGATAAAAAGTGTTATCTTGGCTCCTAATTATCGTGGAACAAAAGTAAGGTTGTCAAAATTCGTAGAAAAATAGCAGCTTTCCTATGCATTTTCTCTCATTTTGATACAAGCATTTTTTCCTAATTGTTTTTTAGTTTGAAAAACGTTGTTTCTTTGACGCCATTTTTAAAGGTATCGCATTAAAAAAATCGATTTTCCAAAAACGATAATTTGTAGTTCAACTCTTTGACTATCCAAAACTGTTTCGTTCATTGCTCTACGATTATCCGTATGGCAGGAAATAACAATCTAGTGGGACACTTTTTTTAGTAACAAATTAGATTGTTGCTAACCTATCAATTGGTTTTCAACCAAATTGAAACTGTGGTTTCTACTAGTTGAAAGCTTCCCAAATTCACAGTTGCAACCCCCAAATGCATTTCAACATTTTTTAATAGAGTAATGGAAAAAATGCCTTTTTTCAACTTCCGAGCTCAATAGTTTAGCAACAAATCGGAATATCGAAATCGAGCCAACGCTAATCAATAGATTTTTCAACTATCTACAACTTTCAATTTAACTTTTTTTCGATCCGACCAATAGTTTTCATTATATAAGCAAAAAACAAAAAAAAATAATGTTTTACGGAATTCAACTGCTAATTGTTGCTAAACGCACGAACAGAATGTGGCGCAAACTTTAAGGGATACTAAGGACACCTGTTTCTGCCGGAATCCACAGCTACTTTTCGGGTTGGCAAAAATCGTCATTTTGGGTTCCTGAACAGTTCATTTCACTCTTATATCGAATCGATGGCTTTATGCGCTGGATCGCTCTCTCCGGCTTCCCCCTCTACACGGCACGTCGAACGGTCCCGGAAGAACCTCCACTGCTCCTATCAATAAATATGATAAATGATTGTGGAATACAAATTCTGCTGGTTCCTATGGATAATATGACTCTTGCTCTGTGCAGTCGTCGAGGTCTCGTTGCTTCATATAAACAAACAAATGGAGGGGAAACTAAATGATAAAAAGTGTTATCTTGGCTCCTAATAATCGTGGAACAAAAGTAAGGTTGTCAAAATTCGTAGAAAAATAGCAGCTTTCCCATGCATTTCCTCTCATTTTGATACGACCATTTTTTCCTAATTGTTTTTTAGTTTGAAAAACGTTGTTTTTTTGACGCCATTTTTAAAGGTATCACATTGAAAAAATCGATTTTCCAAAAACGATAATTTGTAGTTCAACTCTTTGACTATCCAAAACTGTTTCGTTCATTGCTCTACGATTATCCCTAGGGCAAGAAATAACAATCTAGTGGGACACTTTTTTTAGTAACAAATTAGATTGTTGCTAACCTATCAATTGATTTTCGACCAAATTGAAACTGTGGTTTCTACTAGTTGAAAGCTTCCCAAATTCACAGTTGCAACCCCCAAATGCATTTCAACATTTTTTAATAGAGTAATGGAGAAAACGCCTTTTTTAAACTTCCGAGCTCAATAGTTGAGCAACAAATCGGAATATCGAAATCGGGCCAACGCCAATCAATAGATTTTTCAATTATCTACAATTTTCAATCCAACTTTTTTTCGATCCGATCAATAGTTTTCATTATATAAGCAAAAAACAAAAAAAAATAATGATTTCTGGCATTCAACCGCTAATTGTTGCTAAACGCACGGACAGAATCTGGCGCAAACTTTAGGGGATAATAAGGACACATGTGTCTGCCGGAATCCACAGCTACTTTTCGGGTAGGCAGAAATTTTACGAAAAAAGTTTATTTGATTGGACTAGGATAGAATTGACCTTTTTTAATGATTTTTATCATACTTATGATGGGCAATTGGGTGAATGAAATGAAAAATTAAAACTCCTCATATTCCATTACTATTAATTCTGATGGCATTTTTGCCTGAAATTCTCAATAAGAATAAAATACCAAGACATTTTGTGTACTGGAACTGTTACTCGCGGATGATTGTTTAGAAAACTACGCGAGATCTAGTTCGTTCCAGTTGAAATTTAGAAAATCGGCTCAAATATGATGTCGCCTGAGTCTAATCATCGCTCCAAATTTGAATAATTATTTCCTGGTAAAGTATTCTCGAACCCTGTGATACTGTATTCACTGGTAATATGAGCCTGGCTCGGTGATCGGAGGGTTGTTATCACAATGGGTCGAATGGACACCGATTGATTTCAAAGTTGTATACAAATTTGCATTCCAGAATATTACATAGAATTTTTACTGGTTCGCTCTGAGAAAGTTGTCTCAATGCCAATCAATAATCGTGTCTCCATTGTTTTTCATGCCAACTTTCTTGAAGCGAAACAAAATCGGTCTCTATTGATATATTAAATGCTGGTTTTGAATACCATACATCCTGTCAGATGTACGAAAGTTTGCAGAATATGTGGGCATTCCATTCTAAGGAAATTCAGTTATAACAAAATTTGATTTCCCAATTTAATTTACATATATCTCTACGCCACTGACTATAAGGCCGTTAGTTCCACACTTGTGTGCATATAAGTGTAAGTTGAACCCTATCACCCCGCCTCCTATTTTTAATTGTGCCTTCCCTTTCCCAAATGATACAATTGGCCTCATAAATTTTAAAATAATTTTTTATTCGTTGACCTTTCTCTGATTATGAATACACTTATTTTATTATTATTGTCGGTTATTAACTCTTTGTGCAGTTGTGAGTTTCATATCATTTATCGATCGATGATCGAATCTGCACAAAACCCTACTTTCATTGTTGATTTGTAATACAAAGTATACAGCACGACCTTCGGAGTGGTCAGAGTCCAGATAATAGCTAATATTAAATTATACATAATGATACCAATGGAATACTTCACCAATTGAAAACTGATTTTTTTAAAGCTAAGAATGAACTTTGTGCAATACCATAGCGAAATGACTTCAAACTAGACTACATATCTATATTCATGTGCATAATATGCAAAGATAAGACAATAGTCTATGAAATGGAAGTGCAAATATGATTGAAGGCTGTCTGATAATAAATATTCATCACGTTAACTTGATGCACGAAAGCCTTTCTCAATACAATATCTCGATTATCCATAGAGCGGCATCAATGGCTTCCTGGTTTTGAATGTCATGTAAATATAATTTGGTGGAAGGCGTAAAAATTGTAGGATCCAGGAATACAGGGCAAATCAATGAATCTTCATAAAAATTGTTGGACTACATTGTTGAAAGCTAAACTAAGAAATTTGAAAAACAAAAAATGTGCGATCATGATTACAATAAATTCTAACAACAATTTACCAAAAAAATGAGACGGAAAAATGGAGGAAAAATGTTCAAAGCATAGAACGATATCTTAGGAATAATATGTACATAGTAACCAATATAAATTTATTCATTATTAGCAAAAAAAAGAGTAACAGCAAAAAAAATTATAAACTAGATCACTTGGCTTTCTTTAATTTCCCCCTTTTATTTTTCGAACGGGTCAACTCGAAAAATTTAAAGTGGAGATAATGAAATTGATTCATAAATACTATATTTAGGAGTGATATTGACAGATGAAAATTTCAAGATGGCGACTGTCATCTGGGAAAAAAAATTAAATGGAAAGGGGGGTCTTGTGACACACCCTTTTGAAGCTGCTGACGAATACTGTACAATACAAAGTATTGAGACTATTTTCAAATACTACAAAATGGCGCATTATTTAATATTTTCATCATTATCCCAACTTTCAATTTTGAGTTAACCAGCCCGTTCAAAAAATAAAAGGGGGAAGGACATTGAAGGAAGCCACTGTATGCAGTTTATAATGGAATATTTTTTGCTGTAACTCGTTTTTTTTGCAAAATATGAATGAGTTAACATCAAATTTAATACACAAATATTAATTATTAGGTATGAATCTTTGCTTTAGTCATTTTTTTCCTTGCCCTTCTCATTTTTCAGTAAATTGTTGTTGAAATTTGTTGTAATCAAGATCGCACGTTTTGTTCTTTAACTTTTTCATTAGAGCTTTCAACAATGCAGTCCAAAAATTTTTAAGAAGATCCTCTGACCTACCCTGGATTCCGTGGTATAAATCTCACGGCGCTCCACTAATTATTTTAGTTCAACTTGTTCCGTTGGTAGGTTTCGGGTGTACAAATCAAATATAACTTTTTTAACAATAGTCGAGGTCATGATAACGTAATTTCATCAAATATTTCAAACAATAGGTCCCAGAAATGATATAATACGGATTTCGATTAACGCTTTGAAAACCCAAGTTGTTGAAACAACGAGTAAGTTTTCAAGTGAAATTCGTTTACCGAAATCCGTGATGTTTGCTGATCACTAGATTAATTTTAACAATGTTTTTTTGACGATGAAATCACCTTGATGTCCGCACCTGAATGCAAACGAAGTTCATTATGAATGATTAAATTTGTGATTTGCTTGAAAACATATCACTGGAAATTATATAATTATACAGTAACTGCTAATTACCCCAGAGTTTGAAGTTGACACCTGATTTGTGCACTAGTTATGAGAAATAAACTATAAGCTCTAAGTAATTAAGCTATAAAGTTCAACCTTCACTTTTCAATGGAAACGTTTATGCACTTATCATAAGAAAGTTGGATAATTTCTGTCTCTTGAGTAGTGTTTGAACGTCATTATTTTGTAGTGGATCAAAATTTGTTCTGTAGTTTTCTGGGTTTCTAACCTAGCACAATCTGAAAAAATAAGAATTAATATTGGAATCTACCGTGTGACACAGACTCATGGTACACCCCCGTTTTCTCCTTTATTTTTCTTGCTATATTTTTGAAATTCGGAACATTGAATATGCCCACTGAACAGCATTTCTCGACATATCTGAAAGAAAAACACAACTTCCAATTTTTCCGGAAATGACATCAACTTTCGATTCTTGAATGGGACATCCTGTATATTGTTACATGATCGGCTAGGGGTGATCATGAGGAATCCAACGATACCAGGTTTGAAGATGTTATCTCCAATGACTGCGGAGATATCGCCATTTATATTATCCATAAGCTCAACGAGTAGGAGAGAGAAACTTTTTCTGGCGGGTCAATCCAATTCTCTCTCCCACTCATTGAGCTTATGAATAAAATAAATGGCGATATCTCCGTAGTCATCGGAGATAACACCATAAAACCTGGTATCGTTGGATTCCTCATGATCATCCCTAACCGATCATGTAACAATATACAGGGTGTCCCATTCAAGAATCGAAAGTTGATGTCATTTCCGGAAAAATCGTAAGTTGTTTTTTTTCTTTCAGATATGTCGAGAAATGCTGCTCAGTGAGCATATTCAATGTTCCAAATTTCAGAAATATAGCTAAAGAAGCAAAGGAGAAAACGGGGGTGTACCCTGAGTCTGTGTCACACGGTATACAAGTGTAGAAGGGCAGATTTTTAATCTACCCCGAAAAGTTGCTGCTTCTGTCTAAAAACAGTTCCTCCTGGATAGAAAAAGTCCAATTAGTCAGCAACTTCTCATTATTTGTTGATAGGCAAATTTCAGTTATACGAGAAGTTGCTAACTAATTGGACTTGTTCTATCCACAAGGAACTGTTTTTCAATAAACTCAGCAACTTTTCGGGGTAGAATAAAAAAATCTGCCCCTCTACACTTGTATAGATTCCAATATCAACTGTTATTTTTTCAGATGCCATCTCTTATTTTTCCTCAAAGCTCATTACTTGAAAGTGCATAAATCCGATGTATGACTAAAGGGTAAGAATAATTCTATATTCATGAAATAGTTCCTTCGCTTAAAATTACGTTTCGGGCATGTTGATGTATTAACCCAAGAATCATTTCTTTAATGGAAAAGGTTTACAAGGTAGTTGAGTGACAAAATTCCTTCTTATTTTGAACACTCGAATTTTGCGAATTTGGGCGATCTAAGTATGGGAAACTTTGTTTCAATATATTTTGTTGAACATGGAGTGATTGAAAACTTTTTCACATATTATTTGATGCTTTGCATAATAGTCCAGTAACTGAAGATCCGAAACTAGGGAAAGTTCTACTGATCCCCTTGTTTATTTACATTTTTCATGCGATTCCGGAGTTATGTAGAATCTGCGGATATTACGCGAATTAAAAAATTATTAGCCATAAATATGTATTCGGAAACTAGAGCATCTTGGCTTCAAAACGATGTGCATGGCAAGTCGATAAAATAGCTAATAATTTTTTAATTCGCGGTTGTTCCGCAGATTCTACATAACTCCGAAATCGCATGAAAAATGTAAATAAACAAATGGATCATTTATTAGAACGCGGGGAAAGTACAAAAAAAAATTCAGAGATCATTCAAGACCCCCCAAGGACCCATTATAAAGAAAAATTTCCGATAAAAGACTATTTTTGAAAAAACAAATTAATGAAACAGTGTCGAAATGGTGCGGAAAAAAACTTTCACAGCTTATTAAATCTTTTTGCCAAATAAGAAAGAACTTCGAAATACATGGAATGATAGCTACGGGTTTCCTTATTATCTTGAACTTTGAATCATTGAAAAATGTCAGTTTTTGCCTGAGTTATGAAACAATTCGTCCGCCCGCCTCCAAGCGAATGCATAGACAACAGAATTCCTAGAGAGAAAGCGGCAGCTGAAATGAGGAGAGTTTTGGGTCCCTTTATCTCGAAAACTGTTGACTTTTCGAAAAAAATGATAAGGGTCATTTTCGTAGATAATGAGACGTTCTTTAATTTTTGTATGAACGAAAATTCTCTAATTCGTATATTTAGCCAGATATTGGCGGGAAACCCATTTTTCTGGGTTTGGGGGGCCATTTTCGGCCATTGCCATGAACGCAATCGTGTTAAGTTTTGGGTCCTTTGAAAACATCTGTGACGACCTACAAATTGAGCCACAAGTGAAGAAATCACAGACTTATTCACAGGTTCGTCCCTTCATTTACTGGAATATAATGGAGTGTGTATTTGTTGTTTGAATCTTTGGAGGTAGAGTATCTCCTTGAATCCTGAAGTTTTAGCATTTGCTATTCATTAGAGAAAATTTGAGTCAAAAGAAGCTGTTGATGATTTTCCTATCACTCATATAGATTGGCTTGAAATCAATTCACTTTATTCTCGTTATTTTTCTAGTTGTGGAAGTAGGAGATGACATAACCGATTGTTTGGAGGAGAAGACACTTATAATTGCTAATCACCAGTCGACAGCCGATGTGCCTTTACTATTTTCTGGTCTAAATCCAAAGAAAAATGTTTTGTCCAATATAATGTGGATTATGGATAGTTTATTCAAATATACCAATTTCGGAATTGTTAGTGTTCTACACAGGGACTTCTTCATTATGTCTGTGAGTATGAGATCAGTGACCATTATTTTGAATATTTATAGTATATTGACAGCAATTTGAACTTATACTAACAACGCTCAAACAGGCTCTTCTTTGAGTTTCATATCCAGAAGCAAAGTAAATTCAGTAACTTTTTTTGAATGAATTATATCATTAAGAAAATCTTAAAGTAAAACTAGCAAAGAATTATTGGCCCTATTTATGACTAGTAGTTTCAGCACTTTAAAATCGACATCTCACTGCATAGAAATCAAAATTTCACAGAATTCCTTAAATATCGGCAATCTAAATTTAGTGGTGACAATCTAGTGTATTTTGTATGTTAATTATTAATTTCATTATGCAATCAAGAAATTCAATTTTTCCTCAAATGAAGGGTCCATTTTTACATATTTCATTTTGGGTTATATATCTTGGTATTGCTGTGAACCAGATTCTCAGTTTGACATAGTTTCTGTGACTGATTTTTTTTTCCATCAAAAGTTTCATATTTGCAATAACCGATTAATTGTTCCAGGGGAAGGAAAAGAGAGATTCATCTCTGCATGATTTGGCCCAGCATTTACTTGATGTGTACATACCGTTGAAACGAAAATGGCTGGTGCTCTTTCCGGAGGGTGGTTTTTTGAGAAAACGGAAAGCGATATCTCACAAATACGCAGAAAAAATGAACTTGCCAAAACTCGAAAACGTAACATTGCCGAGAGTGGGAGCTATGAAGATAATCATGGATATTTTGGGCCCAAAATCTACTTTCAATAATAATTCTAATTGTATCAAACGTGAGTATGTCAATATTTTTATACTGAAACAGTTCCAACTTTTCACACGATTTTGACAAATATTTTGGGCTACATGTTTTGTCAGGTCTTCGGTATGTAAAGAATAGTATCGACAGCTTTCTCAGTAGTTTATTTTATATTCAATCCAAATCTCAAAGTCCCGAAATTCTGACTGAAATTGAGGACCATTATCCGATCGAATTTGATCAGGAATGCCATAACGACTGAATAATTGCTTCAATTTGATAATGATGATGGACTCGGTCATTTTGTTTAGTTTGAATATTTCGAAAAATCTGGAAAAATAATCTGTAACAACTAGGTACCAGATACCATTACATTTTTCCAAATCTAGGGCTATTTTCTGCCAGGGGCGTTCTGGGAAACTTTCCTTCAAAAAAGGTTCTCTGGGATTCGTTCTATGTTCAATACATTCAGGACAGTTTTCAATCAAATTTTCGATCTGTGTTGAAAGACCCAGCCACCAAACAGAAGCTTTTGCTCGCTTCCGACATTTGACAACACCTTGGTGACCTACATGAATGAATTTGATACATTTCAGCTGTAAACTCTGAGGAACAATGATCCTGGTATTTTTTATCAAAAAGCCTTCTTGAAAACTTAGGTCAAATCTGAATTGGTAGTAAGGCAATAAATCAACATCCAGTTTGTTTTTGTCAGGCCACTCTGACAATGAAAATTGTTTCAATTTTTGACAAACTGGGTCACGAACCTGTTCTTTCCGAATTTCCTCCAAAAATGGAGGTTTGATCTGGAGAGACTGTATAACCATTTTTACATGCGCTTCAGCTTCATGAGCGAGTTCATCAACTTTGGGTTCTTCTGCATTTTTTGCAAAATTCCTAGATAATGCATCAGCAACTGTCAAATCTTTACCTGGAACATAGTGTATTTGATAGTCATACCGCATTAGCCTGATTCTGAACCTTTGGAGTCTTGGTGTCAACTCTTCTAGGGGTTTTGTTTGTAATACCTGGACAAGTGGTTTATGGTCTGTTTCAAATATTATAGGAATACCTGTGATATACTCTTTAAACTTATCAGCAGACCAAGCTATAGCAACTGCTTCACGCTCTATTTGAGCATAACGAGACTCTGTAGCAGAAAGTAAGCGAGATGCATAAGCAATAATTTCTTTCTGACCATCTTTTGAAAGTTGGTATAAACATGAACCTAAACCATAAGACGGAGCGTCTGAGGAAACCACGATTTGTTTGTCAGGATCAAAGTAAGCAAGACAAGGACTGTTTTGCAATAGATGTTTGATTTTTTTGAAGGCATCTTTTTGTGCAACATCCCAAATAAACTGTACATTTTTTTTCAACAACGATGTCAATGGTTCAAGAACTTGGGATCTGTTTGGTAGAAATCTACAAGAAAAATTCATTAATCCCAAAAACTGTAAAAGTTCATTTTTGTTGGTCGGTTGTGGAAACCTCGAGATGGATTCAATCCTGGACGGATCGATAGAAATTCCTGCATTCGATATTGAATGACCAAGAAAATTCAAAGATTGTACACAAATAATACACTTATCTTTATTTAGAGTTATTCCTTCGGCTTTAATTCTGTCAAGGACTTTGTACAAGATACTATTGTGCTCTTCCAAGGTCTTAGCATGTATCAACATATCGTCCACATGCGAGATAACACCTTCTATACCAGATAATATCTTATTCAGCAATATGGAAAAATATTCTGGAGCACATGAAATCCCAAATGGTACCCTTTTGAAGAAGTACCTACCAAAGGGTGTAATGAAGGTAGTGAGAAGTTGGGATTCTTTATTAAGTTTTATTTGATAAAATCCAGAATTTGTGTCCAACTTGGAGAAATACTGAGAACCTTGTACTCTGGCTAGTATATTTTCCACTTTCCCAATTGGAAAATAAGATCTTAAGACAGCTTGATTTAATTTTGTATAATCAACGCAGAGTCTTATTTTAGAATTTTTGTTTACAACTACTATAGGGCTTACCCATGGAGTATAGTCATCAATTGGTTCAATTATTTTCAGCTTTTTAAGCCTTTCAAGCTCTTGCTTGAGGGGCTCAAGGAGAGGAATAGGAACTATCCTTGGAGTTGATTGAGCGAATGGTTGTACCCCATCTTTCAACAGAATTTTCATTTCTGTTTTGAAATTGCCCACACTACTGAACAGTTCTGGATATTTTTCCAAAACTAAAGACATAGAAATATTGCTCTGCACAACACGGATTGACTTTTGTATGGACCTTGGTCCTACCCCATCGGCAAACTGAAGCAATTTCATCATAACAATTTCTGGACGACCTAAAATTGGTTTAGTTAAATCTTTAATAACATAGATCTCAGCTGAACAAATATTATTTTGGTGAATAATTCCTACCGAATGAGTTCCTAGGACCTTCAAAAGATTACCCGAAGGCCCCGATATTGTTTTAACATTGGGACATAAATTTGACAAAATAGAGTTATCTATGCAACTGCTTGGTACACAAGTGATGTCGGCGCCTGAATCTACCAAGAACTCTAGGGTTTTATCAAACTCGGTTACATGCAGATCTACGACCCATTCTTTAGAATCTAAATTATTTATGAAAAGTGAGCCCAAGAAATCGTTCTCTTCGGATGATTCAGGTGTCTCATCTTGTATAGATCTGACCTTTCTCGAAGCTCGACACATCACTGCCCAATGTCCAATTTTCATGCACTTGTTACATACTGATTTTTTAGCTGGACATTTCTCCCGATCATGCGTCTGCTGTAATCCACAGTATCCACATTTTTCAGTTTCAATTTTATGATTATCTTGGTTCTTTCTGCCATGATAACGTGTGGCGCCAGCATTCAGTTTTGCTACCTGTCTATGCCCATTCAACATTTCTTTGCTCTGCTGGACTTGAATTTCTGCCTGCTTTGCCATCCGCACCGCATCTTCCAATGTTAAACTGGCTTGTAGCTGCATGTGATCTGAAGTTTTCTTGTCAGACATCCCTTCAACAATCCTGTCACGTATTGCTTGACTTTTGTTGAACGTATCATATGAGCATGACTCAACTAGTGAGTATAAACTACGTATGAAGTTATCTACTGATTCTCCCGGAAGTTGTCTTCTGGAATTAAACTTAAACCTCTCGAATATAACATTATGTTTTGGCACAAAATGATTTTCGAACCTAGTTAACATGGCATCATAAGTAGTAGGTTTAGGGCTGAATGTAACCAAAATCTCTTCGGATATATCGCCCATAATGTACAACAGGAGGTCAATTTTCTCTTCATCAGTCTTTTTATCTTGTCCAGAAACAGACATATACCTTTCAAATCGTCTTCGCCACTGAGGCCATGATCCCGGATTAGAAAAATCGAACATATCAGGGTGATTAACTTTTGGATAAGATCCACTACCCACTGCAGTAGTGTTGTTACCAGTAGTACTCGTAGTTGTCATTTTCAACTATTTTCTCTTCGATGGATGCTGCACAAATCTCTGCTACCGGCTACTAGGACTAGTTTCGCAAAACCTTCCTACGAGTTGACTTCAGCCAATTTTCTCGTGCTTTACAAAGATCCCGCCGCTGCCACCATGTTTTGTCAGGTCTTCGGTATGTAAAGAATAGTATCGACAGCTTTCTCAGTACTTTATTTTATATTCAATCCAAATCTCAAGATGACTTTTGTACACTAGAGAAGTCATCGTGACAACCCATGTCAGTCCAAAAACTTACTTCACGGGTTGCTCCGTGACTTCTATAAAGAACGATTATAACTAAATACAAACTGATAGTCCTAACAGAACAACATGTACCTATCGATTGAACATCTTATAGGAAACTGTAATATTGAGTAATATCTCAAACTTGCTTTGCTCCTTTCTGTAGTTTTTGTGTGTAAAATACAAGATGAGGTAGTTTTTGAAAAGTATGGGGTTCTTTGCTCGTCCATTAAAAAAAAACATTAGCTTATACAATATCTTCAGGATTTCATTTTTTCGTATAATTGTTATGATCGTCGATTTCGTAACAATACGTTCATTGCTAAAACTTCAAAACGTCTTGCGTTATGTCAGTTATGTTGAAAAATAACAGTGATTGCATTTAATTACATGAACAATGTCAGATTATGAGTTGGGTCATTATCATTCTAAATAATAATATAAAACTTAAGAATGTTTTCACAAGAAAAATGACACAACACACACAATATATCAATAAATGATAATAAATAAAAACATCATGCTTCTAGTTCAGGAAATGAAGCATTTTGGCTTGCAATTTTTTCTTTCAACATGGATTTACCTGAAATTTTCACAGCAGCTAGGGAATAGCTCAAGGATCATTTTCTATATCATGCCGCTGTACGCTAGAGCCTTGAGGGTCATCACGGGGGGTGGAAATTTTTTATTACATTTCAACTGTAGGAATCGACGGAAAAAGTAATTCTCAGAAAAAATGGTCTATACATTTTTTTCGTAAAAGTAATATTTTTTGAGTTATTCGAAGTTGAATTAACAGTTTTTTGACGAAAAAATCGACTTTTTTAAACGTTTTTTTTGCAAATAACTCCAAAACTATGCATTTTATCTAAAAAAGTGTGTAGAGGCAAGTTTTAGCTTTTGAAAAAACAAAAACAACGTTTTCTTTATAATTTTTCTGCGACACATACGAACTGAGATACAGCAAATGAATGTTAGCTTTTTTCGTCAAATGTATACATTGGAAGATTTAAAGCGAAATAACGAGAAAAATTTGCATTTTTCGAATAAAGCTCATGGAATCTTTTTTGAAGCATTCAATTGTATCTTTCAAACAAATGAAAAAATGTCTTCCTAGCATGAAAATTGACCGACTTATGATCAAAATAAGTTCGGTACCCGCCCTTTTCTACGAAAAAAATCTGTGAAAACAACCTCCAAAGTAACTAAAATTGATCGCCACCCTTCTGTGATTCTCTTTATATATGTACTATTAATACACCCACGAAGTTCAACCAAATTGAAATGCCTAATTTTAGAAAAATTGAAGTTTAAAGAGAAAACGATTTTTTTCAATTTCGTGTTTTTAACCCTTTTCTTATAAATATCTCTCAAAATACTGAAGATACGAAAAAAAACGATAAACTACTAAATTGTAGCTTTTTTAATGACAAAAATTTTCCTGTGTGTAGATTTCTTGTAAAGTGAATATTCGGCGAGATATAGCCGTTTAACACCTACATTTACGATTGAACATCACCTTAGTCAAGCGCTTTAAACTCTCTCCATTTAAAAATTAAGGGATCCTAAGTAATTTTATTCACATAGTCTTATAGCTCTTGAAAAGCTCTATAAAATCGTTCCTGTAAAAATTTTCTATCACCTAAAATGAAGGAGCTATGCTCAGAAAACCGATCAATTTTTTTTTGAAAAAGTTGAATTTTCCGCTTCGGAGCGTAGTAATCTACATAACCGCTATATTCGGCCGTTATACGTTATATGTTCCACTTTTTCCATTCATATTGGAGGACAGAGAAGAAGAAAAATCTGCTCGCGTGTGTGAGTGTATATTTCGTTGATTCCTCACCAGTGTATTTTAAAGTTCGAAGACATATAAAAATGTAGTTTATAACAAAGGAAGGTTGGCAGATTATGGAATTGTATCCTAAAGCAGGAAACAATCATTTTTTAACTATTTTTACCCATATTTAGGTTTTTAATGTTATTTTATAATTTTTGACAATTAGGGGTAGTTTACACCCCTAAAAAACAAAAAGCGTACAACGGCACAATATAGAAAATGAACTAGAGGGTGTAATAAGCCTAATCCCAAATTTTTGTACAAATCGGTGCTGGACGAAAAAATTGCTAGGTTTCACCATTTTCTTAGCTTCATTTTCTGAACTATTCATTTGTATGCATCCCTTGAACTATTCATATCCATTATAACTAGTTATTTCACTTACCTGTGAAATTAAATTTTTATCCAGTGGTGTCAATTTTTTTTAATGAGCGATGTGTTCAAACCTCAAACTTCACATTGATCGAGCCTACGTCGCCAAGGTTTATATATCCTGAAAAATATTCCAGGACAATATTTAATTACGAAAATCCTTCCGCAGCAAACATGACGAAGCACCCTCACATAGAATGGATCTTGGACATAACGATAGCCTACCCCAAGGGCTGGCCCATCGACTTGGGCCACATAATATTCGGTAATCGAGAACCGTGCACGACGGTCTTCTTCTACCGCCTCTACCCCGCCAAGGCTGTACCGCAAGATTCAGAGTGTCTCACAAAATGGCTGATCGAACGCTGGCAAGAAAAAGAAAAGATGTTGGATTATTTTTACAAAACGGGCGAATTCTCCAGCGATTTCTGCAACGGCAAGTTCTGTCCGCCGACAGAGGTCGTGCAAGACTATCTGAGGTTTCTGATCCTCCACGTTTTTTTTATCGCTTCTACTTACCTACACATACAAATGTTCGCCGCTGTCTACAGATATTACTGCTACGTCGTTTATTAGCATTGCGTGATCGCATATTTGGTCTGTTTGGTCAGGTACTATTTGCCGTGATATTCTTCAATCGAAGCATAACTCTTGATGAGGATAAAGGAGGTTGCTGCATTGAATTTGACTGATAGGCATTTGCTCTAACGATTTTGTGCAATCGTGATTTGCTATTTTGTCTCGAAGTGTCTTTATTCGGTACGGTTTCTCCTGAGTTATTGACGTTAGTGTAATATTTTTTGGGTTATTATCAACTTCTATTACGTTACGAAAGCCTGGTGAATTATGCAGTGGTAATAAAATATTTGTTAAATGGTGAAAAATATGCAGCCTGAATTTGAAGTTGAAAGCGGGGCTCAAAAATCTTTTTTTTTTTGAGGAAATTGCCTTTGCCACACTACGGTGATCAACAACGTTAGCAGTCCCATTTCCCGCACAATGGCAAAAAAATATTTGTCAAATGGTAATAATATGCAGCCTGAATTTGAAGTTGAGAGTGGGGCTCAAAAATCTTTATTTTTTTGAGAAAATTTCCTTTGCCACGCTACGGTGATCAACAACGTTAGCAGTATCCTTTCCCGCACAATGTTTGTGAGCACACTTGAAAGATTGTTCAAAGGGAACTATAAAATCAAAAGTGTTCAATTTCAGAATATTTTAATCTTGATGATGATTCAAATTGCACAGTTAAACTAATTTCCTATAGGTGGATTATAAAAATCGAAAAAAAATAATTGATTTTACTAATATCTGCTCTTTTTCAAAAGAATCTAATGCTTCCTAGAATAATAATAATAACAATTCATTCACAATAAATCTCAATATTACAATTTTAATATAAATAATATGTGAATAATTATTTAAACCTTACGAAGTTATTTCACTTGTTGTAAGGATTAGATATTTTATTGAATAATTATTATGGATTAAAAATAAATGATTTAATAATATAATAACATTTGAACGATAAATGAAAATGACAGTATAATCAGCACACTGGCAGTCACATGGAAAATTTCAATACTATAAGATTAAGGAAAAATAATCTGGGAGTTTCAAAAATCCATTTTTTCACCAGTTCTTAGCAAACTTGCAGTTTTCAATATCACGTTGGCAATTATCACTCTGGCAGGGCAATGAGGATCAATACCAAAATTTTATAATAGATTTAACAGGGAATGTCTTCATATTTGAGAGGATTTGAATTTGAAAACACATTGCCAGAACTAACAGCACGGATTGCTATAATCAATATAACACGGTCATCGGTTATCAATCTCACAAGTAAATATGAAATAACTCTAGTGGTTGCTTCACTTGAAACCACACAGAACTGACTGGTGGATCCATCATTGTTGAACTCTTACTCTTTTTTTTTGTGATTGAACAGTTACTTGTAATATATTGGATGGATATTGTCACCGTTTTTTTTAATTCGCAATTTCAATCCGATTTCTGTTCTGAAATCTCTCGGTGGAATTTTCAAAATCTTTCTCTACTTGAAACCGCACAGAAACTGACTGGTGGATCCATCATTGTTGAACTATTACATTTTTTTGTGATTGAACAGGTACTTGTAATATATTGGATGGATATTATCACCGTTTTCTTTAATTCGCAATTTCAATCCGATTTCTGTTCTGAAATCTCTCGGTGGAATTTTCAAAATATTTCTTCCTTGTACCAAATTGAATGACTACATTGTTTTGCTATGGTACCTAACGAGTCTAGGGTTCTCTCTTGGTGGAATTTTCAAAATATTTCTTCCTTGTACCAAATTGAATGACTACATTGTTTTGCTATGGTACCTAACGAGTCTAGGGTTCTCTCTTGGTGGAATTTTGAAAATCTTTCTACCTTGTACCAAATTGAATGACTACATCGTTTTGCTATGGTACCTAACGAGTCTAAGGTTCTCTCTTGGTGGAATTTTGAAAATCTTTCTACCTTGTACCAAATTGAATGACTACATCGTTTTGCTATAGTACCTAACGAGTCTAAGGTTCTCTCTTGGTGGAATTTTGAAAATCTTTCTACCTTGTACCAAATTGAATGACTACATCGTTTTGCTATGGTACCTAACGAGTCTAAGGTTCTCTCTGGGTGGAATTTTGAAAATCTTTCTACCTTGTACCAAATTGAATGACTACATCGTTTTGCTATGGTACCTAACGAGTCTAGGGTTCTCTCTTGGTGAAATTTTGAAAATCTTTCTACCTTGTACCAAATTGAATGACTACATCGTTTTGCTATGGTACCTAACGAGTCTAGGGTTCTCTCTTGGTGGCATTTTCAAATTCTTTCTACCTTGTACCAATTTGAATGACTACATCGTTTTGCTATGGTACCTAACGGTTTTCACATGAAAATACCGTACCGACTTCAAATAAAATAATTTTTCATAAGGTTAAAACAATTGCAACTTCAGCAGGTTCAATACTGGAAACCAGGAGATCTGACAGGTCAAAAATGCGAATTACCGCAATGACACCTTCATGTCACAAATATCACTAGTTCACAATTTTTGATTCGACTATTCTGACTGTACTCGTAACACTAATATTGAATGGATTCGTGAAGTGCGATATTTTTGTAAATGTTTTCTACTGCTAATAAATAGATACGATCATCTTCAATGGTGTATGATAGTGTATGTTGATGTAACCCTTGACCAGTTTCATTCAAATTTGATTTTGATTCCGGTTAGATGTCGTTAAATTCAATGAAGAAATGGTATTGTAATTATTGGACATTTAAAACTCTTTGATCGTGTGAAGCACTTGAATTGCATATGGAAATAAAAAAATTTTAACGCTTTTCAATTTGAAATTCTAATCAATGTATGAAATGTTTTCATCATACTGTCACGTTCAATCTCCATAACAACAGTTTCTGCCCTCCTATAATGGTCTTGATAGACTTTAACGTTAGTATTGATAATATAATAATCACTTTATTCCATAATGTGTGGAACGAATATGTATAAATAAATAAAATAAAATAATATCAATTATAAAAATCTAAAACACAATAAAATGCTTTTTCTGATAAATACTGCTTGAATTTCAGTTTGAATTGTTTTTTTGGCAGTTTTCTGAATTGTTTGGGAACATTGTTCAACATTTTTAAAACTTGATTAACAACATTTTTCTGAACTTGGGCATATCGTGTTTGTTGTAATTTAAGTTTTGTATATCTGGTGTTGTAAAGATTTACTGTTTCATATTTCTTCATGAATTTTTCATAATTTTTTATTGCAAAATATGCACATTCATATATGTATACACATGGCAAATGAGTATTCCCTGTTCCTTGAAGACTTCCTTGCAACTGTCTCTTCTTTTAAGGTGAAAGATACTTCTTATGCAGGATTTTTGTATTTTGAAAATTCTGGTAATTTCGACAGAATTTCCCCAAAATATAATTCCATACTTCATTCTGAAATATATATAAGCGAAATATGCTTTGATGGCTGCATTTTGGTTAACGAATAATTTAATTGTTCGCAATGCAAATGTAAATGACCAAAGTTTCTTTGTCAAGCTGTTAATATGTTCTTTCCAATTTAGCTGGGCATCAATTTCAATACCAAAAAATTTTGTATGTTGACATGTTTCAATTGTTTTATTCTTATGGGTAATTTTCAGTGTCCGTTCCTTTCTAAAACTGAACTTGATAGCACTCGATTTTGGAATATTCAATTTGGAATTATTTGCATCATACCATTTTTCCAGAATTTCTAGAGTTCCAGGAATCGTTTCTAACAAATTATCATTGGATTGTTTCCGCATTATTAATGAATTATTATCAGCAAACATATTCACCATTTGAGATACTGCTTGTGGCAAATCATTGATATACAAGAGGAATAAAATCGGTCCCAAAATCGATCCTTGAGGTACTCCACGTTCAACTGTCATCTATTTTGATTTGTACTCTTGAACTCCTTCAGTGGCTGCAACACAATGACGTCTCTCTAGTAGATATGATTTTGAGGCATTGAAAATATTGCCTCTGAATCCCATTATTTCTAATTTTGCAAGTAATATTTCATGGTCTACATTATCAAAAGCCTTCGATAAATCAATGAATATTCCCATTATTTTCTGGTTTTCATTGAGACCTTCAAGTATGTCATTCAAGGCGATATATATGCTTCTCAGTGTAGACCTTCCTTTGAGATAGACAAAACCAAGGATACCCATATCTTCAAAACAACTGAATTTGAGAGAAAACCCTATTGTATTGATTTCTCACAAATATCTTTTTATCAATTCTTCTTGATTTCTTCCATCATCTGGATATTGAAAGCAATATTTTCTAACAACTAATCTAGAACATGATTACTTTCATGGAGAGAATAAAGTTTTGGGAATCATATATTCATTGACTTTTTCTTTTCTGAATCAATATGAAAAGAATAAAGAACCTCTATGGAAGAGAAATAAAAAAATGAGTAGATATTGTTGATGTATATTAAAAGGAGGAGTATCTAAAACTAATATTCCTCTTAATGGCTTTCTCAGCCCAGTTTAGATATCCACTTGAAATGACATGAAACGGTTAACATTTACTCATAGGTGGTATCAATAGTGTGCTTCACATAGTTCGAAGAGTTTTGAATATTTTTTATTGCTGCTAGCGTTTTTTTGAAATTAAATTGTTATTATTCAGAGAAAACTTCTGATCGAATGAGGTGTAAAAATAGTCAAGTCATAATCCCTGACTTATATTTTGTACCACTTGTATATGAACAGGATAATATTTTCACTCAGGTGGGTGCCAGACATTTCTTGAAAAATCCATACCAAGGTAGTAGTCCATACTCAAAGTGGAAGACCAATTTTATTGAAAAAGGAAACACGAAGTCATCTCCACAACATATTTAATTCTTACAGGAACAATGTCCTAGTTGAGACATGTTTGGAACATATATATGTTCATCTTCAGTTAGCTACAAAAAAAGGCTGAAATAGAATATTAACAATGAGAAAACAGTAGAAGTGATTTTTTTACATGATACAAAAGTTGAAAAAAATCACTTCTACTGTTTTCTCATTGTTAATTCTATTTGGGCCTTTTTTGTACCTAACTGAAGATGAACATATATATGTTCGAAACATGTCTTAACTAGGACATTGTTCCTGTAAGAATTAAATAGGTTGTGGAGATGACTTCGTGTTTCCTTTTTCAATTTCTTGAAAACATTCAGTATGCTACGAGACCCCAAGGCAGTGATTTCAGTGAGGAAAGTACCATTTTTCAACCCAATTGACTACTTACACTTTCATTATGGAAAACCACGAACAAAAAGTGAACTGTCCTCTAATCTTCTTTCCTCTTTATGACTGTACGATTTCCTGTAATTATATGTGATGAATTATAGTTATGTGATTTTTTTTTTGTAGAATTGAAGTCTGAAAATATTATGGGTCAATCGTTGTTTTAATATTATTTACGGTTTATAGAAACTTCAAAAAGCATGTTCTAAATAATTTAAGTGGAATGGACTTACATAATTTCAATCATATCTCCAATCTAATAGTAATGAAAAGGTATCGGTTCCCTTCAGAAGGCTAACTTAGGTTTCATGCCAACACAGGTATTCCTAACTCAACAACTAACATGACTTTATGCACCTATAGTTCATAAATATTCGAGTTGTGGAGCTATTTATCATTTGACAGGCACAAAAAAATATTACAGCTTGTTTTCATAAACTCGCTCGTGATTGAACAATTGCACATGTTTTTACTTACAGAAAAAGCGTGAGTTCATTTAAAAACTGGATGAACTCAATTGTTGGTTACAATTTTGTCCCAATCTTTGTTAAGTAGTTTCCCTACAAGGATTATTTATTTTTCATAAGTTTCTACTCTACTTTTAACTATATGTTTGCTTTTGTGTAATTTTTTTTCTGTTAGTGTGTAATAAATATCCAGAACTTTGTAAATAAGTTTCAGCCTTCAAAGATGCCATCAGGTCGATCTTGTTTAAGATTTAAAACTCATGGTGATTATGATCTAGTTGATGTCTGCATGCGGTTGTGTACTGTAATCACATATCTGTCAAATTGTAATATTTTAATCACAACAATTCTTTCTTCAACTGTGGGAGCTCAAATGGAACGTCCATTGTTTTTTAGTTTGTATTTTCGGTTTAGAACATTTTGTATATAAATTCTATAGATTTCTCATTATTTATAATAAAGGACAAATTGAATTTTTTCTTTGTTTTTTGTTGTTGGTATAGGCTGGATCAAGATGAATAAAAACCCTGGTGTGTTGACTGTTGACTAATACCTAATAGATTGCAAGCAAATTTTTTCGACTTTTCGCTATCTTGATTTTGATCAATTTCAACTGAAGAGATGCCTTCGAGAGTTTGCCAGCAGAGGCGCACCTTACGTGATTTTAATTTAATCTGTGATGATATCACATCACATTTTGACTGATTATTAGGTATTCCTTTTGCTTTCAATTTGATGAAAAATAAATCAAAAACTCAGTGATTGTGATGTGATTTTGAATCTTCCGAAACAATAGTTGTTAGTGAAATTGGAAAGTACTGATATCTTATCTTTCTATTTTCTGAGGAAACGAAGATAGGTAAGTACTTTTCTCTTCATAGTGTTAAAAAAAATGCAATTTTGATGTGATTACCAGCCGGTGATATGAGGGATAAATAATACCTACACGTTACACGAGCGTTTTATTTTGAGTTTTGTAAATCGGTTCATAATAAATCTAATATCACAATGAAATCTAAAAAATACAAGAACAGCAAGGATAAACACTCAAGAAGAATATGAACAAGAAAAACGTGAAAAGAAACAAGAACTAGGTACAAGATTCTGAATATTAAACGAACTTTCAAATACATTCGAATTCAAATCGAACTGTCAAATATTTCAAAAAAATCAATAGCTTTTTATTAGACGAACTTGACCTAAGTATTTTGTATACTGATAATTCTATTGGTGAACGAAAGATCCCCCAAGAGTTTATCCAATGAGACCCCCGGTATCGATAATGAAAATTAACCTTGGGGTTGCTGTCATAAATTGAGTTTGGCCTGATATAGTGAAACTCTTTATTAAATTGTCGAGCTTTCGAAAATCTTTATTTTCTTTTTCAAGACATTGATATGTGAGATTAGATATAAAACAGCAGATGGAAAATCCTTGCCCATCACAAACAGAAAAAACAATCTTATCAGAAATTTTCATAAAAACTGGAAAACATGTCTCCGAAAATATCACTAGGAGGAAATGGAACCATTCATCCATATTACATTAAAGTGCACGAATTAATACATGTGCAAATGATTAACAGAACAATTTGGAGTTGAGTGAACAGAGCACATGGCCCAGTGTCTGTAACGCCATCTTATAGCATTCTTATACTATTCTTATATTGCTTATCAAGAAAAGACCCCAGCAGCTAGTACCTATATATTGAAAAATAGTTTATCTACACCCGTACTCTAATAATACAATTATATGCCCACAACCCGTTTTATAATGAAATCCATTACGATACAGATTTTCATTACGATACAGATTTTCAACCAATAGAAACCCATTATTTTTCAATCGAGCATGATGTGCAAGCTTTGCATTTTGACGTTTGTCAAGTCAAAATCAGTAGTTATTGAATTTTTGAAGAATTTAGTAAATTTTCGATAATCGTATGAAAATGTCTTTATAGCAGTGATATAGAAGAATTACCAGCGACTCCTCCACAGATGTCTTAGACAAGAAAAAATACAATCGAAAAGATTCTATTTTTCATTTGACAAATGCAAGACATATGTTTTTATTTTCTAGCTAATCGAATGAGCTCTAATGGCCGAGTGGTCAACCACGAGGGCGGTGATCAGAAACGTCCGGGTTCAAATCCTGAACTCGGCAGAAATTTTTTTTTCATTTATTTTCTCTTCATTTCTCATTGTTGTATTTTCCGTTGTTATACCATTATTTATAGTTTTGTAGAATTTTTCAAAGAAATACGATTGATTACCTACTATTATTGTATTCAATATAAAAACCTAATAATATAATATTTTTAGTTCTTCATTATTTATTGGTTATAGATAAAATAGCGTATGCAACTCTCATGTAATGGTTATTAATACACTCGCATAAACCATACGAAACTCACCTTCGGCTCGTTTCGTATCCCGGTTTATGCTCATGTAATAATAACCATCATTACACGATAGTTGCATAATATACTATTATCTACACCCGTACTCTAATAATACACTTATATGCCCACAACCGGTTTTATAATGAAATCCATTTCAATACAGATTTTTCATTACGATACAGATTTTCAGCCAATAGGAACCCATTATTTTTCAATCAAGCAGAATGTGCATGCTCTGCATTTGACGTTTGTCTAGTCAAAATCGGTATTAGGTATTGAATTTTTGAAGAATATAGCCAAACTACGATAATCATAACAAAATGTCTGATACCAGCGATATGGCAGAATCACCTTCAACACCTTCACCGGCAGGAATACAGAATGATAAAATTTCTCATTTGACAAATGCATGATTTATTTCTTTATTTTTTCGATCAACTTTTCTGAGCTCTCCGTAGGCGAGCGGTCTATATAAGGCGCTGACATTACCTTAGTTAGTTGGGAGAGACACGGGTTTCGATTCCGACTTGAGTAATCTTTTTATTTTCAATTTTTGATCTTCACTTCATTTCTCATTGTTTTATTTCTCGGAGTAATACCATCAATTACAATTTTGTAGAATGTTTCAAATACATTCGTTCAATTAGTATTATCGTGTGCAATACAAATATAAATACCTATACTATTTGTAGTTCTTCAGTAGTTATCGGATGTAGATAAAATAGCGTATGCAACTCTCATGTAATGGTTATTTAATACACTGGCATCAACCATACGAAACTCACCTTTGGCTGGTTTCGTATCCCGGTTGATGCTCGTTTATTAATAACCATCATTACATGATCGTCGCATAATATACTATTATATCTGAAATATGTTTTTAACTAATTTAGTCAAGTTTGAATTGTCACAATTGATGTTTTTTTCGTGGAATTGAAGGACTCACATCAAGCTTCACACCAATAATTACCTAAAATTGTATAGCCTAAATGGCCTAGTTGGTTAATAAGGCTTATGACCTCATCTGAGACAACACTTTAACAGTCGTTGGCTCGTGTCTCATCGAACCCGATTTTTTTTGTATTATTTTTAATTGGACATTACTTACTTGATTTGTATCGTTTGATATTGAATTAAATAAAGTTTCTTCACTTTGAGTTTTCCATAAATATCAAAAAATGCACCCGGTCGAAAAAAAAATCAACTTTATAACCTGAGTGGATATTGACATCAACCTCGGACGATATGATCACCATATCCACTTTTGTACAAACTACTCTTAGTTTTTCAGGGTTATGATGTACCATAGCAAAAAGCGGCTCGAGGTGTGGGAGTTCATTGCAAACCTGAACAAAGAATATTACTAGGCGTGTGCATGGCTTTATATAGGAATATGACAGTTGAACAGTGTTATAGCACGGCCTATGCATTTTTTGGCTGATAGTTCAACTATCAAGTAAAGAATGAATATTATTATACTATGAATAGAATCCTGATTGCAATTCGACTATCAAATAATCACTAAACGATACCAATCGTGAATTGGACAGAGTTATGCAGAAAGCTACCAACCCACAATATAAAAAATATTGGGTTGGGTGCGTATTTGGGTGATAAAATACGCGTTCTGCATTCTGTGAAAACCTACCAAGCTCCCCCTGATCATATACCTCAAAAAAACTATAAAATACCAACCCGCATATTCATTTTGTTCAAACTTCCAATTTGCGGAAACCTACCAACCTACTTGGTATGATTTATAACATATTACCTCTAGAAGTTAAACATCTTATACTTTGATGTGATTCTTGCGGAGGACAAAATTGCAGTATAAAGTTCATACTTATGCTTGAATCGATATTGCATGGTACTCCCACGAACTTAGAAAGCATTACCGTGAAATATATTTGTTCTGGTCATAGTTATCTGCCAAACGATATATACTGACTTCAGTGACATAGAGTATCAGCTCTCAAACGACAGCAAAGATTTTACACACCAAATGACTACATCGAGGTAATGCGTTCTTGCAGAAAGAAGAGACCATTGGTAGTCACCCAAATGGCTTTCGAAGATTATATTTCACATTTTCGTCTCGAATTATAAATATACTACTTGTAGTCGTCCGTTTCGACGCCACTGGTACGAACTTCAAAGCCTAAATGAAAAAACTACCAGCACGTAGTTTTTGTTGCACATCGACTTACACAAGCTCCAATATTCATTGTTCTGTTCGTACCCACTGAGTGAACTTCGAATCTTAGAAATATTTGCGTTTATCATGGGAAAGACAAAGAGATTGAAACAGAAAAATAATGAAATTGAAGAAGAAATTACGTAAATTGGAAAGGAGGCGTTCAACCTCCTCAACGAGTAAGTACCCATACCTTCTTGATAAATGAATGACTTGATTGCATATGTAATGGAGTTTGATGGCATTTGAAATTTTCCACTCTTCGTTATTACTTGTGACACGTAATAAGGGATTATTCACTCAAGGTGCTGGCCTACGCTGGTCACCGTGAATAACGTAACGTAACCCTAGGCACTCATACGAGGCGCTGCAACAACCTCGCCCTGCAACAACCTCGCCCTGCATTGGCGCGACAGGTACACACAAGTACAAGTATCCACTTCAGTATATGTATATATGTGTGTATACATATATTTTTTGAACTGATATAAATTCTGCCCGAATAATCCTGTGGCATGGTCATCGTCCATAGATATTCTAATAAGTCTGGTAACTCCTTTGATGTGGGTAAAATATGCCGCTTTTTTTGCGAGCGGTCGTAAATCATGCGGGCTACAAGCAGAAATACGTTATACGAGGGTCAGTCAGCAGCGCGAACAATATGTTTACTCGAAAGTGTGTCTACGAGGGTCAGGCGTCAAGTGTTGATCATATTCATTATATATTATTCATGTTTTTGTATGATCTTTCATTGAGATGATTATATTATATGAGATTCTAATAACAATAAATTGAGGAATATTTCGTTGTAATAACTGGCATGAATCACCTGATTTCTTAAATTATGGGCAGGTAAAAAGGTGAGATACTTATAAAGGGACTTCATAATAAAGGAAAAATGAAGATGAATAATCTTTATTTACATATTACCTAATTGAATGGTGATTTGTTGTTTTCTTGAGTATACCCTAATAGTATAATTATAATCTATTCAGTACTTTGGCATATATATTTAGACACATTTCAAATATTTAGCTGGGGGTTGGTTGGAGTTAGGTCGAATAAATGAAACTACTATTATTTCTTTGCCGACGTTTCGACTTGTATAAAGTCATCGTCAAGGTACTACAAAGTTACAGTAAATCAGATATACATACAAGGTAAAAAATTATTGAAATTTGCGACAAGAATCACTTCTGCGAATGAGAGGTCAAGATTGAGTACATTAGTTTGGTACAATTCAATTGACAGTAAAAATGTAAAAATAGACATAAACAAAAATTAAAAACTGTAGGAAACGGTTGAACTCACATAAATTTCTGGTTTTCTTGTCTATTGAAATAAAAATTGAAGGACATTTACATAAAAATAAAAATTCCCAGTTTTCGATACTGAAATATATATTTTGTTTATATTATATATATATATATATATATATATATATATATATATATATATATATATATATATATATATATATATATATATATATATATATATATTTTTTTTTTTTTTTTTTTTTTTTTTTTTTTTTTTTTTTTTTTTTTTTTTTTTATATATATATATATATATATATATATATATATATATATATATATATATATATATATATATATATATATATATATATATATATATATATATATATATATATATATATATATATATATATATATATATATATATATATATATATATATATATATATATATATATATATATATATATATATATATATATATATATATATATATATATATATATATATATATATATATATATATATATATATATATATATATATATATATATATATATATATATATATATATATATATATATATATATATATATATATATATATATATATATATATATATATATATATATATATATATATATATATATATATATATATATATATATATATATATATATATATATATATATATATATATATATATATATATATATATATATATATATATATATATATATATATATATATATATATATATATATATATATATATATATATATATATATATATATATATATATATATATATATATATATATATATATATATATATATATATTATATATATATAATAATAATAATAATATATATATATATATATATATTAAAATATATATTATATAAAAAAAAAAATAATATAAAAAAATAAATATAATATATATATATTTTATATATATATATATATATATATATATATATATATATATATATATATATATATATAAATCAAAACTCTGTTTGAGTGCAGGAAGTAAGTGAGTTCCTAATTTTATTTTCAACGGTCGCTAACACAGTGGACTTTTCGTCGGTCAGAAATATACTTCTGTATATTTCAGTATCAGAAACTGGGAATTTTTAGGTGAATGTCCTTTTATTTTTATTCTAATAGACAAGAAACCAGAGATTGGGTTCTACCGTTTCCTACATTTATGAAATTGTTGTTCATGTCTCTTTTTACATTTTTACTGTCAATTGAATTGTACCAAATTTACTCAATCTTGACCTCTCGTTCGCAGAAGTGATTCTAGTCGCAAATTTTAATAATTTTTCACCTGTGTGTATTTATATCTGATTCACTGCAACTTTGTAATGCCCTGAGGATGACTTTATAAAAGTCGAAACGTCGGCAACAATATTAGTGGTTTCAGTTGAGTTGTTCATTCAAACACTGAGATCTTATTTGCCTGTTTGCAAATTTGATTGTGTAATAGATTCGAACTCTTGTAAACAATGAAAGTAAATAGTCTTTGGGAAAATTGCTACATGGATGGCTGAATTCTACATTGGAATATTCTTTCAGAAATATGTTTCCTACACCATCATGTATGCAGTAATCATCATTAAAGTCATCAATCATTAAAATTCGAAACAAAAATATTTTCTAATTGTATTAAATACTTACAAAAATCATTGGGAGGGACTGTTAAGCCACCAAATATATTTTTACTACCTTTGTAAGCTTTGAGCTCACAAAATTAAGTAGACTTGTCTCTTTCGGATGATGAACAATATTCCAAACAAATATGACAAGAATGTTTGAAGAGACATCTATGTAAAAAATATCCACCAACATAGACCAGTGCATTTCCCTCCTCTAATATCAAATTCCTATAATCGGTTGATTCTATTTTTATAATTGGAGAAATATTTTCTTAATTTTTTTCCTGAAAACTTTCAATATTTTTCAATGACTCCGATGTTATATTAAGCAAAATATCGCTACTGTCTTCCATAAAATTGCTGCCTTCTGTCTCGTGCAATTATCCTATAGCAAAGAGTTTTTTAAATGCTCTGGTAAACTGAATGGCAGTTGGATTTCTAGCGTTTCCACAAGCATTTCTGATTTGACTAAAGTAATTCTCGAGACAATCCTGATTGAGATTACGCGTCAATAAAAATTTATAATTTTCAATTTTCATTATTTTCCATAAATTCAAAACGGAGGAGATAGTAAGCCTCCAACCAAAAATAAATTCCAGAGAATTCGTAACCTTCTTTCCTCATCAAAAAATGTTCAAATAACTACAAGAATAAAAGTTCAAATAGAATGTTCATTTCGCGCACTCAGTTTAACCGGCCGGAACGATGCGAACTGTTCAATCGGAGACACTCTGTTAAACTGGCTTCCCCGTCAGACGGGCACTGACGACCGACCGGCCAGGCAAGGGACGCGCGAGGACGGACGGTGATGATTTGGGTTGCTGCTGAGAGTGAGCGGACTTATTAGAATATCTATGGACGATGGCATGGTTCAGGTTCCTCATATGAGGCAACGTGACCAATAGCAATATCGCAACATACATTATAAAAAAAACAAAACCTGATATCGCGATGTTTATTACCAGGTACTTCCACAAGCAGTGATAGTTATTCAAATTCGGATTCCGAATACCACTCCGAAGAAGAAATTCAACCTCTATTAGAAGACCCACTTGCCAACGTAGAAATCATGCCAGAAGCTCAAGGTATAGCCGTCTCAGTTCTGGGAGTGAACCCAAGCACCGCTCCTGTAGAAGGCCCTCATGTCCATGATGAAATTGCGTACGATGGTCTGCTTTTTTAACAAAAGGCATCGAGAAAGAACCGCGAATGGAACTCTTTGCTAAGTATCCACCAATTGGGAACTGCAAGGGGTTAATACCCCCGCAACTGAACTCTGAAATTCAGACTATCATACCAGATAAAACCTTAAAAATGGATGGATTTTTACAAAAACTCCAAGTCCAGTTGGCAGCAGGGCTGAGTGCTGTCGCTACACCACTCAACACTATGTTTTCACAGCCCACCGACTCCTCCAATGAATTGCTTGGAGATTTGGCAAATGGGGCAAAACTCATTGCAGATGCGTATCACTCTGTATCCTTACACATAAGATATCTCATTACACCACATCTCAATTTCACGACCAAGAAGGTGTGCGATGACGGACCAATTGATGAATTTTTATTCGGGGTAGACTTGCCCACCAGAGTGAAAGCCAATGAAGATTTGAAGAAGGTCAGTGCAAACCTTCGCAAACGACCATTTTCCTCTTTGACCAATACGCCATATGGTGGTGAAGACAGACCTTCTACTTTGAAGTCTTTTTTCAACCAGCGCCAAGTCCACAGAACTCGCAAAAGAGACCAGGACCGGAAACGGCTATTCAAACAGAAAGAACCGGAGCTGCAGCGGTTTCGGAGACCACCAGAATCACAGAGGTACCAGAGGAGGGGGAGACAGTGACGGAGGTGAGTGTTGCAGGCTCCCTAGCTGATCATTATACCAGCTGGCTGAAAATCACCAATAATCCCTTAATATTGAGTTGGGTACAGGGATATCGAATAAACTTTGATTCACCACCACGCCAGTCCGTTCTACCTAAAATTTATATGGCCAAACATCAAATTGAAACTACCAAAAAAGAAATTCAAAATTTAATAAGTATGGGAGCAGTTTCAGAGCTCAACCAAACAGAAGGAATATTCATTTCTTCCTATTTTCTAATAATGAAATCTGATGGTACGCATAGGTTTATACTCAACCTTAAAAAACTCAACAAATTTATTTCAGCACCTCACTTTAAACTGGAGGATTATCGATCAGTAGTGAAATATTTGCATGAAAAGAGTTTCCTCGTAAAAATAGATTTGAAAAATGCATACTATTCCTTGCCTATTAGAAAACAGGACAGAAAATATCTCTATTTTGAATTTCAGAATAAAGTTTATAGTTTCAACTGCCTTCTGAATGGTCTATCAATAGCACCTTTCGTATTTACAAAATTGATGAAACCTTTTCAGAACATATAAGAGAATGGGGTATAACCTCTTTGATTTATCTTGATGATATTTTGATAATAGGTAGAAGTTATAGCGAATGTTTAGACAACTCAAACTATGCACTGAATTTATTGAAAGACTTAGGGTTTACTATCAATTATAAAAAATGCGTATTGACTCCCAGCAGAGAATGTACCTTCCTGGGATTCGTTTTCAATACAATTCAAATGACATTGCATCTACCGAAAGAAAAAATTGAAAAGATTGAAACTATCACACAAAAATTCAAAACAAAGAGTTTATGTAAGATTAGACATTTTGCTGAATACATTGGTATCCTTGTTGCAGCCTGTCCAGCAGTAGACTATATGGATGGGCACATACAAAGCTTTTTGAAAGGGAGAAATATAAATCCCTTAGTGCCCATAAGGGAGACTATAATAAAAATATGTTAATTAGTGAAACATTGTACAAAGATTTCGATTGGTGGTTAAAGAGTGTATCTGTAAATAAAATGCCTATAAGCCGATATAATTTCAATTGCGAAATATTTTCGGACGCGTCCCTAACAGGCTGGGGTGGTTATTCAGAGGGACAAAGAATCCATGGTTTCTGTCACAATAACACAAGAAAATTTCATATAAATTATTTGGAACTTTTAGCAGCTTTCAATACATTAAAATGTTTCGCAAAGGACCTTCGAAATTGTTCAGTCTTTCTACGTGTTGACAATACAACTACAGTAGCTTATATCAATAGAATGGGGGGTGTACGCCACGCTAATCTCAGTTCCTTAGCTAGGGAAATATGGGACTGGTGTGAGGACAGAAAAATTTGGATCTATGCTTCCTATATAAATTCTAAACTCAATGTTGATGCAGATTCAGAATCCCGTTGCACCTCCATCGAAACAGAATATGAACTCTCAGATAAATACTTTAACATAATTAAACAACAACTTGGCTTGCCAGAAATAGATCTATTTGCGAGCTCAGCTAATTCAAAATGCCCAATTTATGTTTCATGGAAACCTGACCCGGGTTCCGTTATAATTGATGCATTCACTATTAATTGGAATAGATATTTTTTTTATGCATTCCCTACTTTCGCTATCATACCTAATGTTTTGAATAAAATAATCAGCGATAGGGCAAGAGGCATAGTAGTTCTTCCAAACTGGAAGTCCCAGCCCTGGTATCCAACCTTTTCTTTATTACTAGATAGTTCACCACTAGTTTTTACCCCAAAGAGGGATCTCATTTTATCTCCTTTCAGATCAATTCATCCCTTATGGGAGAAGATTTCCCTGGTGGCAGGTATTATCAGGGAATCGTTTTTACGAAGAGGATTTCCAGAGGAAGGGATACCGACAATGTTGTCATCCATTTCAAAAGGTACCCTTAGGCAATATGAGAGTTGTTTGAAAAAATGGTGGACGTTCTCTAAGTTGAAAAAGGTTGATATCTATCAACCAGGAATAAAAAATATTGTACAATATCTAAATAAACAATTTCATGAAGGCAAATCATTTTCAGTCATCAATTCATACAAATCAGCTTTAAATCTTATTGTACAAATTGAACAAAACGATGAAAAATTACTAAAACGGTACATCAGAGTTATTTGCAACGAGAGGCCTCCTAAGCCAAAATAAGGGGTGACCTGGGACCCATATCCGGTTCTAACATAACAACTGCATCCTCTTGATAGTCTTAGCTCATGGGACTTGACAGCGAAGATGGTTACTTTACTCGCCTTAATATCAGCTCAAAGACTTCAGACAATAGCAAACATAAGATTGAATAACATTAAACAAGTGGAAAATCATATCGAAATTTTCATCTCCGATAAAATTAAAACTACGGATCGCACCAGACATCAACCAGTATTGATTTTACCATTTTTTAATGAAAACCCATCATTATGTCTGGCCACCACGGTTATGTTTAACATATCAAAAACGCGATTATACAGACCTACCGAAGAAACACACCTAGTGCACATGACAAGGTTCACAATAAGTTACACGACGAGGCATGCTGCAACATCAGCGGCCTTTCGTGCTGGAGTAAACATTGAAACAATAAGAAAAGCTGCAGGCTGGACCGAGCGGTCCCAGGTATTCAATAAATTTTATAACAAACCCACAGTTGATAACCCCAATGCCTTTGCTTTAGGAGTACTGAAAGGATCAGGGATGAAATAATTGTAACAAAATGTTCGTAAATTAATATTATGGTAGTATATACATTGTTTTTGTTGTTGTTGTACATGTATATGTGTATATACGTATATATTTATATATTTATCACTAATGGGAAAAATTATTTTCGTTACTATTGCAAATGTTGTAGAGATAAATTCTATTTACAATATAATAAAGTCATTTATATATACTCTTACGACTATTTTTGGATGGCACACTTTGCCATAGCTGGATAGTCTTAGTCTTTGAACAACTACAAGTAGTATATTTATGATTCGAGACGAAAATGTGAAATATAATTGAAAGATCAATTGACTTACCTGGTAAGGAAAATTGATCATAATTATATGAACATTTTCGTCGAAGAATTATAAAGTCCCTCCCAATTGTTACTTTGTTTACCCAACCCGACGATCCAGCAATACTTTAAAAAATGAATATTGGAGCATGTGTAAGTCGATGTGCAAGAAAAACTACGTGCTGGTAGTTTTTTCATTTAGGCTTTGAAGTTCGTACCAGTGGCGTCGAAACGGACGACTACAAGTAGTATATTTATAATTCTTCGACGAAAATGTTCATATAATTATGATCAATTTTCCTTACCAGGGCGTGACGAATATTGCAAAGAAAATCACGAATCGAAAATTTTCAGATGATAAAGAAAAAATAAATTGGTTGAGGATTAGGTCCATCAAACTAAAAAATCAAGAACCATTTTGGCTATTGATACAGCAACATGATTTTTCACAACCATTTCAAAAAATCTTGATCAAAAAATCTTCCCGAGGTTAACCCAGTAACGAAGGAATTTTTGTCGACTTGATACCACTGTGGCCCAACGAAAAGCCCATCGCCGAAGCCAAATTACAGAATTTAAAGGAAATGATGCATCTAATTCCGGCAGATGCATTATATTTATATAAAAATTTGCAGGGTGCCAATAAAACTGAAGATATTGAGGGTTACAACGTTGAAGATTTAGATTTTGAAGTAGAGGATATAGAATAGAATAACATTCAATTATTTCTCATATCGTATCTTTTGCTTCAATTACCCGCTCTGCAAAATGCAAACACCAACCAACCCACAAAAAGTCGCCATTTTCACCTCTATTTTATATAAGGAATATTAAAACAAACCTAAGATATCAAACGACATATCTCAGATCCAAAAAAAGTTACAAAGTAGTAGCTAAACGACCTACAGATTTTCTGAATCAATTAAAATTTTAGAGCTGATTATCTCTGTTCGTCACTATTGAGGGTTGGTAACTTTCTGCATAACGCCGTCCAATTGGGAAGTTCATAATTTTATGCGACGTCTGGCGGAAATATAACGCACTGCTAGAATTTCACAAACAAACGGCTTCCATTTTATGTGTGTGCATTTATTGAGTTCTTTGGTGTTGATTTAGGAAATCTCAGCGGAAGTTGTAATTTTTTTTGATTAATAATAACAAACAATCATGGATGCAGATCGCTCAGTGAGCCGTATAAAGTGTTTGGTGCCAAGTTGCCGCAACTCTAGGAACCGAAATCCAAAGTTGTCTTTCCACACGTTTCCAAAGATATACATCTTTGGTGGGAAACATTACGGAAAGTGGATTGAAAAAGAAAATAGACAGGTACAAGGCTTGGAACATTAAACTGAAACTGCATAAATCACCACCTAGAGCGGCTTCAGTGTGTTACTTGCATTTCGAGAGAGGTGATTTCTTCTTACCTGGTGTGTCTGTTTGTCTATTTTTAGGCGAAGTTATGGCGCATTTCATCATCCATGTAATAAAAGCCTCTTTGATTCACTAAGGCTACACTAAAACTGAAAAATGTCCTGGAACAAATTTCATTAGATTTTAAAGCACAATGCATCTATGTTCACCTCCAATGAATTGTATTGTGCGGCTATTCAAAGCATCATGAACACAGTTATATTAACCTTTACGAGAAACATTTCGTACAATGAAAATATAGCAAAAAAACACCAAAATCTTGTCTAGCGGGGGCAACTGATGACTGGATTTCAGTTTGGCGCGTTATTTCACAAATGTAAACAAGGTAACTATTTCAAAATGGTGGATAAAGTTTAACCACCACCAGCGCCCTCATCGGTCGATATTCTTCCCAATTGTTGTGACGCTACTAGAGTAAATGCACTGACTCCTTGATGTGCAGTACTTTTTATCACCAACTCGGTGCCGATGACTTCTGATGAATTTACCATTCCGTAATAAAATGAAGTTATCAAGAGAAACGGTGATGAATGATGAATATTTGTTCGAAGTAGTGCAATATAATTCGTGGTTATATATTGAGTTCGGAATCATGTGTAATTATTGTGAAACTCATCAGGTGAAATTTTCATTAACTATTTCAAATGTGAACCTCATCAATAAATTCAATAATTATAGTTTCTCAAATGATGTTTTCAGATGTCAAACGCGATCCGGTGTATATGTTGAGAACTACCAGAAATGGACAAGTCGCAAAAGCTAGACAATCTCAAAGGTGAGCTAACACAAGAAATTTCTGAACGATTTGATTTATTGTTTATTGAGTAACTGATTCCTAGAAGCTAATGCTTATACAGGGATAACCATATAGGAAAATACAAGCACAAAAAAAACATTCGATCATAACATCAAAATGGCGAAAACAGGAATTTCATATAGTTGGGAAAATCTATTTTATTATCACTGCCTGAAGTTTTTTTATTTTGATTTGAACTTATTCATATTTTTCATTCCTTTCAAGTTTTTTGTCAAGGCATTATGAGTGAAATTTTCTGACAAAATTACTTCCGATTCTAATTAAATCGAAATCATTCAACTGTCTTGAATAACAGTTATGAATACTGGAATTTGGAATGAATTTCAGGGCCGAATGCGTTGACTGTTGGATGGTGTCGAATGAATGAATATACAGGTCCTCAACTTATACAGTGTGGTCCACTAAGTCTGCAACAATAAATGGGAAACTTTTTTATTATCGATTTCTCAGAAAATTTTATTCTTGACTAAAGTTGGTGCATGTTCCAAAACTATACCAAGTGTACTTGAAATGGCTTTATGACAATCACCATACAGGATAGGCCAAAAAATATAAATTTCGTTCAAGAGTAAAGTACCCTTATTTGAGAAAATATAGAAATATGTTGAGAAGAAAAGTTGCTTAGAATTAAAAGTTATGTTCAGATAAGAAGTCATGGCCTGCTAGTCGAATTTTTTTTTCTTTTGGAAAATTTTGAATTACCCCCGTATGATACATATTTTTACTATTTTGATTCAATATGTATTTGAAGTAGCTACAATCAAATCGGTTTGGAGTATTTCTTATCAAATTAAAGTGAATTTGTATAATTAACATGGATTTGTATTTTTTTAGGTGACCGTCAACTTCTTGTTTGTTGCAACGATATTTAACAGAACTCTAAAATAACACAAATATTTTTATGTAGTTAGTAAAGAATTTGCCTCGTTATGTAGTTAGTAAAGTATTTGCCTCGTTAAAAAAAGTATTTGTGTTATTTTAGAGTTCTGTTAAATATCGTTGCTACAAACAAGAAGTTGACGGTCACCTAAAAAATACAAATCCATGTAAATTATACAAATTCACTTTAATTTGATAAGAAATACTCCAAACCGATTTGATTGTAGCTACTTCAAATACATATTGAATCAAAATAGTAAAAATATGTATCATACGGGGGTAAATCAAAATTTTCCAAAAGAAAAAAAATTCGAATAGCAGGCCATGACTTCGTATCTGAACATAACTTTTAATTCTAAGCAACTTTTCTCCTCAACATATTTCTATATTTTCTGAAATAAGGGTACGTTACTCTTGAACGAAATTTATATTTTTTGGCCTATCCTGTATGGTGATTGTCATAAAGCCATTTCAGGTAGACTTGGTATAGTTTTGGAACATGCACCAACTTTTGTCAGGAATAAAATTTTCTGAGAAACCGATAATAAAAAAGTTTCCCATTTGTTGCAGACTTAGTGGACCACACTGTATAACTTTTCTAGATCAAGTAATTTTTTTGGTTTATACAAATTCACTATAAGTAATTCGTGAATACAATTTATAGAATTGTTTGTAGCGTTTTGAAAGGTTGTAATAAAGAACTAGATGCTGTTTTCCAAACTCAAATACTGTAATTTTGAATATATCAAACTAAAATAGATTATTTTCATGTATTTTCGTGGAATATAATTCATTATTTTATATATAGTGTCGACCAGTCCCCTACTGTTTTATCCTTAACAAAAGACGACATTTGTTGAATCCTATCCCATATTGGGCTTTTCCGCTGCTGATGTGTTTATTCTATTTATCACCGTGTAATGTAAGGCCTCTTAACGGGCTGGCAGTAGTCTTTCAGATGTTCAATTCTATCTCAAGCGATATTTGCATCTATGGCCATTATTAAGTGCTGAATAGAGGTTTTGACAGCGGGACTTTTTTTCAAAGATCCCTTTCGTCTGTGTAACTCCGTGTCTTCTCAGGAACATTTCCCTTTTTTTTTTCGGGGTGTTCAAAAAACGTCCGGAGGATGTCCTTGTGTTCACCGATTGTATTAGATGAAGGTCCTATACGAAGGCTAACCCCATCCCCAGATCTTAACAATCTTTCTTCAACTTTGGGGTTGGACACATAAATTGTAATATAAAAATAAATGGGTAACAAAATTTATAAGATTTGAATTTTTCAGAAGTATTAATCTGAAAAGAATTGGGTAGTTATAGTTTTCGTGAAGTTCCGGAGTAGAACGAATAATGAACATTATAGATTTTAAAAAACAATTTCTTTATTTCGAAAAACATTCATATTACTCATGCTTATTTTCAATAAAATAATAGTCATTTAGCATTAGAATGTATAAACAAAAATACTGTACAAATAAATAATTCATCTGGATTATAAATAGAATGAACAGCATATTGATTACAAACAATTACCAGCAAGTATTATGCATCTGTAGACAACATATAACACTCAATTATATTTGTGTAGAAAAACGGCTTTCCAGTTTGAGCAATTTTCTTCCGAAATTTATAAAATTGAATCAGTTCACAAAATGTATCTATTCAAATATCCCCTCACCACCATCAAATTTTTCTCCAGAACAACATATTGATTTTGAATGAATAGTTTAGATATTTAATATAATCTCAGAATTTCATAATGTCCCAGTTTGCGAAACAATAAACATATCGCCACGGGTTTTAAATCTTGTTTTTTGAGGAAATTTTGATTTACTTGATAACATCTCACTTGACAAAACGTGTGGGTAGATGATTTTTCCGGTCTGGTCTTGATTTATAGAGAATTTGTGAGCAAATGGATTTGAAAAAATAACTGAGATAATTACCTCCAAAATATTTGATCGCATATACAACATATAATCAATATCAATAATACAATAGGTATTAAGAAAATGTTCATTCAAAATTCAATGAAACTTCCCATATGGCTTGAATTTTGCGCTTATTGATTCACTGTAAACTCTTATCTTGTCACTCCTACTTTTTTGCTCCTCGGTGCTTCATTTTCACGTCATATAAGGTCATTCCAAAATATATGGCCGAGGAAATCAAGCGAATGATCCTATAGGTTTATCTATCGATTCATCCCAAAAGTACATTGGCTAAAATGAGTTATCACTAACTGTTTTCATCAATTCCAAATTCTGCCCTATTAACTTAAAATATGAGGCCTATACGATGAATAATCCTCCAGTAAACTTGATACCAACCCCTAGTGTGAACTGTGAAAAATAAATGAATTGTAGGAAATGTATAAACTTCAAAATGTAAGGTGTTATTCCTCTCAGTCTGGGAACACCGTATACCTTCAGTTTGGCGGAGTTAGAGGTAATTATTCAAACATCTTCCTTGTTTAATCCATAAATTCATAGCAAATTCCAAGAATAACTTCCACAATGGAAGTAGTAGTTCAGAAATTTCCATTGACATTAGTGAAATAATTTTTACTTCCTTTATCAGTTTCATAGAAAGACAGTGACGGCATCGAAAATCATTTGTGAAACTGACCGCTTGAAAAATAGTGAATGAATCATTTTGTGATCTATTTTGTTGACCACAACTTCGCAAAAAATCTGATCTGATGACGAATGTATACCAATCCATTGGGTGAATCATTCGAAAAATTTGCGAATGGGTATAAAAAGTTACAAAAATATTAGAAGTCTTCATTTAGTTCTGCATCTTTGATTTTGCTTTGATGGTGCCTGTGGAAATACGATTTTTCAGGATAAGGATGATTTAAGCTAGAACTTTGTGAATGTAAAAAATTACTCAAAAGTTGGCCTGTTTCGAATTTGTATATTAACATAGAGCACACAGAATATGGAGCTGGCAGCAGATCAGAGTGAAAATATATAGATTTATGTTTACATACTAGGTATTAAAATAAAAATTTGATGTGATCTGAAGAAATTGCAAGGTACATAGCAGATAAGGTTTTTCTATCATATTCTTTAACATAGATCAGTCACAATGATATATCGGTAATCAAGTAAAGCAATACAACATATACGATTAATAATTTTATTCTCCCTATCTAAGATAAATTCGTTTTTTCAATTTGAAATTATTAAAAAGGTTCAATAACTGGACTATATATACAAATCTTTGAAATCTTTTGATACTTCTAAATACCGTTTCGTTCAATCAATGTAGTTTTTAGTTAATCATTGTACAGCTAGCTCTAGTGTCTGATCTTTCAAGAAACACGATGAATAATTGTTGATACTAAAGCTTTTACCATATTTGCTTCTCGTAGGTTGTTCAGTAATCTATATCCGGGCAAATAGTTGCTTCCTAGTAAGACGTTTCTCTAGAATTCTCTTCGAAGATTGTAAAATATATTTTTGATTGATTTTTCAATCATATATTTATGGAAATTATTGAGATATATCGTAGGTCATTCTAATGAAACCTGCCAAAGTGAAATTGAAATCATAAAAAGGTATTTATTATTCGAATTATTCATTTTGCGATAAGGTCATCGATTTTCTTTATCTGTTGTATTGAACTTCTTTATAATCTGTCAACGAACCGATGACAATGAAAGGAACATATTGGGATTGAAAAATATATAAAAGTAATGCTAAGAATTCAGATTTTTGAATGGAATCATTCAGCACAAAATTGTTAATATTAGTTGATTTGTTTGGACTTTTTCACTTTCTATCACCTCTTTTCCTCTTAAAAATTTGTACAGTTTGATCGTTTTGAAGAATAGCCCAGGAAATAATAATTTCCTCCTAACCGGATATAGACTTTTGGACTAGACAGCATGCAGACGATACTGTTTTTCGAAACATAATATTATATTTACAACAGTTTCAATAATCTCAGGGTGGAATAACAGCTACTTTGATATAGAAGTTGCAATATTTTTTTGAGAGAGATCTAGTTCCCCTAATTTCTATTGAAATATTGGGTAGCTCATATAATATGCAATATATTCGGGGGGGGGTGGGGGGGGGGGTGGGTTTTGGGGGTGTTTTTTGGTTGGGGTTTTTTTCCTCCCCCCCCGGGGTTCGGGGGGGGGGTGGGCCCGCCCCCCCGGGCAAGCACCTACAACTCTTGTAAGAAAACATTCTTCCATTCTACTTTCATTCTCCCTCTACTCCACAAATATCACTAATAAACTCCATTTTGCAGCTGAGTTTAGAGTCCACATCACGAGTTCATGATGTTCCTTGAAAATTTCGGGACGCCTTTCTCAAGATACTGTTTGTGTTGTTTTCTATAATATAATTATGCAAATATTTACAAAGACGGTTTGATATGGATTTTGCAAATCAATGATCAGTCATATGTAAAATAATATAAAAACAGTTGATTGTGTAAAATCCATTCAAAACCACTGAATCACATACATATAGGTAACATATTGTAAATAAATAATATACATTTTGGCATCTTTGAAATTCTTACACAAATAGACTTTGGTTTTTTTTGGTATAAAAAGACTTACTTCGTAAGCTTTTCCCATTTTTTGGTACATCACACTTAGTTAATTGAATTGATTCACTTTGTGTCAAGTCTTAAATCCCAAATAAATTTCACTAGCATAATTCTGTGAATGCGAACCACCAACGGTCTCGGCAGGATTTTTTGATATCTCTTTTCCTCCTCCTTTTCTTCGTGGACTCTACTTGCTTCCTCACGAATTTTATGTTATAAGGATCCTCAGCTAGTTCCGGATACTGTTGGACATCATGAATATACTCTCCATCGTAGTTACTGATGTAGCCGACCTTCGACAGCTCTTCCAACTCACTCGTGCTCCAATCCACACTACCTGTGAATCCGTTCTTGTAGCACTCTTTCTCCTTGTGCCAAGCTTTTCTGATAACCGATAATTTGGCATGGTGAAGCAGCCTTTGTTTCTCTTTCTCCACAGACGTACCGTATCGCAGATTTATAACAACGTTCAAACCGTGAATTTTCACATCGAAATAGCTGTTGCCACTACCGTTTTCTCTGGCTATTTCATGGAAGGTGGTGTTAACTTGCCCTTGAAGACGTTTCAATTGACCTATGAAAAAATAATAATATTCACTACAATTCACCACTCAAATTATGACATTGAAGAAAACCGATAAATTCATTCAATGATCGTTTTCGATCAATCAAATTGCTTGGCGGTATGGAAGGGTGGAAATGAAAATGTTGGGGGAAATACAAATTCAAGTGTATTAACTGTAGCAAAATGTACATTTGTTAAAGTAGCAATTTATGTGGACTCATTTCGAAGAGCCCTATGTTATGCCTACATCAGAGAAATATAGAATTGCTCAGTATATTCTGAATGATAGATAGATAGATAATTTATTAATATTTTAGGTGTAAAACAGTACATAAATGTTCGTTTCACAAATAAGACACGTCAGCTTACAAATTCACAATGATTAAAATACATCATTACTTGAAGATGTAGGTGTAAAACAATTGGTAAAAAAAATGGTTAAAACGAATAGGAAACAAAGTCTTTGTTATTTTGTATTGATGCCAAAATTAAATGTGTAGAGAAGTCATATATTCATCAGTAGAATAGAATGCACCTGAAATCAGGTGTTTTTTTATGTGTTTTTTAAAGAGATCGTAATTGAGAGTTTTGATCTGTGTGGGCAACATGTTGTATAAATCGATATTCAAGGAGTTTTTTATTTATTTCTCTAATCTGAATTTATTTGGTCTAATACATTGACTACTCCTTGTGTAATGATCGTGGATATCAGCATTGAGTTAAAAATTGGTTTTATTCTTATGAATATCTAGCAGTGTTTGATAAATGAAAATACAGGGTAGAGTCATTATGTTAAATTTCAAGAAGAAAGGTTTGCAAGAGTCGCATTGCTCGGCTTCAGCAATAACTCTAATTGCCTTTTTCTGTAAAATAAAAACTTTATTTGCGTGTGTACTATTTCCCCATAGGATTGCCCCGTATGAAATATTTGAGTGGAAGAAAGGGTAGTATGCGGTGATTAGTGCATGCAGATTAATGATACCCCGCAGCCTGCGAAGAAGGAATATGTATTTCGAGATTTTAACGCACAGTTGCTCTATGTGAGCAGACCAATTCAAAGAGTCGTCCAGTGTAACACCAAGCAATTTAACGCATTGTCCCTTTGCTATGGCGGCGTAAGTGGAAAAATAGATTTCATGTGTCTTTGTGGCATTCAGCATAAGGTTGTTGCACCTGAACCAAGTGGTGGCTCTATCCTGGACTGTGCTAATGTCATTGCGTAACTCAGTCTCATTCTTACTTGAACTGAAAAGGGTTGTGTCATCTTCAAAGCATATGCATTCGTTTGGTGACATAGGAAAAGAGATCGTTAGTATATATTATGAATAGGAGGGGTCCTAGGACTGAGCCTTGCGGAACTCCGTATTCAATATTTTCAAGACATGACATATTTTCTGTATCGATTGCAATATACTGTTTTCGATTCGTTTGGTGAGACGAAAAGAGGGACAAAGGTAGTCCTCTTACGCCGTAATATTCGAGTTTGCTGATTAATATGGAATGAGCCACACAAATCAAACGCCTTGGTCAGGTCACACAAAGCAGCTGCTGTATGTTCTCTATTCTCGAAAACATCAACAATTTTCTCAAGGCGTTTATAGTAGATGTTTATTTTTTGAAACCGAGTTGATTAGGGTTAAACATTATTTTGGTGAAAAAACATGTATAATCTCTTTTTAAATAATTTCAAAGATTTTCCCAAATATGGGAATAATCGCTATGGGGCGATAGTTTTCTATGTTTTCTACGTCTCCCTTATTATTGAATATTGGAACAATTCTAGTTATCTTGAAAGCATCTGGAAAGGTTCCTTCCTCGATACAAGTATTAAAAGGATATTGAGTGGATGAATCAGAAAGTCTGCCGTCTCTTTTATGATCCTACTATTTAAGTTGAATACATCTAAAGAACTAGTGTTTTTTAGATCAGAAATTGCATTTATAACCTGTTTCAGAAATTGGCTCCAAGAAAAACGAACCAGATATTTTCGGTTGAGCCTCGCTGGAAACAGGGATGGCACCAGGCACATTTGTCATATCCTTTGTGACATTTTTCCTGACATTTGCAAAATATGAGTTAAACTCTTGGGCTGTGAATTTATAATTATTCTCTCTCACAGGTTCTTTGTTCGTTTCGAACTTTATTAGATTCCAGCTGGCTCTGATCTTATTGTCTGAATTGAATATAAAATGATCATAGGATTGTTTTTTGCTGCTGGAATCATATTTTGATATTCTCTATTCAGGGCTGAAAAAATTTATGGGTACAGTCTTTCGTGACGTCGTACCTGGTTTTAGCTGCTTGAACTTTATTTTTCATCATAACGATGAGTGTTTCGTTTACCCAACAAGTCGGCTTATTTAGTTTGCCAGATATTCTTCTCAAGGAAAAATGCTCATCAACAAGTTTAGGGTATGTATCTATTAAAAAATCTGTCATGTGCTGGATGGAACCCTGTTGAGAAAAATAATTCCAAATTACTTCGCTCAAAGAACGGTTCATCTCTCTCAGCCCAACACTGTTTATAACCCTCATAATGAAGGAATTTTGGATTGTAACAACAGCAAGTAATAAGAAAAGAGTCATTCAGCCCGATCTTTAGCCTAATTTCTAGACTTTAGAGTGATTTAACTGTCGTTAGAAGTGGTATATTTCTCATGTCAAGGAATATCACAAGTTTATATACAGAGATCGTGAAAATTAATAGATTCCTAACAAATTATCCAGCGTGAAATAATATTTCAGTCAATAGGAGAGAAATATCTGAGCAGTCATGAAGAATCAAATACTGTGAAATTTTACTAAGGTAAAATACCTTTCCTCAATCAAGTAGAAATTTCAAAATGGATATATTGTTGATTCAATTTTGGAGGCAAACGATTGTAAATAGCGAATCTGCTACGATAAATTGATTTTCTGTCAAAATTAAATTCAACATTTTTCTCATATAATCATTTACTTTGGCCAGATAATCTTTTTGCGTGTATACTTCAATTCGGAAAAGATCATATCATTTTCGATTGAATTGAGTTGGTCCGTGAAGTTTCATTATAAATAAACTGGAGACGAGTATAGACTTGGTGGAGTTTGGTTGGATCTGGTAGTTTCTGTTCAAGTTTTTCAAAATCAGGTCGTTCCTGAGCGTGTATTAGGTTGTTCCTATGTCCTTAGCGTATGTGATCAATAGCATTATAGCAATTTGTATGCTTGGTTTCGAGTACTCGCGTCGAGTGCAAGTAGTTTTCGTTTGGTATTTGGGTAAGTAATTGAGCTTTGTCAAAAATAGTTTGAAAATATAGTCCCTTTGCGATCATCCATTTTCACACAAAACTTCTGACTTCGTTGGTATATACTTAGTTGCCTATATTTTTAATAATTCCTTCAAAAGTCTAATTTTTCATGGAATTCTCAACGCCATAGTTCGTACCACATTTTTTAATTTTTTTTGGATAACCTAACTTTTTGATCTCATAGCTCTAGTGGAAACGTGACTCACAATAAATTATCTATTGCCTCCGGGTGGGTGATGAAACCTTACCTTTATCGTCATTTGCCTTCCAGGTTTCGTCCTTCACAAAATGGAAGGCGTCCTGCTGTGCCCCGTGCACCACAAAGGTAAAAGGCAGTAGATGCGACCGATTGAACACGGACGTATAAACATCCCTGTAGATGGCGTTGGCCGAAGGTACGCTCGAAACAACCGCCTGGCCAGCTTCAGTCTGCGACACAAGGATGCCCCTTCCGAAGGGGGGATCAGACGAAGATCCGACTTTCTCGGGCGCCAAATCTATGACGTTCGCTTTCAAAGCCGATTTCGAGAACACCGACAAGTCTTTCGCGGTTTGCATCTTCCTCGTGTTCAGGTGGGCCAGGAAACCAGAGTGGATCTCCACCGAAGCAGCCTGCAGCTTCAGCTGGGTGCTGAGGGCGTTCTTGGACGGATTCCAGAAGGTGGGTGGTCTCGTGAGGAAGGGAGGCATGTGCCCGCCCGGCAGCTTGTCGGGGTATAGCTGGGGAGCCAGGCTCTGCAAATTTACTCCTATTCTCTCCAACCAGTCGAGGTGGTCTGAAATAAAGATTGCTTCGATAAAACGTGTGGCATCTCTTTTTATGGCGTCATTTTAGGTGATTATTTTCCCAAAGGAAAAGATTTGAAGGCTCGGTCGAAATAGAAATTCGTGAGGATTTTATGTAGTAGTCAAGTTCAACCCTCTTAATGGAACCTGAGTCTTGTTTCAATTTTCAGTTAGCTATATACCAAACTACACAAAGCTCACTCGATCAAATTGCGTGCACTTCCATAATTTTCAAAGTTTTGCCTTCAAGCGAACAATTCTTGTATTTTATAACTTATCATTTCTAATATTGAAATCCATTTTTTAGGGTTTTTCTCCTCTGAAAATTGAAAAGCTTTGAATTCTTATAATATCCGTCTATAAAGCAAATATGTATATTTGCCCCGTTATCTTACTGCAATATTAAGGAAAAGCAAAGTCGACTGACTATTTTGTCACTTCTTTCCGAATTTAGAGAAACTTATCTACCTCCTCAACATTCGAACAATATTTAACATTTTAAACTTTGTGCATTCCAGATATGATCACTGATAAAAAATTGTACACAGGCTGAAAACTATTGACAATATATGAATATGCAATCTTTTGGGTGTATTTTTTACTTCTGCCCACTTTCTGAAAACTTTCGTTCCGAATTGTGGCTGTACATGATAAATTTTTCGATGTTATATCAGATCTCGGGTTTATCACATCTCACTTAGATAGTCATTTGCTTAGAATATAGAGATAAGTTTAGGAGTGAAGGCTCTGATTATGGTTATTCGATTCTTATTGGGAGTGATGCTACTGATTTTTATATGATGACAATTGACATTGATGTCGATCTGACATGTGATGCGATTTCAAAAGTCTGAATTCTACGGACCTAAGTTTTATAAGTGATGTATTTTATTCGAATCGTGGATGCGAAGTATACGCAAATTTTCGCTTGAATTATTTCCAGAATTTTTTTTGAAATCACGACTAAAATTTCCAAGGATAATTAAAGGACACCTGGTATTCGTCGAGATAATTCCAAACCCTACCTAACTAGGGTATGAAGCAATAAACATCGATAACAATACGAAATGCACATCAGAACAAATGAACCAATCATCAAATCTAAGCACAATTACTTGGACATCTGGTGAGTCTGCTAGTTCAGCAATCAGCACTCAAAAGAAATAAAGTGATAATCCCGATTTCACCTATAGTAAATGAAATCCCAAATTTCTGTTTATTTCATGTTCACCCGATTCGAAGTACCACGGGTATATATCGAAGCCCTGAAAGGCCATAGTAATGCAAAGAAATACCAAGACTTCACAAGATCCGTACTCGAAGCAACAAAGAATACACTTTTTTTTTCAAAAATGATAATAGTGATAGAGTGTCAAGTGGCTCGTAAATAAAGATGTGGCTTAATATATTGTACTTTCATTGGTCTGCTATATTGATCTAGTGCCGAATTTTACATTACATTTTGTTTATTCTGCTCAAAGTGGGTTAAGTGACGTGTTATATCAAACAAAATATTATAATTTCACTATAACTCGCGCTAGGCTAACCATATGGGAAAAAAATTCCGATAAATACCTGGGTTGTCATGGAAACGCGAGAAGAAATATGCATTTAATTGGTCCCAAAACCGTAAAATTTCCTTCGAAATATGTGGTACCACGTACTGAGAGAATATCTATATAACGCACTTTTTTCTCCCAAAATTTCAAGTTAGACAAAATCATTTATTTATGACTTATACGTAATGTAAGTATTATACTTATGGTTTCTGTAGTATAATGCCTATATCATTCACAGTAGAATGGAATGACACTAAAATTATGACGAAAGAGAGCAATGGCAGGAAACGAAAATCAAAAGAATCTGCTTTCATCATGATGTCTGGTGAAGAATGCATATCTATGAGTTCGCTTGATATGGATCGCGGATAGCTACCCATCCTAAAAGACAAAACGTTATGTCAAATTTGAAATATTTGACAAATGTCAATTACGAAGATTGCCAACAAGAGATATTTGGATTTGTACAGGAATTTGCGTATAAGTTTCGAGAACGGAAGCGGATTCAGTTTCCGAAATGTTAACGATAAGTATTTTCATATATATATATATATATATATATATATATATATATATATATATATATATATATATATATTAGTTTATATTATTTTTTTGATAGTCAAAATTTGAGTTATACGGGAAGTTGCTGACTAATTGGACTTGTTCTATCCAGAAAAAACTGTTTCTCAATAGACGCAGCAACTTTTCGGGGTAGATTAAAAATCTGCCCTTCTACACTATAGATTCCAATATTAATTCTTATTTTTTCAGATTGTGGTACCAACAACACCACAAAATAATGACCTTCAAACAGTAACTACTATAATTGTTATGAACTATGTCACGTAAAAGCCTTCTTGGGGTACGTGATGCTTCATATTCCCGAGAAAACTATTTTACGCACGGAAGATGTGTTTTCATGTCGATGGATCCAGGAATGGCAAATCCACCACCAACTTATCGATGCAAACAAAAATCTGCATTTGTTTCATCCAATTTCACTGTATGTTTGAGGTTCAATCAATCTTTACTGGCATGTGTTGCAACAGTTTTTGGTATATACAAGAATGCTCATACACTAGTATCAGGGTGTACCATTCACATACAAATAGTTCTAACCTTGGGGTCTGGTCCTGTCGACTTTGACGTTGATGGGATCATTTCCATTGAATCTGTATAAATGTAGCTGCGTTGGGTTAGCTATACGTTCCAGAACGTTCTCCCACAAAGGAGACATCCATTGGCCTATCAGCGGGTCGTAGACCTTTCCGTTTGTCATGTGAACCAAAGAAGTCACCTGAAAAAGACGAAACATTGACCGTTTGCACTTGAGAGCGAACTGGCTTATTACCGAAAACAAAAGATAGAACGAATAGTTTAGTTGGGAGATAAATATATCTTTTGTAATAACATCAACTTCATTATCATACGTTATAATGTGGAATTGAAACGTAATTTATGCATATATACTGTTTTATGGATTATAATCATCATTTATCAGTAGCTGATTCACTATTGTGATAGTAAACAATGATATAATGATAAATGGTTTATATTAGTGTCTTTTTTGTTGCATTGAAGTAACATAATTCTTTAAAATAGTCAATTATACACTGTCTTCATCATATAACCAATTAGAAAATAAAGGTACGCTCAATATTCATATGAATCACTTTCCTTCATTATGTATGTTCTTAGTGTTACATTTGTCCCTCAATCAACTTCATAAGTTTCTTGGGAAATGAACGTGATAACTATTATTATTATGTGATAGTACTCACTTGATCGAGTATTCCACCACAAAAATCAATCGGTAGGTACAGATAAGGGTTTGAATCGTATACGATATGTCCGTAAGGTGACCTCATAATTTCCCGAATCCCCTCCCCATACTGGTTGAAAATCATTATGGGTGTACCACATTGGTCGGTAGCAATATAGTATTTATGTCTGTACACTTGCGCGTACACCAGATGACCTCTGTTATCGTAGACTAATGACATGAGTTTTCCATCTCTTGGAGAATATATCTGGCTGACTTCTCCTGGTCTCTTTTGATTGGTGTAGAAGAATTGGGTGACGTTTCCGAAATTATCTTTCCTAGCTGAGAGTCTGAAAATATATATAAAAGGTTTATATTATGATATGAATGAAATCATTCGTATGGAAATGAAACCGGAATTGATTAAGACATTGAAAAAGACTAGTGTTTTCACTCAAATATTTACTAGCAATTTTTTTTGTGAAACATATTTTTCCATACTGTGAATCGAAGGATTACTGTTCTTTTGAGCATTCAATAAATATAAATAATTAATGACTTACCTATCCATGTGATCGTAGAAATAACGAACATCGAATCTTCCTCTTTTAGTAGCTCTAACCAATAATCCCTTGGCATTATAGTGAAACTTCTCTTCTCTAGCATTTTGCACAACCAATCCCCTACTATCATATTTATATTGTCCTTCGCCAAATTTGATTATTCTGTTCATCACGTTGTATTCCATCGGGATAGTGTTCCCCCTGGAAGATCAATAATATTTCGAAGTTTGAGTGGATAGTGAGGTCTTTAAAACACAAGCGATTTTTCGAGCACAACGGCGCAGCAGTAAATCAAGTGTTATAGAGACCAGTTATGCACAATAACTATGCGAATTTTTTTTATTACTACAAAAATGAAAAAAGAATTAATACGCTGACTTGATCTTGAAGAAAAGGAACATAGGGTACTAATAAAAGAAGAAAATTTTTGATATACTCTGAAAATACGTTACCACTTGTACGCACCTGTATGTGAGAGAGAGCATGTTTCCATTATCATCGTATCTGAAGCCCCAAGGCTCTTGAGCCTCGACTCCCAAAAGCTGACCGTCACAATCCCATGTGTAGTTTTTCACATTTGTGTAGGTATTGACACCAACGTTTTTGGTGTAAGTTCTGGTTTGCGATATTCTCCTGAAAAAATGAAGAATAAATAATAAAAATTTGTGATATATTAACTTTTCTAATGAATAAATACAAATGTATTTTATAATAATTTTGGTGTATCGTGCTTACTCAACAGAGGATACAGTTTGTCTCGATTGACCAATTTCATTTCAAACAAAAATGGAATTATGCCAAAATTCGTAAAAGTGTTTACTTTTGATATATTGCAAAAAGATGGAAATACACGATGAATAAACAGAAAAAAATTGAATTATTGAAATGTCTTCCGACCTGCTTGATGTGGCTTTTGATTCGTAATCACATAATTTCAAAATGTGTTTTGACATCAAGGGCATTGAAGTAGATTATAATGAAAGCATTCCCATTTTTTTTAGAATGTGGACTTTTGAAACATGCTTTCCGGCAATGACACTGATATAAATTCTGAACTGTTTGGAATATAGTCACATAACTCAATATTATCAGAATGTGCTTTTTTATAGAAGTTCATATATTCGAAAAAATAAAATATAAGGCATATTATCATAGATTTCGGTCAACTCCATGTAACTTATAAGTATTTTAAATCAGGAAATGCATTGATATTGACAAATTTAATGAAAAAAATGTATCGGAAAATTTTCACAGCCCTGAAATTATTATGAGCGCTCATAAGGTATACTGTGAACCTTTTAATTTTGTTTTGGTTGGTTCTCGATGAAATCAGTTGGCATTTCAACTCACCCATGCATATCGTAGCTAAACTCCATTCTGAACACCTCCATACTGTGGATGACAAGTGCTACTCTAGTCTCCAGAAATCTCGAATCGACAGTACTCGAAAAAAGAGCAGTACCATCGTAAATATTGGTCTCGTTCACTCTCGGTTTGATTATCTTGAAGGGCCCCGTCATTTCCAGGGCACCGGTCTTGTAGTTGTATATCAAATTATTCTGTGGTAAGTTCTGCCCCCCAATCCTACCCTGGGCGGTAATGAGTCTGTAATTATTGTCATAGTCGTAGGTGAATTTGGCATTACTTAGACCTGTTTTGGCACCGAAATCTATCCGTTCCTCTACTAGCAGACCGCCCAGGAACTGGTAGTCCCACCTGTATTCCAGATCTGGCTCAACGTGGTTGACTTGGCTGGGCAAGCCAGATGTTTCAGAGTATTGATACAGAGTTTTACCGTCACCATGAATAACTTCTTTGAGCCTTCCGTTGTCGTAGTACCTATAAACAAGTCTCGCGCCTTCCCCGGGAAATATAGTTTGCAACAGCCTTCCAGAATGGAGGAAGTGCTGCAAGTATGACCTGGTGCTACCGGGCGGTGTGTAAGTAGCTCTCAAAAACCCCATGGTGGGTTGAAGGCTGAACGAATGTTTTGTACCGCTTGGTAAAGTAACATGTCGCAACCCTCCGTTGTCATCGTAGCTCAAAGTGAAACTCCTCTGGCTCGCCAAAGTGATTTTGGTCAACATGTTGGTGTCATCGTACGTGTACATTTGCGTGCCATCCAAGGGACTGGTTACTTCTGCTAGCAAACCGCGCCTGTCGTAGCTGTATTTCAGTTCGGAAACTCCCCACTTCCAGCTGTCGATCCGGTTGAAACTGTCGTAGGTTATGTTCAGGGAATCGGCGCCGTTATAAGGAGTGTATAGGAGTGGCAGCCCTGCTGGATCGTACGTTATCGTTAGCAGTGGCATTTTGTCGTGATCGAAGAACGTCTCTTTGCTGGTGAACTGGTCGAATTCGATTCCCAAGACTTTGGTTTTGTTGACGAAGATTTCTCTGTAGAGGGTTTGCTGGGGATTCCGCACGTCTCCTACGAGGCTGAAAGAAGTCGACATGGTGTTTTCTATGCCGTCACCGAATACCACGATTTGCTCCGACCACACCGGGAGAAGTTCGGCTTCCACTGGTAAAGAAGCTTCGAGGAGTGGCTGTCTAGCTATGGCGGAAACCTTCATGAAAGCGTCGTAGGCTGTGTTTAGGGCAACCGTAGAGTTTGTGAGTGAGACGGCTTCGGTAACTTCTTTGTCTGCAAGGAATGGTTACAGACATTTATTTATAAAAAAAAATTACATTGACATTGCTGAGTTTGGTGTTCCAAAGTATATCATTATTGTAGTGATTGTTGTTATATTTCGACGGTATCATTAAAAAAACAAATTCAGTTTCAGGTGTCTTTGAGTCTATTTTCAGTTTTATACAAAAAAAAACAAATGAGAAAAAAACGTATTACATTGTCATTGTTTCAATATAGGAATATATAGGTGCTACTCTTTTGAGTTACTGGAAAAATACCTGACATTAATTTTCATAATTCAACGAGCAATGGAAATGATTTTTATTTGAAACGAATCCAATAAAAGAAAACTCCATGAATTTGAAAATTTGGTTTTTAGTGTAGTACTATTTCATTAATACTTTTACGGCTCAAAGAAACCGGTTAACACTATTTGAGTTGACTATTCCTTGGGAAGAATGAACAATATAAATTAGGTATGACACCAACTATGTAATTTCCCGAGTAATTTCCTAATAATTAAACGAAACGTGATTGTAGAAAATTATGTCAAACTCGAATAATATTATAATCAAACTATCTAAAAAAGACAAATGAAATGAAGCTGAATTAAATAGAGGAAATTGAAGATATACTTGAGGCGTTGCATTGTATTAATTCACATTGGCCAGTGAATTAACAAAAGAAAATATTTCTTGTCGTTGAAAAAACCTTCGATGATTACACTCATCTCTGGTGGTAGCGTATTAGCCATGATAGAAGTGATAAGTACGACGAATTTATTTAAAATTTGGAATCTGGATACTTACTATCGATTATCAAAACATGTTTGTTTCCTTTGCCGTACACGCTCAAAACGGTGGATGGTTCACTGACTGATATCTTCAAACTTCCGCTGTTCGATATCTGGGCTCCCAGTCTCAGAGTTTCTCCACTGGGAAGTATCACTCCTGTTGCTCTGCCCAACCAGTCGTATTCGTAAATATAAGTTTCAGTTCCCTACAAACAGATAAAATTATGTCAAGTTATACAGGTCCTCAACTGTGGGAACTAAGATATACGAAAAAGAGAAAAGTTTCAATAACAAATTTATGTTGAATATAATATGATTCATGTAACTTGAACAAAAAAATCGCACTAATGAATAATGAATTATTATGAATGACATTCTAGATTCTAGATGCTTTCATATTTTTTTGAAGAAACTCAAACAATTTCTCTCAGGAAGTCTCAGAAAAAAACTTCTCTTGGAAAGGAGTTGCAAAGTTCAGCTGATCTATTGAAAAAAGATGCCTGAGCAAGAGAGTTTACAGGTCTCCAAGCTCACAACAAAGGGGTGGAAATCCTGTATTCCGCCAGGTCATCCGTGTAGATATTGTCAATGGTGGGACGATTGATAACAATTCAGAAGAGCACCGACCGTGAAAATATCTATAGAAGAGAGACAAGTTTCCGACCCTTCTATGTATAACAATCAATATCAATATAAATATGTAGTGAACCTAGTGAAATTTAGCCGAAATGTCCAAGTCAGTCTCACGATTATTTTCATGTGCATCAATTATTAATTACTAACAAGAAAATATTCTGAGTTAAGTAGTCACTGTAGGTTCTTGAATTTAATTGATTGGTAGAATGGAGTACTGAAAATTGAATTCTATTCACGTTATCAAATTGACAAATTAGCGGCACAATTGTTAGGTCAATTGTCCTCTCAGCTATTATTTTGTATTAATTTGATTATTTAACAACATTCAACATTCATTGCATGATTATCAACCTATAAAACGAGCATGTGATTATAACCATGTGTTTTACTTGATTTTTCTGTTTGTTATATAACTTTGAACATTTGCAACGAAAATATAAGAATTTTCGATACATTTTTTTATTATAAATAAAATTTTGATTTTGTAATCAATTTGGATATTCACTCAGCTATACTGAATAAATGTGTTTTTTTCGAAAACTTACAGCAGTAATTGCATTGTGTCAAGTCACCATAACAACACATTTGAAACCGTATCGCTAGACGTAAACAACACAAATAAATGTCAGATAGACTTCAAAAATAGAAAAACATTTCGCGTTTTGGTGAGTGCTCAATACAATCTATAGAGGAAAGTATAAATGAACAAAAAATAACATTTCATTGGGAATTTCTTTATTCGTGAAATATTCCAATGAATTACATTACAAAATTGTCGGTAATTTTTATGCACTCGTGCAATTATAACCGATAACTAGTGTAGGTCTTGTTATAGCCATACCAATTGTGGTACTCTTATTGGTTTGTATGTATACACACCCTTCTTATCGAAAAATTCAAAGCTACTTCAAAAACCGTGTATATTTTCCAGAAGTTATTAGTGCGTAAATTGATATCAGCGTAGAAAAATTCTGAAGATTAGGTTGGTATAAAATTTTTGAAAATAATTGAGTTAGGTCGAATCAGATTAAGTTAGATAAGATCTGTTCAGGTTAGGTCTGGTAATTTGAGTCAGATAAATTAAGCAGTATATATAACAAATTGCGCGATAAATACGTTTCGCGATTAATCATTTGTACAAGATTTTTCCGTGGATATGATTGGGAGGTGAAAAGTAGGGAACAATTTTTCTTGTCATGATGGAGGAGATTCCTCGTATTACTTTTTGAATTCAGCAGAAAACTTCTGCCGGAATACTGTAGAAACGTGATCACATAACTATAACCATTGTTAATTTAATAGATAATATACATATAATTAGCTAATGCCTGTGTTAAAAACATTTGTAGCCGTTTCGTGATGCAATCTACACTGTGACGTCGATATATATCCGGTTATTCCTCAATGCACAGCAAAGTTTGTTTCTTAGAAGGGCAAAGTAGGTGCATATTTGTGATCGACATGTTAATGGGAATGTTGACAAAAATCTGATGGACACTTGAGGGGAGTATTGACAATAAAAGTTCATACTGGAAATGAAGGTATGAGCATTATTCATAGAGATATAGGGTATTAATGGCCAATCATACCGGAATATAAGCGATAGATTCTACGGGAGGATGGCACATGTGAATTCGTTTCCGAGTAATGTCTTCCACACAGTTTTCTTTCGGACGTCGTAGTTTTGAATACTTTTCTTGATTACTTATACATAATGCCAAAAGACAGCAATATTCAGAAACAAAAGTGGAATTTTCTGTCATTGTCGATGTTGATCTTCAATATTTTGAGGATTATCTCAATTCCTGAACTTTTATTTTCTGTGTAAACTCTTATTGTCAACTTCATTTTGAAGCTTCAATAACTTTTTTTTCGACAGTTTGAACAAACAGGATGACAAACAAATTTGCACTTTTTTTCTTTCAGAGGAGGAAACTATATGTCGTGCATTGACAAGTGAACAAAATTATCCAATCTATCGATTCGGGTTGCTCTCATGATGATACAGATTTTCCATAAGTATACAGATTTTTATTTCCCAATCAATTGAAAATCCAATTCAGTGGCGAATATTATAAATATAAATAGAATGTTTATAGTTTTCCTATATCCATGGTAATACCCGCGGTAATACCATCAATTACAATTCTGTAGAATTTTTTAAAGAATTACTACTAACTACTGTTATTGTGTTCAATACAAAAAATAATAATATTCATAGTTCTTCAATACTCATCGGGTGTAGCGTATGCAACTCTCATGTAATGGTTATTAATCCTCATTTATGTTATTAGCGAAGAGAAAACCAAATCATAATAAGAATAACAATATTTTAAATGGGAAAAATATAGAATATTCGGGAGTAACAAAATTTTTAGGATTATACATTGATGAACAACTCTCTTGGACAAATCATATTGAATATTTAAGGAAAAAAATATCACCATTAATTGGTATTTCGTTCAAAATTCGAAACTATATTTGTTTGAAACGTCTCAAATTATAATTTATTATAGCTTTATTCATTCAAAACTACAATACTTGATATCAGTATGGGGAAATGCTAACGCTTCGATCATACGTCCCCTAAAATCTCTGCCAAATAAAACAATCAAATGTATTTTCAAATTACCTTTTCGATATCCCACTTCCGATTCATATGTGAAAAATGAGCTTTTGAATATCACCTCTTTATATAAATTTAAAATTTGTTCTTTCATCCATTTCGTAAAAAATAAAAACAATCATTCTTCTCTAACCTTCAATACAACTGAAACAATTCATAAATATGAAACTAGGCAGTCCAAAAATCTGAGTATTATCAGTAGAATCGAAACAAACTACGGAAAAAAAATCATTTTTATACGATGGAGTGTTAATATATAACAAACTACCAAAGAAAATAACTGAAAATTTTTTTTTGCCAAACACTTCAAAAGAAACTTGAAAAAGTATTTGATCCAGTAACACTTTTCTTTTTTCTCTACCATTGGATTGATTCATGATCGAAATATTCCTTTTGATGCATGAATTGTAATAGTGACTTAGTTTTAATATCCCTTCTTCATAAACATTCATGTTCCTTGGGGTCAATAAAGATTGATTGGTTACTATTCTCGCATAAACCCAGTTAATGTTCGTGTATTTATAACGATCATTATAGTTGACCGTTGCATAATACACTATTATTTAAATAGGATAAATATCGACACTAGTGTGGATTGAGTAACAAACACTTCAAATCAAGATTTCACTCAGACATCGACGAACTTTTTTATTTATCTATCAACAAAGCTATAATCAACTATCACAGAGGTGATTTCTCGCATACTTCACCCCAGCCAGATCCCAACTACTTTAAGTATCCACAGATGAAGCCCATTAAACGCAACGGCTGGGTACTCACCCCAGAACGGCTCAACAGCAGCCCCGTATTCATGTCGTAATCCAGATCGATGTCCGCCCGTCCTTTTTCGCTCAGTTTGATCAGATAGCCGACGCCGGAAATTTTGAGTTCCGACTTGTGGTCCTGAGTGTTTTCGATGGAGCTGACCGCGTTGCTGTAATCGCGCAAGAACTGGATTTTATTGCCGGAACTGTCGGTGACGGTGGACAGTTTGCCGAAACTGGTGTTTTTCGAGTAGAGGAATGTGTATCTGGTTTTGTCGGAGGCGAGGTCTTTCGTCGCCACATGCTGTCCGTACCTGTAATAATTGAAAAGATTGAGTCTAGGATTAGAAACCAGTATTACAGCGAATATTCCCCTCATATATAAAATGTCCCATAAGAGCAATGCAATTATCGAAAACTTACAGCGGTAATTGCATTGTATCGAAACCTTACAGCGGTAATTGCATTGTATCAAGTCACCATAACAACACATTTGAAACCGTATCGATAGACGTCAGTAAACAACACAAATAAATGTCAGATAGACTTCAAAAATAGAAAAACATTTCGCGTTTAGGTGAGTACTCCATACAATCTATAGAGGAAAGTATAAATGAACAAAAAATAAGATTTCCTTATTTCTTTATTCGTGAAATATTCCAATGAATTACATTCGTGCATAAAAATGACCAGATAATTTTGCATTCAAGCGTGATATCTTATACAAATTGCATTCGGTTATTTTTAGATATCACGCTTTCTTGCAAAATTATCGGTAATTTTCATGCACCCTTGCAATAATAACCGATTATGTCCTTCAATGCAAAAAACTGATGAAAAAGTTGAAGTCTAGGCAACCAAAATACAGAATTATAGCGATTATTTACTTCAATGAGGAAAACTGATGGAAAACTTGAAATATAGACTGCTTTTACAGAGTTTTACAGCGACTCAATGCACCAGACTTTCGATTTGTAAGTTTTCTGAGTTAACATCTTGTCTAGAAATAATCTAAACACATATCCCTCTTATACCAAGCTTAATAATCGACCAAAATGCGCTTATCCTATAATTTTACGAAATTTTGCTTTTGAACAAACGCTTTCTTGAATAATAATTTAAGATACAAACCCTCGACCAACTGTCTCGAGATTTTATCAAATTATCTTCCACTCAAGTCATTTGCAGTTCACATAACTTCAGAAAATAGGACAACGATCCGTCAATTCAAACTCCAATTTGAATACCAGCACAATTTATATATAGATAGTATAGAGCATCTACTATTCGGAAATCTCAAAATCATGTTCAAAACTTATTCACATAATGAAACATATCGAAACTTTATTCTGAGTAGAAGCAATTTTATTGAAATTGAAAAAAATTGTGATATAACTACTGGTGATGCCGCATTAAATAGGCTGCGTTATTCTCAAATACAAGTTCAATCACTTTCGGTACCTACTTATGATTTTGAATTAGTCCTAATAATATTTGAATGGATATTTTGAGGAATTGATATTTAACAAATTCAATATCGTTTGAGAATAATGTAATACTTGAAAATTGTGAGGACAAAACAAATTATTCTTCCACTAGAAAATTGAAGTAGGCTAGTGAGACTGCAATGGGTATTGTACCTTTAATTTATTGTTAATATTGAAATTCTTCATAATCTGAACAGTAAAACTGATTTATAATTTAAAATACGTAGATGAATGGATTCAGCAGAGAATATTCCAGTAAATAATCTCTACGAATACCACTCATCTGAAATTCATCTCAGATGAATTTTCATCTCTTCAAACTCAAACTCTGTTATTTTCGAGCAATACCAATCTTGCCCCCATGGTATTGTTGAATAACATATTGAAGTCTTGTGGTATTATTTTTGATGAAATGTGCTTTATTGTACAGAGAAAAAATTTCAATCTCAATAACTGATTGGAGGTTACGCCTTGAATTTTGAAAAGGAATTGAATTGAAATTTCGTTGACTGACAGGTCTTCGTGAACTGAAGCGCAACCTAGCGGAATAAATCACAAGACACTGCAAATATTTATTCTTCATCTCAAACATCTTGAAACATCGGTGTCTGTCTACAAACCAGGTGAACATAGAACAAACGACGACTTATCCAGGACTAGATGAGCTCGTGCGTAGACAGATATTTCAAGATGATTGAAAACCGGTTATACTTTTTCATGAAAGAGAGATAATTTCAAATATATTCAGTGCCGGTTTAAGGTAGTTCGTCGTCCGGTGCTGCCGCAGACAAAACGCCCCAAAAAAAACCTGGTGAAGGCGCCGCCGGGTGCATACTGCCGTAGGCTAAAAAATTTTTGGTGCCACTTCCTTTTTTGGGGCCTTTCAACGGTATTTTATATTACCACAAATTTGCTCACGTCGTAAGGGGTGCGTTGCGTTCTACCCACATTTCGTTCTACCCACAGTCTCCGAATATACCCGAATGATGCCTTTCGTAAAATTCACTGAATATTCTGCAATTTTTTATTAACCCAATCTAACCAAACCTAACTAACCTGACCCAGCCTAACACATTCATTGGGGGCCTATCGACAAAAAGGATGAATTTTGCAAAAGTTAAATCATTCGGGTATGTTCGGAGACTGTGGGCCGAACGAAATCTGGGTAGAACGAGATGCTCCCGTCGTAAGTCATGAGTAAGAAAGTTGGTATAGGTACATGGTACATACCCATATAAAATCAAAAACGAAAAATTATAAACAAAACAAAAAAATCTTTATTCTTTGATTTAAATAAGGAATATTATTAAAGAATCCATTTCTGCAAGATTTTGTTCGGCCCAATTTTCTAAAATCATTTCTATATAAATAATTATGATCATGCTTCCAAAGTGCGGGATCTTTGAAATTAGGTAAAGCCTGTGTTTTTAAACCTGCAAAGAAATAAATAAACATTACCAACTCTTCTTGAACTATTATTTCATTTTCATAATATGTTTGTTGACCGTCATTACCGTTTGTAAAATTACTGTTATCTTCTTGCACTTCTTCATAAACATGTTCACTATTCGGTTCTTCTGCTGCTGCGTTATCGTTATCGTCATTTTCTTTATCTAAAACAGTCGACTCTGATGACTCAGGCGATGGTAAAGCCTTCACAATAAATTCTCGCCTTAAACGTTTTCATCACTACTACTACTAGGTTCAGGTTTGGGCTCATTTCGACTGTTGTGTGCTTGATTTTCATCTCGTGTAAAGAATGTTGTCATTTTGGGGATACTTTTTAAATTTTATTGTGTCTTTCCAGCTTTCTTTTAAGCCAGTAATGTACAGATAATTTCCGCCCTTCCTCGTCCATTTTTTATTCTTCCAATTATAATAATTATGATTAAATTAAATACTAACTTATAAATATTAAATGAGGTATTCAATACAAAAATTAAGGAAATGCTTTTTTGCTTACCGTGTTTGTGTTTTTGAAACGAATTTTCAGTTACACAAATGTACTACTCAGAAGTTCTAGCATACATGTCACACATGAAGTAGATGTAGATTTTAGTAGATCATTACTATTACTGTTGTTTTGGTGGCACATACATGCAATGCAACCCAAGTCGTAGCGGCGCCGGTGGCGGCGGGCGCGCACGCGCATCGTAGGGTGCAGTGTCGCAACAGATTTTTTAATTTTATACCCAATTGTTTATTTATTTTTAAAATTTTTGTCAGAGAGCGGTACGCGCGCGTACCGCCCTCAAACAGTTTACCGCCCGGTGCTATTGCACCTAAAAAACCCCTGTTAAACCGGCACTGAATATATTACTTAATCGTATTCAAATAATGTCGTAATGTCATGAGACGTTCAGAAGATACCCCAAAGATATCTTATTTCTCTTATCTTGATCTATCTTATGTAATGAATCTTTGGGATATCTTGAAAATTAACTTCATACTGTGTTTTAATAGAAAATACATTAAATTTCGATAGTTCGATCAAAAAAGATGATTCCATAATATCTTTCGGATTTTATGGAAAGATATCTTTGACATGTCATGAGAAGATATATTTGGAAAGTCGGATTCTGTAACACACGTCCCTCAAATCTTCAAGACGTCTTGAAGATATGTGAGAGATATATACAGGGGTGCGCAAAAGTCCGGAATAAAATTAATACCTTTTCAACCAGTATTTTAGGAAAAAATCGCTGAAACACGTCAATTGATTTCAAAGTGTACGCATTTTTTAACAATAAAATGAAATATTTTTTCAACCCCTTAGCTGCAACCCTCCCCAACTTTTTTTTTCAAATGCCAACCTATGTCGTGTATGGGCTCATTGAAAAGCTCGTTAAAAATTGAATCTGACCATACCCTTTCTTTTTTTTACCCATGTGGTTACCACGAAATGAGAAAAAACTCTTAAAAGTTAGAAACACCTACTTAGTCTACGGAATTCCGAATGGCTTCAGCCAGTATGTAATGTAATTCCACTTTAATTCTGTTTTTATCAGCCGGACTATTTGGATAAACCTTGTCTTTAGATATCCCCAAAAAAATAATCTAATGGCGATAAGCCTGGGGATCTTGGCGGCCATTCAATTGTACCACGTCGTCCAACCCAGCGTCCTGCAAATATTTCATCGAGATATTCTCTGACATTAATAGCAAAATGTTGGGAAGCGCCGTCCTGTTGGAACCAAAGTGTTTCAGTGGGGATATCTGGACCTACTTCATTAGGAAACATAACAGCTAAAGCAGGCACTAATTCAAAGCGTTAAAAGTCTAAGTAGCGTGCAGCTGTAAGGTTTCCCTCAAAAAAGTATGGCCCTAATATTCTGTTGTTGATGATCCCTGCCCATACATTTACTTTCTGAGGACGCTGCGTACGAGCTTCGCATATCTAGAGTGGGTTTTGCTAACTCCAGAATCGATAGTTGTGCCTGTTAACTACTCCATGTAAATAAAAAGTAGCTTCGTCTGAAAAGAGTATGTTGAGCGGAACCCCATTATTCTCGTCACATCGCCTCATTATATTTCCTCACAAAATTGCAAACGCTTGTCGTAGTCATCTTCCAAGAGCTCTTGGAAAAGACATACCCTATATGGGTGGTATTTTTCTGTTTTCAAAAACCTCCCAATCGTACATCTAGACGCAGGATTGTTTTGGGCTAATGAAACCGTTGACAAATGTGGATCTTCCTGCAGAGATACGGCAATGTCCACTTTTTGATCTTCGTCTGAAACATGTGGCCGGCCACTTCTGGGCGAGTCCTTCACTGTACCATGTTCTTAAAATTTGTGTAAGATCTTACAGTAGCCTGAGAAATGTGATTTTCCGGATATTTTGCATTAAATAAAGTACACACTTCACTTTGACTCCGCATTCTATCCCCACATCCCAACAATATCAAGACTTCGACAATACCATTTTCGTTTAGCAAATCAAAAAGAAGACTTCGAAGGTACACCATAAATAAACATATTTCAATTTTACCCAGAAATGCTGCAATTTTAAAACTGAGTCGAACAAAATATTCCTAATCAGGGCATTAAATTTGGTACAACAATTTTTTTTCTCTTTTTAAAGTACACTGGTCAACAATTGCTTGGGATGGAACTTTTTTTATGTGTAAGTTTTTTGTGAAAAAATAAATTTCAAAGAATGTTGATGCTAGATTACGGTATCAGTTTTACACATAAATCAATAAAATTCGTTGTGGTGCTTGCCCAGGTTGGTCTATGCTTGAAATTTGTAAACTTAAACATAGGTTTGCACTTGAAAAAAAAAGTTGGGGAGGGTTAAGGGGTTGAAAAAAAATATTTAATTTGATTGCCGAAAAATGCGTACACTTTGATATCAATTGACGAGTTTCAGCGATTCTTTCCTAAGTTACTGGTTGAACAGATATTCATTTTATTCCAGACTTTTGCGCACCCCTGTATGTACATTTTCGAAAGATGATAAATGTCTTGGATAAGATGAATTGTAGATTTCTTCAAGATGACTTTCTGCTATCAAGGGTGAGACTGTTTCGCAGCGCGAGTTGCAAAACTGAGGACTCGAAAGCGCAGGACCTTAAAGAGTGGAATCATTCAGAGTAAAGAAGAGGAATTCACGTACCGATTGAAAACGTACACCTCCCCCGCAGCGGGATAGGGGATGCGGAACTCCCCGTTCTCGTCGTGGGTAGGCAGGTAGTGCTCCAAGGACAAAATGTGTAACGATCCTTGATCGGCGACGTGGAGGACCCCTCCCGGAGACACCGCCAAGGCGGAGATCGACTGGAAGCGGGCGTTGGACGCGAGCAGCGTTTCGGCGTTGCTCGTGGTCTCCTCAGACGAGCCGCACGTACAAGCCGGCTGCGGGTGCGCGTCTTGGTTCCTGCCCAGCGGGTTAGCCGTCGTCTGGTTGAGGGGACATTCGCAGGATTTCTTGGATTTGTCGGGGAGTTTGCCGGCGAAGTGCGTTATTTTACCTGGAAAAGATTGCAAGTTATGCTGGATGTTTCCGAATTTGATTTACGACTTCGTATTTTCAAAGGCTTGACATGTAATAAATATACATTATTTATTACAATTCATATGCTGTATTATATAAGAAGTGTGGAAGTCCTGGTTCTGATGAGAAATTTATTCGCGATTGAAAAAAAAATTGTTTATTTTTCATCAGATAGTCTACAAAACCGCTAGACGCTTTTCAATCTTCTATAGCTCCTTCAGGCGTGTTATAGTACTACGTATAGGAGTTGATTCAAAATAGATCATTGAATTTCATTCTTTTGAAAATTATTTTCATTGAAATTGAGTCAGTGACTTACACCAATTCGTAAATGTGTTCATTTTAGCCCTTCTTTCAGGTTGTTCACTCAGAAGAAGACAAAGTCGACAGAACACTTTGCATTTCCCAGAATTTGTCTTCTTCTATTCGAAACATCATTCTGCCCATCGGAATTCATCGAGTGCTCAGATCACCGCTAACGTGTACACACTAATGCACTTAAGTACTCGAAACGAGCTATCCATGATATGATATTATAGTTGTAACACATCTCAGTGCCAAATTGATTGAAAAGATGTAGGTTATCCGTTTCTTCCTTGAAAACCACAAACCTTTTCAATAACTAACACACTAGTTTCCAAAAATGACCGTTACCGTTTAATTAGACATTTTATCGAGTATAGGATTCAGCGCTCTCGCCAGTTGAGACCAGTCCATTTTTATTGCCAAAAATGCCGTTAATAAGTCGGTAGATGGTCAGAATGTTTCTATTTGCAACAATCCTCGTTTACATGACGGAAAATTATGGGATATAATTGGCATGCCAAACGCATTCGTTAAAAGTAAAGAAGATAAATTGGGAACTATATTAACCTCGACGTAAGTAAGAAATATTTACAAAGGAGGACTATATTGATGTTTGTGGAAGCGTCATGAAGTTCGTTTATATGCAATAATGCCTACTTGAAACACAACTCTCAAACTTTAAAATTTCCACAGGGTGTAACTGAATAAGTGTGAAACGTTTGAATAACAATTTTTTCATAAGACATATTGAACATTTACTATGATTTCTACTTGTGTGTTTTGTTATTGATAATTTAGTTTTGTTTATCACCCTTCAATCGTTCAATGCAGGTACTAACTACAAAATAACAATAGATTCAGTTCGCATTTATGCCGGTGTATCTTTGTAGTTGCTCATAAAATAATTTTTTGCTGCGAGCTGGTTTATTTCGGTCAAAAAACCCATAAGACATTTTTGTTCAGAATGAAACAGGCTAACGGAAATTAATTTTCAAATGATAAACAAATAATAAGACAAAAAGTTACATTGGAAATGAATTTTAGGGGTTGCGTTTTCCACCCCATACAACCATGTGGTAAACCAAATGAATTACTAACTAAGTGTCTTTTTGGTAGTACAAAAAGTCAGGTTAATTTCAATATTGTGAATTTTTCAGTGCTTGTGAAAAAAAAATTGTCACACAAATTTTATGTACCCCCTTTAAGGGGCTGTATCCCAACAAGGGATGCTCCAATTAAGTTTCTTTATATGAAAGATCCTATCTTTTTTTCGATGAGGAATCACCTCCTTGAATGTTTTACACTTATTGAGTTACACCCTGTATATTATCCAAAAATATGTTCAGAATGTTCAAAACCATATAAATTTCAAAATGGTTCAGACTTTCGCCGCCGAGGTTTTCAGTAAGTTTTTTTTTTTTTTTTAATTCATTATTTAACGTCGGCCTATTTCCGCTACCAAGGCCAATCACCGACGCCGGTGAGCACACTTCCCCCAACCGGAAATTTTGCCGAACCCTCTAGTATTCCAACCAGAGGTAGGGATCTTTAACGAGCCCAACATCCATGGACTCGGGACCGACGGCTTAATGTCCCCTCCGAAGGACGGCATATCCTCAATATATCTTGTGCTCATTGATATATTGTCTGCGAGCTATGATATGCTACTTCGCTGCAGCTGTACGGGCTTTCGACACGGTATTTCCCTGTATGGTCACCCATCCAAGTACTAACCGCGCTCGGCGTTGCTTGACTTCAGATATCGAATGACTGTCAGTCAACCTGAAGAGCTGGGCCATGCCCCGTTTTCAGTAAGTATTACTACTTTTCTTCGGGTTTGAGAGCCGTCGTTCTTTCTTTCAGGAAGAATTTCCAAAAAACGACAGCTTTCAAACCCGAAGAAAAGTAGTGATACATATAAATTTCATTAGCAAAAAAATGAGTTGTATGGGTGGAGTGAATAGAATCAAGCTTAAGTTCAACGGATAGATCCGTTTTCCGATTTCAACAAACGAAGGAATTTCTCCCAAAAAATTCTAGTACGAGCATTGTCTTAAGCTTTATTAACTCCACCCAATAAACAGATGAATCTCAAAGATAACGGAATGTTCATATTGAGAGCCTTTTCAATGAGTACCTCCTCACCATGTGATTTGAGTCAAACATTTCGACTTACCGGAAGTGTCTATAGTTCTGACGTAGTAAACGCTGTGCGTATCGGACTCCGCAATGTACAGATCCCCATTAGAAGCGAAAGTCAATGCCAGGACGGTACCGAGGACATCTTCGTTATTCAGTCTTGTACCGTTGTCCTCTCTGTGGCAATGAAGAGGCGTGCCCGCTACAACTTTGATTTTCATATCTGCCGTGAGCTTCAGGATCAGTCTGTCGTCTACAAAATGAAGGGAACCATCCAGCGGGCTCAATGCTAAACCAGTAGGCCATTGGAGCTGTGCCTGAAATAATGGCAACTTTTAGCACCATTCAGTGTTGTATTTCGCTAAGGTTTGAATGATAAAAACTGTAATTCCTCTCTTGGTCTATAGAAATGGTTAAAATTCACCCGAATTCAAGGAGTAGTAAGGTTTTATCTTCAACGTGTGATTCATATATTCTTTCTCTCCACATCTAGATGGAAAAAATATCATGGGAAATTAGCCGACAGCATTTTTTGATATCTTTTTAATTTTGAAGGTTTCACGGATCAGGTCTTGGCAAACAGCTTGGCCGGTTGGTTCTCACAAGAATTAATTTCATTACGTTAAAACGGAAGGGTGAAAAGACATATCGATGGGACGACCGTGATCCAAACTGATCAGATTCCTACGAAGAAAATCATGTTTCATAGACACCAAATTACGAAAATTCATCATAATCTGTGATGAAATTTTTTTCTAAGTCTATATTTTCCCTCATCCCACATTATTTCGGTTTCAAGGGCAAATAGGAACTTTGAAAGAGTATATGTATGAAGCTCAGTATCACCTACAAAATCATTCACTGAGTATTTCACACCCAGCAAATATTTGATATGAAGTGGAGCAAGTGTAGGTGCTGTATTAGACCCTATTGAACACTAGCACTTTTGTACCAGTATATGATTCCGATAGAAAATTCGACCACAAAGCACAAAACTGAGTACAGTAGAAATGAGGTATTTGTTAAGTAGAGAATCTGTAGTGATGAAAACTGTTGTTGAAATTCAAGTTAATCGAAAGGTTTCAAAACATGTTCAGATTCAAGAGAATATTTATCTCGATAAATATTCGGTAAATATGTTGATGAATATATTAACTTGTCAGTGGGTGGTCATGGCCAATGCCTTATAAGTTGAGTTTGTATAAGGAGTTTTGACAAAAAACAAAAGAATGGGATATATTCAGATACCCAGCTAACCTCGATAGAATTTCAACGTTATGCATTTCTTTCAGAGCTTTGACGTTTATTTGCATCGCGTTTGCACAATATCTACTTTTGCACTGAAGACAGGCAATTATGATTGGAGCTTCCTTCAATTCAATTGTTTGTTGTTCTCAGGATATACTTCTTCTAACGAAAGTTTCAGGACTGTGTGAAGAAGAAAAAAAGCATGAAAACAGTAATACTTGAGAAATTGCTGCTTTCGCTTGTTCAAAGATGAAACGATGGGGCAGGGCCGGCACTAGGGGTAAGGCGGTCGCCTCAGGCGGCAGGTCTTAAGAAGCGACATTTTCAATCCCAAAGCAACACAGAATGGGATAGTGAAAAAACAGCAATATATAAAATGAATTACATATTATGCTTCATATGATGGCAGAAAAAATAATAATCTATTGGGATACCCGAAACATTCCCAACAGCAAGCAATAATAAGGTGTGATTTACAAAAACCAAAAATCATCAGTCAGCTTTGAGTCTAGCTTGGAGTGACTTTGGTCTCTCTCGAGAGAGAATCAACGAGAAAATCATCGTGAGCAGTGACAAAAAGAAAGAGAAGTATTCAGGCATAACAGGCAACCGACTGTCCGAGAGGAAAAAATTTACTGGGATTTTTGTAAGTGAAATTGGTGAAATATCTATAATTCTGAATAGTTTTTTCTGCAGATAACAGAAATAGGGAGAACAATAACACCACATGTGGACATTACCGCAAGTTGCGAACTCATTTGTTAAACGGGGTTTTTCGTTTACCTATAGAAATAATTATCGGTACACAAATTCGGCTTAGACAAGGCCGCCTGAAGGATGGTCCTCTTACGAAAAGTTTGATATTTCGATTTGAAATTTGAACGCGTCTTTGGTAGTTTCGTAATATTTGAATTGATATTTGATGATTTTTCATTTAACTTTTTTTTATCATTCTGCTCCTTTCACGTTCTGCGTAGATCATTATTTATCTTTAGTTAGTTTAATGGTATCTTTGCATAATGTGTAGTGATGATGCAGAGTCTAATATCCATCTCCATAAAATACCAAACGCAGGTAAATGATTTCTTATTGTTAGACACATATTTGAAATAACGAGGTTAATTTGAGAAAACCGAAAGCATGAAAAAGGCAATGAAAAACTTCGTTTCGTATTGTTTCGATTACATCTGCCTGTAGTGAAAATAAACGATTAAGTTAGATTCAAGATAGCGGTGATTTGATAAATTACGTGAGTCTGAAAATTATTCGAAATCACAAGACAAATTTATGAATATTACCTAAAAATCACATCAGGCACGCGAGAAATGTAGCGTAGAAAATTTTTCGAAGAGTTTATTTCGGCATTGTTTATAGAGTTTAGTAAGTCAATGCCTGTGTAAAAAAGATTTGACAAAGTTTTCCACTCTGGAGGAAAGAATAGGTGCAGAGTTCTGTCAGTTCAGTTTGAATGAAATGTTGGAAGAAAGATAATGAAGCGTCAGAATAGAGTTGACCCAAGAAGTTTATGAATGAAACGAATTTATAGGCATCAAAATAACCTTCAGAATATGAAAGATTAACAATATCGACACAAAAATTCACTTCTGTTTCTGAATTGATTGCCATCTTTAGATATTATGTATAAGTAATCAAGAGAATGTGTGAGTCAGGTTACGCCATCTGTAAGAAAAGCGAAAGAAAACACACGACTTGGAAAAAAAATCACTAGTGCTATTTACCCGTTGTATTCATGCCTTCAAAAAATATTTGCATATAGATGACTAACTATAAATCATGCTTACGGCTGAATTTGTTGAATATCAAGAATGTGAAATATCGAGTAATTGTGATTCTGATTTCATGATGATATATGAGAAATCTACGCAGCACTGTTTAAATGCATCTCTGTATCGCATCACAATAAAACTATCATTACCGGGGCAGAGTATATGAAGAGCCCAGGGAAAAACCCCGTAATCGACATCTTGGGGTGAATTGGGTTTGAAGTGGTTTCTAAAGGATTTTGAGGAGTAGAATCCGACGACGCACTCAGTTTTGTGGAATAACCCTGTCGTCTCAGCAGAAGAATGGGTTGAATATTAGCTGTACTGCGGACAAACCCCGTGATCGACAGCGCGTGTGGGGAAGAACCCCTTCATTGCAGTTTAAAAGGCCCCCATCCATCGCCGCGGCGTTCGCTGTGTGTGTGTGTTTCACAGGGTTTGCCCCAGTTGGCTGTGAAGATGCAAGAAAGGGAACCACACCTAAAGAAAAGTATGCGTTTCTATGAATTGAAGAGACATTGCCGAAAAAAGGTTTTGAAGTCGACAACTTTTGAAGCTTTAGCCATGGGTTTCCAAAAAAATCTACCTTGTCCAAACATCACTACTAATGACGTCTACTACAGGCGACAATTTAACTTCATCATTTTCAACATTCATGTCCTTTCAACTCAACAGGCGGTTTTCTACACGTACGAGTCTATAGCAAAAAAAGGAGCCGACGAGGTTTGCTCTATGTTGCATCATTTCGTATGCAACATTTTGTCTCCAACAGTAAAGGAACATACGATATTTTGCGACTCTTGTGGAGAGCAAAATAAAATTTTTACATAAATAAGGTTTTTGAGAACATCAAGGTTATTTTCCCGATTCGAGTCCACTCCTACTTGGAGTGCGACCGTGACATGAGCATTATCGAATAAAATTCATACACTGAAACTCCTGAGAATTGGAGAGATGTTTTCAGGAACGCCCGTGTGAAACCGACTTCTTTCCAAGTCGTAGATTGTGGCCAGGATCTGGATATTTTCCATAATTGGACAGAACATCTGCCGTCCATTTACATTAAAAAGACGTGTCCTTTCCCCACCAGACCAATGAGAGTGCTCAAAATAAGTGCCACCAGCAAGAATTTGGTTTACCACGAAGCAACATATTCCGGTCCGCTCAGAAGTTCTTCATTATTGGTTTCGCGTACGAACACTTTGACGAAGACTACGAAAAAAAAAAAAAATTCCGAAGCCAGTCGTGGAACTGAAGAGATCATACGATGGAACCCTCCTTATTGAAGCCGCCAAACTCAAAGATCTCCTTCACCTCTCACAATTTTTGGAAAAATCTGAAGCGAGGAGTTTTTACCAAAGCTTGAGGTCGGATGGACTTGCCTCAGAGGGCGACGATGGCGACGATTACATCGACGACCCTCCCATTGATGCTGCAAACCCAGAAGAAGACGAGTGAATCTGCCAATATTTCAACTTCGGAAACTTTAAAAATTTTTGGAACATTATTGTTCGTTGGTTAAAAAAAAAGTTTTTCTTTGTGTAAATGTTGGGTAAATTTTTCGTAATACTGTGTAAAAATTGTGCAAAGAAAATGTTTGTGTTGAGAACCTCCATTTTGTGAGTACTTATAAAAATACATTTTTGCATTCTCTTAAATATTTCCTTCTTTCGATTGTTTGGTTTTGGGATGAAAGAGGGTTAAAATTAGCATTTCATCTTCGAAATTTTGTACAAAATATCATTTTTGTTTGAAAAATGGTTAACGGGGAAACATATTGTGAATATGCATAGTTGATGGTTCAAATACAACATTTTTTGTAGTTTCTTAATCGTTTTCGCAGATTCCGTTAGTTGGTAACCTTTAAAATTAATTGTTCTCGAAATCAGCTTTGAGTCAATGACGGGGTTTTTCCCCTGGGCTCTTCATATATAAATTACTGGTAGAGGAGTTGACCCGAGTGGGCTGTTATTCAACCAGTGCAGTGTCCCTTCTTGTGTCTCATTTTAGGACGACATCGATATTGATTATCACATAACTAGTTCTAGGATGTTTGACCGACATCACCGGACCGAAGAGAGGAACACGTTGCATCGCAACGCACCACTGCCGATATCCAATTAAAACCCCCGTCGACCGTCGCCCCTTTCCTAAACGCAATTAAAAGCGTCGGTTAAACGTTAATTACCTGGGCGGCTTCCACGGCCCCCCTGCAAGGAATGGGTATCCAGTGATTGTGATGGCCGTGATTGCCGATCAGCGTGTGGATGACCCCCTTCGTGTCCACCGCCCGGATGTTGGTGCCGTCGGCAATGTACATGGTGCCGTCGACAGATATGGCCAGTCCCTTGGGGTGGGCGAGCCGGGCGTATTTGGCGGGACCCTCGTCCCCGCAGGCCGTGTCGTCTCCTGGAATGCAGCGTTCGCCGTTGCCGACCACCTGGAACAGAATAATAATAATAACAGGAGTTTTATCCTAAGAAACTTCAGTTTATATGGAGAACATATACAACACATATTGTTACGAATCTCCTAGCGCCGGCCCTGACGATCGTAAACTGACGAAGAGCGAACATCATCGAGGCCTCTCTCGAAGATTCTCCATAGTCAAACGCATGTATATTAGGAGACGCTTCATCGCGGAGGAGACAGTTTTTATTCAGACCAGAGTTATTCAGAGCTAAGTGGAGCGAGTTTAGCAGATAGTAAATCAGAGTTTCTATTAGAAAGAGTTAATCAGAGCGTTTAGTACAGAGCGTTGGATAGTTGGCGGAGCAGTTTAAGTGTTTGTATTGTATTGTGATAAAGAGTAGTAATAAAAGTAGTGAAGCGTTGTTTGAAGTTTTGATTGAAAGAACCCAAGGAAAGATCTTAACAATATATTAAGCTATATCAGAATTGTGTATTATTCGAAAGCGAAAAAATGAATAGTCAAATAAAATAAATAAATATTGGAAATAATTATTCTAACTAATAACTCTTCATAGCAACTTTGAATTTGGTCATTTCAGAGAAGCATTCTATTCTAGTGGGTAATCCATTATATATGATAACACCTTTATGATAGAAATTAGATTTTCTGGAAAATTCAGTCTTGAGATTTTTTGTTAACAAATCATTGAACTGCCCTGTTTCGTGACAATGTACACTATTCGATTTGAAAAATTTCATTGTAGAATGTTTCCCATTAGTCACAATCGATTGCAAATTGGTACATATTTTCAGTTTGTAAATAGAATTGACGTCGAGGAGACAATTTGGTTTATAAATATTTCTCGTTGGTTCCAAATAAGGTAGAAGGAAAATGCATTTTATTGCTTTGTTCTGTAAAGACTTGAGTGGTTGAATGGTATTCGACGCAGTACCTCATATGCTAATTAAATACTGTAATTTCGTATAAATTAGTGAAAAAAAATTTGATTTAAGATTTTTCGAAGGAATATAGTTCCTAATCTTGTACGAAAATACAATGACTGATGATATTTTTTTTTCGAGGTAGATCAATATGAATACTTCACGAAATACTTTCATCTATATTCAGACCTAAATATTTTATATTACCTGACCTTTTGATTTTTTGTTGTCCCAGCAATAAAACTTCCGATTTTGATGAAATTGTTTTTTTGTCAATGAACATGAATGATGATATTTCGAAATTTTAAGTAAATTTATGAACATTGAGCCAGATAATTATTTGTTCAAAGTCATTTTCTATTAGACTTTGAATCACTTACAAACCTTTATTGCAATATATTAAAGTTGTATAACCAGCAAATAACACCAAATTTTCCAGTGATGTTCAATTCTGATTTTGAGTTGATGTATATAAGAAACAATAGAGGTTTACAATAGATGTCCACAAACAATGTTTCTCAATGAACTCTCACAGTTTTCCAGAGAAAAAATTGTTCTCTATTATTTAAATAATTAGGTAACCATAAAAAAATTGATCGGAAAGGGTTCGTTTCTTCAACCAGCTGACGACGTCAACCCTCAGAAGTCGAAACTATGCGACCAGTGGATTAACGAGGCCCCACCTTTTAACGTGCGATTACTCGGCACGGTGGCGGGGATTTAAACTCCGGTCTTTCGCTTGAAAGGCGGATGTTCTAACCTCAATACTACAGAGACCACAAGTTACTAGCAAATATGCTGAATTACATGACAAGCAAATACATAGTTCACTTAAAAAATATACATACATTATTTCCAATAGAAATATACTTGAGAACATAATATTAACAATTTCTCTTGGAAATATTTATATTTTTCGTTTCTCTTGAAAGATTATTATAAATTATTAGACCTTTGTGGAGAATACTATTTTGCTGAAAATTTCTCCTAAATGTTTTTATATAAATTTTTTCATAACTAGTTGAATAGGTATGAATATCATGATGAATATGTTTGCTGACGACAATTCACTAGTAATATCAGAGAACCATCAACCTTTGATTTGATGAATACGATTTCTCAATTTTTAAAATATTTTGAGTATTGATATAGAGGAAACAGTTTTAAAGTGAATATTCAAAAATCAAATATTATCAATTCAGCTTCCGAAAAGAATCAAACTTGAAGATAAGCCATGTTAATGAGACTATTGCAACAAGACAAATTTAAAACGTCTTTATATCGAAGTAAATGCATTATTTAAGAGTAAAGTAATCAATATTTTTGCCAAAAAAACTCCGCTCAACAGTGGATGAAGAACATGTGTCCTAAAAAATGCGAGGAAATCATCGTCATCTCAAGAATGACCCAGTGATTTTCTATACTTGTATCTAGTGATTGACACCAAAAACTCTTCGGAATCAAATTTTCAACCCATATTTTGTGTTCAAAGCACAGTTTTCTCGGAATTCATGCTGCCAGTATTTAAAGAAAACCTACATAACGTTCTAATTTCTCTTAAACTTCCAGGTAAGTTACAGAAAATAATGTATTCTTTTGAACTCCGCATGGACTATACAACTAATGGACTGACCCTAAGAGAGAGAGAGGACTATGGAGTGAGCTAGATAGAAAACTTCAAGTATAACCTCTAAGCGAATTCCTTCCTCAATATAGCAGATGAAGAGAGTTGAAGACGTATGGAGTAATTCAAGTATAGAATTATCATTCTGTCCTTCACAATGAAACTTCAGTGTGCATATCCTTTCCTCTCCTATTGTATTGCGCATCGTGTTATATGGAAAAATGTCATGAAGGCCAGTCCATTCGTTGTAAGTAATGTCTATAGAACTGAGTTATATAATGTAAATCGTTCTAGTGTATCTGATGCTATATATTCTGGAGAAAACAGCGGAGAACAGAAGATGTGTTGTAATTTGGTAGCGAAAATCCGTTCGTCGATAATACAGTATTCTACATTATTTATAGTTTCTACAGTTTTCTCTGATTCATCCAATTTTGTTGATGGTTGACGTCAACATCCGCCACAGAAATATGATTTTAAGAAGTATGATGTTTCTGTATTCTGTGGTGTAGTATCTGTTGGTCTGTCCGTGAATGTAACAAAAATCGCCCTTTGTAGGGTGAAGAGAACTAGCGTACCGGCAAAGCAGTCGTCTTCTGTCTGCGGCTGGTGAATGGAACACTGTTGTCAGAGCTAGCATTAAATTAACAGATCTGATGAATTATTTTAGTAAACCAACACAAATTTGACAATGCTCTCCGGAACCTCGAGATCCCTGAAAATACAAACTGGAGCTTCTAATTAGACATGGACGTTTTGATAATTATTAGTACAAACGCCAAACGCTTTCTCGAGTTACTTCAGCCCGTTTTGTTATTTGAGCAAGATCCGCAAATTTTGTATTGATGTCTTATTTTCATATCTTCCAGAGTACTCACTTATGACATGCATGATGTTTGTTACAAGAATATGAGAATATATTCGAACATGCTGATTAATATATATATAAATATAAGCGCGAGAGTCTGAAATGAAAAATTTGGAACATTGAAAAATTTCAATAGAGTTCCCTAATCCCTTTTACCCACCGGTTCACTGTTGATATTGGGATCTTGAACTGGATCCAAAGATAGCACTCTCAAAATTTGATGTTTTTCAGGATCCGAAATATAAAGGTGTCCGTCAGCTGGGGACATCGTCAGATAATACTGATATGCAACTTGGGTGGCCCTGAAATGAAAAATATGCAATTGAAAGTTTGGAACATATCGGAAATTGAGACGAACTGTCTCGAATTGACTGTTGTAGTTAATTATATATTAATGTTCTTCGATAAGAGTTGTTTTAGTTCCTGATTTTTCGAGATGATTCTGTTAAAGAATAAAGTGCACTTGTAAATATTGGAGTCTTGGAATGATGAACGAAATGATGATATTTTCTTCTTGACCATTATTACATGAATCAGTTTTGACGAACTTTTTTCCTTCAAGTTGTTATTGAGGGCGAGGGGGTTGGCGCAGGTGCTTCTGTGTTCGTCTCGGATGTATTTCATTCACAGACGGTTGTTTCATGCACCAAGAAGGAGTGATAAATGAATACTCCTTTGTCCATATTGACATTGAATCACAAAGACGTCACTCTTTCTTCAATTGGTACACTAAATTTACCTTACTTGAATCTAATAGATATTATTCCTAGGAGTTTATATATTGAAAGTTTACTCAATCAAATTTTTTCGTGGTCGATCGGCAACGAAGTGATCTGCTGAGAAAATATCGTTGGAGTCGACTTGAACATGCCAGTTTTCAAATTTTAATAGCTCGTTGTACCAAGAAGTTGTGGATATTGATGATAATAATTCAACTCAGGGTCAATTGAAGGATCTATATCTGCAAAACTTCCACTATAAAAGTAGTGGCACCAAAAAATTCACAAACGCTCTTTGTTGATATGTATATATCTTTAGATTGATATGAAGTTTGATTCACTGATGATAAGAAAAAAGTATCACCCTGGCTATATAGTACTACGGGTAATCGATGAAGTCACCTCCTGTATAAGAAGCACACATGATTTAAATCGAATACTCGTATATAACATTTCTGGTATATCTACATACATAAAGAAGAATATAGAATAATTTCTGATGAAATATTTTCCTCAGCTGGAAAAAAGTTGATTCCCAGACCCATATAAGCCTGTATCGTTCAGAGAAAACTCTCTTTTGAGTTCCAAAGTGAGCATATCAGAACTTTTCTTGTTGAGTTGACACAGTCATTCATCTTGAGCATCTGAAATAATACGTACTGTCTCAAATGAGGCTTTGATATTGATATATTCACGAAAATAATAATTTATTTCAGAGAGAATGAAGTTGTTGTGAACTTATTTTGATTTTTGCTCCTCCAAACTCTTTATTCCTTTTTGTGGAAGAATTAAACATCTATGAATGATATAGCTACACATATTACCAGAGAGTGATTACTGTTTTTTAATATTATTTCTTTTGAAAGTTATGAGTTTTGCATTATTTCAAAAATCAAATAAAGCAAAAATAGGTCCTCAAAGTTTTGCTCCCTCTATAAAAATGAGAAAGTTTCTAAACCTATAGGGATTTCCTCTGGGTGAAACGAATGAGGGTTACCACAATTGATAACTACAGCTCGAAAGTTCAATCACCTCTTGATAAAATTTCCGTACATGGAGTGACTTTTGAAATAATTCCTCCAACCCCAACCGTAACCATCGAACTAGGGGCCACTAAATGAACACACTTCATAATATCGAGGTAGCCCTGACGGAATACAAGATCCCACCAATTTCACTATTCCCACCGGCTTCGGGCAAGCAATAAAACTGTCAACGCGCGCTACGACCCCCTGCATTCAAAAACTCATACGTCTTACCTTAATTGCAGTACGGTGTAAACATTTCCCTCGGGCGTGATCCGCCTAACCAAATTGAAATCGCCCACGTAAATGCTACCATCGGGGCCCGTGGCTAACGATCCCGGCGTTAGAAGCTTCGCGTCCTTGGCAGGACCGCCGCACTGGCCCGGGCAGTTCAGAGACCTCTGTAGGCCGGTGCCCATTATCACTCGGACCATGCGGGGGTATTGCTTGAAGTGTAGGGTTGAGCCGTCACCTTTTTGTAAGATGCCTGGAAGCGAAATAACTCTTCACTCACGAAAAATACATTGGTATAAGTTGAGAAGATATTGAAATTCGTTTTAAAGACAATAATCTGTATATCATATATGCAGATGAGACTGGCATGTTTCACTGATACACACTTACTTGAACAACATTAAAATCGATATACTGTTTAAAATTCATTATTTTGTAGTGGAGTATCGTTTTACCCGTAGTTTTTTGGGTTGGTAACCTACCACAATTTTAAAAATTCTGGAATTGATATTGGAATCTATACAAGTGTAGGAGGGCAGATTTCCAATCTACCCGATAAGTTATTGCATAAATTAATAACGGTTTCTTCCAAATGGAACACTTCCTATAAGTTTTTCACCCACCACAAAGAACTAATGTATATAAAAACTCAGCTCTGTTGACATTTCGAAAAACAATTATTTTTCGGTTTTCAAAACTATGAGTTCTTGTAATTTCGTGAAAAGCAAATTCATGTTATACCAGAAGTTGCTGACTAATTGGACATATTTCATTTGAAAGGAACTGTTTTTAATTAACGAAGCAACTTTTCGGGGAAGATGAAAATCTACCCTTCTTTTTCAGATTGTGGTAACCTAACCCAAAATAATGAAATTTAAATTTTTGAAAAAACTATATTTCATTCACACAGAAGTGAAGTACAACACTCCTATGGAATCACAGATGTAGTTTTGTGAAAAACCATAAAGCGTTAAGCGATTTGGCATTTGGCCATCTTACTCAACATTAATTTCGATTTTTCATCCTCATATGAACCACATTCTGAACAAATCTTTCGAAATGTTGGAATAAGTTTGTTGGTGGAGAAGCTGATCTCCCTGATTCCGTCTATAAGTGATCTCCATCCCTCCAGAAGACATTTCCATATGGTTGTACAACTATCCTATTTCTCTATATTGGCGAATTCATGTTTTCTCTCTTCACCTGTTTCTTGATAATATCGGTTTGATCAACTCAAAGGAGCCATAATTTTATTCTGAATCGAAATCAAATTTTCACGTCAACAACAAACTCACAAAAAAAAGTTTAGATTGGAATATGACCTTAATTATCTTGTATGTATGATATTATGTTACAGGTTGGCTACTCGTTGAGAGATGAAAATGATGAAGTGGGACCAAATTTCAGTGAAAAATAACTATAGAAGTCGGTACACCTGAAAATATCAGTTAATTTTCAGTTTTACGTCTGTCTATGCTATTTGCTGGTGCTCTCCAAAGTTAGACAGAAGGGGTTGACATATATTCTATTAGATATTGAATACTTCTGCAATTATCCTTACTGCATTTTCCTCATCCTCATCATTCGGTTAATGTAAACGAAAGAATTTTTGGCGAAGGTTGAAAAACAAAAATTTCTATGACCACCGAAAATCAATTCTGACAGTTCGCTAATCGATGAACTAATCGATGACGTTAATTGAGGTATCCTGTGGAGTATTCCCTCTCAAAGATCTCGGGTGGAATGAAGAGAAATGATTTGTGTTTTCTTTCAGTAATAAGTTTCAGAAATCAATGTTTCGTGAGTTCATTCAAAACGGTCCAATTTGATGACATTTCAAAATATATATCGAAAAAGCTGAGAGATAAGATGATATGAATTTTCTATTATTTCAAGCTATTTTTTTCTTTCTCATTCCTACTAAGATATAATTGTCCTAGATATATTTCTCTCAATCAAACTCTGTCAGGGTTGGTAATTCGATTTGTCTTTTTCAACACAAAAATATCCCGATGCTGAGCACGAATGAGCTGAAAGACTGAATTTAATTTTTGGAAAAATCTATATATTGATTTTTCAACCTCATAGAAACGTTCTTCATCGAAGTTGAGAGAGATCTCGTGAAGGTTTCGAGCTTATACAGATCTTCTTGAGTGGTTTCATATAAAAATAAATTCAGGCGTTATGGAATCGGATATGAAACGACATACAAAACCAATTTGCACAATTATATATACTTTTGGTATTCACCTAGAAATCTTACGATTCGTATTAACAGGGATATTTCTTAATACTTCATAATATTCCAACAGTTCGAAAAGAAAACAATTATTATTGCCCATTAACCCAAGCCAAATGAATTACTATGCAGAACGAAAATAACAGATTATGCTTCCAATGTGAATTAATTATCGAAAGATTGTATTTTTACCTTCATGGAAGTTGTAATGGTGATGTATATCCAATCCCCAACCACCAATGTCAGATATGTCAACATCAAATCCTTTGATATCAGTTGTTTGGGTCTCCCACACTGGTTCCAAGCAAGTACTGTGTTGATAACCGATAGAGACTTTTGCTTGAACAATGCCATATACTTTCTGTTTGTAAATGTTCCGCTTACTCCAAGCGAAAGTATGTGTGAGGTTGGGATCAGCTTCGTATGTTTTCGTGTGGAGAGAACCCTCCACCTCCACCCTGTAAAAGTTCGAATTAAAATCCTGAATTCAATGAAATTATAGAACTCTAAATTTTAACATTCAAAGATAAACCGAGCACACTGTCAATCCAAAACGGTCGTGTAATAGTAAACAAGCCCATTATATAGAAAATAGTCCATTCCATAACTAATAATAATAATAAGTTTATTCATGAATAGATAATAATAATTCGAAAATTTTATGAATATACATTTTTATACATTAACTGAAAAAATAACCTCACGAAGAGAACTTGTTGTAAGGCTAACTGAAGGTAATAACAATTTACAATCAATACATTTGAAGTTACATACCTAGATAATCATCTATTTGAAGAAACCAATTCCATAAACTATTCAAAAATGTGTAAAAATAAATTCGAGAGGTTTTGGTATCCATATTTTACTTTTTTGTTCAAATGATGATAATGATTCAATTTTTTCGATTTCATGTGGTTTTTTGTCATAAAGATGTGGTATCATAAACTTGTAGTTTCTTCGTGCAATTTTCTTTTCAATTTTCTTTTTAGATTCAATTACAGTTTTATTTAGAGTTTCATATTTATGTTCATTATAATTTATATATTTTTTATTTTTATGATTGTAAATCATCATTCTATGAATATATAATTGATTTAAATAATAATAATTCAGTTGAATATTTCCAGTCCTTATTGTAAATTATTGTTAGAAATCTTTTTTGTATTATTTCCAGTTTATGTTTATATATTTTCGACACCCCGTCCGCGCCGCAGCCTAATATTCCATAACTTATTTGGGATTGTATTAAGGCAAAATATAGAATTTCAAGTTGTGGTATTGTTGAAAATCCTTTCAATTGTCGAAATTTGGGAAGAAGAATTCGAAGTTTTTTTACTATAAAATATATTTGCTGATCCCATTTCAGATGTCTATCTATCATTATGCCAAGGTATTTGATACAGTCACTATCACTGATTTGTACAGTATTAGTCATTTTAATGAGGCCCCAATTTGGTAGTGAATTGTCGTAAGAAGAAAAGTAAGAAGATATTTTGTTTAATTAAAATTTGTTGTAATTAAATTGTTATCGAACCATTTTTCAATAATTTTAAAATCTTCTTGTAGTGTTTCTTTATCTCTGTCCAACTTTTGGCAGTGTAAAAAATAACAGTGTCATCAGATCGTTTGGATAAATATTGAATAACAAGGGACCTGAAACTGTACCCTGTGGTACACCATATTTGAAAATTTTTGGATCACTAAATGTGTCATCAATATTAACTTCTTTCGTTTAGGTGATTTGCAAATAAACCTTGGGTCATTCCGCGAAAACCAATATTCTGCAATTTTTTCAAAAGTAATTCATGACTGACTGTATCAAATGCCTTTGCTATGTCAAGAAAAAAAAAACAGATAGCAATCTATCATCGAGTGAATCATAAATATTACTTGTCAAATAAGTAATAGCCTTTTCTGTAGAAATATTGTTCCCGAATCCAAATTGGTTGGGAGATAAAATCTTCCGTTGTATTAGATAGTTATCAATTCTAGATTTAAATTTTTTTTCAAAAATTTTTGCCAGAGTAGATATTAGAATATTATTATTGTGCATGTTCGGTTGTTCTAACTATATCAAATTCACCATGTATATTTAGGATAGTAGGCAACGCCTTCCATGTTTGGCACCTATTGTCATGTTATTGTCAATTGATAATTAATGAAGCTATTTCGCTCCTGAACAGTTCTTTTCGAAATTATAGAGGTATTATTTCACATTCATCAACGTCCTTGTTCCTACAGAAAACAATCATATTGACCTGATATAAACGTGCGTCAAACTAGCAGGTATCGTCGGCCCGGTGAGCTTCATGTAAATCGTGCTCAGATACCCGGTGGCCTGTGAGCTCTGATACAAAATGTGCAGGTCCGACCCTGGTATCGCTATCGACTCCTGCACGATTTGGGTCTCCGCGAACACGACACTCCGGCCCTGCATGCCGCCCACGGCTTCCGGCAGCCATGTTCCCGTTATGATGGGGCTCAGGATATCTGGATCGTGATCGTCGCATGTTTCGGGAAGGGCTCCGTTGAGGCCGAAGAAGCTCCTAGATACGCCGGGAAAGTTGAGGGCCGGGTTCATGGCCAAGAAGCTGGAAAATCAACGGAATATTCATTAAGAATTCCGATTATTTCTCGAGTTTGATGTTGATTGAATATGAAATTATATTAGTTCTTGCTGGCCGCAACTGTAATGCCAACGTTTCGATGTCATAGGAAATCATCGGATGAGTCAGTTTTATAACTTTTGGTATTGTGATTCAATTTTTGATTCATTCATACCATCCATCCCTGAAAATATAAGATTCCATTTGTCATACATGGATAATTGTATCCTATTTGAGGAAGTAAAATAAGTGCCTATAACATGAAAATATCACTATTTTGAATATAGTGTAGCGAAGTCTACTCTATCATATTTTATACATGAAATACAAAACAGTTATCATATTTGTTGGTTAACTTTGGTTTATTGAACAAAATAACCCCAGAAATATATATATATATATATATATATATATATATATATATATATATATATATATATTCCACCTGAATGAGCAAGATATCTTAGTGAGCGGTGATTGATATTTTCGATCAATAATAACGGACCAAACATCTCGTAGGAGAGTTCAAAGTCCGACAAATATTGAGAAGGAAGTTTCATAAAAACCTCTGACGCAAAACAGACACTTGAAGTCAAAATGTATACATAAGTATATATATATATTTGGATATAGATACATTACGTGCTCAATTCCCGAAGCGTTAATAATTTTTTTGATGCAATTATTTTGTATAGTTCTTAGTACGAAATTCCATAGGGTTCGTCATAAATTTCTGCCTTCTGAGCGCACTCGAAAGAGTGTTGATAGACGTCGAAAATGTGATAAACTTCCTTTCAACCCGTTAGGCGATGGTCAGCGCACACCACTGTGTGTCTACTGACTGCACTAGCATAAAGTAACGGAGTAGGCCGTTACATCTGCAGAAACAAAAAAACTAAGAATACATATATTTTCAGGGGTAATATAATAAGTGGTATGATTATTACCGATAATTTTTTGGAATATTAATGAATTGCAATCCCAAAGCTGAAAATACAACGAGTCCGCAGGACGAGTTGTATTTTCTTGAATTGGGATTGCCAATGAATTGATATTCCAAAAAATTATAGGTTAATAATCATACCACGAATTATATTTAGGACGACAATATAACCCCTGTGTGAGCAAAAATTGTTGAATTGCCTGGTAATTGATTCTTTATTTCTGGCCGTATTCAAGGGAATACTCTTTTCCACTGCTTCATCTATGATACCAATCGCCATTTGTCCCCAACGATCGCTCATATTGATTAAGAAATATAATTAATCAAATTTGATTTGACGTTTATAATTTAAATCATTATTTTCACTTGACAGCTAGTAAAACAAAAACTAAGCAGGTTTATCACCGTGAAAATACAGCGACAAGCTATATTTTCACTGTAATTCGGATTCTATTGGCTGAATTTCAAAATTTGAAATAGACTGATTGGTTGTTAAGCAAGGAGATATATTGTCACAATTATAGTTCAATTGTATATTTGAGGTGGAAGGTTCTAGGCAGTGGAAAGTCACATGAGATTTTCATATCTCATCAACAGTTACGAACTAAAACTTAAAAGCTCCTATATCTAAAATTTAGTGAAGCAGTAGAGAAGCCATATTTTGGTGGAAAAGCAAAGTACATATTTTGGCGGAGGCACCGAAACGAACATTTTGGTGGGCGCACAAAAACACAATTTTGGACAGGAAAACCTTTCTATTCAAGATTCTCACCTCTTTTGGGTATGTCCAACGTCTGCTTCATCACTCAGTTGCATATGTACAGGGGGAAGTACTATGATTTGATTCCACGGTACGAAAACAGTTATTGTCATTGGCTTGAAAGGTGATCTCTGGAACTGCAATGTTACTGCTCCACCACCATTCACCAGAACGTCGAACCTGAAATTGAATTCACATGTAACATAAGAGTATGCAATTTCATGGATATTATTTTAGGAATAAACAGAGTCAGAATTGTGGTTGGGCTTTGTTTTGCTTCATTAGAAAATGTATTGAGAATTTTTTTCATTATCAACAAGTAGCACATGAATAACACCCGACTGAGCAATAATGGAAAATTTCCACAACCCCCTTGTCTAAACTGCACTCTTCAAATAGCTCCCGAAAAACATGAATGATTGGAATCAAATGAAAATGCTCTGGTATAATATATATGATAAAAAGTAAAATAGAATCGAGCTCGAGTGTGTTCTCAGCGTTTCTGAACTATACCTTCTGAGAAGCAGAGATAGTAGAAAAGCTCAAAAAAATCATTTGTGGAATAGTAGGTAGGTACTTGTACAATTATCTGTCAATAAATATATTCATTATTATTATTGTTGTACAGATGAGATAAGATCAGTGAACGGAAGGGAGGTATTCCATTTTCAGTGGAATTAAAAAAGTGTGATAATACGAAAAGAACAATATCAATATAAATATCAATTCAAAATTAGCACTAAGAATCACAACCGATTATTATTAGCTGGCATAATGACGAAATGATTGCGGATTGCTTGTCACCAATATAAAAAATACTATACCATACTTTGGTGATGCAATATTCATTTCATATTATCATGAAAAGCGAAAGACGATATCCAACCAATCATTTATTCAGCTAAATCACCAAATGTCAGTTTTCAACTTTTGGCACTTCGATTTACACAAAAACGTGATTTCAAAATAATAATTACGGATATTTCATTTCGATCTGGTATTTTGTTTTAGATTACATTGAATGAAATGCTCTATTCTGGTTTCGTTTTTGATATCTCATATCTTGTCGGAGGTTACAAAATTCATTTCACATGCTTTGAATGTAGAGTGATTTTGTAAAGATCAATTGCCCTAACACCAAAATGATATTTTTTTACAAAATATTTTCACATGCTATGTTTGTAACATTTGCATTGAACGTAGAGTGATTTTGTAGAGATCAATTTCTCTAACACCAAAATGATTTTTTTAGTTATATCACTTTGGCACTAGCTTAGGTAACAATCTCATTTATGTAGATACTTGGTGCACCAGAGATATGGAAAGCCTTCGATACTGAGATCAGTTGATCAGTTTTTGGAAATTAAAAATTTTTCCCTACAAGGAACTTGAACTTTATATAGTTTGAATTTCAAAAATGAGCATTGGAATATAAATGATATAGGATACAGCTCATGAAATCCATCCTGCCACAAACTCAAGCTACTTTTCCAGTTGCACACTAGTCGTACCAGAACTTGTCGAAAGCAAAAACAACTTCTAGGAATAAATTTCAACACAGTTAACACATATAATAGGTGTTTTTATATCTTACTATTCTTCACAAAGATTGCTGGGAATATACATCATTCGTTCTGTGCCAAGATGGATTGGATAAGCTGTATTAACGAAAATTCTAATCGTCAATGGGAAAATACGCTATTGGAGCTACGATGTCGGTGAGGAATATATATGAAATGAAATGATATGGAAACAGGCTCCCTAGTGCCATCTATCGGTAGTTTCTATTCCTTCAAATGATATTTTCATATGGTTGGCCAACTATACTAATTTTTTCAGAACAATGATTCAACTAATGTTTTCGTAATATCCCTTCACTACTTTACCTCAATTAATATTAATGCTTGCATAATACAGTATTACCCCTCAGTTCTACCCACTTCTTGGGATGATGAGGTATAAAAATGCTCCATCCCGTATTAATTATTTCTTGCCCAAGGAAGCCATTGTCAACAATAGTCATGCCGTACGTCTTCTGGTCCCTAATTTATATTCATGGACTTGGCTCTCGCAGTTTATGTTGCGCCTCGCTTCAGTTATACCCCTTAAGCATTATTTACTTATGTAACGTTTATTTCTCTCCCGAGGTCGACGAACGGCTACTATACGTACTGGTTTCATAAGCGGGAATATAATCGCAGCTGTATAATTTCATGTATGCAGTATTCACGACGGTTTTGTTGGCTGAAATGCTTTCATCAAGCTATACGCGAGCGATGGATTTACGTAATTACATTTTTGGCGGAACATCTGATTCCGAATTTCATTCATCTATTTGAATTTTCGACTTCAGTGTCCTAAAGGGGTCCTTTATGAAACGACCATTCATTAATTCAACAACTAAGATGATATTGATCTTCATCAAATCATTTATGAAGTGGGGACCTGTCAAAAATTATTCTTCAATCTCAAAAATTTTTCTGACAGTTTACTTTGTGAAATTGTCTGATAAAATCTTCATATAATTCATTGCTCGTAGAAAAAATTACGTATGCAACTCCCATGTTATGCATATAGACTTGTGCATATCGCTAATTGCACAAAACAATCTAATGCAGAGTATACTAGACTGCTGGCTGACACTAGAAGTCACAGCATTCTGGGAATGACTTCTGACATTATGACGCCAACTGTAAACTATGAACTGCCTTATACAGTTCTTTTCCCGAGTAGAGAGGACTGGATCCTCCGGGAGAAGGAAATGATGAGAGCAGATAGTTGTTGGTTCACAGATGGATCAAAAACACCTTCTGGTTCCGGTACAGGTGTTTTCAGTCGCAAACCCAGGACAGAGATATCAACCTGCCTAGGGACCTATGCGACCGTATTTCAAGCGGAAATTTATGCTATTGAACTGTGTGCGGAGAAATTGTCAGAATCCAACCTCACACACAAGTCAATAAAAATACTCTCGGACAGTCAAGCGGCGCTGAAAGCCATTGGCTCTTACCGATCAACGTCCAAACTGGTAACAAATTGCCAAAAACGACTCTCCTCAATAGGAAGATTTAACAAATTGTCTCTGGTCTGGATTCCGGGCCATACTGGCCTGGAAGGCAATGCGGCTGCTGACTTCCTTGCCATGGAGGGTGCTGCAAGCAGCTTCATCGGACCAGAACCTGTCATTGGCATCGCCTTAGGCTTTGCCAAACAAGCATTGAATACCTGGATGGCAAGAAGATTTATGGACTTCTGGCAAAATCTTCCAGGATTGGCTCATTCCAAGGCGTTTATTCACCCTTCGAAGTCGGAAACCAAACAGTTGTTGGACTACAGTAGGGACGAACTACGATGTCTAACTGGTCTTCTCATAAGTCACTGTCATTTGAATCATCATATGCAGAGAATCGGACTGTCAGAAGACAGCCTGTGTCGTCTCTGTCTGGAAAATGATGAAACAGCAGAGCACATAATTTGTGCCTGCCCCGCTGCGGTCCGAATCAGGTTTTCAGAGTTTGGCAAGGCTTCACTCTTACCATCTGACCTGAAAGATCACTCACCATACAAACTAATCGGCTTCGTTAAGGAGCTGGGTTTATTTGGTCGAATTTGAATAGGTGTGAGCCACAATAAACCCTTGTTGGTTGTAGTGGAGGGCCGAACAGACCTACTCACTTCTGACCTAACCTAACCTAACCCATGTTATCGCTATTGATAGACTAGCATAATAACATACCATATCCTCGTTAATTAATAGCCATCACTATGTGATATAGTATATTTAATAGTATAAAACAATTTTACTTGCTTCTATATATCACATTGAAGTCACATATAATGATCAAAATCTCATTTTTCCTTACAGTTCCATAAGTCATCACTTTTGGAAAAAGTATCCATATAACAAATTGCGTATAGGAAATATGCAAGATATATAAGATAGAGACAAATCGAATTGCGCCAGAAATCAGATCTGAGAGGATCATTATCACTACTTCTGTTCGTGTTTGAAGGCCGTTGTCTTTTGGAATTTCTTCCTGACGTTTTGCTGGAGCGAGTGGGTAGCTTCTTCAGAGGCTCATACATCTTGAGTTCGACTCCGATGACTGGGTATTACGACTTACGACTTCGTAAAGCATATTCATATGGATACAGGTAGTTTGGAGTGCTAATTGCTTTATCTGGATTCGGAAAATTATCATCAGTATTAATTGCAGCACTACCTGCTGTCATGATGTTCGTTATTCTTGATCTTTTCAAAATGGGATTCATTATTCGGTTGAGGTTCACAGCTTCTTCTTTTCTGTTGAAATTATCCGTGTGTTTGTGAATCTCTATTGCCCCCCATATCAGTCGGCTATGGTATCCCTGGTTGGGGGCAATGAGTTTTGCGTTTTCAAATTGAATCCTATCAATAGATAGGGCAATAAATTCTCTATACAACATTTTTTCACTTTTGAAAATCAGACTAGCTGTTCGTGGGTTATCAAAAGTTGAATTCATCCATTATAAAAATGGTTTTCTTCTACTGGAAGTTGAATTAGAACTAGTTTTAATTTACTCCAAAGCTGAAATTCCGTTTCATTTTTCGAAACATTTACAAATTTTCTCCCATTCGCTTCATCTTTCTCTGAATGATTTACTATAATAAAACTGTTTTGATATCTTGTATACTTCATTTTAAGAAATTCACGGTACTTAATTTACATTCCTGAAATCGCCTACCGCTGTTTATGTTGCAAAACGCCTTAAGCTTTATTTACTCAAGGAACTCATGCTCATTTCTCTCCCCAGGTCGACAAACGGCTACTATACCTACTGGTTCCATAACCGGGATTATACTCAGAGCTATATGCAGTATTCACAACGGTTTTGTTGTGTGGAACGCTCTCGTGAAACTGTCGGTGAACGATGAATTAACGTAATAAAATTTTTGACGGAACGTCTGATGAAGTATCCCATTCAGTGATTCTGTTGAATGTGCAAAGCTGCTTTTCAGAAGGATATATCATCATGTTCATGATATTAGTGTAAATGAAGTAAAAATATTTCATGAATGTTGGAGTCATTTCAGTTGAACAGATATCGAAAAACTATGGACACATTCTCATAAACAACTTGGCACTCTATCACATAGACAGCTTTACGCTACAGTGTTTAGATTTCTCAGGGACACTATGGAACCATTTGAACGAAAAATTTATCAGTAGTTGTATCATAATCGCTTGACTGAAAGTCTAAGATCACTAGTAACTTTCTTTCATTTTACAACTATTCAACGCAGCAAAAGAAATACGTTGGCATCAAACTATTCTATTTTAACAAAAGTAAATTATAGTCATCTGATAATCACAGTTTCAACTGGAACATGCAGCATGAATATGAATGACCGCAATCTCTCAAAGAAGATAACAACAGCTGTGAAATGCCTTGGTGGCGTTCAAAAAGGGTTCTGAAGTCAGAGGCCACTCCTAGATTTGAACAAATGCTAGAAATCCTATTTGTGTTTTTATAAGGAAAGGATTTTTTTGTTGTTTTCTAATCTCCATCTTCTTGTATAAACTCCTATTGTCAACTCTATTTTGAAGCTTCATTAGCTTTCTTTAAATATTTTGGTCAAACTGATGCACATAAATCTGCACCTATTTTTTACAGTCAGAGAAGAAAACTTTGTCGTATGGTGTCGAGTGAATGGAAATATTGACATTATCCTGCAGATGGTGTAACAAAAATGCTTACAATCCTTTTCACACAGGCGTTATCCTACAGTCTGAATACATGCTTTGATTATGAAAGTATGACTTCTACGACGACTCGATTGTCTGAAAAAGAAAATAGAAACTGAGAATCAGTGACTCTCTGCTCTGTATCTGAGTACATTTCCACGACGATGTTTTGCTTTCCCTCCCCTTCCAATTCTCAAGTTTCAGCATTAACATCAACGATCCATGTAAGTTTTCCTAAATTCCACCCGTTCTCAATGTTTTCTAATTAGATTTGTTGTCGACAATTTTCTCAATAATGAAGTAAATTGTAGGAGCGTTCGTGTTCGTTAGTCCCCAACTAAATACAACAACAAAATACGAGCAACCCCCAAGCATCAGATAACAAATGGAAAGAAGTTGCCTAATTGGGATGAATACGGTTACCTAATTCGAGAGCGGCCACATCAATGAGGATGAATCCACTAATTTCAATGGACTCGACTGTATTATTATGTCAGAAAATATCCGTTGGAGAAGGATTTGATAATAATTAGGTCGAGAACATTAACCTGGGACTATATAATTTGGAGTTCTATACACATTTGGAATAATAAAACATGCAATTGAAGAAAGTTTCATTGCATATTTCCATCGTATGTTAAAAATCCCATGTGAAGCGGGACATTTTCGATTAATTACAGCGATAAATTTCCGGCGGGACATTTTCGGGCTGGTAAATACCCGGTAGGTATCGAAAAATACCCGCTCGGTCCTTGTATCTATAGTAACGATTGTTAAAATGTACATTTGTTATCTTGACAGGCATAAATACTGAATTTTAAAGGTCGTTGTTTCAACTTCGGAAATATTCTACCGAATTACACTGCATCAAAATGAACCTGATAATTTTTCATTCAAGCATATTGTCAGTGAAAAAACTGCATTCGGTTATTTTCATATTTTGCTAAAAGAGCCCTCCTTCTTCGGAGTCGGGCTCTTTCGACACAATATGAAAATAAACTCATGCAGTTTTTAGACAACATGCTTTCATGGAAAATTATCGGTAATTTTGAAGCACTTGTGTAATTACTCCCCATAATTTTCATTATCAAATATTTCATTCAACTGAAAAAAGGAATGAAAATAAATTATGATGTGATTTTATCAGAGATACCTGGAAAATATAACGCCCAAGTGGTAACGAAAATATATCATTCCTACGCACACATGCGCTTAGTCGATATGAACAAGAGAGTATGTGTTAAAATCCTTCCTTTTCAGTTCTTAGGCAAACTGTCACTGAAAGGGTATGTGCAGTATTTCATAATGCTTGCTGACCTAAAGAGATACATTTCAGGGTTCAATCTATATTTCAGCATGCTGTTTTTTCATAAGTACCGGATATTGAGTATTGTAGGACATGATTAATTCACATTGAGAATCGTATATATTGAATTGTTCGGTTCTTATGTAAAATCAGATAATACGGCTCCAGTTCTGCTTGAAAAATTTCTTGTATAGCCAAAACCGGCCATCAGTTTTGTAAACAAATTATAACAGGAAACTGTTGTATTTTGTGTTCCATATTGGATCAATTTGTGATTATTTTCATCGCAAATTTCAGAGTTTTGATCTAATTCTTCATTGCAAATCAGCAATTGGGATCTTTTTCCTAAGTTTGTTACCCTACACCTTGTACACAGTACCTCCCAACTTCTGCAATAATGAAGAAAAAATTCGGGGGTGTTCTTCAGATGTGTTGTAAAATGATTCAGTATACAACCTCAAACAAGAAAAAAGATACTCCTCAAAAATGAGTTCAAAAATTTGATATATTTGTTATTAGCTCGATAACACATTCTGATTAAGTCGCATTTCCTTCAACAAGAAAGTAATCCTAGCGCAGCGGTGTATATTTATAGTTTCCGAGTAAATCTGGAACTTCTCGAACTGTTTGTAAACTGATTTCCTATGAGAACACTGGTCTGAAACGAGTCGATTTAGTGCTTTGCGCAAACTTTGTAATTGATGTTATGTAAAGTACCACGAGCAGGATGTCTTGCGAGTAATTTGGCAAAGTTTACTGCAGGAATTTCTATTCCGACCGTGAAGGTATTGACATGGAAGGTACGGAAATGGGCAGGATCGTGTCCGCATATGTTCCAGATAGTTCTTACATTTACTTCATTCTATCACGTAAATTACACCATGTATAAAGTTTTATTGTCGAGCGAAGATTGTGAGAGTTAAGGAAAACAAGATAGAAAGTGATGTTTCTCTTGAGAGCGTTTAGTGTCGGAAAACAGTACCTAAAACAAGGCCACAGAAAGGTATATTTAACACATTTTCGACCAACAATATTGGGACCAAGCGCGACGAAGTTCATGCATTGTGCCTCATGGATATTCTACGAAAAACTGCGAATACTAACCAAAAACGTTGAGAAAAGTTTCATTCTTCCAATAATTATGGCGATTGCATTCTGATATTGGGCCTAAATGTTGTCACAACCCTCAAATTGATCTGAATGTATGAAAAATTATGTTTATTGCATTAGACAAAGTTGAGTTAACTTGGTTGACAACTGATAACCGAGGTTGAGAAAGTTGGAATAGAGTAGGATTTAGTGCGTCGTACCAACGTATTATCGAAAGTCAATACACGCAGCCTTTATAAAAAATACTATCATCCATGAATAAAAGAAACTTGACATGCAATTGGTGAATGAGTTGACCTTATTCACCAATCATGCCCGTGCATCTTTCTACTTGTGTCGTATGAACATTTTCTCCGTAGTTTTCTTGGGTTATTAACCTACAACAATCGAAAACATTCATAGGAGAGAAGCATGGGCGCCGCCAGTAAAAATTTCAGGGGGGGCACATTTTTTTGTGTGTGGCAATAAATTGAATAAGTATAACAACACATTAAAAAAATGTATTTACTAAATGCCTAACACTCACATGTTAACAAAAACATGAAATACATTTTGTAATATAACTGAAATATACTTATACCTGAGAAGGTATCTTTAAAAGAACTAATAAAGAATATCTATCTATGTATAATATTATATATATATATATATATATATATATATATATATATATATATATATATATATATATATATATATATATATATATATATATATATATATATATATGAACATTTTTCCAGGGGGGGGCGGCCGCCCCCCCCTTGCCCTTATGTGGCGGCGCCCATGGAGAGAAGTGTTTGGATACGTTTTGAGAATGGAAACAGATCCATTCCTCGAAATTTTGTGATGAGCAAATTTGAGGCGGATTCAAGCAACCCTTTTTCATGGGTGAGCATACTTGAAGAATATCTATGAAACGAATCATCTTTGAACAAATTCGTTCAGGTCAGTCTCAGCTATACATAAACAGTAGTGTTTTCAGAAGAATGTCGTTTTCATTGGGAATTAAAACAAAGTTATGGATATCCTTATTCATATATATTATCATTATTACCATGAAAATAATGGTTTCACCCTGTTAATCAGGACAATAAGGACATCAAAAAAAAATCTGAATTAGAATATACTCCGTTGTATGATTTTAACTAGACAGTTTGAAAAACCGCTACAAGTTTTTTTGTTATACAGTAGCTTCTTCAGGTGTGTTATGACAGTACTACTAGAAGTAGCAGTTATGCTGTCTAGTGAAAATCACAAAAATTATTGTTTTTTTTTTGGTTATCGTGAATTGCCAATTTCATCAGTCATGTGGATAAGTCTTATCGAAGAAGGACTGAGGGTGCAGTACCGTGAGTACTAGGTCTTGTTTCCATTGAGTTATGTTTTTGAGTTATTTCAAATTGGAGGTTGCAAATGCAATATCAAAATGTTGTGTTATTTCCGTAAGTTCACAATCGGTATCAGTTACGGAGACAATGAGAAAATACCAATATGGTTTCTTGTAAAATTTTCCACTAGAATAATTAATATGAAACCAGGACCAACAAGGAATTTCTGCTTTGAAGAAACTATTGTGTGGAGGTTTTGTAGTTATTGTAGTGGAAATAATACAGGAAACGGTATAAGTAATTTTATTATGCATCATAATTAAGTATCAACCAATTCTATTCCAATATAGTTGATATTGGTGAAAAATTCTTGAATCCAGAAGATGGAAGACCTGTAATGGGCAACCAAACACCTATTAAACTGATTGATTGGATTATAGTAGGAGAGCCCACGATACTAAATCGGGATTTACTCAAGCGTAATGTTATATGATGTATAACTTTTCATCGGAGGGGGGGGGGGACGGCTATAGACTTTCAAAAATGTGAAAATGTGTCCTACATATTTTTAAAAATGTACGTATGTCAATCTGATCATTTCCATGATTGGGGTGATCGTACGTAAAGGTTGAAAATGAAAAAAAAAATCTCGAGCGCGTCAGATTTCCTGAGGGGATGTTAAGTGAACCTAAAAAAAGCTCTTATATAATAATCTGACGGTTTGGATGTGACGCAGATTCGCGGTCGTTATTAGAATGTGAAAATAAAAATTCGTCATTTTGAAATACACAAGCGTGTCAGCTTCAGATATACAGGGTGAGTCATCAAGATTCCCTCGGTCTATTGCTATCAGGGGGAACAATTTTTTGAATTGATGAGTTTTTTTCGCAGTCATATCGATAAAAACTATCCTTCAAAATTATTTTCTTGCATACTGAGTGATTCAGCTGAGCGTGGACAACCAAAGTTGAATTTTTTTCAATGGAACACCCACTATATGTATACTTCATTCGATTCCACATTTTTTTACCTCTCCAAGGAATTTTTATTTTCGAATTTCCATTGCAGCGTTGCCAAGTTATTACGGAAAAACCTATTTTGCAGACAATATTTTTTTAATTCACCATCCGCACAATTACAGCAATTGAGAGGATATTTTATAGGAATAGTTAGTCAACATCACAATGATGATTTGTGGAATCTCAACTTTCGGGAACAATATATAGGGTGCTCAGTAAAACCCGTCAAGTTTTATTCATTTTCAAACAGACATAACTCAACTTTTTCAAATGGAACACCCTGTATTTTTTCATTCGTATGAAATGTTCCAACATTTCACCATATTTTTCATCAGGTATACTATACGAAAAACTGATATTTCACAAAATATATCCAATTTTATTAATTATTGTAACTCCAAAATCAATCAATCTGAACAATAACGCGTAAATTTTTTATTGATTAGGGCAGACCAAAAGATGTTCAATATGGCGACCATTTTTTGCAACATAATGCATGTTATGCCGATTCACAGTTCCATTTCTATGGAATGTCGCTTCATCAGAAAATAACACGAAATCCAAAAAATAATTTTCCTGATTGATCTTTTCTAAGCCCCATTCGACAGAATCTCTTCCTCTTAACTCATGCATCGATTGCATATGGTAAGGATGAAATTTGCTTGCTCTTATCATTCGAGACACGCTGGTTTGAGAAAATCCTAATTTCCTGCTCAGGTCTCGAGTACTCATATGGGGATTTTCAACGAGATGAAGGCAATTTAAAATGTATTTTTTTCATTTGTTACAGGGCAGGCACGTTCAAATTTCTCGTGATTGACACTGCCAGTTCTTTCAAATCTTGTTTTTAGAGCCTGAAATGCCTTTCCATCTGGTTGTCTTCTTTCGGGCTACTTCTCTTTGTAAATCCTAGATGCAAGGAGGCAGTTTCCGTCACTTTCCCCCAAAGCATGGACCATTTGCAATATATCTCCCAACACATAATTCATAATGAAAATAATTCAATATAACATGCGGAAGAAACTCCAACACAGCGTTACTGACAAATTCCGAGTTTCATTTTTTGATGTTAGTCATGGATACCTGGTTTTTGAAGAAAAAGGCAGTATAGATATTTTTTAGGATTTTAACGCATTTCTCACTGTTGAAACCGCTAATAACTACCACTGGATGGTATAAAAAATGTTAATGAACTAGCGATTAGTTTGAATATTCGAGAAACAAATTTGAGTAAGTGAACGAGTAAGAAAATGCATTTTTTGTGGTTACAACAATTACTAAAACTGGGTATAATCTGTTAAATGATAGTTTTTCGTATAGTATACTTCTGATAAAAAATGTAGTGGAATGTTAGAACATTTCATACAAATGAAAAAATACAGAGTGTTCCATTTGAAAAACTTGAATTATGTCTGTTTGAAAATGAATGAAACTTGACCGGTTTTACCGAGCACCCTATATATTGTATCCGAAAGTTTTGATACCAGAAATTATCATAGTGATGTTGACCTACTATCCCCTGAAAAAAATCCAGTCAATTGCTGTAATTGTGCGGGTGGTGAATTAAAAAAATATTGTCTGCAAAATAGGTTTTTTCGGAATAACTTGGCAACGCTGCAATGGAAATTCGAAACTAAAAATTCCTCGGAGAGGTAAAAAAATGTGGAATCGAATAACATATTCATGTACTGGGTGTTCCATTGAAAAAAATATAAATTTGGTTGTCCACGCTCGGCTGAATCACTCAGTATGCAAGAAAATAATTTTGAAAGATAGTTTTTATCGATATAACTGCGAAAAAAAATTGAGCAGTTCAAAAAATTATTGCCCCTGATAGCAATGGACCGAGGGAATCTTGTTGACTCACCCTGTATATGGTTCATCTTTACGCCCTAGACGTTGCAATCTCATAATCTGACGATTATCTGGGGGGATTCGCCGATTCTGCCAATTTGAAATTAAAATAATTTTTTTATCATTGAACCTAATTGAAAATCTCTGGAGAAAGCATGCAAATGAAAAAATGCATGCTCTTTCAGTAGAATACCTGTATTTATAAGAGAAAAATTATAAGCAATTGAATTTTTGAAATTTCGAAACGTTGGATATCCGTTGTAAACAATATCATGCCACCAACGAGTCTGTGTGATCAACCGTCATGGCATCATGGCAACAGAAACCAGAGTGGGAACGGAGTGAGAGAGCAATAAATAGAGAAAGAGTGAGAGAGAAATAGAAACGCGTAGAGGGGAATATAGGCATCACGTAGCTGCACGCATTGAACTTTATCGATGAATTTTTATTATTTCGGCTTGTGGAAATCATCAGATTATATATTTTTTGCAATTGTTGAATTATTTCCTTCAAAATAAAAATAAAATGGGCCACGATCGAGAATGTCGGGATGGCGTTTTCTTTTACAACTTTGTAGCCCTCTTCCTTCTTTAAGTCACTCTCGAATTGTCAGATTAGTGGAATATACACATTTCAGGATGTAACTAACTCACCCTACCTTAATCTGACCAGATGATTAATTTTTTATACTAATCTGATCCTTTATCCTTGAAGGGCGGCCATATATATAGGGCTCATATATGGTGGAAGTACTTGACTGGGCACAAGGTATCCCTCTGTATATTGATCTGCCGCGCTTTAGTATATCCTGAAATCCCCGCTTGGGCTCCCCTATTATTACTTCCAGCAGGTGTTATATGGGAAGAGGTACATCCTTTGAATATCGTTGATATTCTCATGAATAGAGTTACCAAAACAATTCTCAATTGAAAAATAAAAATATCATTATTGGTACTCACCATCCTCCTTGCCTGGTAAGGGTGAATCCAAATCGCGATTCCTTATCTACTGAAACTCTGATTCCAACAATCCCCAATCCTTGTGGTGTCACCACTTGGCCTCTCATCACTGCAACTCGGCTATTTGCATATAAAAAATCAGTAACGTCAAATCAAAGTAACTAATATTATCAAGTATTTCTTGGGAATTATAGGATGTAGTGATCGGAACAACTGGATATTAGTTACTAGTGCTCTTGCCACGTTCATCGTATTTTCCAACTTGAATGGATTTGATTGATGAGTACGAATTGTTTTTTTCGTTTTAGTGGAGCGATGAGCAAGTTGTTTGAAATGAGTTCAACAAATGAAAATACGACAAGAAAAAATTATGAAATATTTTTTTCATAATGTTTTTCTCATTTCAGTTATGGAACGTATAATTTTTCAATGATAAAACTTAGTTTGCATTTTTTGTGATTAATACCCATATATGCGAAAGACAAAACAGTGAATTCACTGTGTCCAAGTGGAAACTATTCATCCGAATAGCACTGTTTTGAAGATTTATGTTGTGAAAAGTATAGACAAATCACGATAAACCTCGATAAAAATAAACTGCGATCAAATTTTTATCAACTCAAGATGGAGAACAGTATTTCCAGAAAAATATCATTCATTGATTGAAATGCGCAATATCAGCAATGATAAAACTATAACTCTGGAAAATTTTCATGAAAGTAGGCGAAAAATGATTCAGTTTTCATAGCATGGTTTTCTTTTTGGAACGTGAACTGTAAGTCAGAATTATTCATGAGTCAGTTTGAACCAACCAAAATGAAATCGATTATTCAACCAATATAAGTCCCCCCAAAATAAAATTTTATGTTTTACTTGAATGACGAAACCGTATAAATGGGGGACTTGTTGAAAATAAGAGAAAAATTCATGAATTCTCTGAAACTGTTGAAGTCTACAAGGCAAAGAGTAATGCTCTGATGCAATTTATGCAATTTATTGCGCTCTTCTGTAGTTTTATGGGTATTGTCACCTACTACAATCTGAAAAAATAAAAATAATCACTAATATTGCCTACAAGAGATATTGGGAATTGTACCAGGAATTTATATGTATATATATGTATATATATGTATATATATATATATATATATATATATATGCAAGATGAATTTTCTGGGTTTTTATCCGTTTGGTATCTTCTGATTCGTTCGACGTTTCGACTTCCATTCCGAAGTCATTCTCAAGAACTGTGAGACGAATATCTGTCCATACCGTCCTGGTCAATCACTCCCCTTCCGAAGTAACCAAGCAAGACTAAGCAAAGACTTCAGTTGTCTGTTCTCCATAGAAACTGGTATTTATAATGATTCTCCTCAGTTATTATCCGACTAGGTCCGATATTATTGATGATTATATAATTATAATTACAAATATCTGTAAGATGAAAACAATTATATAAACATGATATATGTTTTAGAATACGATTTTTTCAGTGAAAGATTCACAAAAAAAAGGGGTTGTAGCGGGGGAGTTGTTTTTTGTGTGTTCAAACAGAAAATGAACTAATTGAGCCCGAATATATTGAATATATCTACATGATATGCATATTCCCATAGGATAAATCGAATAATAAAAATGGTCGGTATCCAATTGTTTCGTCACAGTACATCCATTTGCAGAACTAGTTGAATCCACGAGAAAGGTTCTTTGATTCGCAATCAACACATTTTCAATAGTTTCTCTAGTCCTAATATTCGAGGTCGAATCTAATGACCTAATCAAAAGATCTCGTCGTGGATTGCTTGATTCATTGAATTACAATTTTTGCCATTCAAAACTTGTTCATGCTCACGGTTTGAATATTTATTACCGACTTCTACTTGAATATAACTAGTGAAAAACTAATGAACAGTTCGTATTCATACAAAAAAAGCAATCACATTTTGAGTGGAATTTTGATAGAGAAACCCTTTATTAGCTTCAATGCCATTCGAAAATGTTCCTGTAACAGAGTGAAAAATACAGGTACCTCATTTGGCTTAAAATCAGTTCAAATTGTAATTCAATGAATAATGATTGATATGCATTATAATTCCATAACCATGTTGTTCGATGATTCGAACAAATCCAGTTTAATTTCCAAAGTGGATTCGGATATACAATGAAAATTTTGCATATATAAACATTTCATTGAAAAAAGTTGTTCATGCATAAATCCGGAAGCTGAAAATATAAGCTGCATTTTGTTGTGAAAATTTACAACCCCCATTTTGATAAAAAGTGCATTGTTTAAAATTTTGCTGATCGAGATTGCATGGATTATATAAAATATTTTCACAACAAAAACATGTGCTGGCATTTCGTTGTATCACTACTCAATCGTCAGTAATGATAAATCGAATAACATCCAACATCTATGATCTAAAATACGTGAGTTTGAGGTTTATCTCGTGGAAGCGATGAACTATTTGAATGAAAATTCTTGTACATACGCGACGAGTTTCATTGCCAAACTCGGAAAATACTCACCAGAACTGATGCAGTTGAACTTATGGTGCTTGAAGATATGGCATGAAACATATGAAAATAGACATGGCTCGAAAACATTGTTTCAAGTTCGATAGCTCGATTATGCAAGCTTGCCCTGTTGTACGCCAAAGATAAAACTGTCAATATGACCGGAACGATCTCAGCTTTAAATTTTGTGGGTTCGTTCTGTTTCGTAACATTGTAGGAATATATCAGAGCTGAGAGTATTGTAAGCAGAAGAATAGTGGTTTCAGAAAACTCTTCTTTGCGTATGGGTTGAACAATGGTTGAAATTCATAAAGAGGTGACGATTCAAAACCAATTCAACTGTACCAAAGACGAATCAAAGCTATACATTTTTGGGAGAACATAAAAGCTACTCAGAGCGACCGACCACTGAAAAGATTCAACATGAAGAGGATTTAGGGAACCTTGTTTCAATGTGCAGTTAATCCTCCACATTTTGATGTAGTTTTTCAGTCGATGGCACTGTTTCAGATTCATACTTTGAATATTCTACTCAATTTGAATTTGAAGAGAGGTGATATTTCAGAAAATGACAAAAGGACCCCAAACATATAATTTTCAGAAGCCGAAGCAACACCTCTGAGATAAGGTCAATCTGTAATTTCTGTTTGGAAAAACAATTCAACAATTTGACAACAAAGGTGAAAGGCTCAAAAAATTGTACAGACTCGTGGAATAAAAAAGTTTTTGGTGTAAGTAATGAAACTTCAGATCGAATATTGGGTGGGTTGCATCTATTTTAAAATTGCCAAATATTAGTGATTGTATTGTATTCATATTTGGTCAGTGATAATGCTTTTTAATCCAGTGAAGATAATTCTTTGATTATCATTGTTCCTCAAACTTTTGCTGAAAAGTATATTCTTCTTACTTCTTGAAACGGTTTTCACCTCAAAATCACAAAGCAATATTTGATTAGCCGCATTCTGATAAACACGTTATACTTCGTCTGGAATGAGTACTGGATGGAATTACTCAGTTTTGAATAATGAGGAAGGTAGAAAATTTGATAGATAAAAATTGCATAGAATCAAAAATGAAGTTATTATCCTTGCTGAGTTACTTTCAATAAGACGAACCACCATCATAGTCTATTCTACATAATAATTGCTAGATAATTAGTATACGAACGAATGAAGGGCGATTGAACATCTCATCATGAACATCTTACCGTTGTTTTGAGATCAGCTATAATCAATCGCTTCTGAAAGCAGCTAGTCATATTCGGAAAGCTAAAAGGAAAATTATGGAAGACGGCAGGGTTAAGACCATATGCAAGATTTTGAAATCTATTCGATTCCGAACTTTCGAATATCGCTTTGAGTAGAATGTTATGAAGGTATAAATCTGAAATAGAAGAATCCACTTCAAAAAACAAGACGTCGATAAGTAGTATCACTTATTTTTAGTATCTCGTTTTTGTTTGATGTTTTCATGCTGTATCTGGAAGCTTTAGGGCGGGTACTTTGGGCCTGATTAACTGTGCGCTAAAATAATCGGTGCTTAGGCTGTGCTTTCACTCTAGCAAATGACAGGATGTGGTGTCCATTCTCAGCACCGATTATTTTAACGGACTTCTAATCAGGTCGTAGAGTATCCATCCTTAGAGTGCTAACACACTTCCCAAAAAGACGTACCATGATTCAACTTCAGTACTATACAAATTATTTGAGAAGTTAAATGAACCACTGCTAGGTTTCACATTATCTATAGAAAGATTATGATTTTTTTCTGAAGGTCTGCTGTGATTTAACTTTTATTCCACAGAGAGATACTCCGATGGAGAAGTAGAAGCAAATTATTCGAATTGAGATACATTCTGTGCAAAGCGTTTTGTTGCTACTCAGGAAGACTGTTGATGGATGATGAAACTTGAGTATAATACAGTTAGTATTGCACATAGAATTAAATCACAAAAATGGCATAGAGTTCCCTCTTTAAAATTTCATCCAATTCAGACTAGAACTAAACGATTCTTTACTTCTGAAAGTGGAGTAATAACAATTCTTTCTTACCTGCACAATATTTCCTCGAGACCGCATAATAACAATAGAGTTTCCCGTTTTGCATTTTCATGAAAATAATTCACCGTTCCACGGAAGCATATTTCTGAGATTGTGTAGGGTGAATCGGTCAAAATGCAATAATGCAAAGGTCAGTAGAGGGTTTGATGGAAGAAGGTTATACAAAGGTGAGAGTGATTGGGGGTTGAATGACACGTAGACAGAGGAGGGATTTGTCGGCCGAGCCGTCATATTCAAACAGATTTTTGTAGCAACGTGTTCTGATGTGTCACATTTTGGTTTGAGATATGTTGGAACATTCTTTTACATCGAGCAAATATAGTGTCACATAATTATACTTTTTTTCCAATCATTATTGAAGTCGACGGAGGTTCACATTAGATAATGAAGAGAGGTCTGTTCAGTGATGTCACCAATATTGTATTCTACTGAGTTTATCAACGCGCATGTCTGGGCACTGATGCTTTTGGTGGAAACTGATAGCCTGTAAAATTATGAGTAAGAATTACAAACCAAAAATACATTTTTAATTCTATATTTCTTTTATTAATCATTCAAAGGAGTGCTCCTACAAAGTAAAAGGCTCGTACCGACAAGAAACGCACAATAGACCATATATTTTGATAAAGATCAAGAGACAATATTGGTGGCCAGGTTTCATACTTGTTTTGTGGCAATAGTGATATATGTTGTTAGTGTCAAGATTGTCGATGTCACCTGTCAACTGACCTATCACAATAATGTGACTTTGATCTGCCACTTGTGATGGGAGTTAAGATTGTCAATGAATTAAATAAACCGGACCCCTACACTAATCCTTATCGTCTATTGAATGCAGAAAGAACCTCCCTTTGTTCACTCAATAGGTATTCAATTAGTTACTATCTGCTCTTTGGAAGTAACGGAGTCTAAGAATGCATTTCATACATCACGGAATGTTATCGAGGTGGTTTCATTGCGACGGTTTTCCTTTTTATCCATGAATTCTGCAATGGATTCCCTACCTCCATTCCTGGATGGAAAAGTAATTTGATCAGATCACTTGAGGAAGCCAATACCTTATTGAAACCCACGTTTTAACTTTTCCAAGTCGAAAATGAAATTATATTTGTATTTTTTATGTATTGAAATGAATTGGGGTGGGGTTTGATTGAAAATTATGTGATGTTATAATGATTACCCTTTGTTGAAAAATTCTTGAAAAAGAAATCGATCGATTCATTGGAATATTTCATGGGAAAAATTTTCTGACAACTCATTGTCAATACTCCTCATCTTCGAAGATGCAGGGTAATGAAAATCAGAGTGACAGTGTACATTGTTATAGACATTTCAGGAAGTTTATATTTTGCTGAATTATAATACCATATATAATGATGTTGATGTTATGGAAGTAGATGTTGTCATTACGATGTCGCTAATGGGAGAATGGAGGTAAGAGAAGATAAAATCCTCAATATTTCTATAAGTGATCAGCTATTTTTGTGACTCTGATTTTTTTTATATGAGAGCAGTAAAGTGCTCTCATTTAATTTTAATGAGAGTGATTGCTTCAAGAATCAATTTGGTGCACAGAATCACTCACCCTCGGAATTTAGATATCAAGAAAGAGAAAAACATGAAAAGAAATAGGATTAGGCAGATACTGTCATTGTTCTTGAAACCACCCTCTGGAATCAACGATAGTACTTGAGAAACACCCTGTATATCACATGACGTATTCATAGATACATTATGCGACTCAAGTGATACAGTAAAATTTCTTGGCTGGAGTGAAACCGTATATCAACATCTTAAGGGAGATGATGTGTGGAAAATCATTGGCCGATCCTTTTCCACAGAAAATAAACTCAGACATTAAAGCGCTGAGTTCTCGGTAAAAAAAACAGGCCGAGTGCACCGCAATCCATCTTTGAGAGAGTAAAGTCGGAGCGTGCTACTTTTGAGCCGACCTACTTCTGGTTCCTGCAGAGGAAATCACTTTTTCTAGTCAATCTCATCACGCAAGGAGACGAGCCAGGACTATCCCATTTCCCGATGCTGGGAAAACACGGAATGACTGTGCTGAAATAAATGGCATCTGTTTCGTAGATGCTGAAAGTTGCATTCTGCCCATTTTATTTTGCAGCTTAATGGTACAGAAATTCTTTCTGCAATTTATAAGGAGGATTCTTGAAACGGAACGGTTTACTACTCACTATTTTGAACAGGCCACACATTTTCTGTCGAAGTCAATCGATGCTTTTGCGTCTCTTTGGAGTTGAGTAGTAGTAGTATTTGATAAAAGTAACGATAACCTTGAAATTAATCGATCATTGTTTATATACAGTTTCAGAAATATTTCTACCATCCGTCTCAAAATGATAATACATTCAATAAAACTGTCATAATATTCATGTTATTTCTATCTCTTGCTATTTTTAGACTCCCTACCCATTTTTTAAAATTTTTCTTGTGAACAATTCTCTTTTAACGATTTTCAATAGCTGGCCAACTTTGACCAATGTATTTGTTTATCTACAGTAAATATCATGTGTCTACGGTTTCTCTTCCTCATTCGATTGATCTTTTTGGTTACCATAGCATTCGTAGTTTCATTTCCAAGAATCACTTCCGGAAGTGTATATGAATAAAGATGCCAAATTGACTTGCCAAACTCGCATTCAGTACAAAGTTTTTCACCTTTGTGTTGAGAAGATATATTTTTGTTTGAAAGTTTTAATTATGATAACCATCGACTATTGATACCGTCTGAGACTTGGAAAGAATGTTCTGAATATATTTGCTTGATGTAATAGAACTTGAACTCTGTGTTTTGATACATGTAGGGGTCGAAAATAAAAAATGATGATGTACATATGGGAGAGAGCGATAGTAGAAAGAGCACGTTTACATTCATTGCAAACAAAATAGAGATGTATATCTTACAAGGTATCGTCAGTTGCATCAGAAATATTGAAAATTTTATATTCATTGGTGACGTTTTGCGACTATTAAAAAAGGAATACTTTTTTCGAAAATACAAAAAATATATAAAAAAAGGATAAATTACTTTCAGGCTTATATTTTCTGACGTATATCTGAACCTCTATATTGAAATTTGATTTCAAAATATGATTGAGTTCATTGCACCTACTACGAGTCAAATCCGACTTATACAAGGAGAAAAATGCAAAATGAGTCTGTCTTATTTGTGGAAAAACACTTGATAGTTCAAACCTGATACTTTCTCACCTTGTATTTCTTGAACGAGTACCAAAAGGACGGTGAAAATTGCGAATAGTTAAAGAGATATAATGAATGCGATGGAGTGAAACATCAAAGAGAAATCTCCTAGCGTGAATGTCTCGAGGGAAATCGATACCAGACATCACAGGAGTTTGCCTGTATCCGAATTACAATTGATCACAAAGGAAATTACTCTCTGAGGGCATATGTCTCTTCACTGATTTCAGACATCTCCAAGTCTATGATTTAGAGATTAACTGGATGAACAGCTTCGACTGAAGATTTAATCACGAGTAATGTGATTGACCAAATCGAGCTGTGTCTGCCGTTTTCAGGAATGAATCTATCAACATCAGTCATCGGTACAGCTATCATTGTTTCTTTTTGTGATATCTGGAATTCTTCGATTCAATTGAAGTCATGTAACTTTCATATGAGTTTGACAATGCAGCAATGAGCCCCTATTAGATTTTTTGACTGAAATCGTGGATATATCAATATCAATATGTAATGAAGTTTTTCTGATTCAAGATCCTGTATATAGATGAGTGTAACACGATGAATATGTCCACTAACGAAATTTTGTGTACAATATATTCGAAATATATTAGTTCACAACTCCTCAACAAGAATACGGCATACGACATCCTGATGATGGCCTTATTTTTCTGAGGAACAATATGAAAAAACATTCGCTTGAATTCTTGTTGAAACTGTTCTTGTGTGTGCTGAAGGAATTATTGTTTATTGTTTCTAGACATCGTCGGTAATTTTTTAGGTATTTCAATCTTCCACAATACGAATCAATAAAGATTCTGTACAAGTATAAAAAGACGTCTTCCCGTTTCTTCCAGATACCTGCTGCGTTGAATTGAAAACATAAAAGAATTCAAAGTCTTTTTTTCTTCAATAGTACGAAGAGTTGCTGACTAAATTTGTGTTTTCTCCTTTACGAGGAGCATATTTTGACAAAGCAGAGTTTTGAAGAAGACTAGAACTATACTATTTTGATAATAGTATGGAATCCAAATCGACTATCAGTTGTTATACCCGAAAAGAACTGAAGAAGTTATCGATATCTGGAAATTTGGGGCGATGACTATATGTGAAGAATTTATCTAAAATCTTCATTAGACATATTTTGTTCTTATGTTTCTTTGATGAGTTCTATTCCTCGTGAGTCGTGATAACTTCAGACAGTGCGGAAACACTCTCGACATGATAAGTGTAACTTTGGAGGTTCTGAAATATTCGAAATATATGCAAGGGACGATTGTCTTTCCGAGCCTGTTCGGTACCATAATGATTTTTAGAAATTTCCAAGTGGAACAGCAACATAGAGTATGTATCAATAAAATTTACCCAACCAACTCTATATCGGACCAATTCAAGACAGATGTCGATATTCAATTCTAATGGTGTTTTTCGGTTTTCGTGGAGATGATAAAGCACTCCATACCTCACAAAAGGAGATCAAGCCTTCCGAAAATTTTATATTGAAATTTGCTCCCTCGGAGAATTATTTTTGCGTCATGTTTCCAACGAAGTTTCAATGATTAATTGTTTCACCACTTTCTGTAATCAACAACAATAACACCAGCAACATCCTGATGGAAATTTGGAAACAAATTTTTCTTGAAGTATGATTCATGAAGGATATTTCGCTTAGCCAACTGTGAATAATTATATTCCTTATGCTGGACTAATGAATACTCGACAGTTATTGGATTGAACAACAATTTCGAAACGATTTCACTTCCCAGACTATCACACGACAGTCCATGCCAGTTGATTGTTTTGTAATTTTGCTTATCTTTTCGGAATCCGAAATTGAATAATCGATTGGATTGGGCGATTCGTTTCAAGACAGTCTGAAAATTGGATAGATTGGGAGGGATAGAGGCTAGTCTGTGACACGCACAATATACTGTAAATAAAAATTATAATACAGGCTCAATTATGGAATTTGCAAATCACATCGTATGTCTGTATCACTACTTTTATTCGGGTTCGAAGGCCGTCGTTTTTTGGAATTTCTTCCTAAAAAAAACGACGGCCTTCGAACCCGAATAAAAGTAGTGATACTGAAAACCTCGGCCGCGAAAGCCTCAACTATTTTGTCACATCGTATGTCTGTTCTTCATTAAATCCAACGGTTATTCCATTAGATATCAGTAATTCAAATTGAGAAGCAAGTCTTGGGATATCTATAACCACGAGACCAATATTTGAAGATGTCTGTATTTGTGAGAGAGACAGATCTTTTTCGGTTTTTCCGCACTCAGGCCTCACTGAACCGATTATGTTTCATACTATTTATGTTTTCCGTTATAACTGAGACAAATATTGGTGATAACAAATTCCTTTTATAATTGTTATCGCTGATACAAAACAAATTCTGCAGGATTCATCCAGAATGGCGATACCTTGTAAGAGTTACAACTCAGGAAGTTTAAGCATGAACAGAAAAGAATCAACATCGATAAAATAGTTCATACAAATTTCGATAAATAAACCAGGATAAAAGCTCAGTCGTTCAAGAGCCATAGATAACAGAAGCAAAACAGAAAAACTTCCGGCAATGCGGAAGTCAAAACATAATTGATAACCCTAAAGGGTCCGATTGGGTATGGCTTCGACTGAAATTAGAAGCAGGTCGAGTTGATGCAGTGTTTATGTAAAACAATGTTATATTCCCCTGGGATGTATCTCTAATCACCATTGACTAGTGTTTACTCTGGACAATTTAATAAATCGATTAAGGTTGATGATTCACTTGGGAATCATTCTGAATTATTCTCTTGACACACATCTAAAGAGCCTTCGCTTTGAATCAAAACTAATACCCAGAAACACGATAGAAATGATCTTAATACCCTGTTGGAATTTGATTCAGTTCATTTTTTTTAATGTTGTAACAATCACAGTTGACGGTCTAGAGCGTTGTTTGTTTTTACTTTGAATGAACATATGGGTTTCTTGAGGATTTTATCACTATTTCTGCTAACTATAAGATTGCATGACGATATTTGAAAACACGCCAATGTTTGAAGATATTTCCTGTTCAGAGTAAATTTTTTGAAGCAGATAGAGGAAATTCCACTCAATCAGTCATTGGATATCGTCGACCAAAGAAGTTTGAAATTCAAGGAGGAATGTTTATTTTCTTACGAACGATTTTTTCCGCAAAATGTGGTTCAAATTTCTAATGAATTCAAACACATTTGTTAATATTTTATCTGCTTTGCAGAATCACTTAGTTTTCCTACGGCTTCATCATAGAAAAAGTTAAATCCAGGCCTCGAAATACGTGCCAAGGCTTTGCACTACAATTAAAAAATATAAATACTACTTGGATGAGGATTATGCAGTACTTTCATAACACTTGTTTCAATATTTGAAGAACTTTTGGCATTTTCATGAAACTCTTGGGGAAAAAAATCGACGAATATTTCTGTAAAGTATGGAAAAGGCTTTTATTTCAGCATCATCCTCATGTTGGCATGCAGAATAGACATCTAGTAAATATATTATGATCATTTACTCCCAGCGGTAGGTTTCAAGACTCAATAAAATAATTCCCCATTTTTCACAAATAGAAAATTGATTTAGATCCTCAATATCGTAATGTGTCCTTCGACAATTGCGGAACCAGCCAAACGTTACACCCATACTCGATCCCTTAAGAGATGGGATGAAACCAAAGGATGCAGTTTTGCCAGGATCACCCTGGGCGACCCTGGGAAGCTGGATCCGAATAAATATTTGGCGATGACCAGGAAGACCCTACGTTTAACAGTGGGATTTCTGACTGGACACTGTCAACTAAGGAAGCACCTCCATATTATGGGGCTAGTGGACACACCTCTATACAGGATGTGTGAACAGAAAGATGAAACTGTCAGGCATGTCTTATGTGAATGTCTGGAGCTATCGTCGATAAGAGAGTGTGTGTTCTGTGAGTCTTGGCCTACACCTGCCGATATTGAGGAGATGTCCCCTGGTGACCTGTCCTCCTTCCTGGATAAGGCAGGGCGACTTCTTGGGAGGATGTACAATGGATCATATTGTGGCCTAAGTGCTGTGGGTCTACACTCACCCTCCCTACTCTACAGATACAGATCGTAATGTGTCATAGGATGGAGAAAAACAGTTCAAGTAAAGCAGGGTGAACTATTGGGGCCCAAAAAAATCTTATTCTTCATCAGTATCATTGGAATTTCAAAATTCTGAAATCGATTCTCTTCCAACACTATCTGTAAAATCCGCAGAAAAATTGGTGTTTTCCATGGTCAGTTTTCATGATCTTCCTGATACATGCATCTTCTTAGCTCATAGTATGCTCACGACCACCATTGACTCCGTTTTCCATGTACATACAGCCCTGATTTATCAAGTGAGGATTGAATGTAGCTACAGTAATCTTGATTCATGAAAACAATTTACTTCTGAAAATGTTTCGATTTTCACTTCGTTCTCTTTTTTTTGAACAGTAGTGATGATCATCAAAACTTCAAATATTATTTTTTTGCTTTCCTTCGAAAAAAAACAATAGATAACTTTTTGAATACTGAAAAAATGAATTGTTCTTTCAACTTTTCTCCTGAGAATTCATTTCAATATAATTGCAATCATATTGATTTAAAGATAACATTGAAAATTGTCGAAATATTGAAACAAGTTGTATGAGTATACTTCACATACCCCTAACCCAACCATCTTTTTTGGTTTCTATCCGAATGTATCAAGATGTGGATCATCGAGCTCTCATTTACACATTTGCTCCTGGGAAGATAGAGTTGACATCTGATAACCGGCTACTTGAACGATTGAGCACGACGATAATAAGTAAAACTTCGTTGGAACGGAGCGTCAGGCTATACAATATGATTTTTTTGTAACAGGCAGCACACGGACTGACAAACATACAGAGACAGAACGAACATGGGGAGATGCTGCCACTTACCGCGGTGTAAAGGAGTTCCAGAACTCGCTACAATTGGGGTTGCAGCAGCAGCAGCGACACAGGGAACACAGAAGACAGGACAATTACTAACCACACCGTAATACACTGCGCAGACCGCACGATATCGCTAGAAAATTGTGCGGTACTGCGCATGTACCACAAAGCATTTGATACGCTGCGGTATAGTTTTTGTTTTTACTATCAGTTGAAGGAGAACACCTTGATTTAATTTTTTTTTTTCAGAAAGAACAGTAAAACCCCAAGCACGATGTATGTATTTGAAAATTGAATTTTTCAATTCGAGGTCAGAGGGCTCACAGGCTCTCTTCTCAAATAGTTGGCCATGAAATATAACGTTTTGAATTGTTATTTGTTATTGACTAGTTTGATTTGATCACATGTGTGGACAGGTTTTCAAGGATTTCCCGTGTAGAGTTCTAATTTCCCGTCATTCATGTATTCATGATTCAATTCAAGTTCTACCTCATTGGAATATCTTTGTATTTTCCGTTCACTCTAGTTGTTACTGTCTGGTGCAGACAGTTTCTGTTCTTCTGGGCAATTGAACTCCAAAATTCTCCTTATGAAAAATTTTTGTCAGAATGCGTTCAGAAATAGTTAAACTTCAAACGAAAATTCTTTCATTTATTCGAAAGATGACCTGAATCAACCATGGTGACTATCTATAAATATAGACTATAGAAAAGTTCAAAATATGTTTTGTTGACTCAATGACTTTTCAACTCCACGGATATGAAATTGCATTGCAACAAAATGAGCACGTCTCGGAGAAGAAGACTCAATTCTTAAGAAAAAAAAAATACATTTCAGCTTTTTCATAAGCGACAATTAGGTTTCTATTGAGAGGCATGACATTTATCGGACAAAAATATTAGATACTATTTAAAATTAGTCAATGATCTCTCAAGTAAAAATATGAGCATATTTCTACATGAATCATAATCATCTTATTATCCAACCAAAATCTGAAGAGTGGATATATATATATATATATATCCTCCATGTTTACTTTTTCGAAGATATTATCGGAACCTTTACTGAACTCATGCGCTGATAGAGTGACAGTTTTTCAATATTTTTGAATTCGGTTCAACACTCGGTGGTTAATAAATATGCAATCAGTTGAGGAACTGATAGAGATGATGGAAAAATGAAAAAATTCTCGAAACAGATTTTTCCGAGACTTGGAAAAACAAGTATTTCAATAAAGTGCACTTGCATTTCAAACATTCGATTTGTAATATCAACTTCTGAGCAACAAAAAACCATGATATGAGTAAAAGAAATTTGAAATAGGCAAGCACTGTAAGGATAAGGATATATTAGTAGTCAATTTATGATGCAATTGGTGATATTGGTCTCCTAGTTGTAAAATGAATTCATTGTCAGTATCAAGTCATCATGTGATAATATGAATTGCGCTTACGAAGTCACATAACTTTTTTGTTTGCCTCTATGGATATTATATGGTATGCACACTTGCATGCATTGTTGATATTGAAATTCTGTGAATTGAAAAAAATCATTTTGAATTCATCAAGAACAACTCCACCGCAGCATATCAATTCAAATTCGGACGGACATTTTGCTAATACACATTCATTCTGCTCCTCTCTCAGTCTGTGACGAGACAATATGACGAGTACACAAAAATAAAAATTCATATGAAAATAAAAAAAATCATCTACGGACAATGACAGACACAAGTTAGGCAGGTTATCTATCTGAAAACTAAGATGATCCATTTGAATTTTGAAAATTCAATAGACTCACTGGTCAATGAAGAAACTGGGGACAATGCAATATTTTTTCCGTGAATTTTCAAAACTGTATGGAAAAAAGGAAGAGAGAATATGAATAATGACCCCGTAGTTTGCACTTTAGAATATATTCAATATTTTTTATACATCTACAATAAAATCAGATATGATAAGAGCTTAAATCGTGGGTTGGATATGTTAATCATTTGGTTTGTATCGTTATAACAAACCGTCACCAAAGGGTTAGGGGGTCGAAGGAGCAGCATTGCTACTTTGCCTTTGAGAAGGGTGCAAGACGTGTATATCTATCTACCATTTTGAAAGAAAACTAGATCAATAACGAAGGGGGATGGATTACTCTCAATGAACATCCATGAATGGATTATAGAATATATCTCGTATACATTTTTGGTAATATCATGACCAGAACAATTCCAATTTTAGGGATGTTTTCGACATGTTGGCTGTATGCAAGACAAAGAGAGCTAAGAAGTCCAAAACAGGTTTGGGGTGGTCATACCATTGTTTGAAAAACTGAATCGGAATAAATTCTGGCCATAAAATACGACAAACACTGCATATGTATTCTGTCGAGATTCTTGTGCAGACACCTACAAGTGAACAGGAAGGAAAATACTTATGCAATAATTGTATTGATGAGCTGCTTGTGATTTCATATAGAAACCCAAATTTGCGTTAGTTTGATTATACTCATTTTGCACTCCTAAATAGTATGCCCTATGTCTTCTCGACGGTCTCACTATAAAGTTATTGTGAGCATACTGAAGAAAATTGAATTTTATTGAAATTTTTGTAAGTCAGCTTGTATCAGTATGGCTGCATAAATGTTGTAACTTGTTGTTTTTTGTATGAAATATAGACTACAAACCCATAAAATTATTACAGAGGGTCAGGTGACTCAGCTTGAATCATGATCAGAATGACGCCCCCAATTTTCCACCTGGAATTGGAAAGTTAGTTGAACATTCTTGAACCCTTTTCTTCAAAATGATAGATCCTGAGATATTGATCACGAAGAATGACAGTGAGGAAAACAATACATTTTTTCGAAAAATATCATGATTCCCATTTTCATTATTTTCGATAGGATAGGAAATGAGTTTTTTTGTAGTAAGTTTTTCAAGATCGATCATTTTGATCATGAGAATATTTGGTCGTGAATTCCCATTTCTGAGTGATAAATCAAGTTTTTCCGTGTATGGAGAAGACGGAACCGCTAGAAATTCACGACATAGTGCTGGAAGTTATTATTCCATATAGCAGTACGATTCTGAACATGATTAATGACGGACCATTTGCTGAACTTTGACAAAAGGAACGCGTCTGTTAAAAAAATCATTAAACGAAAAAACACAAATTTTTGTTTTTACACAAAGTACCTCGAGGCACGTTATTTTTTTTTAGATAAAGATTTGTTCTGGCTCAAAGAATTTTTTCTTCAGAGGGCACACTCCAAAAAATCTATTACTGTCGCTCTGTTTATGGATGTAATTTGTTCCCCTTCCATTTATTTGCCAGGAGAGTACCTAAGTGTTGTCTTATGGACAATCTACTATCAATCTCTTTTGATAGTAGGGAAAGATTGTTTCGAACAATACTTTTTTTTGATATTATCATAATGATAACTACTGTATTCAGTGAAACGTTTTTCTCTAAATCTTAGGGGTCATGAAGATGTAATAAATGCAATGTTCAATAGAATAGCAGTTTTGAATAATGGACATGAATCTTTCGGTTGTGATTTCGCCTACCTTGTGTCCGCCACGTCATACCAATACATACCTAGAACTAGTGATAACAAATTTATCGTAAAACTTCGTTTTTCGAAAAATAGGAGCCACGACAAAAGAGGCCTATCCTAGGATTGTCCGCATAGTGAGCGACAGCTCGGGCTGGGATCTGGGTTTAGACGTACACAGGGATGTTCAGACAAGACACAATGATGTCCCGAGGCGCGGAGCCCCGGGGGGATGGTTTTTGGTATACGGGGAGGGGGAGAAGAGCTCCGCTAGAGGAGTGCGTTGCCCGAGCAAGAGTCAGAGAGGCAGAGCGAGTTCCCCGATCTCCGCTCTAACGCTCAAACGTGCAGAGCTGAAGTCCTGTGAACGCGATGGAAGATCGCACAGCGGTTCTATCATGGTACCTCCACCTGGAGAAATCAGTGCGAAAAATTGCCGGTGCTGGAGTAATTGATAAAATATTTTATAAAGCTGTTTGCTCAAAAGAGTTGATTTTTACATTGATTTTTACATTGATACATATTCGAACTGTTTTTTTCTGGGAGTTTTGTTTTAATAAGGTGCATTGGCTGTCAAAAAAAATCAAGTTCACATCACATCTAATATCCACAAACATTATTCTGTTTCAGTTTTGGATTCAGAGAGACACCACCACAAAATATTCAGTAAATTTTGCTTTTTCATAGAATTGCATCTACGTATCCAGGCAAGTATACCAATTTGCCCTATGATATTATGAGATTAGCTTCTTCTTTATTTCCAGAGAAACCCAATGAGTTGATTTTAGGTAACTCAGCAATAAGAACACAGGTATGAACCAGTATGACGATATTTTTTTATTGCAGTAATGTTCATACATTTCAGTAATTTTTTTAATCATGAAGAAATAAACAGCGTGTTATCTTCTATTTTAAAATAATATTCCAGCAGTTGGAACCCTACTATTTCACAGAAAACAATAAAATTTCTTTCATACCAATGGAGTTTGAATTATTTGTGTCATGGAAAAGCAAACATTACCTTCAGTGATAATAAAGAGATGAATTGATGGTATATTGGGATTGGAAATGTGCAAACTCTGAATTCTTTACCCGCATCATGCATAAAGAGCTACTTGGCAGTCAACAGAACTTACTGAAAATATTTCAGTAGAGAGAAAATGCAATATCTGAAAAAGAATGACATTTTGAAGTTCATTATTTTGTGGTGGATCAATATTTGTTCCGTAGTTTTCTGGGTGTAACCTACCACAGTCTGAAAAAATAAGAAATAATCTCGATTACGAAGATTGCCTCCAAGAGATATTTGCATATGAACAAGAATTTGCGTATAAGTTTTGAAAACGGATTTTATAGGTAAAATTTGAGATATACGAGAAGTTGCTGACAACTTCTCGGGGTAGATTGAAAATCTGCCCTTCTACACTTGTATAGATTCCAATATTAATTCTTATTTTTTCATATTGTGGCAGGTTACAAACCCAAAAGACTACGGAAAAAAGAATGGTAAAAATCCGTTAATAGGGCTCCGTCTCAAAAATAAAAAAAATTTGGTGGAAGTATTTTGGCCTCCTGAACAAAAAATTCAAATGAAATCTTAGGGGCTCTCACCTAGTTTCGGAGATACGGCCCCCCAAAGACAGGAAATCGGGCTTTTACGCCTATGTTTGTTTCTGAGTCAATTCCGATCGAAATTCCTTCTTTCTATCACCACAATATACACATTCTATACCACCTTCTTAATCACTTTCCGACAGGATTATAAGCATTTTTCACAACAGAACTCTGAAATGTAAATCGTCATAGAAATTCGAGGTTAGTAAAACAGCGATGCGATGCGCGTTCTACCGTTTTGCTAACCTCAAATTCTTCTGACGATTTACATTTCAGAGTTTTGCAGTGAAAAATTTAAATATGCTTATAATTCTGTTCGAAAGTGATGAAGAAGGATATATAGTATGTGTATATTGTGGTGATAGAAAGAAGGAATTCCGAGCGGAATTAGTTGAGAAGAAAACATAGGCGTAAAACCCCGATTGCCTGTCTTTAAGGGGCCGTATCTCCGAAACTAGGTGAGAGCCCCAAAATTTTGACTTGAATTTTCCGTTCAGGATGCCAAAATACGTAAGTTCCACCAAAAATGTTTTATTTTTGAGGCGGAGCCCGATTAACGGTTTTATCCAAAGAATGACATATTTAGAATATCGTATTAACATTCATCTTCTCTTGATTCTGAAACTTTAATTTCTTTTTTCTTCCAAAAATAAATTTGTGTTCAAAGAAACAGCCGTTAACGTTGTACAAATTCTCATCAGGAACGATATTTATCTATATTTTTCTTTTTTATTTCAATAAAACTGAATTGCTCCATCGGCGTAACATCTCCAGACCGCCTTTTGAACCAATTCTTTTTCCGGTGGAGGTACCATAATACGTCACTCGATATAAAGCTCATCAAATTGTTCAATTATCTCACTCACCTCTCCGTATATTCATCCATATGCGCGTACGACTGCACGGAGTTTTCTTCTATAAGAAATTTCACTCGCTGATAGAAAGACGCTGTCACCGAAGGGGGTTGCTTTCTCAGGAGAACCTCAACTGGGTCGTTACTAGAGATGCACATTATGTGATCCGAGCAACTGGGATGGGAACAGCACTCGCTGTCGGAGCAGTCAATCATGCCATCTGTGGATCAAGGAAAATTCGTTGAATATGCATGGAAACGAACATCGGTTCATATTTGAAACATTTGCCGGACAAAATAATTTTAATGTGCTGTGACGAAAATCAACCAGATCTTAATCAAAAGAGCTAAGGGTCAACAACCACCTAAGGCGTTGACGTTATTTCGTTCGTTGGGAGTGAAGACATCTGGTATTGTTTATAGATAGATATATTGTATTTTTTAGTGATGGCTGATTGCAGTAAACAAATTTTTGTCAATGAACAGCAGAAGGAAATGTTGTTTGAATTTATAGAAAATAAATTTCTTTTGAAACAACCACTAAAACTAACCAATAAAGTAAGGAAGAAAATTATTGCTGATCGATTGGAAGAGTTGGCCACCCACCTTCATAAAATCGGGGAAGTTACAGGTGAAACCCATAAGGATGCAAATACTGGGAAAAAGTTAATCAGGATACAACTTTTTTTTATAAAAATATGAAACCGGTACAGGAGGAGGTCTTCCATTACCAGAAACATCTGAATACGAAGCAAAAATTAGAGAAATGTGAAATGTCAAGTTTCATTTGAAATTTTTGACGAACCCGAAGTTCAAGATAAAAATGAAGAATCTATAATAGATCGTGGAAGCGTGCCGGGCCCTTCAAAAGTGCCAAATATTCAGACACCCTCAGTGAAAGGTGCCACAAATTCCAAAATATTAACTGAAACATTACAAGATTTTTCAAGAAATATAATTAAAACTGGGCTAAAAAGAGAATATTACAAAGAACGAATTGAAATTTCAGAAGAAAATACTCGAATTAAACAAGAAAAACTACAAGTTAAAAAAGAAGACGTTGTAGTTGAAAGAGAAATAGAAGCTACATTAAAACTGATTGCTCAGAGGCTTAGCCCATCTCATAATCGGAAATAATTACTTTTTTGTTTCAACAGTGATTTTTATGTCTGTATTGTTTGGATGTTATTTTTAACTTAAAACGAGAATGTGACTTAATTTTTGTAATGTTATTGAGTTATTTAATAAAGTTAAACAAGAATGATATACGTATGTTACTTTTTTATTCACTTTTTCACCGAGTCGTTAGTTTACTATAAGCTTAACAAAATGAACATAAAGTTTCTATTTATGTTGTATTATTTATTAGTTATATATAGGTGTTACGAATGAAAAATATTCCAAAATATTTTATTTTTCATTTATTGCTACACCTTAAAAAAATATCTTTGGTGATTACAAGTAATGTAACTTACACCCAACTCAATAGATTAGAAACGAAAATATATTGAAAATAGTCTATATATATCTGACATCATGCATACCGGGTGTTTCATTGGTAAACAGATAAACGGTCACTGTGGCTAGAGGACACCAAGATCTAAAAACTGGTTAAAATTATATCTGGACATATTCAATCACTCTCACGAATAGCATCAATTTTTTCACTAAAAGATTTTTAACCAACGATTTTTTTTAGATTCAAAGTTGTCTTTTCTAATTTGCTACCAGTTTATTTCTCAATGATCTAAATGAAACATCCCAAAATCAACATTATTAATTTCTTCAGTTTGTGTTCTATACAAAAATAATGCAAGACTGCACAAGCATTTATTATTGATGATTTCGAGGGTTTGCAATGGAGTACCCTGTGTTTTAATAAACACCGAAAGACGTTGTTTAATAGAAAATACGCGGAGAAGGCATCGTTTATTCCAAGAACAACCCATTGATTCTCTGTACTTGGATCGAGTGGGTCAAACCACAACTAACAAACTATAAAAATGACCTCGGATTTGAATTTTCAACCCATATTTTGTATTCGAAGTACAATTTCTTCAGAATCTACCATTGAAAGAAGACTTACCTAATTTCTTTCAAACTTCCAAATAACTTACAGAAAATAATATATTATTTTAAACTGCTTCTCGCACTAGAGATGTGTTGTAATTGGTGGCGAGATAATTTTTTCTTATTGATTGTATCGAAAGCTTAAGGTATGAAAAATCGGTCATCAGCTCGTCGATTATACAGTACCTATTCTGCATTTGTAGATTCTATAGTTTTCTCTTATCCATTCAATTTTGTTGAATAGTTTATAGAGACATTGTTTATAGAGATATAGTTACCAATGTCTGTGTGAAAAGCATTTGACGCGTTTTGTAAATAGAAGAAAATTTCCTTACTTTTTTTTTAATCGGCATAGTACTTTCAGAAAATATTGTGAGAATCATGGGAAATGAAAAAGCAGGATGATATTATCAGCTATTTCTCAGCACGTAATTCATCAGGAATCAATTGAAAATTGACCGTTGGTCAAAATCTAGAAATGAAAAAGAACAGAAAAAGCAGGAAGGCATCTTAAACGACAATTTTGATGTTTCCCAATGTCTGAAGTTGATTGATGACATATGAGATGAATAGTAACAACCTGCTGATGTTGATAATGAGTTTATATCAATATAACTTTTGGAAAAAAAAATTTCTATAAACAACCAGTGATTATATGAATTTTGAATAATCATTCCTTCCGTTAGATATATAGAAATCGAACAAATTTAGACCCAGCATGAACTCACACGTATTTTGGAAAAAAATAGGAATTCTTCAAAATGAGCAACTCACCGTTATCGTTATCCAAGTCATCCTGACATTCTTGTTCCAAGGAAATACTGCAATCGGAGCCAGCCCAACCTTGTATACACACGCATTTGTAGAGACCTTCTTCTAGAGTACATTGTCCATGACCTGAACAACCATTCTCACATCCAGCTGTGAAATCATTTTCGTAAGTCAGTGTATAAAAATTGGAGCTGCAATTCAGATTCACAATTTACTGAACTGATTTTTAACTTTCCTCAATTTCTCATAGAGTGGTGATACACTTCATTAATGTTCAAAGTAGGTCAAAGTTCCTCGAAATTTATATTCGAAATTTGTTTATCAGTGTTTTGGTTGTATATTGTTTCTATAATTTCGAATAATGTTCAGTTCCTGTTTTGAATTCTATCATGAGATATGAGTGTTTTATTTCACTATATCATAATCCAACTCACAATTCATAGAAATAATCAGATATTGGTCTGCTCCCAGAAGTCATGCAACGTTTGGAAACTGATCATGCATATTTCGCAGAAGGATTAGTTAATATTAATTATAATATGACCTTTTCCTAGAAATCATTTACCCAAACACCAAACTGAAATACTTGCAAGTGTAATCAGTTTGGTTGTAGGGTAATTGATATGTAGAGAAAGTTCAATCTTTCACACCAAAGGTTCCAATCTCACTCTCTTGGATTATGATATGTATTGATATCGAAGTACAGGGTTGAAATTATTGTAGTACCATAACACGCCTCAAAAAGCTATTGTACAGTGAAACATGAGTTGCGATTTTGTGAACTATCTAGTGAAAATCATATAAGTTTTTTATTATGTTTTGATGGATTCTCATCAAGTATCTTCCACCTCAATCAGTTATTTAATAATGAATCCCAAACGCATCTTTGTAATAATAGTAGAACAGATCATTTCTCGCATTAGCAATAGTGGTACACTCTCGGTCCTGAATATTTATGTCCCAGAAAAAAATCTGCTCGAAAGTTTACGGAAACGTCGGTTGCTAATAGAATATTAATTATAACAAACCACCTAGGGCGAAATTTGACGTGGTTCGAGGAAAAATCGAGTTAAGAAGTTTTCGTTAAAAGTTTCTTGGCGAGGGAAAATCTCGGAAAGTTAATTGAAGTAGGGCCACGTCAATAGTGAATTCAAAGAAAGAGATAAGTCGTGTGCTCATTAGTATTTGATGTTACAATACTGAATATAGCAGCGCTAAAAGAGCGACTTTGTGGGAACTTTGCCATAATTGAATGTTATTGATGAGGGGAAGCACAAATAGTATCATCGAGATAAGAACATTTTTGGAGTGAAAGCGAGTTGGAAATAGCATGTCGGAATTCAAGAAGAATGATCTTGTGTAGATGAGCCTTAGGGGAATCTTTTGGAAAGTACATATGAAAAACAAATTATAAAAGAATTTTGCATATCCTGAACAGTTCAATTTGTAGTCGCTTTCATTGATGATCCCTGTCTGATCAGTTGAAGCATTCGTTACCTATCGTCAAAAAAGCCCAATTTCGATAGGAAACATTGTTGTCCCATTGACCTCTAGATGAACGGAAAGTTTTGGATTTATGATATGCAAGGATACAACAATTCATGTATAACTGAGAGTTTAATAAAGGTTTGAGAAAGATGAGAAGTATTTTTTCCATCCAATGAGTGTAGATCATACATTCAATAGCTGTACTGTTTTATCTATTTATTCCAATATTATTTAGCAATTGATTGAAAGCCAAAGGCAAGGCGGTGAGGTTTGCATCAACTGTCTAAACACTGATGGCTCCTCAGCATGATGAGTTCACTAACTTCTTGCAAGACGGGTTCAGAGCATTCCTAGTACTGAAGGCCTCTTAAGAAATGCCTACTATCGTCAACTATATGCGGTCTCAGCCTATATTTATCTTCAAAACGAAGCGCTATAAGTATGTTGTATGCTATTGCTTCAGGAACCAATATGTTTGGATCAGATACCTGTACTGTATTATGCTTCGGAGGATATAGAATATGAATCAGTGAGAACATCAATACATATCAACAGGCAGATACAATCTGATTGATTTAATGTAGTCCTCAAACATCGTGGTAAGGTGCTATACATCGTGGTAAGGTGCTATACGTCGTGGTAAGGTGCTATACATCGTGTACCCGGTATTCTGTATACCGAGTATTTCAAATTCGGCTCTCATCATATGAAAGAAAGTTCAATTGATTGTGTTAGATACAATTTCGAAAATTGTTTTGATTTTTTCCTGGCTCCATTTGATCAAATATTCCGAGAAAATATGCAGATTTTTTTTGCAATTTTTACTGTGCCACATGATATTGGATGCAGATTTTTAACTCGACGTTTCATCTCTCAACCAAGATCAACAATTTTTCCTCCGTAATGCCATATTGAATTTCAGCTGGTTTTGATTTTCCACCTTCTATCCTTTCTGTGGTTTATGTCAGGTTACCCTTGTGTGTCTAATATTTTGAAATATCAGCAGTGAGCTTCGATTCTTTTCTTCGCAACATGTTGGTAATCTCATTCATCAATTTTCAAGAAAAATACCATTCTCACCAATGGAGACATAATAATTATATATTATAAAACATTTCGAAGGCGTAACAAACAAACAATTTTTATTTGGATCCCAACATTTAACAGTAAAATTCCAGAGAATTGATTCCCACTCATGCGGCGACAAACTGAGTATTTTAGGTTGCTCAAAGATAGAGAATCATTCCGGCAATTAGAAGGTTGTGGGTCCGATTCCGACCGAGAAAGTTGATTGTTTTTTAAATTTTGAATTGTCCGAATGCCGCTGATATTTCACTGGATTTTCATTTATACAGACACCAAACATCTATTGGGATAGTGATGATGCTTTCCATCTACACAGGAGTCACCATTCAAAACGAAACAGACGAAATATCTGATTCAACTTTCTTTTCAAAAATAATGGGTAGTACACGTAATTAATTTGGTCAAGAGAAAGGTTTTTCGATAAAATTTTTAACACTACAACTATTATCCTCTAGGAAGGGTGGGACCAACCCTTACCATTTCAAATTGAACAGGGGGTAGAGTGAAACCTTCTCCCTCTAATTATTTGTCTTACAATGATGAAATGTGATACAAAACGTTCCTAATTATTTACAGAGATGTTCAAAGTGACCACCACCGACTTCCATGCAATGATAAAGGTGTGAATCAAATTTTTCATGAATTGCCTGTAATATGTCGAGTGTTATCAGCCGGCATTTATAAATATGTATAATTTGTATTACATTTCATCATTACTATTTTGTTAGTTGAATAATCAGAATAGAGAAACCATTAAACAATTAGATTTTTATCTTGGAAACTATCTGGCCGAATTTCACGATTCAGATGTCATTCGAAAGACGATTAAATGTCCTTTTAAAAGATGTATCACTTGACCCCTCGTTCCATTCGAAATAGTAAGGATTGGCCCCACCCTTCCTACAGAGTTCGAGTTGCAGTGTTGAAAATCATATATCGCCTGTTTCGTTTTGAATGATGATCCCTGTATATTCCATAAATCACACCATAAAAAAGCCATACTCACGCAAAGTGCAGTGCCTTCCGTTCCAGCCTTGCGAGCAGACACAGGTCCCGTTGCGGCACTGGCCGTGCTCTTGACACCGCACGTCACAGGGCAGTTGTTCGCACCGCGATCCCGTCCAACCGGGATCACACCGACATTTTCCCGTGTCGCACTGACCGTGTGGGCCGCAGTCCAAATTACACAGCGCTGAAACAATGGCAGGGGATTATTTATGATTCTTTCGGTTGTCGCCTTCTCCGGATTTTAACTACATGAGGAAAACGTTTTTACGTTGGAGGGAGGAGAAATCATCAGATCGGTATCAGGCGCAGATGTTGCGGGATTCTGTCATCTTACCGAATTATGGTGTGAGCATTAATCTATTCTTCTGTTTTACATCGTATATAATGGGTGCAATGAGCTACCATCTGAGTTTTTACAGAAATGAGTGAAGTCATTGAATTCATGATTGGGCACAACAGATGTAATACTCGAAATAGCTTGCAATCATTCATTGGTAGGAATAACAAGGAATCGTCAAATAAGTGCGAAGAAGATTTATGAAAGATGATAAAAAATGATGATGGAAATGATCTCCCCATAATGTCCTCATACCAGCTCGAGAAACGAAAATTCAAAGAAACATTCACGTCAATGAAATTAACGATGACAGAGTACAAAATTTCCACCCCTTTGTTGTGAACTTGGAGACCTGTCGAACCTCTCTTGCTCAGGGATATTTTTTTAATAGAACAGCTGAGCTTTGGAACTCCTTGCCGAGGGAGGTTTTTCCTGAGACTCACAAACTTCAGAGTGACTGTTAATTCGTAACTCCTGTCCCTTGATTCACGTGGTGTTCTTTGAACATTACAAGGCTTTCATTTCGTGTGGATCTGCATAAAAAATACTTTCTTCGTTTTCTGTAGAAAGTTTGGTTCTTTGCATATTGAAGTAGATACATTTCACCGAGAAGCCGTTGAGTATTCGAAGAAAGAAATTCGAATAAAAAAGAACATGACTCAAACTGGGGCTCAACTTACAATTGAATTAAATAATACTTAGGTCTGGAGACTGGATTCTTGGATTGTAACAAATATGTCGAAAGCGAGATCAACATCTATCGAACGTCGGTGACAATAAGAGAAAAATAATAAAGGAGAGTGAAGTATTCGATAGTTATTTTTGTTCCAAAGGAATGAAGTAGATATTTATGCCTCGAGGGCAACTATGTTACAAAGACGAAGGCCTCTGGACCGAGGGTTTGTAATTCGTTCGGGGGTATATACATCAATTTATACCTGCGGTGCATACCGACTTTTGTGTCATACTAGTTCGTTATTGCATCAAAATATAAATTTTGCAAACAAAAATCATTAATTTCTCTCGATTGTAACTAGATACTACGGTTGCTATGGAAATACCCGAAGAATTGAAATGTTAAAATGCTGAAAATGTTGTTTCTTTATAGCCCATTGGGGGGGGGGGGGAGGGGGAGCATGAAGTGGACTATGATGAATACAATTCGAAAACTGTTTCACGTCATCGATGACGAAATAAAATCAATACAGTGGCACCAATCTATTGATGGAGATGCATGCGATTATATGCATTGAAATTTAAATCTGGCGTCTATTGTTCCTAGTAATTTAGTTGGCAGTACTTTCGATGTTGCCGTACTGCATTTGAAATTTGAGAGTGATCAATTGACAATTGTTATTCAAAAGTGCCAGTTCTGTGTTTACGACTTATTGGATATTGTAATCTAAAACTGTGTACTTTTCGATCATCAAGTATCAGTCCCAAGATATTCGCGGAAATGCCAAGATACGTAAATGAGTGCTGCAAAGAATTTGTGGCATCTATCAATGGTTATTTTGAAAGGAAACAGGAAACAGAAGGTGTGTATGGATGGAGAGAGCTCTGAAAGTCGCCTTCTGAAATCCGGAGTACCACAAGGTTCCATCCTTGGACCTCTCTTATTTTCCATATACACTTCTCGTCTCATAGATTCCCTTCGCAGCTGTAGAGTGCACTTATATGCAGATGAGACTCAGTTGTACCACAGCTTTTCTATTCAAGAGAGGCAAACTGCATGTGAGCTGATCAATGGAGATCTTGAAGCCTTCATTAAAACCACTACTGATCATTGTCTCATTATCAATCCAGGGAAATCAAAGGTTATGCTGTTTGGGTCTCGAAGAAATCGGCAAATAGTATCTGATGCTATGAAGATCACTATCGGAAATGAAACACTCACAATAGTCGAAGAGGCAAGAAATCTGGGTGTCTTGGTTGATGATGGGTTGCGTTTTGAAAGTCATATAAATCGACTCTTACAACGTGCCTACTTATCACTCAAAATCATTTACGACAACAGACATTTTCTCCCTTTTCATATTAAAAAAACTTTATGTGATTCCTTGATACTCTCTATATTCAATTATGCAGATGTTCTCTATGGACCTAATCTCACCATAGAATACCGAAAAAAAAAATTCAAAAAGTCCAGAACTGCTGTCTAAGATTATTATTTGGTGTAAGAAGAAGACAAAGAATAACTCATAAGCTCCAAGAAATTGAATGGCTGAATATGAATAATAGAAGGGTGTTTCATTCCGTGGTGCTTTTTCATAAAATAATAGTTACTAAAAAGCCCTCTTACTTGCACAAAAAAGTCAGATTCAGAACAGATATCCATAACCTAAACATAAGACACAAAGGACTGACAAAATAGTTGAGGCTTTCGCGGCCAAGGTTTTCAGTATCACTACTTTTATTCGGGTTTGAAGGCCGTCGTTTTTTGGAATTTCTTCGTTTTTAAGAAATTCCAAAAAACGACGGCCTTCAAACCCGAATAAAAGTAGTGATACTGAACACAAAGGACTGTTGACAATACCTACTTTCAAAACAGAATTCTTCCGTCGATCATTCAGTTATCATCTTTCTCATCTTTACAATCAGGTTCCACCAGAAATAAAAAAACTTTCAAGTTTTCAGGCATTCAAGGCTCCCTACAGAAATATATTAATGTTATCTCAAACAATTTGATTTTTCCCCCAAACTAAGATGGCTTATTATATGTCGATCAAAAGAAGAAGAAAAATTATTATTATAATTATGTTATGTAAAATTAATATGTTCAAAACACCGACGAAAATTAAAAATTCCTTTCGTTACAGAACTATATGCAGGTCTATTAGGGTTAAGTGGAAGAACAAGTCTTATGATGTTTCATCATAAGAACTGAACTTCGCCCTTTGTTTTCAATTGTTGTTCTTATCAATGAATATTTTGTATAATATCACTGAAAACAATAAAGACGCTTATTATTATTATTATTATAAAGAGAACGAGAAAATAGTAACCCATTGCTTCAACGGCTGTTAGAGAGGCAAATTAAGAATAACATAGAAAATTGTATTCGTAATCTACCGTCAATTCTAGCGTGTAGCAACTGACTTAGAGGAAAGTATATAGAATAAAGATACCGAAGCTTTTGAATCGCCTCGAATGCCTAAAACCAAGTGGCTCATGAATGCTGCAGTACTGGATACGAGTGTTATCGGTATCAAAATTAATATCATGTATAAGCGTAGTGAGTATTTGGTTTTTGAGAACAGGAAAATCTCGATTCTTCGACATTGGCTTCTATTGAAAAAACTACTCGAAGAACTGTTTCATAAATGAACTTCCATATTTTAATGAATAATACACACACACGTAGTTTGGTACCATACTTCTTTTATAGTAAATACACCACTTGCATTATAATCTGATATTCCATAATTAAATCTGGATAAAGTGTACTTCAAAATTTGATCACGCTCCTGATGACATGCGGCATTTTTTAAATTGTACAAACTTTATATAATGATGAACTAGTATGACATAGATAGTATATTGTTCACAAGGTAGAAAATGCCTTATACTCTTGGACTCTGTTTTGCTAAGTCTCGTCTTGCGCCTCGACTAAGCAATCTTCACAGTCGAGGAATGTTTGTCCTACGGGGTAAACATACTTTTTTCCGCAAATCGTTCAAAATTTGACAGATATTAATTGATTTTGAAAAAATCGCGAATAATTTAACCCACAAATAAATGTTGCTTTGAAATCCGTAATAAATTACTTGAGTCACTATGGAAACTATTTTCAATCACTTATGTAAGACACTAGCAACTGTGAAAATAGTTATTTATAATATAAGTGCTAGGAGTGATATTTTATTTTGTGGGAAGGGAAGTTTGGGACACGACGCCGAAGGCGGAGTATTCCATCCCTTCAAACACAATGAAATCACATTTAGCAGGTATATCATACACTATTTTTCCTACAAATACCATTAATTGATAAAATAATAGCCTCGATATTATCAGTTTTGAATCCAATTTTATCTAATCTATTCTTAAAATAAGTTGCCAAGATAATCAAAAACAGAATTTGTTGATTTGTCTTTGTTGACAACTAACGTCAATAAATCACGAATTACTCTTTCTTGTTTCTTCGTTCCTCGATGGAAGGTGATCCAGAAAATGAATTTCTACCACCGTAAATTGAATGAGCTGCCAATAAAGCTGCTTTTGAATTATTGCCTAGTAAGAGAAAGCGACAGTACGAGTTTTCATACGATCGTTTCTTGAAATGGTGTGATCAGAAAAATGTCAGTAGCAAGGAGGCCAGTTAAAAAGTGCCTCTCGCATACTTTGAAGAAAAGTCCAAAATATGGAAATCGTCAACGCTTTGGTCGAATTACCCTATGTTGAAGTCGATAATGAACATAAATAATCATGACATAAGAAGATATTACAAGTTTGTGGCTGTTTTGAAGCGAAAGGGTGGAGGATATCGACCGAAAAAGTCAAAGGTATTGACAAGGGAACAGATCGACAAATATCTCGCAGAAGCCCCGGAAGAAATATATCTAACGCAAAAAGTTGTTACGACTTAGTGTTTTTGGAGCCTGTCGTCGGGAAGAACTGCGATTTGACATTAGGTAATATAGAGGATTCCGGAACTTCACTAGTTGTGCATATACCAGACACAAAAACTAATGTGCCACGCACCTTTGTTGTAAGCGGTACATTGTATATGAACTACTATTAGAAGTACATAGCCCTTTGTCCAGTGGATATCATGCAATCAAGAGCTTTTATAAAATGCATTGAAAATAAATGTGCCAGGACTCCAGTTGGAATCGATACATTTGGTGAGATGCCTGTCAAAATTGTTGAATTTCTAAATTTGCCTGCTTTATACTGGACATTGTTTCCGACGTTCCTCAGCAAGTTTGTTGGCGGACTCTGGTGCTATTCTCACTACAATTGAAAGACACGGTGGATAGAAGTACAGTACAGTAGCAGAGGGTTATATGGAAGACTATGTCTAAAGCTTCGGCGGATAACATTGTTCTCTGCCCTGGTACAAGCTTCAGCAAAATGAATTCTGTTACATCTACCAATGAGACTGTCCTTGGGGTTTCTTATTATTATTCCGGTTGGATGGAAGAGCAAGGTCTGCCCATGCTGTGATTTTTTTCGTGGCATAGTCAGAAATTGAATCCTGCCGTTTGACAGGAGCTTATATTATGATTTTTTTGTATATTTTTTTCCTATCAATAAAAGCCATATTATTATTATTGATTGTAGTTTCCACTTATTGTACGTTTAATTGAATAAACACTTCATTTTCAATTATGTTTTTATATTTTCTCTACAATTTTAGCACTAGTGCTAAAAATGATTTACTCTTAACACCAGTGTCATAAAATGGCAATTTGGACGCTGACAGCATATGCGTCAAAAATTATACTTTTACTGACGTTTGTAGAATAATACCATTTTTTTACTTTTTCTCCAAAAAAATTTGTCTGGAATGTCGAAATTTCCATTTTAAGTAAAGATCTATTATTTGAAATGCGTTTGAACTATTATGAAGAGTCACATCCATCGATTTGTCCTAGAAACACATTTCTCCCGTGTCACACCGACCGTACAGGCTTCAGTCCAAATTACGCAGCGCTGAAACAATGGGAAGAGTTAATTTATCATTCTTTCGGTTGTCGTCCCTTCCGGCTCTAACATGTATTGTTCCACTGGGGGATTCGTGGAAGGGCAGAGGAATGGTCAAGATTGGTATCAGTCGCAGATGTTGAAGGGATTCTGTCATCTCACGGTATCATCGACCGTATGAATTAGGGTAGATGCAAATGATTATGATCATAGTGATGATGAACATCTAAATCGGATGGCAGTGATATGTTTTTCGGGACAATTTTTCAAGTCTGCTCCTGAAATGGGGGATACCTGAAGCTTAATCAAATCAAAATGGGCTCACTTCAAACCTTTCACAGTATCTTCTTTTTCGGTATGTTTTTCTATAGAAAATATCTAGGTTTGAGATTGACCATGTCGTTTCAACAGTGTCTGACGTCGCCTCAAAATCATTCGATTTTCAGTGGAGAGCGTTTTGAAATTAATGCAAACTTTCCACGGAATATTCATTTCAAGAAGTTATTTATGTGATCGAGGGGGACGAGTGTGATTCTTGGGGCACACCAAATGATATGGAAGTAACTGTGAAAGGATATCTGTAGTGTGAGGAAAATTGTAGGAAGATATAATGATATAGATAGAATGTAGGCTTTCACGGCCGAAGTCTGTATTTTCGGTGAAACCTAGGCTTGATGGCCGTGGTCTTGATTTTGAAATCCGTAGCTTTCGATTGCAACTGCGACAACCATCTTCAGCGGTATCACAGTTGAAATAAAAGAACTGTGATGGATTGTTGCATAATACTAGGGTAACTGTATACTGCAAGTTTCATTATGAATCAGATGAATCTAGTTGTACCGACAGTTTCGTGCGCTTCCTGATATTATTGGTAATCAAAATCGGATGCAAAATTTTATTTCAAATTCAGTCCCTCGTTGAAATTATCCCTTTGCTTGTAGATCTTGATAGTCTCTCTATATACTCGGGTGGAATAATGGATTGTTGTTGAAATAATTGAAATCTCTGCGAACCAGATATCATGAGTATGTTGTAAGGCATGTTCGGCTACAGCAGATTTTTCCGCTTGACCTAGAAGACAATTCCGTTTATGCTCATCCAGGTGGTCTTCGAACTACATTTAATGCTTTCCACGTAGACTTCTCCAAATGAACAAATAATTCTGTACTTCTCAGGCATTCCTCTATTTTCCTCGTAGGTTTGTCGATTGTTTTGGAGTTGTGTTTCAACGCGGTCCTTGGTACTACTTATTGCAGTCGTAAGCTAGGGACATCAGAATCGGAGACCAAGGCTATCTATCCGGATATCACCGAAACTAAGATATGATAATGTGACACTGTCTGGGGACTGGGTGGTGGATTAAGAGACAAAGCTCCTGATATCTGATGTATATTTTTCTGTTACAATGTCACGATGTTGAATACAACTGTCTATGAATTCAATAAAAAGTCGTAGTTTAGGTCATGGCTTCCTCTGACTCCCCGCACGCGGTAGGTGTCTTGCGTTGTGAAGTGAGCGTGAGGTACTTACAAGGTGTATATGCGACAATATTAGCTTGTTGATGGGGCTATAATATAATGAATAATAAGTCTTGCTGAGGTGAACATTTTCCAACTTGAATTGATCACTTACAGCCTCCAAGTCATATGGTTGAATTCAATTGACTCTTCATCTTTTAAAAGTGAACTGTGTTGTTATTGGATATTGAAATACCGATTTTCTTCTGGATTCAGACATCGAAATGGAGCTTATGAATTTCTAATTATTTGAACATCATACAAATGTCAGAGACTGATAACAAAATATTGTACCCGGTATAACGTAGCTAACTTTTTTTTTTTAAATTGAGGCTTTTCAGTCAGATTTTGCTTTAACGTTCATATCCAGATCAGAGAAATCTTTCATTACCTCTTCTCCGGTAGCTAAATATTAGTTGCTCGGTGGTATCGCCGAACATATCAGATCACGAGGGAATATGTGGTGAAATTTCCATTATGGGAAGCGAAAAAAGCGCCGTTCAAAAATATGGTAGAATATATTCTGAGCGTAATTATAATAAATTCCACCAACTATGTCTGAACTCATCATGGGTGAACATGAATGAATTTTATGACTTTCATCTCAAAATACAAAATTTACATAATTCGGCATTTCCTATAAAAAAGATGAAACCCAAAAAAATGAAATCCTGGCTAACTAAAGGCCTAAAAACTTCGGGGAAAAATCTAAGGTCATTATTATACACAAAAAAAATATATTAGAGACGATAGATTCCACTTATATGTTAATAAATTCCGCAACTTATACAACAAACTCAAAAAATTTGCGAAATCAATGTTATATGAGCAAAGAATGAACAGAGCCAGGGACAAAGGTAAGGAGAGCTGGAGTATTGTCAATGAACTCAGGGGAAAGAATAAGGGTACCAACGATTCTAAACTGCACTCGAACACTCTCAATAGTTTTTATTGCTCCATAGCAACTAACTTAACAGACAAAATTAAATCTACTGAGAATCCAATTGATTATTTAAAGAATGTGAATATAACCCAGTCCTTTTTTTTGTATCCTACAGATATGACTGAATTACAAGAAATGTTAGCGCTAATCAAGAACAAAAGTAGCTCTGGGCTGGTTGACATCCCAGCCAAGCTAGTCAATTTTATCCCTGATAATGCATTAATTGTACTGGTTCATTTAATTAATGCATCGTTTGTATCAGGAATATTTCCCGAGTGTCTAAAAACAGCACTAGTCATACCTATTCACAAAGGCAGAGACACTGATGATCCAGGAAATTTCCGTCCAATATCACTATTATCTACTTTTTCGAAAATTATAGAAAAATTAGTGAAAAAGCGGCTGATGTCTTTTCTTAATCGCCATAATATACCAAATCCAACCAATATGGATTTCAAGCAAAACGAGGTACACAAGATGCAATCTTCTCCTTCTTGGAAAGGATGTACCTAAGCTTAAATGAGGGAGAGATGGCATGAGCCGTATTTTGCGACTTCTCCAAGGCGTTTGATTGCGTGATTCATGACATCTTGTTAAGAAAGCTTCATTGTTATGGAATTAGAGGTGTTACTCAGAAGTGGTTTTCTACATACCTTGCTGACAGGCATCAAATTGTGAAGCAAGGTAACCAGTATTCAAGTTGTGGAGACATTAAAAAGGGTGTACCTCAAGGCTCGGTTCTGGGGCCAGTTTTGTTCCTCTTGTTTATTAATGATATTACCCTCTTACCGATTACTGGTCTATTTACACTATTCGCCGATGACGCAACAATAAGCTGGTCGGACAGGCACCGTGATAACCTACACCATAACATGTCTAAAGACCTCGCAGTGGTTACAGAATGGTGTGCAGCTAATAAAGCCACTTTCAATTTTAATAAAACACACACGTTGACCTTCAAAGGTGGACAGCGGGACATTATTGTAGATGACCATATAATTGAATCCAAACTATGCAGCAAATTCTTGGGAATGCAAATCGACAGTAGACTGAATTGGGATGATCACGTTGTGGCCCTTGCAAAAAGAATTTCGAAAGGTGCCTATGCTGTAAGAGTTATTGTGAGTGAGCTAGGTACAATAGCAGCTAGAACCGTGTATTTTTCACTTGTGGAATCTCACCTTGTATACGGTATACCCTTTTGGGGAGCATGTAGTCGATATCATTTTAACATGATTTTTGTTCTGCAAAAGAGAGCTCTCAGATACCTCTGCAGAGCAAACTGCAGACAGACATGTAAACCCCTTTTTGTTAAAAATAGAATATTGACCCTTCCAGCTCTTTTCATCTTTGAAACAGTATGCATCATCTATAGATATAAAAGTTCATACCCTACTAGAGATCATGTTTATAACACACGTCGGGATAACAACATAAGACTCCCAATTCCAAAATCAACTCTCGTTAAGAATTCTTTTATATATAGCGGATTAAAAATGTTCAGCCACTTGCCAGAATCAATTAAAAACACTGAAGCCTATTGCAAGTTCAGGAGGGCAACAAAAAAAAATACTGGTAGAACATCCATACTATTCTGTCGAAGAGTTTTTCTCATCCTCTCTCTGAAATCTATTTTCCTTGTTTGTTCTGTTTTGGCTGTCTTTTTTTTAAATAGATTTATATATACAAATATTTGTGTGTCAGTGATTGCGGAATGGTATTGTGTATTAATTATGTGTTTATTTATATGCCTATTGACTGCTCTGCTAGAAGAATGTATGTGTGTATGTGTATATGTGTGTATATATGTATGTATGTATGTATATATATATATATATTTTATTTTTAACAAAAACTATGTGGAATAATGTGTTAATCAGGGTTTTACTTAGGTTCTTTTGACATGCTTTGTTACAAAAATTATACTTTTAAACAATAAAGCTATTTTTGACTTTGACTAAATTTAATATTCGTGGTGATTTCCATTCAGATTATCATAGTTAGGTAAGTTGTTCTGCCAGTCATATGCAGTTTATTTTTCATAATTCATTCCTGGAGAGATGAGAGTTGACTTGTTTGGTAAAGGTAGCGAATACGGTAACCTCATCGATTTTCCTGAAATTTGCACAGATGATTCAGAACACTATAAAATCATTATAACCATCGAAATTTTTGTGCGGAAACCATACCTTTGGAAGTTATGACCTTTTTGGTGAAAAAAAAAGGTTGTTGCGAAATGTCACTCTGATAATTTGTAGGAGTACCATATACAATCGCATTTCCTTGAACATTTTTTCCAACACGTTACCGTATTCGCTACTTTTTCCAATAGCATAAACTTGAGTCTGTTCTGGAATGATATAATTACAATTTTTCCATAGACCTTTCAAATAATTTCGTACAGACTCATGGCCAGTAGAACCATATTTATCCCGAAGTCCCCGCAGAGCTGTTCCAGTCAGTACTTTAGTACTAGATTTAGTACTATTTGAAGGTATTCAATACCAAAGTACTTTTTGATGAAAACTAGTTGTTCGATTTAGAGCGTGGACTGTATGTGGTTTTTGAATAATTGAAAACTGATAGCGATAATCGGCAAAAATATATATTTGAGCGGCTTACCAACTCTGTTGTGTTGCGTCTCCTGGGCCGGCCGGCAATTGGGTTTTTCTTGTTCACGACAACAGCACTAGTTTTACGTCCGCGAAGATCGTAATGCAACTTTTACTGCGAACTAAGAACTATGTCTGACAAAATTAAATTATTAAAAGAATGTGTTCACTCTCGAGCGGTTCTGATGAGTCTCTCCGTTTTTTCGCCATCTCCCCAGATGGCGGTAGCAGTCGGTGCCACTTGGATATATTTCTGCCTCTCAGAATCGCGGGAAAATTCAAATTAACAAAAATAAGTAATAGAATCGAACATGCCCCCGACCAAAATGCGTCGTATTTTATAGAAAAAAAATTAAATACAAATTTTGTACCTTTTTATTGAAAAAATCCCCGAATATATGAAAAATAAATATATATAAATCCAATGATTTGAAAAAAATAGGAATTCAAAGTTATGCCTGATTTGGTAGAGGACATACCTTGACAAGAGGTCTTTGAAATACTCCTCTGGCCGTCTTAATTGTTACAACCCTAACGATACCATCCTTACCGGGATGAGTCTCAGTCACTCTCCCAAGTTTCCATTGAGAAGGAGGGGCTTGATCGTCTTTTATGAGGACCAATGTCCCAATACTTATTTGAGAATTATTTTTCAACCACTTTTGACGAGTGGTAAGTGTGTGAAGATATTCCATGTGCCATCGCTTCCAAAAGCTTTGATGCAGCTTTTGGAGTAACTGCCACCTAGTAAGCCGGTTGTTCGGAACATTAGTCATATCCTCGTCAGGAAGCAAAGAAATAGGCTCCAGCGTTAGAAAATGCCCTGGAGTAAGTGCCGAATAATCGTTTGGATCGGAGCTTATTGGAGAGAGAGGCCGCGAATTCAATAGAGCTTCTATTTGAGTTAATAGCGTGTAAAGTTCTTCGTACGTTAATATTTGTTCGCCTATGACTCTATATAGATGGGTCTTCACAGACTTCACCCCAGCTTCCCATAAACCCCCAAAGTGAGGACTTGATGGTGCGTTGAAGGACCAGGACCAATCTAAATTTTCCTTTGTTGCTGCATCCTTCATAATTTTCGTAAGAATATTATTAGCGCCTAGAAAATTGGAACCACAGTCTGAATTTAACTTAGAACATCTACCTCTTCGTGATATGAAGCGACGTAAAGCCGCAAGAAAAGCCTCTGAAGTCATTTCGGAGCATAATTCTAAATGTATTGCCTTTGTGGCGTAACATACAAAAACGCATATATAGGATTTTTGACTCCTACAGCCTCTATATTTTCCTAGTGAAATTTTAAATGGGCCGCAAAAGTCTACCCCAACAATCGAAAATGGTTTAATTTGCGAAATTCTAGTCGGCGGAAGGTTTCCCATATAAGGTTCTAGGGGTTTTGGATTAATACGAAAACACTTCATACATTTCGAAATAACATTATTAATAGCTCGTTTAGGACTCAAGATCCAAAAATTTTGCAATAAAAGAAATTGCAGGGTCTGTAAACCAGGATGTAAATATTCACGATGAACATCTTCGATTAGCAGTTTGGTGAAGTGGTGTTTTCTATCAAGTAATATAGGGTGCTTCTGGTTGAAATTGAGCTGAGAGTTTACGAGTCTCCCCCCGACCCGTATTATACCTTTATCATCAAGAAAAGGAGCGAGTTTTTGTAAGTATTTAGGGAGATATTTTCCTTCTTTAATTTTCTCGATTTCTTCTGAAAATACACAAGTTTGTACATATTTAATAAGGATGAAAAGTGAATTTTTTATTTCTGAGAGTTTCAAATTACCGGTTTTACGCTCTTTGGGAAATCGAATATTGAATGTAAATCTAACACAGTATGCTAATATTCGTTTTATCTTGGACAGCGAAGAAAATTTGTGCAATAGTTCAAACAAACATGAATCATCAAAATTCGTTATGAGGACATTTTTTCGAGCTTCTAAAAATATTTCTCGAGGACTCTCCAGGCGATTGGCAGTTGGCCATTCAGACTTAGGCATTCCCAGCCAGTACGGACCCTTCCACCAAAGTTTATCGTTAAGCAAATCTAGTGGCAATTTACCTCTAGATGCGGGGTCAGCGGGATTTTCCTTTGAAGCCACGTGATACCAACAGGATGGAGGTATTTTGTCTTGAATGTGACTCACCCTATTAGACACGAAAGTTTGCCATTTTTGAGGTGCTGATTTAATCCAAGCTAGAGCTATCATTGAATCCGTCCAGGCATAAATTTCACCGATTTTTAATTTAGACGAAAATATATTCAAAACTGCGTTCAATAAATTTGATAATAGTACGGCAGCACACAGTTCTAATCTAGGGAGCGAAATTTTCTTTAGCGGTGCGACCTTTGACTTTCCACATATAAGATAAACCTTATAACCACCTTGGGTGGGTGTCCGAAGATATATTACAGCGGCGTAACCTTTTTCTGAGCTATCACAAAAGCCGAAAATATCATGCGAAATTGAAGCGGATAGTTCTATAAAACGCGGGATGTTCAAACTACTAAGGAAAGGTAGTTCCCTTTTGTACTGGGACCACATTTTCAAAACATTGTCAGGTGGGGTTGCATCCCACTCCAGGCCAAGACTCCATAAAACTTGAATTAAACTTTTGGCCCAGAAGGTTAATGGGCTCAAAAAACCCTGAGGATCGAATATATGCGCCAATTCACTCAAAATAGTTCTTTTTGAGCAAGGTTTCTCTAAGCACGTTACTTGATATGAGAAAGAATCCGCAGTAGGGATCCATCGAAGTCCAAGAATTTTCAAGGAGGTACTATTGTTACTATTTTCTGAAAATGATAATGGCGATAATACGCGGTCCGCTTCAGGAATACCGGATAATAATTCGGGACTATTACTCGCCCATTTGCGCAACTGGAAACCTCCCAACTTCAGCAAAGCAACAAGTTCGCGTTGAAGTATTTTAATTTCATGCAAGTTGGGACACCCTGTTATAATATCGTCAACATAAATATCTTTGAGTAGAATTTCGGCGGCGACAGGATATTTTGCATGCTCATCCATAGCTAGCTGTTGCAATGCACGAATGGCTAAGAAAGGACTAGAGCAAATTCCGAAAACCAAAGTGTTCAGTCTATAATCTTGAATTGCATCATTTTCGCTAAATCGCCAAATAATTCGTTGATAATCTCTATGTGAATCGTGCACTAGAATCTGACGAAACATATGTTTTACATCACAGGTCATGACATATTTATGCAAACGAAAATTCAATAAAAGAGTAAAAATGTCCGACTGTAACTTAGGTCCCGGGAGTAATGTTTCATTGAGAGAGATGTTTTGAGGCGTTTTGACAGAAGCATCAAATACAACCCGGAGCTTCGTAGTGTTACTATCCGGACGCAGAACGCAATGATGCGGAAGGTAAAATGTTTTTGAAGTGTCTCTAGGGTTACCTGCGATTTCCATATGGCCCAATTCTAAATATTCCCTCATAATTTTACAATAATTTTCACGTAGAACGGAATCTGTGCGCAAGCGTTTTTCCAAGGAGTAAAATCTGCGTAAGGCAATCGCCCGAGAATCTGTGAAACTTGGTAGCGGTATTCTAAATGGTAAATGAACTACATACCTTCCCGATTTCTCTCGATAATGATTCTGAACAAAAGCCCTTTCACATTCTTCTTCTTCTATAGAAAATTTTCGAGCATCTGGTATGTCTTCTAGTTCCCAAAATTTTTTCAAAACTAAATCGAGTGAGTTTTCGGGAGATATTGAAGCAAAAAATGCGTTCACACAAGCGGAAGCTCTATAACGCATGCGCCCTAGTAGTATCCAACCTAGCGAAGTTTCGATAGCAGTTGGTTGTTCTTTACATCCTTCGACTTTACCGTTTCTGAGAATTTGTGCGAAAACTTCGGCACCAACCAACATATCTATTGGATTCGAAACATTAAAATTAGAATCAGCTAGGGGTAATTTCAAAATAATGCTCCAATGTTTGATATCAAAAGTGAATACAGGCATATTTGTACATACTTTAGGCAAAATAATTGCGTCTAACGTTACAGAAAATGATTCATGAATTCGTGATCGCAAAGTGCATGTTGTTCCTTTTGAAACCTTAGATGATAAATCACCTATGCCATTGAGAGGTATATTTACATCAAAACTGTTCAAACCTAACCTCAAAAAACAGTGTTCGGTAATTATATTGGCTTGACTACCACTATCTATTAAAATGCGAATCGGGAAAAAATTTCCACTACTATCCATTATATCTACGACAGCTGTTGATAGCAGAACAGTCGAGCAAGAGGATAAAATGCCAGCATTACAATTGAATTGGGAAATTTCTTGTACATTACTTGATTCTCCCGTAAAATTTGAATTTGGATTCTGTATTGCTGATACGTTATTGCGATCTATATGTAGGATAGAATTATGTTTCTTTCCACAGTATCTACAGGAAGAAAATGAACGACAAGATGATGTAATATGACAGGAAGAAAGGCAGTTAGTACAAAGTCGCTTTTGCTTAACAAACTCGTATTTTTCCTTTTGCGATTTGTTCATAAAGGTAGGACATCTATATAATGCATGGTCGGATTTACAGAAAATACATTGTGCATTCTTACTTTCTCTATTTAAGGTCTGAGAAGTACTCGAAAGGAATGTCGAATGAGCGTTACTGCGAGAATTTCCAGAATGTCTAGGATTAGGAGTGTGGGATTTTTTGTTTATGTTCCCTGACGAGGATATTGAAGCAGCAGACTTCAAAGCTGAGCACTGTTTATTCAAAAAAATTGATAGGTCTTTGAAGCTAGGAATATCTTCATTCACATTGTCTATTTTGCGATGCAATTCATACCTGGTTACTGTCGAATTGTCTAATTTTTTAATGAGCGTCTGAAATAAGATGAAATCCCATGCGTCAATGTCGAAATTTAAATTTTTTAGCGCTTGAATATTTTCATTGTAAATATCCAGAAGTTGACTCAATGCTTGCGGAGAATCATTGGGCAACTTAGGATAGTCGTGAATCTCATCCCAATAAGCTGTGGCCAATGCTCTTTTGTTTTGATACCTTTTAACCAGTGTGTCAAAAGCGATCTGGTAATTAGCATCAGTGTTTGGCAATGTGTCAATCAGAGTTAATGGTTCACCTTCCACTAGTGTGAGCAGATAATTGAATTTTTCTGCGTTAGATAAACTCGAATTATAATGAAAAGTATTCTTGAACAACTCATAGAACCTCGGCCAAGCCGTTTGGGAGCCATCAAAGACAGGAATTTTTATTTTTGGCAGTTTGACATTGTGATGAGTTGATTCATTTTGGGTTCCACTTGAATCTAGGCGAGTATTATTGCAATCTGCGGTATTACTAAACAATTCATGATAAATCACGCGAATTTCAAAAACAGTATTATCAAATTCCTTTCTTATTCTGCTCTCACTGGAGAAGTCTTTCTCTTCATTGGAAGCTAAACAATTAATGACTCCAGAGTGATGTTTATCGAATTGTTCAAGAATTTGATTGAGGTGTTCATAACGACATTTGAAATGAACGTAATACGTACTATCAGTTTTAGCGTGTTCTGCTACTTCTAAAAGATCATTCAACCTTTCTATTGCAGTTTCTCGCGAAGCTGTCGCTTGACGAAGTTTCGACATTTCATCAATATATTTAAAATGATCAGCTGTGGAGTGTGAATGACCTCTACGATAAAAGGTATTTGAGAGCGAAAGCAAGTGACAAAAAAAAATGCGACAAAAAAGACGGCCGACTGAAAAGATATGCGACTAAATTGAGGTATAGGATAAATAATTTAATTTATATTGCGGTACAAATTGAATAATGAAAGAATTGGCAAGTAACAATCCGACGAAGAAGGGCCAAAATGTTCGATTTAGAGCGTGGACTGTATGTGGTTTTTGAATAATTGAAAACTGATAGCGATAATCGGCAAAAATATATATTTGAGCGGCTTACCAACTCTGTTGTGTTGCGTCTCCTGGGCCGGCCGGCAATTGGGTTTTTCTTGTTCACGACAACAGCACTAGTTTTACGTCCGCGAAGATCGTAATGCAACTTTTACTGCGAACTAAGAACTATGTCTGACAAAATTAAATTATTAAAAGAATGTGTTCACTCTCGAGCGGTTCTGATGAGTCTCTCCGTTTTTTCGCCATCTCCCCAGATGGCGGTAGCAGTCGGTGCCACTTGGATATATTTCTGCCTCTCAGAATCGCGGGAAAATTCAAATTAACAAAAATAAGTAATAGAATCGAACACTAGTACTATTTCAGTTTTGAGATTGGGTTCAATGTTTCCGTCACAAAATCTCCAAATCGGTGTAGAGACTAAAGAGACAAATCAAGTCTACTAAATAGATATAGAAGAGAAAGAATATCGAGAAGAAGAAGAGGGTCTAAGGTGTCAAAGTTACATGGTCTTGTTCTAACTATTCTGTTGTTCTGTGACTGCTTTGTTAAAAGTTAAAAGTGTTGAAAGTTGTGGTTTGACTTGACAACTTCCAGAGTCCTATCCCAAGAAATCTTGGAAATGTACTATTATTACAAATGAAGTTATCATTTTATTATCTCAAATTTTGTATTTTGATCAACTTTTCTGTGAATTTGGTTATCTCGTTCATTTTGTAGTTACTCAAATATTATTTTTGAGAAATTTCAAATTGTGATGTTAAGTTTTCTATCTTGGAAATTTTTTTTTTGAATGAAAAACTACCTCTGCCTCTTTGCCAATACCCAGTACCTAACTGGATTACTGGAAATTTGAAGAAAATTAAAATCCAGTACTAAATTCGCAATTCTAGTACTTTTTAGAAATGAAATCCGGTACCATTTTTTATCGGGCAGGAACAGCACTCGAAGTCGTTTAGAAATTTCTGTTATCCGTTGAAAAATCAATCTACCATTTTCACAATTGAGGGGTCACAAATAATCATAATCTTCTCCCCAAGTTTTCACTCAGAAATTGCTTAAAATTCGAATGAATTTTTTTCCTTATTTCGATTTGGGAAACGTTCATGGAAAACTGAAGTAAAATCCACTATCCAATCTTTCACCACCTCATAAAACATCAACACGTTGAGCGAATTACATTTCTCCGTATCACAGTGACCATATGGGCCGCAGACCAAATTACATAGTGTTGAAACAATGGGAAGAGTTAATTTATCATTCTTTCAGTTTTCGCCCCTCGGGCTCAAACGTACATTGTTTTGCGAAGAGAGCGTTGTTCGTTGAAGGGAAGAGAAATGGTCGAGATCGGTATCAGCCACAGATGTTAAGGGGATTGTTTTATCTCACGGAATCAGAATGGGGTACATAAGATAGTTGGATCAAAGAAAATGTTTCTGGAAGTGACTTCTTTCTTCTATCGTAGATTATGTGTGTATCACTTTCATGGTGTGAAGCTCCGAAAAAACTTTCAATGAAAGCTTTCGATTTTATGTTTTTCATTCCAAATCTTTTAACTGAAAAATAAGGTACCTGTTGTCATATCGAAGTAATGTTTCTGGAACTAGATTCTACATGATTCATCAAGGATACCAGAACTCCTCAAAAAAAGGATAAAACTCACATAATGCCAACAAGTGAAAATATCAAATCTCTAATGAAGAAATTGGAAGGAAATGCCAATTCATTTGATTGCTTTTGTTTGAGATATGAACCGATTTGAGAAAATAAATGTTATTTTATAACATTATAAAATAACATTTATTATTACTGTTACGCAGTAGGTAACGTGGTTGCGTTTTCTGGCCAATTGATTGAAAATATTTTCTTTCATCATTCATGTTGGGAAATGGACAGAATTCAAATAGGTAGGTGTTTTTTCATAAATGAGTGAATGATATCATCCCAGAATTTCGAAAAATACCAAGAATATATTGTAAAAAAAACAGTTACTCTCTGATTTGTAGGTTCTTTGCAACAATTGATTTGCATGTTGAGAACAACATAACAAATGACAATGACCAAGATTCTCTATCCTTAATTTTGCCTGTATTCGAAGATCAAATTCATAGGGAATACAGGGCTATTCAAATTCGTTTCTGTACATGGGGATCTCGTAAACGATAAGAGATAGAGTGTCGGTAAATGGTATTTTAGTGACCTATTCAATGATGTTAAAAAATCGAATGATGCCCTTTTGGTTTTAGAGATATACAGAAAAAAAACAGAAAATCTCAAATCATGTTTTCGCCTGTATCTTCTTTATTCGCAAACATATCGAAAATCTGTCCACATTTTGTTATTGGCACTTGATGCGGGCTATCAGAATATGCATCTTTTATGCAGGGTGTCATATGACTTGGGCCACCCCCATCTTTAAAATTTTAAACACGGACCTGTATTTTTTTGTTGTAGTTTTTGGATTGTCGACGTTAGCTTCATACTTAGAAATTTAATTGAATTTTATACCTCGGGATGTTTCGATAATATTATATTATAATTGGGTGAATTATTCCCTTTCAAATTACGTCCCTGGATAATGGTTGATTGAGTTGAATGAAAACCGCAACTTTCACGTCTCCCTATGTAGCGTAGAGTTTTTCGACAATTTGGTTGACTAAGTAAAATAAAAACACAATAGCAACTTTCTTATGTGCAACGTCTCCCGCCCATGTACCCTAGTGTTTTTCGAGAGAATTTTTTCCACTTTTGGGTAACAATTCACATTTCTTCACATTTTCAATGCTCTTTGAGCAACAATGGACTAAGAATAGCAAAATATTTCATGATCTGAATCTGAAACATATCTACTACAAAAATATATGAGTATATGTATTTCGACAAGGTGAAAAAAAAATAAAAGGCGATAATTACATAGTAATTCGTCCAAAACGAACACTATAACTGAAATGAAAATTGAAAAAAAAGGAATTTAGGTATACAGTGTGGTCCACTAAGTCTGCAACAAATGGAAAACTTTTTTATTATCGATTTCTCAGAAAATTTTATTCTTGACAAAAGTTGGTGCATGTTCCAAAACTATACCAAGTGTACCTGAAATGGCTTTATGACAATCACCATACAGGATAGGCCAAAAAATATAAATTTCGTTCAGGAGTAAAGTACCCTTATTTCAGAAAATATAGAAATATGTTGAGAAGAAAAGTTGCTTGGAATTAAAAGTTATGTTCAGATACGAAGTCATGGCCTGCTATTCGAATTTTTTTTCTTTTGGAAAATATTGAAATACCCCCGTATGATACATATTTTTACTATTTTAATTCAATATGTATTTGAAGTAGCTACAATCAAATCGTTTTGGAGTATTTCTTATCGAATTAAAGTGAATTTGTATAATTTACATGGATTTGTATTTTTTAATTCAATATTTTCCAAAAGAAAAAAAATTCGAATAGCAGGCCATGACTTCGTATCTGAACATAACTTTTAATTTTAAGCAACTTTTCTCCTCAACATATTTATATATTTTCTGAAATAAGGGTACTTTACTCTTGAACGAAATTTATATTTTTTGGCCTATCCTGTATGGTTATTGTCATAAAGCCATTTCAGGTACACTTGGTATAGTTTTGGAACATGCACCAACTTTTGTCAGGAATAAAATTTTCTAAGAAATCGATAATAAAAAAGTTTCCCATTTGTTGCAGACTTAGTGGACCACTCTGTATACACAAAAAAATTAGGGGCGCAATAAATGTTCGCATTGGTGTCCTTCCATTTCTAGACAGTTTTGAACTCGTCTTTCATAGGGAGACGTGAAAGTTGCGTTTTTATTTAACTCGGTCAACCAATTTCGAGGGACGTAATTTGAAAGGGAATAATTCACCCAATCCTAATAAAATATTACCGAAACATCTCGAAAAATCAAATAAAATTTAATTCCTCAATATGAAGTCAACAGGTCCGTTCTTAAAAATTCAAATGAAGTGCTACCAAATATATTGTTTTATTGATTGTATGATTTGGAATGTAATGTAATGAAATAAAAATAATAAATAAATGAATAAAAGATGGGGGTGGCCTAAGACAGATGACAACCTGTATAAAAGATCCATTGGAGACAGTCTGATAGCCCACATTGACTGCTGATAGCGAAATTGAGATAGATTTTCAATATGTTTGCGAATAAAGAAAATACAGGCAAAAACATAATTTGGGTTTTTGGGGTATCTCCTATAGGTATATCTCCAGAACCGAAAGAGCTGAATTAGATTTTTGTAAATCATTGAATAAGTCTCTGAAATACGCAACTTTGCCACTATTCAACCGATACACTATCTCTTAATTTGAATAGCCCTGTATATCATGTAATTGACCTGAAGTTGCGAATGAACCATGGCAATTTATCAATAAATTGAGGAATTCATTTCTGTTTCTGAAATAGCAACAAACAGCAAACGGAACAAACTTTGTACTGGAATAATTGTTTCTGAAAGGTGCTCAATGTGTCACCATTCCTCATTCAGAGGAAGCACTGTACAATCTGATTGGCAGTATACCTGTTAAACACACTTATACCATTGAAAACTGCGTATTTCTGCCATATGTGAATCATCAAAGACAAGGATAGTGTGAATGGAGATGTAGTTTGTACTCTAATATATTATATTATAAGATATTATAAGGTTGAATTTGCCTTTATGTGAATGACAACTAGATTCAGTTTCAAAAGATCAGTTTGATCTGGTTATTCAGTTTTTCAGCAAACATCTCATTTCATGTGAAAAACAATTCCTTCTGAATGTAATTCAGAATTCATGTATTAGTCAGCAACTTCTCGTATAACTCAAATTTGCTTATCAAAAAAATACAAGAACTGATATTCATTGAAATACTTATCGTTGTTGAAGTTCTGGAAACCAGATCTGTTTCCGTTTTCGAAACTTGTTCACAAATATTTCTCTTTTAGGTTCGCTTTCGAGAAGCCGTGAAAATGTTTTAGAACAATTCGTACGAAATTTCTCCTGGCTTTTCTTCGAAAAATCTCAACAGAAAAATGTAAAGTAAACATTCAATTGTACCCTTTATTGATGAAAGCTTTTATGTCGTAGCGATATAATGTGTTTTAGTATTTGATTTTTGACAAGCTTCATTAGAGTTGATCGAATAAACAAGATGTATTATTCATAACTAACTCGTGACAAGTCGAATAATCCCTTCCTTTCAATAACAGAACCAGATAGTTCTGAATCACGTTCAAGGCAATTAAGGTCGCAATCAGGACTCATCTGTGAACAGGTGTCTTTCTCAATTAGCATCCAACTAATCGCCAAGTTTGCGATCAAAAGGTAAACTTGCCCTACGATGACCTACAGTTAGAGCTGCTGTTCGAAGTGACAAATTAGCCTTGATCAATTGTTGACCAACAACGTTGGTGTCTAATTGAACATAAAATACCTGGTGTATACAAACTCGCCGAACTCAAGCCATTATGAATTGTTTTTTAATGCTGTCATCTATCGTTTGCGTTGTTGTCTCATTCATGTCTCTCTATTCATCATTTGATATAAATCCAACATATGGAATATGGTATTATAAGGGTATATGCCAAGCGGTGGTGACTATGAAGCATTTTTTTCCACGATAATTTGAATTCCCAATGAATCTGAACGAATTTTTTTCCTTGAATTTTACCCCTTCATTTCATTACACACATGAACCTCCCCCCAGGCACGAACATTTTGAAAAAAAATATGCACTTATGGGAATTAATCTAGTAGGGAAAAAGTTTGAAGTTATCAGAGATTCTTTGTGATAGAAATTAACTTTAATTTTAAATTTTTGTAATTTGGAAACGTCAGGAATACCTTACCCGGCATGGAGTTCCAGAGTTCAGTTGTATTGAAAAATGATCCCTGAGCAAGAGATGTTCAACAGGTCTCAGGTTCATAATAAATGGGTGGGAATCCCACACTCGTCAGGTCATCCGTGTTGATAATGATAGAGGTGAAACGAATGATAACAATTGAGAAGAGCACCGGCCGTGAAAATATCTATAGAAAAGAGATAATTCTCAGACCGTTCTACGATACTTCCTTGAAGTGAGCAAGTGCTGGGTGAAGAATTGCCAACAAGACGGATTGCTTTTTTCTGAATAGAATCAAGAAGTTTCAATGAATATTCTGGTATCAAGCCCCACACATGTGAAGTATTTTTCGTAACAGGCCGAAACTGTGCCTTGTGGATCATAAGAAGCTAACGAGAAGTGGAGCACTCCTCCGAACAAAATAGAAATCCAAACTTCTGTGAAGCACTTTCAGCAATCGATCTCACATGGTTTTACCATGAGAGACTACAACTGATCGTAAATCCTGAAAGAAAGATATTGATTTTGTACGAATAGTTACTCCTGACATCCGAATATTAGATGAAGATATATAGGCTTTCTTCGAGAAGAGACATGCCTGGGCTATACCAGCATTGAATTCCACCGAGTCGATGTTACACCATTCTATTATTTTCGTGAAGTTATTGTTAAAACCATTTATGCCAATACGTCTCTGCATTTTTATTTCTCGTGCTGATATGGGGATTCTTGGAGAAAACCTAGATTGAAGAGTACGGTCCGCAAAACTATTCACTGAAAAATATGTTGTCTCCAGCAAATTATTGACATAAAGCGGAAAAGAAGTGGGCGCCATAACTAAACCTTGTGGAGCACCTTCATTGAGAGAATATCAGACGATATTCCAATAACAACTACATGGACAAGAAACCTCAACAATGTTATCACTGCTCCGTCCCAGTGGGGGGACGTGACATATTCAAGTATAATCTCATTCAAACCTTATTGTTTTCGCATATAGATTATAACAAATAGCACTTCAAATCCGTAGAGACCCCTATAGGATCATTTATTGAATTGGTTGCTATCACGTTTGTACAATTTCGAAATAAAAATCGACTCACCTTGCGAGCACTCCGGGCCTGTCCAGTGCCTGTTGCATACGCATTTCGCCGCTTCCAAATCGTAAACTCCATGTTCAGAACAGGTCGGTAAACATTTGTGCACTTGTTCGTCGATCTGGTTGCAGTCTGCCCCCTTCCAACCGGCCTTGCAGTAACACTGGCCGTTGACACACGCTCCGTGTTCGGAACAGGTGGGATCTTCGCAGTCTGGATCTTCGCAGGCTGTTCCTGAAGCAATAATGAGTAACATTGAAGATATGTAGAACGCTTTCTTGGATGTGGTTGACAATGTTTCCTGCTGACTGGTATTAGATAGATAGATTCATTAGTCCTTTGTGCTACATTGTGTAGATGGGACAGGTCAAATATCTTAGGAATAATACAGAAGTATTAACTTATAGAATGAGTCATTTTGAATAAAAAAAAATTACATGACACACATTGTGAAACGAACGCGTACATATTAAAATATAAGTAAAAATAGAATAAATAAATAACATACAACGATATATACGTCACAAAGAAACTCGCAAAGAAAGTGATCTGGAATTACCAACTTCGAGTATAAATTCATCTACTGTGTAGAAACATTTTTCTGATAGGAACAATTTTAACTGCTTCTTGAAAACTTGAGGTGAAAGTGTCTTCATATCGCAAGGCAGTATATTGAAGAGGCGGATACCAGCAAACATAGGAGACTTTTCATATTTTGTGTGATGGTGTTTTTGGGTGATGAGCATATGGTTATTCCCAGTATAATGATTATGGACTTCCGATCTCGACTCCAGTTTCCTTTTATTTTCATGGATATATGTCAATGCTTTCACAATGAACATACAGGCAACAGTTAGTATTTTATTTTTACGAAAAACCTCTTTACATGACGTTTTGTAGTCGAGATTGAAAATTAGCCTCAATAATGATTTCTGTTTTATGAAAATCCTGTCCACTTCAGTCGACAAACCCCAGACAGCAATGTTGTTGTAAATGATGGAGTGGAACTTGGCATAATAAACTGATATCAGAGCCTTAGTATCTAATTTATTCTTAAGGGATTTTATGGATAATACGATTGATTCAATTTCCTGGATGTGAACTCTATATGTTCTCGCCAAGTGAAATGTGAATCAATCATTGTTCCTAAGAATTTTGTTGAGCTTGTTAATGTCAGGGATTCATTCCGAAAAGCAAAATTGAAATCATGTAGGCTTCGGGATGAATTTGCAAATTCCATACAGACAGTCTTCCTTGGGTTAACTATAAGTCTATTCCTGTAACACCACTCATCAAATTCGTGTAGGACTGAGTTAACAAGGTTATGCATTTCTTCCGCTGTTTTACTCGAAAGAATAATGGAAGTGTCGTCTGCGTAAAGGTATACCGCACCATTACTTATATTATTAGGTAGATCATTGACATACAATAGAAAAATTAGTGGACCGAGAACACTGCCTTGAGGTGTCCCAGTTGTTACAAGGAATTTATCTGACATTATTTCGTTCTGTTTCACCTGGAAACATCTATCTGTTAGGAAAGACACTATCAGCTGATTTATGTTTCCTCGAATACCAATCTTAAATAACTTATCTGATACGAATTTTATATTCAAGGTGTCGAAGGCTCTACTCAGATCGAAAAATAAACCTACCACAATGTTTTTTTTATCCATCAAATCATGTACTTCTTGTACAAAGTTGAAGGTTGCAGTTTCTGTTGAGCGATTTTTTCTGAAACCGTGTTGGCACTTTGTAATAAGATCGAATGTTTCCATGTATTCAGTTATTCTACCAGATATAATTTTTTCGAAAATTTTCGAGAATATACTAATTATTGATATAGGACGATTGGTTCGGACTTCCAAGACTATTGCGGAAACCAGCGATCGGAACGTCGTGATTACACTCAACTTGAAAATTGTTTTCAACATTTGATTACATTTCCTCGTATTTCATTATTTGAAATTTTCTGACTCTGCTGTATCGTATTCGATAAATCAGTTTTTGTCACAACATTTCCTTGGATCAGACGTAGTAAAATGGGGTTACTTTGATATTATGGGGTTAATTTGATAACAGCTTACTTTTTTTGAAACGCACGAATAACGAGATTTCTAAACGCAGCCGAATGTTTTCTTTTTCAGTATTGGCAACACTGATACCGATTTTACAATATGTCGGATTTTGTTCAAAAACGGCCCACGCTGTGCCATAAAACTTTGTGATTTTGTGGTTTACATACCTGAAATTCCAATATTTTTTCACTAAATCACAAAATCACAAAGTTTTATGGCACAGCGTGGGCCGTTGTTGAACAAAATCCGACATATTGTAAAATCGGTATCAGTGTTGCCAATACTGAAAAAGAAAACATTCGGCTGCGTTTAGAAATCTCGTTATTCGCACGTTTCGAAGAAAAAGTAAGGTGTTATCAAATTAACCCCATAATATCAAAGTAACCCCATTTTACTACCTTTAATTTTATTTTTCGACCAAAAATTTCATCCTTCTGGTTCAAATACAACCAAAGGGTTTTATTTGAATTATCTATTATTCGATTTGTAATTTCCTGAGTTATTTTCCCTTTTTAATTTTTTCTTAGCAACAAGTTTCAATAGAGTTGATAAAATAAACAATGAAAGTCCGAAGCAATAACATTCAGATATGAAGTAGTCGACATGAATCGAGAATAATATCCTCATTTAAATTTCTTAAAAACACATTCAGCAGTTGAAGATAACTATACACCGGTCTTTGCACATGTTATTTCATTTCAGCATGATCCAGCTTTGATTACTTGCGGTATCTGTTGACGAAATGGTCAAGCTGAGTTCACGTCAACGTAAGGTAAAGTAACGCAGAAGTTTAGGAAACATGAACTTCTATTGAGGTATACATCAACCTTCATAATATAATACGGTATAGTTTATTACGTAACGAGGAGGTTAATGAGCCTATTATGCATGAGCGAAAATTGTCAGCACGATCGAAATGTGAATTCGGGGCAAGTATGAACAATTTCAGCGACATCTGGCGCATAGAAATGTACCAAATCTTTGTTTGACCTACCTACGCTTAAAGTTACCCTGGAATTCAACAGTATTTTTTGAAATATCGAAATCTGTGTCGAATTGACGCTGAGTATGTTTATGTGTGTATTTGGGGCATATGGATTCTAGTTTAGTTTGGATTCTTTATATCCAATGATTATGATTCGAAAAGATTTTTTGGCATGGATCACACTTATCCCGATAAAAATGCATTCTGTGGTTAGTCTAACAGCATGGGTTGAGGTTATCGCGTATAGGTTCACTCTCAAAATATTTTCTGGATAGATTGTCACTGAGTGTCTTTTAAAATATTTGGGGAAAGAGTATATCTTCAATATTTGGCGAATGTCCATATTTCCGAAGGTTCCTCCAGCATATTCTACGTTTTGGTTGAGGTCTACAATCGGTATATAAACCAGAACGATCCGTTGGATAAGCAGAAGTTTCGGTGATGTTGATAGTAGCAATACAAAACAGACTAGCTGAAAGTGAACAGGTGCCGTTCTTAGTACACTCAGTCTGTGCCACGCTCAAATGGAGAAAATGGGTGAATAAATAGTTTTTCCGCAAATTGGTAGGAAATTTTGACATTCCAGACAAAATTTCTTAAAGAAAAGGTCCAGAGTTCCTTAGTGTATAGGAATGATATTCCTCCACAGTCGTGAGTAAATAAACCTTGGGGCCAGTTTTTCAATACAAGAAGAAGAAGAAGAATTTATTGAAATAGGATTCCCTAATATACAGGTTAGCTAACTTAAAATATATTATAAGTAACTAAATTCATACTAAACTATATATACGTACATATATTATTTTAACTGAAGAGAGAGAAATATTCAACTTTCATCATGAATATATTTCAGAAGTTCGCTCTTGAAAACACTCAATGATGGAGTAGATTTAATTGAAACAGGTAAATCATTGAATAGGACAAAACCTTTGAAGAATAAACTGCTCATACTACTTCTTGAATTTGTTCTATTTATATGAATGTGACTGTTGTACCTGGTAGAATGGTGATGAATGTCATTATTGAAAGTTATTGATGATAACAAATATGTTGGGGTCATTTTATTTAATATTTCATAAATGAAAACCATTGAACAATAGAATAATCTTTGGGATACTGAGAGCCATTGTAGAGCAGATAACATCGTAGAAATTGGCGTATACCTATTACATTTTGAAATTATTCTCATTTCCCGATTTTGCAGTTTTTGTATTTGTTGCACTTTGTTCAAATTAAAAGAGAATAAAATAGATGCACAATAGTCAAAATGGGGTTGGATTATTGATTTATATACCATAATTTTCGTACTTGTTGATAAGTTATTGGCGATTCTCGAGAAAAAATATAGTTTCTTTGCAATCTTTTTTTCAATATACTTGAAGTGGTCGTCGAATGATAAGCAATTATCAAGTTGAAATCCCAAATACTTTACTGATGTTACTATTTCTATACGTTCATCTTCCATTTTTATATTTATGTTGTTTGTACTCATTTGATTATATTTGAATTCAGTAGTGATTATCATGGCTTTAGTTTTTTTAACATTGAGTTTCATTTTATTGGTTTTCAGATATTTTTCTACCTTCTCTAAAACTGTATTCATTTTGTCAACAGTTTCTTCTGAATTCACTCCAGTACAGGCCAATAAGGTGGTATCATCTGCAAATAAGTTGATAAACTCACAATCTGTAAATAATTGTATATCATTCAGATACAAAATGAATAACAGGGGGCCAAGTACACTACCTTGTGGTACTCCTGTGTGATTTGTTACATATGATGATAAATAATCGTTTACACGTACTCTCTGTTTCCTATTTGATGAATAATTACTTAACCATTCATAAACCATCCCCTCGATCCCATACCTTCTCAGCTTCTGAAGCAAAATACTTCTATCAATCGTTTCAAAGGCCCTTCTCAAATCTAAAAAGACAGCTACAACATATTTACCTTCATCTGTTTCATTAGTAAATTTGGTTAGTGATAATTGTAGTGATGTTTCACACGAATGTTTCTTTCGAAAACCAGATTGATTCATAAACATAATTTGATTTTTGTCAATAAACTCTAATAATTGATTATATACCACTATTTCTAAAACCTTCTCTATTGGTGGTAAGGTATTGATAGGTCTAAATTCACTTGCTTTTATATTGTTTGAAACTTCAGTTATAGATATAATGGTACTTATTTTTAATAATTCGGGCAATTGACCATTCTGAAGCGATGTATTGATCAAATTGAGTATTGCATGACCAGCTGTTTCGAATACTTGCTTTAACATTTTGGAATTCAAGATTTCATGAATACTACATTTATCATCTAATGACCCAATTATATCATTCGAATCGCTTAAAGTAATCAATCTGAAGGTGCTGAAGGACAAATATAAATTATTATCCCAATTGAACCATGGTTCAGAATTCCCAATACCCTGGACTATATGTTGAATGCTGTTTATAAAGTATAGGTTGAAAGTTTCGGCCATGTCAGAATCACCTTTATCAGTACTTAGTACCCCTTCCTCTTCAAATTGAATTAGGTTTAGAAATGTACGATCATTACTATTAACAAGGGTTTTTAAGTTTTTTCACATCAAATTTTCTTTCTTTTCTTAATTTTGATAAAAACTTCATTATCAAACCAAGCAATATTGTTTTTGAACTTACTCATTTGTATAGTAGAAATACTATTGACAATATTTGAACATTTTTCGAGAAATTCTTCATAAAGCCACATTGCTGGACTCTGTGTCGCTAAGTATCGACTTGCGCCTCGACTTAGCAATCTTCATAGTCGTCCAGGAATGTGAGGCTTTTCCTGCCTGGTTAACAATATACTTTTATTTATAACCGTTTATGTAATGCTGTCATTACTAACGTCATTGAAGGTTGGGAAGTGTCACATTACACACCTCTACTTCCCGCCCTCATTTCATCTATTCTAGACTTAATCTGACATTTATTTATATTGGCGACAATTGTAGTCACGGTAGAAATATATCTACTTGATTATGCTGAGAAAACCGCGTTTTTGGTAATTTGTCGTTGAATGTAGTAATATTTCAGGAGGCCAATTCTCGAGATCGTTGAAGTTGAACGTACAGTTGGAAAGGAGTCTATTCTCGGGCATATATCCAACTACTCGTTTCAACAAAGGAATTCGTTGGGATTTCGGAAAGAAATGAGCTCGTCAAGAAAGTGTTTTTTGGATTCGTGGTGTATAGAGCAGAAGAATTCATCGATTGAATATATATATATATATATATATATATATATATATATATATATATATATATATATATATATATATATATATATATATATATATATATATATATATATATATATATATATGTCTTCTCATCCTCAATTGAAACAAAAATTCTCTTATTATATATACTAGACCAGACTACATGAAAATGTGGATAGAAGTTGCGAACCTATTGAATGCAACAAACAAAGATTGGAAAGATTGGAGAAATGTATAAGAACCAACACTTATTTTTCTGGAATATTTTAATGTTCAACCCCAGGTTGAGGATATTGAAGTGGACGAAATTACGTTTTCTACGTATCATTTCTCAATCTGGAAACCTCCAAGATGCAGATTCTAGAATGAATAATGTAACATTGGCCAATTCTACAGTTGAAGAAGACAATTATATCGAAGACAACTCATCTGTGCTGAAATGTGTAAATCCCGCACCTTCTGGTGCTACATGATGGTGCTCTCAGATTTGCTAACCGACATTTTGTCTTTGAGCTGCCACCATTAATTAAATTTTTTTGAATACGACCCTGGATTTATTATTATGAATTTCAAGTGCTCTTGATTTGAAAATAATGGTTTATTGCACTCAAAAAATTCATAATGTTTCTAATCATATTGAAAAATCTATTTTCAATTCTTATGGAAAATGCCATTGATAAGATTTTTTCAAATAATTGCGATACATCATTGCTTTAAGGAGATTACATATAAATGTTCTTCATTTTCTCTAGAGGGTGAACGATAACTACAGGGAATCCAAACTTTTTGTGGAAATTAAAAATGCGCATTCAACAAAGGATTTATTTTGAAAAGAACATTATTTTTCAATTTGATTAACATAATTACTTTTCACGAAGAGCTTCACATTATCTAATATATGAGGGAAATTTCACACATATTCATTGAATATCTTATCGGAATTGAGAAATAAATAAATAAATAAATAAATAAATAAATAAATAAATCTAATATATGAGGGAAATTTCACACATATTCATTGAATATCTTATCGGAATTGAGAGCAGCTAAAACCTTTCCAACGCATCGACTCACAAAAGATTTGCTGACCCTTGTCTATACATTTGTGCCGATATCCATTTGATAGCTTCTAGATCCGAAAAACTTCAATGCCACAGTACCTTTTGATGGAAAAATTATCTGATAGTCTGATATCATCGCTTCTTTAAACTTGACTAACCTTTGTTTGCTTATCTGAATCATGAGGTCTCTTAGGGGCTGTGAGAAACGGATTCAACATTTCTATCAGTTCTCTGACTGATATTTCATTCAAACGAAATAAGCGAATAAATATACTTTCTGAGTATGTGGCAAAAGGGGTCAAGCCTGAATCTAATATAAAATTGCCTTGCGCGACCTTCTTGTATCAAAATTTCAGCATCTCTCACAATATCGATCACATTTTCCATAACAAGATCTTCTATACTCATGTTTGCCTCACTTGAATTCATAATTCAGAATGTATTTGACTTCCAGTGACTTTAACTGTTACATAGTCTCAATGAACGTACCTCGGAATGAACGAAATGGAGCACTGGTTGTCGAACGAATATTTGGGCGACGATTTGGAACGAATAGCTCTTTATTCGTTCCCTGAGAATTGTAGTTTTCAAAAATCAACGCTCATAACGTCATGAACGTATTCGTTCGGCGAACAAATGGTCTCGAGAATTGGCCTGCAATATGTTCAGAACGAAACAGAGAATTTTTTATTTTAATCTTAATATGATGGTTGTGAATAAAATAGTATACAAACTCCGGTAGGAAGTTTCATTCCTGTCTCGAGATCATAGCAAACCTCGACGCTTTGCGTTTCGGTTAACTAACTGATCTCTCGACAGGAATGAATCTCTCCCCACCTCGGTGTGTAATATGCCATTATTGTTCTGATATTTTTCCTGGAAAATCGTGATTTTCATGGTATTGAATCAAGATGAGGATTAGCAAAGTCGGAGTTCAATGCTTTAGTACAGCCATAACTGGAGAAAAGTCCTCGCACGAATATTTCCTTACCTTTCCATCCCGGTTTGCAGTGACAGGACCCCCTCACACATTGCCCGTGACCGGAACAATCGGCTATGCGGCAGTCGCTCTCCGGAATCTCGCATTCCGGCCCCTTCCATCCCTGCTCGCAGTGACAGAGGCCGCCGCCATATTGGCCATGCCCGGAGCACAGCACCGGACAAAGACCTGAAACAATTCACTTATTCAAATTCCGACGGAAAAATTTCCCTACGATCATCTCTTCAATATACGTTATTACGGAACGGTGCTGCCTTCTGCTGCCTTTATGTGGGTCGATCGGGTGGTGATGTGGGTTAAGTTTAGATTGAGGCAAGTCGGTTGTGAATATTAGCCATAAGACACGAGGATTGATGGACATGGGACTAGCACAAATAACTTATTCAGAGCAACTGAGATCAAAATCTGTTTATTCGAAAATGTATAGTATCTTGAGAATATTCCATAATTTATATGGTAGGTTTTCTTGTAATAGGGGAGCACAAGCGGAGATTTCGGGATTCACTAAAGCGCGGCAGATTAATATACAGGGGGATACCTTGTACCCGGTTGAGTACTTCCACCATATATGAGCCCTATATATATGGCTGCCCTTCAAGAATAAAGGATCAGATGAGTAAAAAAAATGATCATCTGAAATTCTCGAGCGCGTCAGAGTATGTCCATGAAAATCTATATCCGCTCCCCCCACCAATGAAAATGTATACATTATATAACATTTTTTTCCTTTTATCATAGAAGCTTCGCAACCCAATAGTCTCTATGACGCTCGAGTGAATACCGATTTAGCATCGTGGGCTCCTCTACTATTGAGTAAAATCAAGATTGGCCTAGAGAGGAATCAGTGATTTATAAGGGAAGAAGAACGATGTGATACAAAGGTTGACTTATTTTCATTATATTGGTTGAAATATCCTATTTTTCGCAAATCGCTGGGAAATTTTGACATTTCAGACAAAATTTTTCAACAGAAGGAAAGATTTGTTGGTATTCTAAATAAATGATTGAAAACAGTTTCCTCAGTAACCCAAGTGATTTCATCACGAATTCAAAAGCACCATTTATTTATAAATGGAAGTATTCGCGATTTTTTCCAAATTATTTAATATCTGTCGAATTTTGAACGTTTCGCGGAAAGCCACATTCTTGGACTCTGTGTTGCTAATTGGAATACTCACAGTTGTGCAGGAATGTTATGCTTTTCCCAACTGGCAAACAATATACTATTGTTTCCAGTGTGTTTGGGTTGCAAATCAAGTAAGTGACTTGTGTTTGATTCATTCATTCATTTTAAATGATCAACGAGACACTGAAAAACATCAAGTAGGTAAAACAGTTCTTTGCTTCATGGATATAACTAGATACAGTACAAATCCAACAACTGTTATACAATAAACTTCCTGAGGATATAATTTTTAATTCAATTTTACAAAGAATTTGAAACGAAAGTTCGCTGAACTTGGTTTTTGGCCATTGAATGTAGTCATGAGATCACATTTATTAGGTCAAATGTTACATATCCCATTGTTTTGAAAAGCAATTCCATAAGCGGCCGCCAATAATTTAGAATAATCGTGTATTCTAGATGAGCCATTACCTGACAGCTGTCAGATACGTATTGAACGGTTTTGAATAGTGGTAGTGGAAAACGGTAATTACCGAGGTAATTACGGTATATGGATAGAACCTTCCTTTGGGTATTATGATAGTACAGTGTGAGTTAATGATACTGAGTTGGGCCGATTCGTTTTTAAGTATCAACCAATGGACACGAGGAGTGTAAAAAATAAGACTAGCAGAAATATATCATTTACAGCTCTACTCAGCTCTAAATCTGTTTATTCGAAACTGAACAAGCATGGTTCGGTTTGGGAAGTGAACTGATTTATACTGGAATAGCAAAATTTTGCCACGAGGCTTTTTTGATTATGTCGGATACAAATATTCTTATTTTCATATGTTTTTGATATACAAAATAGTTGAAAAACAGTTTCTTCGATATAATTGAGCGACTGACGAGCTATATATTAATCAGCTTGGTGGGTTGACAGAGTCTGCCTACATATTAGTCGTGTCCGAACAGATCACCGGACAAAGACCTGAAACAATTCACTTATTCAAATACCACTGGAAGAATTTCTTTACGAGCATCTCTTCAATATACTTTATCACGGAACATTCGAGATTCTATCTCTGAATGTAGGTCAATAGGGTGGTCAATGTAGGTTATGTTTGTGACGATTTATTTCTCAATATATGCAAATAGAAATAGAAGGGTCAGTGAACAAAGGACAAGCAGTACGAACTCCAATAATTTCCAAATACGACATAGGATTCATAAAATGTTTTTTTTTCGTGGAGAGTATGGCTTTCTTATCAATTCCAATAGTTTATCCAGAGTGTCCCACATTTTATGCATTTCCATTTGGAATTGATAACCTGTCTTCTACCCCGTTAGAAGTGAAAGCAGTAGTGCCCCAAGGAAGCAATTTAGGTCCCTTATTATATACATTGTACACCGCAAACTTCTTTAATTCCTTACAGTGGTGCAAACATCATTTCTACGCAGATGAATCAATTACGTGCATCAATATAGACTTGAATGCACTATTGAAAATTTCACATGAACATTCTCTGAAACTCAACCCCAAAAAATCTGCTGCTCTACTGTTCTGCAAAGAGAATGTGGGAGATTATATTTTGAATAATATAACTTTGAAAATGGCTGACGATGAAATTTCGTTCAAGTCAGAATTCAAAAATTTGGGTTTAATCATTGATTCAAATTTGAGATTCGAACAGCATGTAACAAACAAATTACTGAATGCTTACGGGTCCTTGAAGCTAATATTCACGCAAAGACACTATCTTGATTCAGCTACTCAAAAATGCTTTGCGACTCACTTGTTCTCTCACATTTCAATCATTGTGATGTTGTTCACGGACCCTGTATCGATGATGTAGATACCAAACGCGTACAAAATTGCTGTATCAGACTTATTTACGGTATAAAAAAACATCAAAGTATCAGAGGTGAACTCAAGGAAATCAAATAGTTAAACATGTATTATCGTCGCTTACATCACATGGCTTGCTTGTTTCATAGAATACTACTTTTCAAAACTCCTCCATATTTATATATCAAACTGAGCTTCAGAACAGATGTGCACAATTTGAAAATTCGTCGTAAATCTCTCCTCACTGTTCCACATCACAATAAATATTTTTTCAAACGCTCTTTCAGTTATCGCATTGTATCCCTTGTCAACCACCTCATTGTTATATTACCAAACTTACTTGACATATCACATCCATCATTTAAATTGAAATATAAGTTGCATCTCCTAGATAACCAATTATAATCAACGAATCATTAGCCTTGCTATTCATCTACTTTCACATTCTTTTCTCGTTTCTGTCTTTACTTTTCTCCCTATTCTCCTTTTCCATTCTAGTAGTATGTAAATTATAGTATATTGCCTAATATGTTTTTAAGTAGTTTCATCTCCATGTTGATTTCTTTTCTCTATTTTTTATCCAATATGCGTGCTCAGGTGGAAAAACAGAGGTAGACATTTTCGGATACTGAACCTGTACCCCTTTATTTACTTTGGTAAATAACAAATGATTTATTATTATTTGTGTAATGGGCACCTCGAGATATGATTTTCTATAAGTGCTGATTCAAGTTTCGTATGCTTAGTATATGAATTGAGCAAGAAAAGTGACTCCTATGTAATTCAGTGACTGATGCGTCCTAAATTGATGATTCGGTCAAGTAGCCATGAACAATGGGTATTACATCAAACTTCAGGGACTTTGAGCTGCAGGAGTGGATCAATCAAAATTTCTTTGTATAAAAGTCTTATATAATATTAAATTGCGTCCTTTCGAAACTATGTATCAATAGATTGTGCCAATTGAAAGCGAGGCGTATCTAAGTTAGGTTTTTCAAAATGTTTTGTATCCGGATTCCTACTAAAAATTCTTTTGGAAAACATAGAGACGATTCCCAAGTTATGCTGACTATAACGCTAATGAAGAATCTTATCATACAGTCCCCACCTTCAACGGCAGTTCACATAAAGAGTTGATTTTCGCATGGAAAAATTCTGTCATTGTCGGTTACTCATTTGACTACAAGTCTCTTCTCCAATACTCAGTGAATACAAACAATTATTGAATAGAACTGGTTGATTATTGTTCATAGTGAGAATACTGTTTCCTGTGAGTTCTTCATCGAAATAAGGCTCACAGAATCGCGATATGCGTTTCGCTATATAATAGCTTCCTCAATAGTGACACGATATATTCTTCACTCAGCCAAAGAAAACTTGTTACGGGTTCAGGAATGAACTAAAAAATGTATAATCTGTGGAAATATTCCATAAATCACCTATTTGATACGAATTAGAGTATTTGGTATACTTCAGTCGAAGAACTGACGCAACGTTCAACGAACAATAAAGGCAAAGAAGTGGTTGCCCGGAGCAAAGCACCGGACAAAGACCTGAAACAATTCACTTAGTCAAATCCCGCTGGAAAAATTTCCAAGCGATCATCTCTTCAATATACGTTATTACGGAACTTTAGGGATCCCATCTCCTGCTGGTTTTAATGTAGGTCAGTGGGGTAGTGAATTCGGGCTAATGAGTTGGAATTGAGGCGATTCATTCGTAAATATTAGCCAATAAACATGAGGGTCGAAGGACACGAAATTAGCACAAACAAATAAATGAATGGAATCAAGAAGTTTCAATGAATGTTTTGGTGACGAGCCCTACACATGAGAACTATGTACTCCAAGATAATTCGTATCTGTGCCTTGTAGATCATTAGAAACGGACGAGAGGTGACTCACCTTCAGCGATCGATCTCACTTGGTTTTCCCATGAGGAATTATTACTGATAGTAATTCCTAACATTGGGATACTTGAAACCGATCTGCAGGTGTGTTGAACCAAATTCGTATGAGTTTAAACTCAAATGACAAGTTCAGTGATTCAGGAAAACAAATTCGAAAGATACGGCATTCTACTCGATAAATGCTCTTTGCTTTTTCCAAATGTAATTCCGATTATATGGTTGACGGAAATAAACGACGTATGGACAAATATCGTACAAGAGGACCTTCATTATTCGGGTGGATTTATTTGGCAAAAACTATTGATATTATCGACTTTCATTTCACAAATACCTGAAGGGATACATGCCGACCTGGAAGGTTTTTCTGTGATGATTTTTCCAGCCAAAACGAGGTTTTGTAATTTATGCATTTTTCCTTTACCAATGGTTAGGGGTTATCATTTGAAAATATATGTCAAAGTCGTTTGAGTATTTTATGGAACATGTTTGAATCGAAAGAAAGAGAGTCGTTGAATTCACAAATTACTCTGGAAACAGTTAGCAGACCTGCAAAGTACACAGTAACATTACATCAACATTTCTTCTTCACATTCGATTAAATCTGACTTAAAATTGCAATGTCCTGAGAAATCGAGAATTTTCTGGATTATAACGGTAAAATTCTGGATTACAATTGACAAGATCTGAATTATAATCAATATTTTCTGTGTTACAATTATTACAATTGACTGAATATGAATAACACTTGATATTTTCTGAATCACATTTGACTGTTCTGGATTGAAATTCATATTTTCTGAATTACATTTGACTAATCTGAATTACACTTAATATTTTATGAATAACATCTTATATTTTCTATACCTCATTGCTTGATGTTCTTTGGACCGTTCACGAAACTGCTGCATGTGTTTCACTATAAAATATCTTCTTCAGGCTTGTTAAGTGGAAATGAAGCAATAATTCTTCAGGTACATGAATTTTATATTCTACACTCTGATACATTGTTGGATAACGTACTCATCTTGCTCCCTTCCATGTTAGTTTCGAACAGACTCATGGTAAACTCTTGCCTATTCTGAATAGAGGTCGCAGCGCCACCGAAAAAATCTTCAACTGATCTGCATCACTTTAACAAGTATTTCTAATCGAGGTAAGTATTTCGGAATTCTTGACATTGTTTGAAAATTCAAAACCCTGAGTATCTGGGGAGCAATTATCATCAACTTTAGTATTTTTTCACTCATTAGTGAACGTAAATTATAAATTGTGCTTGATGAACATATGAGTTATAATTTTAATCATATTTCAACATAACATCGCAGAGCTTCTTTGACCAAGACTTCAACTGAATTCCACTACTTCGACATTCAAAATTTTTATTAGCTTTAGTTTCTGAGAAACGGGTACGATAGATGTGCACCTGTTGTTAGCATCATAAGCAGATGTTACATTTCAGTGACTAGTGAAGATTTGTATTTGTGTAAATGAATTGAAAATGGTTTTAGCACTCGTATCACTGTTCAGTATACTACACTAACGTGTGTAGAATATCACTGAAATCATTTTGTGGTATCTGCCCGATGTATAGAGGTTTTCTGGCAGATGTTACAGCTTATCCAATCCATCTTGGCACAAAACTCAAAACGTATATGCCCAGCATAGTATACTAAGATAAAAAAACACCTATTATATGTGTTCACTGTATTGGAATTTATTCCCAGAAGGTGATTTTTTTTCCGTCATGGTCTAAACTACCAGTGTGCATCTGGAAAAGTATCTGAGTTTGTGCCAAAATGGATTGGATAAGCTGTATTTACAATGATTCATGAACGTATAAAATTTTCACTTGTTGAGTCTCTTATTTCTTCTCGACACAAAACATTCTTCTCAATTGAATTCGAAGATAAAACTAGATCTATTTATGAATATTGAATATTTCAAATTCAGTAACGGATTATATAATGATGTATATTATTTGTTTGGCAGGACAGCCCTAAATAATGAAATTCCTTGGCAAGGGCGGTGTTTTCCGATGATAACAACTCTCAAAAATTCATAGTGGATGATAATTTTACTTCCCTTAGTACGTGCATTTCCTTCGATCATTATAGGGTTTCCATTTTGTAAAAAACGTCTTCACAAAAATATATCCTCTGTTTCTCAAAACTTTCAAAGTCCATCATACCGCTGCTCGTGTGAATGAATATCATCTAGCGCTACTCTCACCGAGGAAAATTTCACGTCACATTAATCCTACGACCCAGCCACCTTTGTTCGAAAGCGCCTCGATGGAACATCCGGAGAAGGGTGGGAATGTCAAAGACAGGAGTTCCATTCTTGGTGGAGGTTTTGAGAGCCGGAGTAGAAAGAATCGAATTAAAACTTACGGTTCCTGTTGATCAGGAAGACAATGAACTCATCGGAGTGAAACTTCCGAGATGTTCTTTGGTGTCGATGGTTTTCGAGATTTTCTGGATCTGGGTGAGGAAGTTTTCCTCGAGTGAAACTGTGGTTCAATAGCAGAACTCGATCAATAACTCCTCTCGCAAAAAAATCATTGATTGACTTTTTTCACTCATTAACATCGGTTGAATATTAGAGGTGTGGCCAAGGAAAAGTATTCAGCACCAATGTCTCAGATATTGATACGATATATGACCTCATTTCAGCTACAGCTTCTTTGAATCATAGAAAAAATATAAAACACACTTTCAATGAAAGAATTTATTCAACACTCTCTGGGAATATGTGTTCACAGACGTTTAATTCACGAATGAAAAAGTCTTCAACACCTACTTTATTATTTATGGCGTAAGAGTTTGAAACAAAGGAGTCCCAAAGTGTACCAAACTCAAACTCAAAATCCGTGATGCAATTTCTTGCAGCAGTTTATCGCTGCGAGTAATGTCATCAATCTGTCAGTTTTCGTAGCTGATATTGAAAAACAGTACTTAATGTTATCAGGATGAACGCCTACAATATCACAACTGATATATGATTTCATTTGTGGTTCTGTATCTGTAGAGTAGGGAGGGTGCATATAGACCCACAGCACTTAGGCCACAATATGGCCCACTGTACATCCTCCCAAGGAGTCGCCCTCCTAGGGCATTGTCCAACCTGCCTTATCCAGGAAGGAGGACACGTCACCAGGAGACATCTCCTTAATATCGGCAGCTGTAGGCCAAGACTCACCGAACACACACTCTCTTATCGACGATAGCTCCAGACATTCACATAAGACATGCCTGACAGTTTCATCTTCCTGTTCACACATCCTGCATAGAGGTGTGTCCACTAGCCCCATAATATGGAGGTGTTTCCTTAGTTGACAGTGTCCAGTCAGAAATCCCACTGTTAAACGGAGGTTCTTCCTGGTCATCGCCAAATATTTATTCAGATCCAGCTTCTCAGGGTCGCCCAAGGTGATCCTGGCAAAACTGCATCCTTTGGTTTCATCCCATTTCTTGAGGGATTGAGTATGGGTGTAACGTTTGGCTAGTTCCGCAATTGTCGAAGTCGTCGTTTTGTTTTTCTAGTTGTAGTGTATTCACTTTATTTCTTCTTTTGATTCCTTCAGTTTTGAGAGCTCATTAAAAAAGATTACCATTCTTTACAATGGTGCCACATGAAATGAGAAAAGGCCAATTTAAACATCTCTGTTTCAGTCCTAAATCTTTGAATGACAGTTAGTTCCACACTCTATTCAGAAGTATTAGGTGGTTATTGATCTTATGCTGTCTCAGTAACATTTCTAAGATTGAAGCAAAAAACTAAAACAGACGTAGTTTTTGAAATGCTCCTATATAGACGACTAAAATCAACCTTGTTTTCAAATAAAATAAAGGCTAAGATTCAAACAGAGATATATGAATTGGCCCTGGGTCGCTGCAACTTATCGCACAAGAAACTTGCATGAATGCACGCAATTTTCTGGAGTTGATGAGACAAATTCCATGGTGGAGTTAGGGTGTAAATAATTTGAATTGAACAAATTATAATCATAAAAAATCACTACAAAAGAAAAAGGAGTACATAGTATTGCCTACATGTGTTAAAATGTGAGAAAATTCGAAAAGGGTAATCCGAATTAATATGTTTCTCGAAAGAGAACGTATATTTTTTCACATATTGCACTTCATAAACTAACAAAAACACACATATTCACTTGATAATCCATATTATCAACAAGGAAATTAGATTTGTAAATCAGAAAGATTCTATGTATGTGTTCAAATTCATCGAAATCAATCAATCAATCAATTTTGAACGAGATTCTGCAAAAACGGTCAATGAAGAGAAGTTAACACCAATTAGAAACTTGGATAGTCTGCTGGGGAGAATGAAGTTTGGGAATTATTTCTTGGCTTCTTTCTTCCCCGAATGAAAAAAAAATTGTAATAAAAAATTCTATGGAAAAAGTAAAATAAGAAATGAAATACAACCACTTTTTGCTGATAAGTACGTGTATCATTCAAAGACGTTTGATTTATTCATAAAAAGAACGAAAAATTCTTTCTATTATTTGAAAAAAAAAAATTCGCTGAATTTGGTTTTTGGGCCAGTGAAACCGTGGAAGTAGAAAAATGTTTTCCACACATGCATTGCCTAACCAACCTGTTTCTCAATGAACGGTGCTATAACTCAGGACTACAATGGGAAACAGCCCAATGATTGGATAGTCCTACGCTGTAGTCTACGTACACCTCGCAGAGAATCATTCTGTGAACTGATGTCATTGCGAAATATTGGGGTTTTAGTTTTCAAGATAACGAAAAGGTCACTAGTGCGTTGCAGAACTTCTCTCAATTTCAGGAAAAAGTGGGGTCATTTGAAAACACAATTTTTCCAATGAAAAAACTACATTTCTGCTTTCTCAGATAATTCTTGCCCAAACATCTTCTTGTTTTCGGAACATATCCATAACTTTAACACAAACGAGCAATTGTGACAGACCTCCATAGTGCTGTAGGTGGGGGTTTCAAAAACCTTGGAAAATCCTACCATCTGCCATTTCTCAATAGGGTTAAGAAGCTGCGATCTCGCTAATAATCATGAATGATAGAGAACCAGTGTAGAAGAATATATTCATACAATAATGACTTCAAGACATAAGAGAATCGAGTCGAAATGCCTATATCATCTCTGCCAGAAAACAACTTTTTTCCGGATATTTCCACGCCATATATTGAATGACATTTGACAATTTTGCATGTGCTTCTCATGATCGAGAGTAGAATTCAGTTCGACATGAACAATAGATCAGCCGCATATCTCAAGGCTTTTGCCAGTTGACAGTTGAAAGTGTGTTTTGATTCAGGAATGCTTTTTCATTTGAAGCTTTCTGTAACCGAGATGAAACTATGTAGCTTCGAGAATTTTTATGAATATCAGAAGTGATATTGGAATGAAGTGGTAAACGATGCCTTCGTGTCATGCCATTATCTGAAAAGGAACGAACCGCTCCAAAAAAGGATTCTCTCCTTTCTTTCGGTCACAAGTATAACATGATCGCTAGACAGATGCGTGTTAGATGTCACTCAATGTTCGTCATGGTATTGTCAGGAAACAGTGTCTTCTTTCACATATTGAGCAATTTTCATTCGATTTGTTGAAAATTATGGTCTATCGTATTCAGTTTGAAGATATTCTGGTGGTTTCTATTCGATAACTTTCGACACTCTATTGGCTGCAGATAAAAGGGAAATTGAAAAACTTGCAACTCAAAGAACTGTTTTATGAGTATTCCATTTGTTTCTCGCCTTTCGTATGCTAATGATCCTTGCTCATCTCTTAGGAGGCTCATCTTGGAAATCATTCGAAAGTATGCGAGAGCAAGTCGAACAAATACTGTATAAGATTAGATTCGTCTGATCTTTTCTACAGGTAATTTAAAACTACCTACGCTCCTTCGTTCTTTTGAATTAAAGTTTAGTTGAGTTTGAAATAAGTTTTACCTCGGCCGCGATTTTATCTAAGTGGAAAGAAAAATATCCTGCTATAATTTCCTGGACCTCAGAAATGGAAATGAGCTCTCGAGTGGTTTTCTGAAAGGTTTGCTGTGACTGTCAAAGAAATGCCAAGAAAATATTCAGTAATTCTACTCGAAATCCTATTCTTTTAATGAAATTTGATCAGATATGAACATAAATCATGAATCCTTTTCATGACCACATGATTTCGCGAATTTTTCTACGTGAAATTGAAATTTATAACATTTAAAGAAAGAAGTTTGTACGAAAAATTCCGAAATTTTATGCCTCGAAGTGATTGGTGATAAATATGCACCTTGTTTGATTATTCCATAAATCTGTGACATTTCTTTCTGCAATTCTCAGTGTTTAAGGCCTAAAAACAACAAATCAGACAGCAATTTTCCATATAACTCAGAATTGCTCACAGAAATGATCAAGAACCAGTAATTGTGAGAAATATATGTGTGAAAGTTCCAGATACCAATTGTTTTTCGTTCTGAAAACTGCTTGAGATTTGATTTCTTCATTGTAATAGAGTATATTTACTAGAATTAGCTTTAGAATTTCCAGTCTGTCCTTATACACTCGCATAGATTTAAATATTGATTCAATTTTTTATTGCAGTAGGTCAGAGTGAAAACCTACCAAAGAAACAATCATTTATCACAAGAAGTTCCTTTCAGACAATATCTCTGAATATCAGTTTGGTTTTCGCGAAAATAGCCCTACTCGTGTCGAAAATAAATGAATCCATTGACAGCAAGAAACCATCACTTAGCATATTTGTGGACCTAGCAAAAGCCTTCGACACTGTTAGTCATAATCAGCTTCTGAAAACTCTAGAAAATATTGGTTTCCGAGGGGTTCCATACAACATGATGAAGAGTTATCTAACAGAAAGACTGCAAAGCGTGAATATAGGGGATACGAAGAGTGACAACCTCACCGTGAAATATGGGGTACCACAGGGAACCGTCCTAGGACCAATTCTGTTCATTATATACCTAAATGACTTATTTCATATCAAATCAGAAGGAGAAATTCTGACCTTCGCTGATGATACATCGATATTTCATCGTGAGTCATCATGGACTGGACTGAAAAATAAAGTAGAGAGAGACTTTCCCAAAATCATGCGTTGGTTCGACACGAAACTACTTACTATAAACTTCAATAAAACATTCATTATGCCGTTCACATCCTACGAAAAATATTTACCAAACTACAATAAATTGACCTTCATTTACAAATTAGACCTGTTGAAATCACATCAACAGCAAATATTAAATATCTCGGAGTTTTTATAGATAGGCACTTGAAGTGGGATTCGCATATGAATAACGTTGTAAAAAAATTGCGATACCTACTGTATAAATTCAAACATCTATCAAAAATTCTAAAAATGGACCAATTAAAAATGACTTATCACTCCCTAGCTGAATCACACTTACTTTATGGAATAATAGCATGGGCCGGAGCAAATATAACTCTGATTAAAAATCGTAATACAATACAAAAACTAATACTCAAAATTATTCTAAAATGTGTGTGAGTGTGTGATTGGTTTTTTTGGCTTTGGAGTAAACCAATTAGCCAGACAATTTTATAATACAGAAAACCCCAATTTAAATGAAACTGTAACTCAGATATTCATATATTTTCAAGTGATTGTTCTGTTTTTTTTTTTTTCTTTCATCTTTTTTTTTTTCTTTCATCTTTTTTTTTTTTTCTTTAATGTTGAGTATATGATTTTTTCTTTCTTTCTCATTTCCCATGGTATATTGACTTTGAATTTTTTATTTTTTTTTTCTTTTTTTATTTTTTATTTTATTTTTATTTTTTATTTTATTTTTATTTTCCCCTTATTTTTTCCCATAGTAAATACAGTATATCATCATATCCGATGTATCCGGTCACAAGAATTTGTTAGTAATTTTATTCACATACTACAATTTCATTTTGCATCTTATCAAATGTTTGTACAGAATTTTGTATGTTTTTATTCCACCTAAAAGTAAGACATTCAGATTAACTGGAAAGGGTATTCTACTGGTATTCAATTCTGAATAGAAAGTATTCATGTTTTGAGAATTGAGAGGACATTCTAAGATGACATGGTGTAAGTCTCCGTACATTCCACAAGTGCATTCTGGGTTATTTGCTAGTCCCACCCTGAATTTGTAAGCTGGGCAGAGTGCGTGGTTTGATCGTAACCTGTTCATTGTAACGATAAAATTTCTGTTGCTTTCGTGTTCAAACCACTTTTTACCAGTGATCTTCGGATAAAGAAGCTTAAAGTTGTGGCTTGTTTCCGAGTGGAGAAATTTGTTTTGCCATGTCCTTTCCAATTCTTGCCTGTGGACTCGGTTTAAATCAGTATAAGGAATGATGTGTTGATTGAGCTGCTCTCATGATTCAGTTGCTTGCCTTGCCAACTTATCTACTATTTCGTTTCCTTCTATTCCGGCGTGCCCTCTCATCCAAACTACTTCTAGTTTTTTATTCTGCATCGTGATTTCTTTATGGGTTTTAGCAATCTCAATTTCCAATGTGGAAAATTTACTGTGGCTCAGAAGATTATGTAAGTTGTCTACCGAACTCTTGCTATCAGTGAATATAATGGATTGGTGAGTCTTTAGTGTAAGTATATATTTCATTGCTAGTAGAATGGCTGTCATTTCTGCGGTGTATATAGATGCCTCTTTCGGTAATTTGAAGGTGTGGTAGTAGGTGGTGTTAGAGTGGTAAAAAGCAAAACCTGATTTCTCGTTTGTTTTCGATCCGTCTGTGTAGATGTAATCTGCATTTGGCCATCGACTATTAATATAGTATATAAACTCTTTCTGACACTGTAACATGTTTTCTTCGATATAGTGGACATTTATTGTATGTGATATCAACCCATATTCTTCTTTGAAATATGGCACGATATCTGATTTATGGATTATTTCTTCGTACTTTGATGTTCTGGTGAAGCTTTCCACTAGTAGCGGAGTTTTTTTGAAATGCCAATATCGGTGTGTAAGTGTTAGGATAGTTAAATTATGTAGTTTTTCAATTATATCTGAGTTTCTTGCTAGATTCTTCGTGACATATTTGTCACTCAGGAGTTGTCTTCTCAGATCCAGTGGAGGTTCCTTGGCTTCTGCTTCTAGAACTATGATAGGTGTTGATGGTAGGTATCCTAGACATGTTCTTATACACTTATTTTTGATGACTTCAATTTTTTTCAATAGAGTGTCCGATGCATTTCCGTACATATTGCTTCCATAGTCTAAAACTGATCGAACAAATGATCTATAAAAAATCAGAGCGATATTCGGGTCAGCCCCCCACTTCGTTCTGCAAAAAGCTCTCAGGATGTTCAGAGCATTCTCACATTTACCTCGGGTGTGGTTTATATGTTCATTCCATGTGAGTTTTCTGTCGAGGATCATTCCTAGGTACCTAACTGAGTATCTTATTGGAAGATTCCATGGTCCGACCTGTGCAGTGTTCGGAAAAACAGTTCGTTTCCTGGTGAATATGCATATCTCTGATTTGGTTTCTGAAATTGTTAACCCATTTATGTCCATCCATTGTTTTATGTGGACCATCTCTGTGGACAGTTTTTGGAGCGAGCTTTCCAGCGAGGTATTTTGGTTATATATACAGATGTCATCTGCGTATTGTATCATTCGTGAATCCGTTTCCAGGCATGATTCCAACTCTAAAGTGTTCAATATATACAACAGAGGGCTGAGTATACTTCCCTGTGGCAGTCCATGGGATGTTGTGCGTGGATTGCTAATCGACTCGTGTATTTTCAGGTATAATTTCCTTTCCAAAAATAATGAGATCAGAAAGTTGCATATGTCAGTAGGGATTCCTAATTTTACGATTTTGCCCAACAGAAGTTCTAAATTGATATTATCGTATGCTGATTGTATATCTAAAAAGACAGCTGTTGTTATTTTGTTTGTAGTTAATCCCAACTGTATATCTGTCACAATCTGGGTTACAGCATCTTGTGTGGACCGGCTTCTTCTGAAACCGTATTGTGTTGTTGGAAGAATTGATTGCTGTTCTAGCCAATGTTCTAGACGATTTTTCACCATCCGTTCTAGGGTTTTCAGGATACAGGATGAGAGAGATATCGGACGATATGAGTTTTCGTCTTCTTTGGGTTTTCCTTTTTTGTGGATAGGGATCACAATGTAGTCTTTCCATTCTAGTGGAATTGGGATTTCATTATTCCACACTTTGTTATATATATTTATCAAATCTATTTTTTTATTTTCGGGTAGTTGATATATCATAGAATACGATATATTGTCTTTACCTGGCGAAGTGTTATGGGTTTGTTTGAGGGATCTTTTCAATTCCCACATTTCGAAATTTCTTGATAAACAGAAATTGTCTCTATTTTGGTCTATACTTGTAGTTATGAAGGCCAAGTTGGCCGAAGACGGTGCTATTTTGTTGTGGAATTTTCCTATCCATTCTGCTTCAGGATCTATCTGTGATACATTGGTCTTTCGTCTATTCTTGAACCTGTTTACTTTCTGCCAAACTTCTTTGATAGGAGTTGTTCTATTTAGGCTTTCGCAGTATGCCTGCCAGCTCTTCCTCTTGGACTGATTGAAAGTTTTTTTGGCGACTGCATCCAATCTCTTATATTCCAATAGGTTTTCCAGGTTTGGGTTGAGTTTGAAACGGGTATATGCGTGTTTTCTATCATCTGCCGCTGAGCCGCATTGCTGATTCCACCACGCTTTGGGAATATGTTGAGTCGGTCTTACATTCACATATTTGGGTATGGAGTTCAAAGCTGCTTCATTAATATTGTCCAATAGTTCTCCGTAGCTTTCTGCAGGTTCCTTCTTACTGAGCTCCTCCTGGTATTTTCTCCAATCAGCTTTTTTTAAATTCCATATCTTGTGAGTTTTGTTTCCTCTTGTTGGACACTTGATATTGGTTTCAATAATTATAGGAAGATGGTCTGACCCATGTGGGTCCCCGAGCGTAGACCAAGAGAATAAATGACTCACGTCAGATGAACATAGAGTGAGGTCGATAGCAATATGTCTTTGACTTATGGCTAGAGTTCTAGATCCATTATTCAAATAAACCAGATGACTCCGTTCAATAGCGTCAAGTAAGTGTTTCCCATATGTGTCATCAAATTCGTTGCCCCATGCAATGTGATGGGCATTAAAATCTCCCGCTATAAGGCATGGTTTCGGAACACCGTTGAAAAATTGTTCCCACTCTTGGGTGGTTATGCGAGTTTGTGGTTTTACATAAAGTGAAACCAGAAATATTGTTTTTTTGTGTGGTAAAATTTCTGCTGATATTCCTACTGCAGAGATATCAGCCGTAGTTCTTAGGTTTAATTCCCGGTAAGAGATTTCTGTTTTGATTAATATTCCAACGCCACCTTTACCGTCATCTCTATCATTTCTGATGCAATTGAAACCTGAAAATTTGTAATAAACTTGTGGCTTGAACCAAGTTTCTGAAAGTAATGCGAAAGAGATTTGGTTTTGAGCTAGCAGGTATTCTAAGTTCCCTTTGTTTGCCTTTGCTGAGCGACAGTTCCATTGACAAAATTTTATGTTATTCATGAACTCTGCGAATTTGATGACACATTTACATTTAACCGCTTACTTATCATGTTTTGAAGGTCTGATTCTAAAATATCGAAATTGTTTGAGTTTTGTATAGTTTTGATTATCGATGTAACAACTTCTAAAATAATGTTAGTGAGAAATATATTTTGGCTGATATCTGAGTTACCGTCACTTAAATTTTGGGTGTATGCAATACTTTTTATTATACCTCCCTCTTCATTGGGAAATGAAAATGGATTTATAATTTCTCTGTGCGCCTCCCAAACTGGGTTAGGACTTGATGTTCTTGTACGTTTCGTTGGTATGTTTTTTTGTGGGTTCAGATTACTATGATTAGATGTGTTAATGTATTGAGGTGTTTTGTTGTGATGACCAAGGTTTGTTGGAATAGGATTATCGGTTCTTACGCGGTGTTGTCGATCGAAAGTATTCGGAATGTGTTCTAACTGTTCTCGAGATGAGACATCAGCATATGAGACTTTAGGAACTTTCTGGCATGCATCATGGTAATTTATATTTAGTGTCGACATTGCCTGCTTTATTTGTTTTTGACGTTTGAATTCTGGACACATGTTCAAGTTTGTTGTCAGATGTGGCCCATTACAATTGAAACATTTTGGGTCATGTGTTGAAGCTTGACAATCGGAGGAGTTATGTTGTTCCCTACATTTAAGACACCGGGGGGAACTTTTACATTGTTTCCCCAGATGTCCGTATCGAAAACAGTTATAACATAGCAATACTTTTTGAATGTAAGTTTCGACTTCAATTCTAACCCTATTGATTGAAATATATTTCGGAAGTGATTGACTTCTGAAGGTAACGATGCACAACCTTGAAGGTACATATTCTGTTTTGCCCTCTGTTGTTATCTTCCTATTTATTCTTCTAACACTATCTACCTCAAAATTGCAGTGCATATCGAATGGTTTAATCTTATTTTTGATGTATTCTTCTGAAAACTCGGTCTCTATATTTCTGATTACCCCCTGACGAACGACAATGAACCTTGGTATGTATAATTCTAAATTATGTTTTTTCATGTTTTCTATATTTTTTTGATCTAGCAGGTTATTCGCTGATTTATAATCTTTGAATTTTATTCTAATTCTGTTTCTACCAATTGCGTCCAAGCTACTTATTTTATTGTCCAATTCTGGAAAGTTTGTTAGAATTATATCTCCCACTTTAACCGCATTGAGTCTCCCTTGAAAATCTTTATTAGTGTTTTCCACATAAACTTGAAACGGACCTGTATCTGTGCGACAATATCTATCTACGTTTTGTTTTGGAGTGTTATCTTTACCTGTTTTTTGTTGTGATTCAAGTCGCTCGGAGGTAATTTTTTTATTGACGTAGTCTGCAATACTCACGGCTCTCCTGTTGTTATAATATTTATTACCCAGTATTGGTGAAGATATTTCCATATCCGATGTTCCCACCGGGTCCGTTATAGGAGGAGGATCGGGGGGTTCACCCCCTTTCACACAAAACATCACTATCAAATTAGCACCAAATACAAACTATTGTCCAAATACACTAAAATAATCTAAAATTGCAAAACCTCCACAAATCGTCACGAATCTCTTCGACTGAACTTGCCCTGAGAAATACTTCCTACTCGTACGAAGTCAATCACAGAACTGCGATTATTCTAAAAAAATAATAAGATATTCATCCAACAACTTATACAGTGAAACCAAAGTATTCGATGTTAGTCAGTTATTTTGCCTTAGTCTCTTACTGTATCAACATAAGTACAGAAATAACTTGGAGAAAACTTCTCATGAACATAATACCAGACAGAACAAGGAAGCATTGAAAATTCCAAAACAAAATAAAACAACAGCACTTAGGTGTCATACATACATAGGTTCGAAACTATATAATCTACTAGACACGGGTATGAATAAAATAAATTCCCCAACGATGTTTAAAAAACAAACCAAAAAAATGGATATCTAGTATACCAAGAGAGAATTTAACAGGTTCATTGATACAAGAAATTCCTACTACCTGGTACAACCATAAATCAACAATATTCTTCCGAAAATGTTAAAAAACAAAGAGGTAAACTGTCATTCATTGTTATTTTTATGGAATGTTAGAAATGTTTACACAGTTTACTAAAATTTAAGTGGGAATCACTGGTTAAAATTGAGATTTTTTATTAAATGTTTATGTATTCTTGAATTTATGTTTGTATGTGTGTGTATGCATGTATATGTGTATACGTGCATTGATAATTAATTGGCAAGAATAACTTGAAATAAATAAAAAACAAGGAGACGAGTACAAACTGGAGTGGAATGACATTATGTTCAAATCTAGGATTTCTTTTAATGCTTTCATTCTATTAATACATGGTCTCCTCAACGTATTGATTGATATATTTAATATTTATTGAAGGTGTAAAATGGTTGTTTTTAGTCTCTAAACAAGTGGTTTACACTCAACGAGCATATATGCGTATTTATCACCCTATATGTATTATACACCAAAATTACTTTTACTTTTGTAAACAAAATTATTCTTAAAATTACATTTAATATCCTACCAGCACCACGGACAGCCAACGGCTTTGTGGTTATTCCTGTTTATTTGTTTGTAATATTATCATTGAATGTACTTTCATCTTATATTATCCAAATAAATATAATTATTATTATCTCTGATAAATTCGATTTTTTTTTCGAACTACGCACGCAGATATTTCAGAGAATTAAAATGCTAGATTCAGCTCGGGATTTGAAAATGAATAGTTTATTACGTAAGGAGGATAATAAGTAGCCATGCACGAGCGAAAATTGTGCCTTTATGCTTCTGCGGTATTTTCGGGTGGTGAAGTACAAATTTCCTCGTTATCCCTTATTTTGAATGATCAACGAGACACTGGAGGACAGCGAGCAGCTAAAACAATTGCTTGCTTCATGGATATAACTGGATTCAGTACCAATCCTCTACAGACACAAATTTTATAAAAATATTTGAATTTCAATTCGACACAAAATTTGAAAGGGAAAGTCCCTGAATTTGGTTTTTTGGCCCTTGAATGTAGTCATGAGATCAAATTCATCAGGTCAAATCTCAAGCTCTAAATGAGCCATTACCCCACAGCTGTAATAAACGGTTTTAGATAGTGGAGGTAGAAACATATTATAATAGTATGATGAATTCAATAACTATGACTACAGTTTCGCTAACCAAACGACCCTCTCCGGGAGCCATTTGGTATTGTGATAAATGTTCTCTGTTTGAGTTTTTCTGTAATCGATCATTAATTCATCCAACTTATTTGTTCGACTAGAGAAACACAGAGATTGCTGGGCACGCACGTCTTTGCCAAGATGGATTGGATAAGATGTACATCTCACGTATTTTTGTCCCAGAAAACGTATTCCATTACTTATTCGTCGCTGTTTTGACTGCTTTGAGTGAGTTGTTCTCTCCACCCACGAAATCGAAGAATTAGTGTGCTTGGATACAAACATTTTCGTGGTAAAGCTCGTAATGAACCGTTTTCTACGAAGTGCAGACAAATAAGTATGTAATAAATGATTCAAAGCGTCAGATCTTATTTCTGAGTTTACGTTATCCTTCTGTATCACTAATTTCAAAATAATACCTCTAAGATATTCATCCACACTCCCTTTTCCCAACCGTGTTCAAAGGCGGATTTCTCGATAGCTCAGAGGCACCCCTTCGTGAGGATTAATCCACAAACTTTGAATAAGTTGGGAAATGAGTTTTACCGTGGTCTCCATTCCTAGCGCTTTACAGAGTGGAAGACAGACCCGAATCTAATTTCGTTTACAATCATTGTAAAATATACTCATGTCTGATCTTTTTCAGATTGGATAGTGACCAATTCTTAATCATGGAAAAATCGGGTCGGAAAAGTCCTATATTGCCCCTACTTTTCGAGTCTCCAATTTGTTTAACTTGAATCAACATAATGCACACCTTATTAATAAAATAAAGAGTATATGTTGATGAAATAGATAAAACGGCAGAGACATGCGTTTAATTTTGGTATTCAATCAATTTTATGCATTAAATAGAAGTGAAGTTATTTTTTGTGATACTTGCCACGTTATTGAAACAGATGAAAGAAGTTTATTAACCATTGAGAGTGACTTCCAAAGGGGTTTCCGAAGAGAACCATCCCACCGAATGAGTGAAATTAAACGATGACAGACATAAAATTTCTAGCTTGGCTGTGAGAGGTGATTTCAACTCAATATGTGAAGTGTACCCTGGTGAATTGAAGGAAAAGCTTAGTCTGTTAATAATTAAATGTGTCGAAAAATGTTACATATACAATGTGGTCAGTGTAATGATAAAATAGCAAGTGAAAATTATCATTTACCACTGAAAAGAAACGGCTGAAAACAATGGAGATATAGAAGTGAAAGAAATGAGTACTCACATTATGATCGTGCTGTTGGGACCCCAATAAAAAATGAAAAATTCACTCGAGACTCAGATCATGTTGGTCGAACTATTTAATCAAATGTTAAAAAACAAAAAGCTCCAATCGGAAATAAATCTTTCAATTGATAGAGAAGCTTGACTGTAGAATTCTTTTCCAGGCGTGTTATAGTATAATACTATTACAATACAATATTGTGGTAGCCAGTATAAACGCCAGAAGTTGCCATTGTATATTGAAACACGTGTAGCAGTTTGGTGAACTGTCTGATGGAAATAACACAATAGAGTGTTGTTTCAATTTCAAGGTATCTATCTTTTTTCACCCCAGGCCGTGTCCACTGGGCATACTTTAGCACTTTTCATCAGCGCCCATACTAGGAACCACACGTTAAATCGTAAGAACTCGTTCAACACATTTTTAGTCCAGTCTATGACCACTTTCCCGTGTATTTATCCCATACAGCACCGTTTCGCATGAAAATTTGTATTCAGGATCTACATATAATCTTTTCCAGAATCTACCCTGTGCCGAGGGTTGCTTTCTCCCTGGGGGTGGATGCCACCCCTTTTTGGGGGTGAAATTTTTTTTATTGGAAATAAGTGCGGAAATCAATAGATTGACTAATTCTAGGCACTTTTTGTTCAATGAAGTTTTTTCTGAAAAGCAATACTTTTCGACTTATTCGCGAGTGGATTTGTCGGTTTTCAGTCAAAAAAAACACATTCTCAGATCCTTTTTCGTGAATAACTGGAAAATAATGCATCTAATCGAAAAACCTGCAGAGAGCAAAATTATAGCTTTTGAAAAAACAAAGGCGACTGTTCATTTGTGATGTATGCAAACCCACTACAAACTGAATAATTGCTTGTTGAAAATTGATTGGTATTTTCAAACGCCAAAATGGAAATTTTCTACGTACAATAACCAAAAACCAATGCATTTTTCGGGAAAAACTAATTGAACCTTTTCTGAAGTCCCTCAAAAATCCTTCATTTTTGTTATTCACGAAAGTTTCTAGCATGAAAACTGACCGAGGTATGAAGGAAATAATGTTCAATCCTATTTTTTCCTTGAAAAAAAATTGTGAATAACTCATCCTTGCTTTCCCCCCTCTTTGGAAAAAATCGTTGCCTAGTGGAACAAAATGTATATATATATACATATATAATATACATATAGTTCCACTAGGCCTAAAATATAGTTACTATGTGTTTTCTTCAATATACTAATGTATATACTCTAATTTCTACAAAAATTGTTTTTGTTTTTTTTCCCATAACTCGCTTAGTCTTCAAGCAATTGAATCCACCAAAGAAGTATTTTGTAGATTTTTTCAAGAGCTATAAGGTCATTCACATTTTGTTTTATTTCAGATTATATTTTTGAAAAGGTTCATGCTGAAAGGGCTCAAGAAAAAAACTTTGCGCGAACCCTCCCAATATTTAACTGGCCATATCTTACTCTATTTTCATCCTGCAGAAAAAAATGAAATACCGAAATTCTCAGAGAAGAATAGCCTTCAATTTTGTTCTCCAGAAAATTTTGCATGTGATCAATACTTTTCGAGTTATTTCGAAGGAATTGTGATTTTTCGCTGAATTACGAATATGATTTTTTCTCTTCAATCTCAATTTTTTCCAAAACTACGTACTTTCAATTGATGAAAAACTCAGAACTCATTGAAAGAACATGAATGAAGTGAATTATGGAGTAACAACGATTTTTTTCGAAGGGGGGAGAAGAGAGGATGAGTTATTCACAATTTTTTTTCAACGAAAAAATAGGATTCAACATTATTTCCTTCATACCTGGGTCAACTTTGATGCTAGAAACTTTCATGAATAACAAAAATGAAGGATTTTTGAAGGACTTCAGAAAAGGTCCAATTAGTTTTTCCCGAAAAATGCATTGGTTTTTGGTTATTGTACGTAGAAACTTTACATTTTGGCGTTTGAAAATACCAATCAACTTTCAACAAGCAATTATTCAGTTTGTAGCGGGTTTGCATGCATCATTAATAAACGATCGCCTTTGTTTTTTCAAAAGCTATAACTTTGCTCTCTACATGTTTTTCGATTAGATGCATTATTTTCCAGTTATTCGCGAAAAAGGATCTGAAAATGTTTTTTTTTTGACTGAAAACCGACAATTTCACTCGCGAATAAGTCGAAAAGTATTGCTTTTCAGAAAAAACTCCATTGAACGAAAAGTGCTTAGAATCAGTCAATCTATTGATTTCCGCACTTATTTCCAATAAAAATTTTTTCACCCACAAGAAGGGGTGGCATCCACCCCCAGAGTGAAAGCAACTCTCGGCACGTGGTAGATTCTGGAAAAGAGGGTAAGTAGAACCTATATCCAAATTTTCATACAAATCGGTGCTGTATGGGATAAATACACAGTTTACACTTTTTTCACCGTCATAGACTGGAGTATTTTGTCAATGTATAACAGTTTATGGTTAGTAACTTTCGTAACGTCGTTTTTATCCTGTTGTGACTATCTTATGAAATGATGAGTGGTGAAACCCTCTGAATTTATCTCATAATCATCTTTATAATCGTAATTCTCACACTTCTCATATTTCAAACCATTGAATGCCGAGTTACATAATGGGAATACCGGCATATCATCTGCATATTCTCTGCCGACAAGTTCATATTACGGGACATGTTATATAAAGGGCCTTTATTCTCATCGAGGACAATTATCTTGTCAATCTCTTATCTCAAATTCCGACTTCGGAACCATCTTATTGTTCGGCCAGATGGGTGGGTATGCCCTGATAGCGGATGGGAGTGTTCTCATTATGTTTGTCAGCAAATTCAGACAATTTAATAGTACCGAATGGGATGGAGCTCTTTGGAGAATTATGAAAGGGCCACTGATACCGAAGAAATAACGATATGACTCTCTGAATGCACTCAGATGGGTAGAATCTAAGATTAAGCCATTTTGGTAGGCGAGTGCTAGGTAAGAGTTCAATCTGGATCACAATATGAAAAACAACATTCACGTAGATCACTCTATGGGACGCTTCTCCACGGGGGGCTGTGAGAGTGGTTCTGAAAATATAATTTTTTCGGCAGAAAAGTACCTTCAGTGCCGGTGACAGTGAAAGGATGCCATAGTGATAATGATCTGAGTTAGACAAGGAAAGAACCTTAACTTAAATGTTCAACCTCAGTCACAAAACGATATACATTAATGACGTTAGGGGAAAAGAGGAACACTGTTTCAAATGATGCAGAGTCACTTGCAACTTGACCGAATTGCGAAAAAATATGATGAAAGCCACCTCTTCACAGTATGTCCCCTACAACATGAGTTAATTTCATATTGAAATTGATGAACATTTATGGGCCCATACTAATTGGAAGTATATAACGTGTTCCAATAAAGGTAAATTCTGGGTTCAACTGAAATACCGAGAGGCCCGTATTTTTATGAGATTAGGATTTGTTTAGCTTCGAGTGTTTCCTACTGTGAGATATTGACTAAATAAATATGTCACTGTCATTCGGTCTGATAGAACCCATGGGAAAATAGTTGTTACAAGACTAAATTTAGTAGGAATATTATGCTGTTCACTAGTATGATGAAGTCCTCGAGTGAATAGATTATGAAAATGAACAGAGATTTTTACCTTCGTGTCAAAGAGCATTCCTTCTTCAACTTATTCTCTGAAAAACTGAACAGAAGTTTGATGCGAGTATACACGGAGTCAATTGCGTGATGATTTTGATTTCGTGGGATTATTACTCGTCATATTTTATGAGAAAAAATTCATATAAACATACGTACTGATTCACTTCGATTTCTGAATAAAAAATATTTCAGTTTCATGGTACGCCCGCGAAGTGCTGAAAAACATTTTAAATTTTGTCTCTGGGAGCTCACGGGCCCAGGAAGTTGCGATTTCAATTGTTTAACATGAGGTTGATATCCGACTTAGAAGAAAACAGAGGAAAACAATAAACACCGTAGCTCTCTAACAAGTGAATCAATCACTGAAATTACGATTACAAATCGATTTACTGCTATCGAACGTACCAAATTGATCATGATCATTATAAAATATTTTCAGCAATGAATCCAAAACTGCAGAAGACCGGGGTTCGATACCCCGCTGAGCCACGGTGTTGAGAAATCGCACGTTGAAAGGAAAGGTCTCGTTAATCCATTGCACGCACAAGTTTCGACTTCTGGGGGTTGACGTTCGTCAGCTGGTTAACGGAAACGAACAAAAGAAAGAAGAGAACAAAATTTCGACACCCTGTTATTCGAAAAACGAACCGAAATACAATCTATGTGAATAAGAACTTTTTTTCATGAAATATTACAAAGAATCACCTCCTCAAATCAAAGGCAAGTTACACCCTGTATATATCGCGACATGACCTACAAACAATAGAAAACAAAAGCTGAATTTATACATATCGTGGTATTTTCCCTTGGAAAATAATATTTTGATCTTTCGAACTCAATAAATAAAATTTATAGTACTTTTTTTATACTATTTACTACTATTTGAAACCTTTCATTGCGTATTTGACAGCTCATTCAGAATACACTATGGGATATGTAACATTTGAGCCGATAAATTTTATATCATGACTACATTCTGACCCAAAAACTAAATTCAGCGAAATTTCGTTGAAAATCGTTTGTAAAATTGATATAGAGATTACATTCTTATAATTGATTGTTCCGTTTCTAGGAGCAATCAAAAGAATGCCTTACTTGAATGAATATGTACAAATTCTATTAAATAATTCTTATATTCTTTCATGTATAAGGTACCTAATCATAATTCGGTCTTCTTGCCATCTAAAACAAAGAAACATAGTTTATCGTTTAATGAACAAAGCAATCAAAGTAATTTATAAAAAACCATCCGACACTCCATCGTCGGAATTATACAAAATGACTAATAACATGAAGTTTAACTGTTTGGTAAAACTCTAAAAACCAAATATATATACAAATCAACGAAAAAACTTCAGAAAAGTAATATTTTGTTCTTTGAAAATTCTTCTGTACCCAATTATAATACTAAAACTTTCAATAATTATTATCTAAACGTTATTCACACCAATAAGGGTGGAAACAATCCTATTTGAAGCTCGATAGAAGTATTCAATAAATTACTAGAAGAAATGAAATCTTCCAAATCCATACAAATTTTTTTGAAAAAACTAAAAACAAACTACTAGAATAATGATGTTCATCAAAGTACAAGCAATATAATTATCATTGTTAGTATTTTAACTTCCTTATACCAGAACCCCATTCTGTTTGGAAGTTGTCAATTGAAATAAATGAAAAAAATGAAAATTCATCGGAAATTTATTGCCAAACAGTTGGTGGGTTGGTACTGCATCTAGTTATACCCATGAAGAAAGCATTTGTTGTCATCCAGTCTCTCACTGATCATTGAAAATGAGGGATTCGTTATCCCTCATTTTCAATGATCAAAGAGACACTGGATGACAACAAATGCTTTCTCCAATTTGTGCTATACCAGCAGAATTTACCGCACGGGTATGGTGGGAATAGAAAAAGTACAGTACGTGCACTCGTGAAGTGCCGTACTCGACTACGTCTCATGCTAACAATTTTCGCTCATGCATAAAAGGCCACTTATCCTCCTCGTTACTTATTATACTGATACCATACCAAATGATAAACTAAAGTTCAGATGTTCTGCAGAAGGGAAAACCGTATCAGCATCATATCTAGTGGTTTTATAGACTGAATGATATTCACGTACCTATAAAAAAGAATGATTGCAAAATTCTTTTTTTATTTTACTTTCACGAAAACTGTAATTTCTATTTCTTTATCAAAGGTAATACCACGAGTCCTTCAAATTTAATCGATGAATTTTCATTCTCCACAAAAACTCTTTTATTTGGCAAAAATAAAAAAGTTTGAGTGTTTCGAAAATGAAAATTTATCTTATTAAATTTGAAGAACGAGATGTATTTGAAGAGATTATTGAACAAATAGAAGGAGGAACAATTTAATTGATCAGTATTTCATTTACATAAGAAGGAAAGAAGAATAGGTGAAAATTTTACAAATTTGAAATGACAAACAACGATGTATGCCCTCTATGATCCAGAAGAGATATGATGGTTACGCAGTGAATATGCTAATGCTTGCCGACGATACCAAGAGATGGCGTCACACCTCTCATTGTACAAGGTTGATAATTGAAAATATCTTATAAAATGAAAATCGCGCCAGAAGGAACATAAAATCGTTCTTTATGTCGTTGTATCAAAATCGTCATAAAACGGTTCCTTCTTATACAAGAAAAAATTAATTGAATTTAATAAAAACTAATTGTACGCCATCTTCATTTGAGTTAAGGAAACGTTAAATATTTGAATCGGTCGTTCGCTATGTCTGTCATAAAGTTGGGGTTATGAGCTATTTACGTGTTTGAGTGTTCATTGAAATGTGTTATGTTATTATTATGCCGAAAAAGTGAAAAGTGAATGACTATTAATAATAAGGTAACTCTTCATTCATGATAATTTATATAAATATGAGCCAGTTCAATAGAATCGACGCGGTAAACCGTATAGTTTTGACAGTTCAAAGGTAAACAACGTTTTATCGAAAGGACCAGGCAGTTTTATCAGTATAATACCCAATGATTGGCTAGAATAACCATAGAATAACCCGCTACTATCCGTCAAAACGTCACATTTTGACAAGTGAAAAAAATAATCCGGAAAAAACAAAGCTTCATCAAAGTTCATTCTCTTCACGGAAAGTGTTCCTAAGCTTATACAAATTTTGTTGCTTCCCGAAAACTCAACAGAATCAACCCACACATTCGATTAACCTAATTTCTGAGCTTTGAAAAAAAGGCTCAATCGTAGGAGAAAAATAATTTGTGTGTCCGCCCCTGGAAAGAAATTAGGAAAAGCCGGCTCTCGAGCAGAGATAAAAGTAAATACTCACTCTTGGAGCAGTCTATCCCTTGAAAGCCGTCGATGCAATCGCACTTGCCCAGGTAGCACGAGCCCCGACCCGAGCAGTCGTTGAGACAAGTGGTGCTGACTCCTTCTGCCTCGGAGATGATCAGAGATACGCTGTTCGCTTGGAGCTCGTCATTGTACACCTGGCGAAAGAAAATCCCGTGAAGAGCACTCTGTTGCTTATGTGCGGTATATGGCTTTTCGATGTTTTCCGCCACGACAGTAATTGCTTTCTTGTGAGCGCATTAGGGATGAATGTAGTGGAATCCGTTTCCGGTGTCGCAGTTTTAAACGAAGAGAAAGTAACAATGATCATGTTTTCGTGGGTAAATAATAAATTTTGTCATCGACTAGAATACAAATCGATACCATTTCATATGCTATTCATTTTCATAACGAATAACGAATTCATGAAATGCATCCTGGATATTTGAGTAACTTGTGAAACATTCTTAAATTTCAATAACCGAATAATCTGAGTCCAGAATGGTCCCATAAGAGTCTGGAAGTGCTTGAAAAGTAACTATCGATGAATTATTGGAATGGATGTACAACGAAATTCAGAAGTATATGGCAACAGTGACATATTTCTGTTCCTGCGGGCGGCGTTAGTGCAGTTCAAGATCAAACCACAGAACTCTCAATTTCCAGTTCTATGAATCAAGCAAACTTAGGGCCAGTTGTACAATCTACGATTAATGAGAAATGAGAACAATTTGACAGAAAATGCAGGCAAATGATGTCAAAAGTTCAGTTTTTTCTCAATCCGATCTGATTTATCGAAGATTATACAACCTGTCCTCAACAAACTGAGGGCCAATTTAGGCGGGACGTGTCACTACGTCGAATTCCCATTACGTCGAATTCCCATTATGTCGAATTCCCATTACGCCGAATTCCCACTACGTTGAAAAGCATCCCCACCACTTACGTCACCATAACACGATCGTTATCGAAGCTGGACCCCATTCGACGTAATGGGAATTCGACGTAATGGGAATTCGGCGTAGTGGGAATTCGGCGTAGTGCCACACCATGCACTTTCAATATCAACAGCACAGCGAAATTCATCCTTCTTTTAGGTTAGGTTAGTTAGGTTAAGTCAGATTAGGTTAACAGGAAATTGCAGAATATCCGGCAAATTTTGCGAGTGCGTATCACTACGTCGAATTCCCATTACGTCGAATGGGATCCAGCTTCGATAACGATCGTGTTTTGGTGACGTAAGTAGTGGGGATGCTTTTCGACGTAGTGGGAATTCGGCGTAATGGGAATTCGACGTAGTGGGAATTCGGCGTAATGGGAATTCGACGTAGTGATACGCACTCAATTTAGACATCTTTGTTTTAGTCCTGAACCCTTGAATGACAGTTAGTTCCATACTCTACTTGAAGGAATTAGGTGGTTATTGATCATATGCTGTATGAATAACATTAGTAAGATTGAAGGCAAGAGTCTCAGATATACAAAATGGTCCTAAAATCAACTTTGCTTTCAAATGAATGGCAGACTAAAACAGAGATGTTTAACTTGGCCCTTGAGAAAAAAAAAACCATGTTGATTTTCTACAAATGATTTTGATGAATTTTGTTAGAACTCTATGGAGAAGATGATGGTTCGGCCATAAATTCAATAACAAATCAAATGGGAGAGCTGACATGAATTCCTACCTCACTGCGCCATCTGCTTTGAGCTTTAAAGAATACTTGCAATCAAATGAATATTTTATACTACCATTTAATGTCACTAATCTCGTAGTTACTTTCCGGCATCCGTGAGAGTTTCGCCCAGAAACTGACAATTATGTGGCGGAACATGTTAGATTCATCATAGCATGTTTTACTATGCAATTATCTGAATTAATTGAAAAACTCGCTTATATAATTTTTGTGCAACCATTCTGTAAAGTATTTCCAGGATTAAACTCATTCAATTTCTGGTATGGTCCCAGATTCAACTCATTATGACGCAGTATTGAAAATTTGTACGAGAGGAGAGAATCGAAGTACTTCATGACTTCTGGAGCTTCATCCAGCAGCATACTGTATAGGATACTCAGAAATCCTTGGATTATCTGTTTTCGAGGGTGTTTTAAGAGAGGAAAGATATGTTATTGTTGATACACCAAGGTAATTATCCTTTTATAATATAATCTTTTTCATCATCATGATCATTTTCAGGGCGTCTCTGATTGAGATTAAAAACAATAATTATATTTATTGACAAGGAATCTCACAACAGATATCGACATTCTCATTTTATCGATTGAGCCGCACAGATGGCTCTACCAATGAAATGTATACAATAAAAAAAAGTACGAATTGGGCATCCAGATGTCGGTTTCTCAATCATTCTTCGAGAGAGTAGAAACAAATATCAATAAATAGTCTTTGACTTTTTTCTAATTTTTTATATTTTCTATGCAGGTGCTTCATTTCAGTCGGAAGAGCATTGAATAGTTTCAATGCTCCCCCTTTCATATAATTCTGTTTTATGATTCGGAAAAAAACGCACCAACCATCCTACCGTTATTTCTACATCCGCCATATTTTGATGAGAGAATGGAGTTACTTTTTACGAACAGTAATAATCGGTATATAGATGTGGAAGGCGAATATCATTTCACGAGACTTTCAATATTGAGCCAACCAGCAATCACAATCAACCAGCTAAAAAATATAAATTTGGTCGCGATTATCTATCAGTTATGCTCTTGAATTTTGAATCATTCGAGCTCGTAGACGACTGGCGGCAAAAAAAGTAGTGAAAGGGGCACGATGATTGATTACTCCTTCAATTGTAACCTGGTCGACTATTGCCTTGTTCGCATGATTTTGGCTGCAGTATACATTACTTGTGTGAGAAATCAATTTCGCTCAAGTAATGTACACTGTTTTTCCTACGACCACCTATTTTATCAAACAATACGTAAATATCAGATCGTGTATACGTAATATACGCTACAATATGAATTCACCTTAACAACAACCTGACAGGTGACAGTCCTTAGAGGGGTACTTGCAATTGACTATTGATAAATATAGATTTAATAGCGTCGGCTAGAATCGTGGCTTCAATGTAATTGTGTTTGTAATAAATACTTATAATTTATGATATAACTGCTGAATGGACATTATTGTAGTATGAACTGTGTATACACAATTAGTATATAGAATTGCCTGACTAATCTCACCTTTTTTTTTGTGTCAGGCTATGTTTGAATATTTTTTCTTTATTAAAAAGTGCACACGAATTTGCGATAACTTTTATAGTGAAATGAAGAAATAACGACAATTAACGTATACTTGAAAATGTGACAATAAGTGAGTACTTATGACACAACGCTTTTTTTCTTTTCCTTATTTTTTATGAACGATTAGTAAACTACCAGTCCAGCTTTTATATTAGCAATTAATAATTGCATCTGTGAATCCTATAGTCTAAGAGCCATCTTAAATCTGACAACACATTCTTTACGGTATCTGAAATTTCGTCCAGTGAGACTTCTATACCCAGTTAACGAGCAATGGGTACTAACTAAGCCCGGCCGCGGTAAGTTTGGGGTCCTTCAGGTGAGTTAGGTATGAAAATTAAGTAAATTTTTTAAGTATTTTACGGCGTCTGCCGTTTTAGTATGTTATAATATACCTCTAGAAAAATTGAAAAATAACTATGGCTGCTGATTTTAAAGGTTGCAACATCCTGGCAGCCACTTATCAAAATTCTAAAAAACAATTAATGAAGGATTTAACGGCGTCTGCCATTTTAATATATTATTTATTAAACTATTTTAGGCTAATATTGAACATGGCTGACATTTTTTCCGGTTGTAACTATCCGGTTTAAAGCGAAACATTACCTGCAGTCTATGCTTAGAAAACACGTGGTACAGTAAGAGAAGTAGTTTATGCTGTCTCTCTATCTCTCTCTCTCTCTCTCTCTATCTCATTAGTCGAATATTTTCTTCTTTTATGTTAGGGCTGAATGGTGGGGATTTAGTTCCTTTCACGAACACGAAGGCATACCTGGCCCAACTGTTTACAGACAAATATATTTTAGCAGTGTCGCCAATAAGGCGCAAAAAATCAAACCTTTCTTTTCTGAAATACGAAGAAAATATTTTCAGATTCATAGATTATATCAGACCCGAACACAATTTTCATTTCATAGCAATTCAAGTTTTCAATCAGATGTAGATTAATATATTTTTTTTGAGGTTCAAAAATTACTCATATTATCATATTTTGCAGATTTTCCGTATCAGCTTCGCGTAAAACGACTTCATTGGATTGGCAACACTGTATTTTAGTTGCATGTTGAAAGTATAGAGATGTGGTCTCGGTAGTGTAGTGGTTAGCATATCTGCCCATCAAGCGGAAGGCTGGGGTTCGAATCCTCGCCGGGCCACCGTGTTGGTTAATCGCACGTTAAAAGGTAAGGCCTCGTTGATCCATTGCTCGCAAAAGTTTCGACTTCTGAGGGTTGACGTTAGTCAGCTGTTGAACGGAACGCACAATTTCAGAACAATTTTTTTTAGAACAATAATACTGTGAATAGACCGCGGGCATCAGCCTGCTGGACAAACAAATCGTATTTCCATAAATAACAACGGTAATTCAATGAGATTATAATTTCAATTCTGAGATACAAAATTCATGAATATACCGTTGCCTATTTCAACTCATCAGTACTCAAATCTGCTCTTCTAGTTGCTTGAATTCACAATTCACGTCTCTTAACAGCAAGAGGATTAATATTCTTTCTATGGTTGAATATAGAACGGAATCGATGGATTGAAACTTCATAACCACTCAAAATTGAGTTATTACCTAGAGAAAATATTTTGAAATATGACATAAATTCGAATTTTGAAAAGTGGCTGCCAGGATGTTGCAACCTTCTAAATTAGCAGCCATAATTATTTTTCAATTTTTATAGAGGTATATTATAACATATTAAAACGGCAGACGCCGTAAAATACTTCAAAAATTTACTTAATTTTCATATCTGACTCACCTGAGGGACCCCAAACCTACCGCGGCAGGGCTTATCTAGTACCCATTGCTTGTTTTCTGGGTATAGAAGTCTCACTGGACGAAATTTCAGATACCGTGAAGAATGTGTTGTCAGATTTAAGCTGGCTCTTAGACAATTATAAGATTCACGGGTTTGGTGACATATTGACAGGCGTGCGGAAAGTACTTTCCGTACAAGTGAGAATAAATGTCACTTTCCATGGTAGAGAGTGCGATATGTATCACTATCCTATGTGGTCGTAGGAATATTATTTCTCACATCTGTATATCCAAAGAAGGAATCGTTAATATTTTGAATTTCTTGAATAGAGGGCTACAAGAGTCTAAACAGTAATCTTCCGTTATACCCCTTTTATTGAGAGAAAAGCCCTTTCTGTTATACCCATAGAATGATGACCAAAATAACCAAATATTCCCAAGGAACACTCACCGACAGAAACCACCTCCCGGTATCCAGGTAATGCAGCAGACTGACGTTCACCATCATCGACTCGATATCCGCTTCCCTCTTCGATATTACGTGCTCCATGTCCATGGAGATCCCGATATCCACGGTGGGATGCGGCAAATCAGTTCCGGAATCTCCGCGATGGGCGAAATCAATTCTGACGTCGTGCGACTCGTGCGGCAGGTAAAAGGGTCCCTTGGGCTCGGAGTCCGCGAGAATTTTCCTGGTGGCTTCGTACGAGCTAGCGATGGAATCCAATACGTCAGTGCGGGGGGACCAGTGGCTAGGCGGGAATTTCGGGGGCGGGTATTCGTCTGCAACAAAGAGGCACGATGAAATTAGCTGAGCGTACAATGCAGATTTGTGGGACGGATTATATATATATAAATATATAATTGATATTCTTTTTTGGTAGCGGTGAATTTTAAACTGATTCTGAATGTTTTCGATGTGCTGATTACAGAAATATCTGGCATTTCCTCGTAGAAGTTCTAATTCTTCAAATACAGGTCAATCAATTTTGGTTCTGATTACATGTAAAAATAAAGAAATAATGATATCTTTGCAGGTCAAAAACAAAATTCCTTACCTAAAATTGGCATGTATTTACCCCATTTTAGGTACTTGTTATTGCCCATAATTGTGAGAACCGACCTTTCTATAAAGAAAAAATAAGAGTGAAGAACATCAGTGGGTGATATGTGTGATTTAAAAATTGTAAATTTTCTCCTTGGACAGCAGAGTGGATGTACAGAATATCCTTGTTTTTTATGTCTCAGGGATAGCAGAGCACAAAATCAGCACTGGGTAAACAGAAATTGGCCCCTGAGATATGTCATGATTCAAGGACAACATAACGTAATTAACGCACCTTTGATTGCGAGAGAAAAAATCATATTGTCACCCCTGCATGTCAAGTTGGGGAATATGAAGCAATTTGTGAAGGCTTTTGATCAGGATGGAGTTTGTTTCAATTACTTGTCGTTTCCTGGAATCAGCACACAAAAACTGAAACCCGGAACATTTGATGGACCAGAGATAAGGCAGCTTATTGAAGATCCACCATTTACATCATCAATAAACGAGATTGCATTCAATACTTTGTGTTCATTTTTATAACTAGTAAAATAATTCATTGGAAATCATAAAGCAGAGACTGACATACAAGTTTAGAAAAATATGCTTTCCAACTCCAAAACTGTTGGTTGTAACATGAGCATAAAAATTCACTACCTCCATAGCCACTAAGATCGGTTTCCAGAAAACCTAGGTGATTTGAGTGAAGAAAAGGGAGAAATATTTCATCAGGACATTAAAACTGTAGAAAGTCTTCAGCGAAATTGTTCTGGTGACCGGCATGCAACAAAGTCGTATAAAAGAAAATTCTCAAGTGACAAGTGATGAAGGTTTTTTATGTATATCCCTGCTTTTTCATGTCTATATGTAATAAAGATAATTACCTTACTTATTATCATTTTTTAAATGATAGTACCGTAGTAGGAATAAATAATAAAATAGTAATATCATGAAATATACATGAATTAAAGTTTTTTCACAGAAGCACCAATATTACGAATCTCAAAAATTACATGTGATATACCAAATCTGACAGATATTTTGGATACTGCGCTCAGAAACTACCTAAAAAACAACATGAAAATGGCAGACACCAAGTTGGCTGTTGGGTTGCTATCACTCACAATTATTTGAAAAATAATTTCTTTTTTGAACTTCTTGCAGGTTGAAAATTATCAAATCATCTTTCGAACAATCTGTTCGAACCTGCACTGGCACCGGTCGGATATAATAATTCAATGCCCTTCGTGGTATTATCCAGGGGAGTAGTTGTTTTCTGACAGGTGCCAGCCGAAACCTACTGTGTAGGTAATTTGAAACTGGCTTGAACAGATTGTTCGAAAGATGATTTGATTTAACGCCAGTCTTCAAGTATGCCCACTGACTATGTCGAATGTTTTTGAAAATTATCGTCGAGGAAAGCGGGGGTCGAAACGCAGTACACTCCCTTCTATCGAAAGTTATGGTCATAGAACACATAAATAAAGAAAGAAATAATCTCATTTCTCTTTAATTTCCAGGTAAGTTACAGAAATTAATGTATTCTTCTGAAGTGCGTTAAATAATGTAAGTTGTCTAAGGGTTTGTAACATGTATTTTGAAGAAAACTACTTCTCGAACAGGAAATGTATTGTGAATGGTGGCGACACAAATTTTTATTATTGGTTTGTTTGTATCGAACGATTGAATTATGGAAAATCCGTCACCAGCTCGTCGATAATACAGTATTTCTAGTTTCTAGAATTTTCCCTTATCCATCCAATTTCAAAAACATTGGACATAGTCGATGGACACACTTAAGACTGGCGTTAAATCGAATCATCTTTCGAACAATCTGTTCAAGCCAGTCTCAAATTACCTACACAGTAGGTTTCGGCTGGCACCTGTCAGAAAACAACTACTCCCCTGGCTAATACCACGAAGGGCATTGAATTATATTCGACGATTTATATTGGAATACCTCGTCCATTGGTAGATGGCGCAACAACTTCGTTGTTCGCATCAGCTTTGGCCGGCGCTTGATACTCTGAATGATTTTGATTTTTAATTATGGAAAGTCATCGACTTTATGTTGATGATGTCACTGCCTTGCACTGACGAGTAGCCAAATAGCCCGAAACCGGTCTAGCACTTATCAGAAAACGAATACTTCCCTGGCTTATACCACGAAGGGCATTGAATTATATCCGACCGGTGCCAAGGCAGGGATCTTCACAGAAGAAGATCCTGCATTTGCTTTTGGCGATACAAATTGAAGACGTGATGAAAAAATCAAAAACTGTTTTCGTATCAAGCCCCGACCAAAGTTGATGCGAACAACATGAAGTCATTGCGCCATCTAATCATGGACGAGGTATTCCAAAACTAAATCGAATCTGCCCATTTCTCCTGCAGGGAAAATGTAAATTCATTCTTCATAGTCGATGGGAATACTGGAAGACTGGTGTTAAATCAATTCATCTTTCGAACAATTCGTTCAGGCCAGTTTCAAATCTACCTACGCAGTAGGTTTTGGCTAGCACTTATCAGAAAACAACTACTCCTCTGGCTAAAACCACGAAGGGTATTGCATTTTATCTGACCGGTGCCAGTGCAGGTTTCTTCACAGAAGAAAATCCTGCATTTGCTTTCTGTGATAGAAATGAAGGGATTCATTTTCGGCTGATGCTGATGCCTATCTAAATTTGTTCTCAAAATCTGTGGTTATAGTCCTTCAGAAAAAAGATATATTCCGCCTTCTTTCGATAGAAGCACACGCCGTGAGGTGCCCTCAATATATCATTTCACCATCGTCAACAACTTTTGTCGAATTGACAACATTATTATGTCCAATTCAAACCGAAATCCCCTATGAAGATTTGTTGGTTGAAAAATAAAACGGAACGCAAAGCGTGTTGAAGTGTGGTATGAGATTTGAAGGGCATCTGATAAATATTTTGATCGTGTTTTTGGGAGAGAAACATAGCTGAATTTGCATTCTCTTGAACTTCGAAGGGCTATAACTTCCGAGCGAATTGAAAGCGTTGCGTTTTCAGATCCATGTTCTACGCTTGAAAATATGGGGATAATGCCAATGTGAAATAATGTCTTAAGTGCACAGATAATGTACTTGTCGAAAATCCTGAAATGGGTCAATTTCGATCTTCGATTGTCGATACTTCGATTGTGTATACTCTGAACACACTATGTTACCGGCTGTAGAGTGCTAACGTGATAATTTATTTCTCCAAATGGAAAGATATGTCATTTGATACTCCATCTGGATAGCATTTCAATGATGAATTCAGTGGGAACACAAAAATTTCGATTCAATTGTACAAGGTGGAGAGAAATACATTTTTATTTAATTCAGGATATAAGTTACTATCTTGATGATTAAAATCAGAAAGCTATAGTAGTTGAATATTTGAAATGGAAACCAACCATCTACATTCATTAAAAGTGAAAAAGAAATCGAGCAAGGTATAGCTGCAGAGAAATGAGGTTAAAGGTACATGGGACATTTATACCTGGGGGATTTCAATTTTCTGGTTCAATTTAGGGGTGTGAAGCATTGACAGATGCCCAAAAAGATAAAAAAAATATTTCCTTGCAGAAAAGTTGACAATTCCTGAATCACATAAGGCGTACATGAAACCCTTATTTCAGGAAATTCCCTCAAGAAATATCAGTAACTTATTCAGAAATGAGGAGTTGAATTTGAAATACTCGTAACTCTTATAATTGAACACTGAAATGTATTTCAGTTTCAATTGGCTGTTCTGGTTGGGAGAAAGGTAATGGGGAGAAATTCTAACCATCTTTGGTAATATACAGCGGAAGTACCATGTAAGACATCTAAGATTTCATTTTTCAATAATACTAAAAAAATCATGAATTGGACTCACCGATTTTTCATAAAGAGATCTTTCAGATAAAGTAGTACAAGACCTATCTGTCATTGAAAAAATCTTCTTTCGTTCATCACTTTCAAACCGGTAGCATCTAATACTCATTCATATACCAAGGGTTCAATGTAGATTTTCAATTATCTCGGCAATTTACAACATATCTATTTTGCCTTTGGTGCATGATTAGGTATTCCTCCTAACCGATGCTACAATAGTTGATCAACCATTCATTTTTTAAAGGAGATGCAAAGTTGTAAAAACATATCCACCTAACCAAACGTAGCTTGTACCATACCCCAACATGTTTCTCTAGTGTTCCAGAAAACTGGTGTTTACGAACGCAATTCACAAACATTACAAAGATGTTTATACATAATAAGTTAGGTATTCATTATAAAATACGATGAATAAATGCTTTATCGACGCTTGAAAGAGTTTAGTAGAAAAATAATTTCATTGTCGAGTGAAATATTTTATTTTTTCTTTAATATAAATAAATGTATAATTATTCTGTCAACTTCTGAATCATTTCAATAATATGGCCTGCAATGGGTTGATATGGGCTTGCTATGGGATTTGTTCATCATCAATGTAATATTTCCGCATGAAAAAAAAAGTATGAAATGTTGTTGATGATGTGCGAGCAAGAATTGGAATTGCCGCTGGACTAAGAAATGGAAGTAGCCGAGGCATTATCAAAATTACTTTCACAAAAGGCGAAAGCAATTAATAAGAGAGAATGAAAGGGCTTTCCATACATGGAGAGAAATGAAGAAAGTCGATGGGGTCAGTGACGTTTCCGGAAATGTGAACTGAAATAATGTTTTTTCAAACATTGAAGAGCACGAATAGGACTGCAGAAGAGTTTTGGTTGAAATGTTCTTCTCTGGAATGTTATTTAGTGTTCAATAAAGAAATTTGGAAAATCATTGTTTCACTATATGAATTGTAGTTCGATGAAGAATTAAAAAAATAGGGTACTTCATCTAACCTTGCGGATACAGTGATACTTCATCCATACTTGGATGCAGTGCAACAGTTTACTCTTTCGAGTTGGTTAAAACTCACTTTAACATGTACTATAGAAAAAAGTTCAATTGCTGAATTCACATGACGATCCTATATCGCATAGTAACGTCTACATCCATCAATTAATTCAAAAAAGTGTCATTAAGGAAAAGTCTTCCTCAACCATATAAAAAACAGAAGTTCACCACCTGAGAACTACCATTCTCACATTTCATCACGAATACAGTGAAATTATGTAGAATAGACTGAAGTTTCCATGGAAGCATCAACTGCATATGTTTTTTCTGCCAACCGAAATCACCTGAGAAAGTAGGCTAGGAATCTTGAACATAATGAGGATCTGATGCGCCGTATAGACTGGGAATTGGATATTTTGAATATCTTTTTGATTATGTCAACCCGTGGTCCTGCCTGTGAATGAAAAAGACCTATCAACAGATAGCATTATATGTAGAAGTAAGAATCCAAAATGTGGATATAAAAACTTCCTTTGAAGTCGAAGTTTTTTCATTGTTTCGAGTTTTCAATTTTTCGTGGCCACGTAAAGTCTTCAAATATGCCGATGCGTTTACAGCTGTTTCCAATACACTAATTCTCAACTAATTGTGACTTTTCCGATATAAATTGTTCCATCTGGAAAAACCGAATCCTAATGAACGTATTCGTAGTCTGAAGCACTTTTCCGATTTGCAAATCACTCGAGTAATTCTCCGACCGCCTACATTCAACGCCCAGGGCTCGCCCTATCAGTGAGGGAAAAGTGAAATTCAACCCGGCTACAGAATCAATACGTCCTCCAATAAAACGAAATGAAAACTCTCTCGTTCCCAGAAAACACAGTTCCTTCATTAATGTCTTTTCTTATTGCGAGTCGCCTGCAACAATATCTCCTTTTAACGTTCCTCATGATCTCGAATATGAGCTATAATTGGTCGTAAATTATGTGACATTGTCGCTCCACCGGCGGCACAGGAGGATTAAAACCGAGGGCAGATCAAGGAACAGGAATATATCCGGAAAGGTGAGGAAGGAGACAAATAGTAATCATTCCGCAGTCAGCAGTTTCCCGGGGACGACCCCGCCGCTTCCCTTGAGTCGAGTGAAACCAAAAACCGTGTAAGAGAGAACGAATGCCGGAGATATCAGAGACGATTGAAAGGAAGCGAACGGTTTTTATTTGCTCCAATTAACTCAGTTTTCAGTTCAGAATTGAATGCAGACACTCTTTCGGTTCGATACTAGAAGATTTTCGTAGAGTATGAAATATTCGTTTTAATTCGAAATTGCCATAGTTTTTGAATTCTAATAAACACTGTTTTTCCAAAATAAGTGTTCCTCGAAAATCGTTCTATGCTCTTTCCTGGGGCTTACTGATCTCTCTCACCCATAATCGCATCTAATACCATACCGCCGTGTCCGTTATAAAATACTCAGGGACCTATAAATGTTCACCTGTACATGTATGTACGGAGAATAAAATCATACCTAATAAGTAGTAAAAAACGTCTATATTCAAAACAATGTATTTACAACAAACACGAACAAAAATATAGAAGTGATAATGAAATAAAAATGGAAATGCAGCCATTGACAATGAAAAAGAAGAAGAATGCATTTATTCTTTCAGTCACCAAAGCTTTCCGGAGGTTCGGTGTCGTCGTCCTCTAGTTCATGCTCTTCCTGGGCGATAAGCTCATCCATGAGTTCCTCCTCATCGACTTCGTCATCTTCGTCTTCCTCAATGAGTTTTAGGAGAGAATCCTGAGCTGCGTTCTTCGTGGTGGTAGGTACTACTCCTTGCTTGCTTAGTGACCACCCCCAAACTGTAGATATTTTGTTGTTCCCTAACCAAGTTTGTACCTGCTGGTATGTACGGAAGTAAATAGAAGTAAGTAATACCTTGCAGCATCAGTAGTCGGTGGAAGCCAGACAGATTGTATTGCAGGGTATCCAGGATATCTAGCTCGGTGTCTCTTCCGACATTGCCACTGGAAATTTCTCACCTGCTTCACAAATTTCTGATGCAGCGGCATCTGAGTTGTTGAAAATGGCCATATTTGCCTCGAGGGGGGGATTTTTTGCGTTCGTTCTGTGCACCTTTTTCTTTCCCAACACAAAGGGTGCGGAGGTAGTATCGCACCCGCTTATCGCATGAAGAAAGAGAATGTCCTCAGGCTTGATTTTACATGATACAGATGTGTACATCACGCTAGGAGTGTTTCCTCTTCCACTCTTCTGAAACCAGATTTCCTCAACCGACGACCCTAAAGCTGTCAGTAGAACAAGGACGTCGAGATCATCGGCTGTAATTACCACAGCATCATAATTCGGGGCTTCTGCAATGGCCGTGGCCACGATCATGACATCTGCATCTTCTACAACTTGGCGAGCCCCGATACCTTTGGCTTCCATCTCCGTCAAAACCATGGCAATCAAACTCTTCTTATTGAAATCGTTGGACAAGAATGTCTCCTGAGCTATGGTGACGATGGTGGAAGCAGTAAAAGAAAATTTCGTGGCCGTTGACGGTTTGAAAGTTGAGTACAAGGAAGACTTGGTGCCTTTTCGTAGGCCTTCTTCAGCGAAAAGGGACACAGGGAATGGTGCAAGTTCGTACTTGAAGTCTTTCAGATCGTCGTCAGACCTCTTAGCGATACACACCAGTTGAAAGAGAGTTAGAGGGTCAGCAGCAACCTTTTTATTTGCGATTTTCAGCGTGCAGAAAACCGAAGCAAAAGTGATTACCTTGTCTTTTCTTTTTTTATTTCACATATAGAAAGATGACTGTGTTGAAACAGTCACAAAATTATCAATATCAAACGATGACAAAATGGTTAAGGCTTTCGCGGCCGACGTTTTCAGTATCACTACTTTGGTTCGCGTTTAAAGGCCGTCGTTTTCTGGAATATCTTCCTGACGTTTCTGGCGCGAGTGGCTAGCTCCTTCAGAGACTCATACACCTTGCGTTAGACTCCGATGACTGGGTATTACGACTTCGTAAAGCGTGTTTATGTGGATTCAGAGATCTGGGTTCAGAGAATTTCTCCGAACCCAAATGAAGTAATTATCACTTCAGGCTACCTTAATCCATATAAATTCACTTTACGAAGTTGTAATATCCAGTTATCGGAGTCTAAGTCAAGATGTATGAGCCTCTGAAGAAGGTAGCCACTCGCGCCAGCGAAACGTCATGAAAAAATTTCAAAAAACGACGACCCCCAAACTCGAACCAACAGTAGTGATACTGATATCAAAAGATGTCAAGTTATTAGAACCCCAATCTGGTTGAATGGAATGGCAAATTCAGATAGCGGCATCTCACTCGTGGCCAGATCTGAATTTCAATTCTGCCCTTGTTAGGTTCTTGGGTTAGAAGACTATCACATTCTTTTGAAATCTTGTTTTCATATCACTCAATCCTATCAATAAAAACAATTATCAATATCATTTTCGGAATCTGAATGAGAATATTCAAGATATATGCAAATATTCTGAAGAGCAATGACTACTGATTAATCCAACTGTGTTCAGGATCAAGGTCATTGGTTACCCGCTGCAAAGGAATCAATATCTCAATTGGTGATGTGAATATGGAATTGAGTAGTGATTTCAGAAACCTAGGAATCATATTTGATGAGTTTTTAAGTTTTGAAATGTATGCTTCAAGCAAACTACAAGTGCGTTACAAATTCAAATAACTTTGAAAGTATAAAAACGTACTTCCACAGAGAAGCGAAATAAAATCAAGTGAAGTCTCTGATCTTGAGTCAATTTGATTATGGATGTAATGTATACAACCCCTATTCCAATTGAGAATGAAAAATCGTCTGCAAGTGAGTATCTGTAGAAGAGATCATGTGTCACCATTTTATAATAACAAGAAAATTCTTAATATTCAGTACAGATTTGCACCGTTATACGAATCTACCATTTACAGTGTTGTGAACTTTCAAATACCCGAATATCTCCACGAGTTACTTATCAGACGTCGTTCAGTTCATGATGTTAACAAAAAAGGTGATTTATTTACAATTTCATAACACAACATTACCAAATTCGAGAAATGCTTCGAATATGTTGCCCCTACCATTTCGAACATATATAAAGAACTTTTTAAACTCAGAATATTGAATTCCTTCAGATCTAGTACGATTAAAATATTGCTCATATTTTTATAGATATTGTTATTCTTCAATTGTTTTAATCTCAATGTACTCTGGGTGGTTTGCATTTCCCAAAGGATCAGTTGCTTTTGATTATTCGACCAATATAGCTGTGTCTACCGTACGTGTTCATTTCATTTTTTCAAGGTATCAATTATCAAGATTGACATTCAAATGTATCGAAAGTGATTTGTTTTCCTATGCGCAAAGTCGTAGATTTACTGCCGAGTTGAAGATATAATTTTTTCTATTATTGTTTATAATGATATATATAGGATATTGTATTTACAATTATCACAATCTTTTCATTTTTCCTGTACGTTGGAATGGTTGGTTGCTATGGAAATGTATATTATCATAGTAATAATAGTTTGACAACAGGAAAAGTAATTCTTTGCTGATTGATATGTATCTGCCAAATTGATATTTGCTGTCAATCGGAGAAAAAATCAATTTTTCTATCTAAAGTAATTGTTTTTTTCCAATATGTGAATCAATTCCACTAGATTGGATGACCAGACTGTTAAATTTCAGAAATCGGCCAATATTTGGATTATATTTTATTGGTTTTTCGTTAGAACCCATTTGCGAAGTGAATATGTTATTTGATTTACTAAATACTCTTAGTAATTGAAAACCCTCAGTGGATATATGGTTGATTTATTTGTACTTGTAAATAGAAGCCGGAATTTGAAAAATACCAACTGATTTAAAAGCTCAGTTATGTTTGTGTAATTACTTTCTCTATTAGAGAACGTAAAAATTGCGAGTGTTTTTCATGTGATTGATTCAAATTATCGACTATATTTCACCGAACATATATGGCCGTTGCAAAAAAAAGTTTCAGAGGGTCAACTTCACTGTGATGAATTGAGAGGAGGAGCATAGTCTTTATTGGTTACTAGCGGTAATATTCCAAACGAATAATCACTGGCTACAGCCTAGGCCATTCAATTTGTCTCTTTCCCAGTAGGACAGATTAAGCAGAATAAATCAAGAATTGTTTTGCATTTCGTTATACAATTATGGGGGATGGTAGAAGGTGTTTTTCAGTAAATGATATTTCATTGAAGATTTCATTATTTCTGTTATTATGATCTTGATTGATTTTTCCATTTAGTATTCTGTTCTTGAATGTTGTTCGAAAATTGTTTCATGTTTTGAAAAACATCGATCACTTCTAATCGAAACATCTCTGGAAATGACATGCATGAATCTCGTTTTACTAACATTTGAATTCTCCAAGTTGAACACCCCCGAGTGACAATTATCAACAATTACAAATATCTACAATATTATGAGAAAATGTATAGAAAACAAAAATGAAAATCAGCCTTATCAATCTCTAACTTCGAAAATGAGCTTCGCGGACAATGCACAACGTATCATTTCAAAAATACTTGTGAAATTATCCTGTGCAATATCGAAAACCTATACAAAAAGACCCTATATATGTAACCATAGATATTTATTAGTCTCTTCTGAAGTTTATCACAAAAACGATAATTTTTTAAGTTCAAAGGTAATGTTATTCCAGCAGACCTGCAAGGGAAAACGCCATCTGTGCTAGATTCGACCAAGGACTCAAACTACAAACACACTGAGTGAAGGAACGATTTCGGGTATCACAGTTCTGATTTTTGCCGGGGTTGCAGCCTTGGGGTGACTGTAACAGCTTGGCTTTATTCTGTACCTATTGTTAAAGATGAACATCAGACTGTTTCGAGTTCTTTGATGAAATCCAACAGATGCCGTGAACACAATTCTCACCATGATTACTTTCAGGAAGGTGCGTCTATATCTACACATTGTGTGTTCTTCTACTGACAGGAGGGTGCAAGTGGACCCCCTGGCACCCCAATGCAGACGTGTATGTATTGAAACAATTAAAGTAACAAATTAAATATTTTTTTCGATTTCACAACTGCTATTCCATACATTTGGTGTTGATATGATGAAAACTAGGAATTTTTCCCTTTTTTCATAAATTCACCTGAGTAAAAGAACAGTGATCAAAACACAGCTCGGGTAGCTACAAAGTCTTTTGTGTGGACCGATTATTATACCGACTATGTATCAAAAGTGAACAATGGTCTGAAGAGAAAAACCTTCGAAGCCGAAGAAAAAATATATTACACAAAATCCAAGTTATTGTCAATTCATGTTCATGGGTACACCACATATGGATATGCGGAATAAAATCAGTTTCCCGTGAAAAACCGCCCCTATCAAATATTTACAAGCCCAATTCCTGAAATCTAACAACGAAAACAATTGAACCTATTCTGGACTTTAATGTTTCGAATAGCCCGAAGTGAAGTCGGGAATTTCTCGTTCACAAACAACTCTCTGGTTGGGTTCCCCTCCCTCATAACCGACCCTCGGAACGTTTGCCCTTTGACTTTAATTCCGCAAAGTCGCAGGGTTTCGGGGCATGTGCTGATCCTATCAATTGTTCTCAGAGACCAGGAAAGAGGCATTTTTCATGACGGATCACGTACGGGTTCAAAGATAATAAGTCTCATGATTCCGTGAGTGTTTACTGGGAACAAATGACGATTTCAAGTCGGTGTGTTTATCTTTGTTGGAACTCTTCTTTTAGTCCCCAAATAAATACAAGACCCATTCACAATTCTTAGAGAGGCATTTTACGAAGAAACAGATACGGTATCGTGATAACAGGTGTGTATTATCATAATTCTCAGTTACAATACCTACCGTTCTGAAATTGACAAAGATGAAACAGTATATTCAATAAGTTTCTCAATCAACTGTATCTTTCTATTTTTATTGAACTGGATACGAAATAATTGATGGTGTTGAAAGAGAGCAACACTAATGTGTCAATTTTTGTAAAACTCCATTCTTCAAATCAATATAAAAAATTGATTCCAGGTGAAAGATAAAACAATTAAGGAAATAGAGACTGCTTCTTAAAGAACTACTCTGCTGTCTTTATGGGTCACCGAGCTTCCCCAGGTAACGTGGGGACATCACCAGATTCGCAAATGTCAAAACATAATTATACAGTGCAACAAAGGCGTGTATGCAGAATTTAAAATTGATTCTCCATTTTTCTGGTGATTGGATGATTCAACTGGGTGGATATGATCAGTGCAGTTACATAGTAAATAAAATGACAATATTTCGAGGTGTGGTCGGTTATAAAGCATTGGTTTCCCTATGATGGGGGAAGGGGCGGTACTAACAATGAGGCGAGCGAGTGCTACTACTAGAAGTATCGATTTCCAGCGGAAAAAGGTTATATTGGCGCGAGATTCTTCCTCATCGAGCTGAAGTCGGTTCATGCCTTGCTTAAGCGGCCTCCAGAAATTCCGGATCTCCAAGCTAGGGTGACTGAATGCGTCGTTGTTGAGGATGTAGGCGGCTTCCTTGAATTTCGTCTTGAACCAGTGCTCCTTCTTGCGTATGACCTCCGCATCAGACCATTTAATGCTGTGATGGTTTGCCCAAACATGCTCCGCTATCCTGATTTGCTTGTTCCTCCTCGTTGTTTTTTCCTTGTGGTCGCCTTTTCTCACTTCCAATGGTCTTTTGGTTTCTCCGATGTATGATTTGCCGCACTTGCATGGTATCCGGTAAACGCAGTTGTTGGTGTCACTGTTTTTATCCAGTGGTCGATTTTTTTTAGCTGGCTGCGTATCGTGTTCTCTGATCGAAAACAGACTCCGACATTGTATTTTTCTTTTATCCTCTTGATCCGCTCTGAAAGTCTTCTCACGTAGGGGATGGTAAGAATTTGTTTATCCTTTCGTTCTTAACAACAGGTTTCAATGGAGTTGATAATATGGACGATTTCAGCAAGGAACATCTTCAACAACATTCAAGCAAATATATAAATTGTGTTGTTATTCACGTTGCAGTTTTAATCAATGAATGACGGATTGATCTCTTATTTTCGTGGGGTAAGTGAATCAGTGAATTTGGGCAATTACTTTTTCATTTGTTTACTGTATTAGTGATTAGGTTTTGATTTACTCAGTCATAGTCTAAGTTACGTATTATTCAAGAACTGACACCTAGATGCTAATGTCATGGCTGTCGGTTATCTTACCAGGATCATCACTGTTGAGAAGAAGCGAACTGTTGCTGTGATACTGTGTTTTAAATGATTAGACTTCAACTTTCTCATCATTCTATCGCACCGAAAGAAATAATCACGATAATTCCATTCCAAACGATATATAAACGATGAGATTGAAATCTCTGGTGTAAAAGTTGAAATTTTTTGTAGAGATCTATCACCCTAACACCAAACTAATATTATTTGCACTTTACGCGCGTATTGCTAACAAGGTGACAGGAGAAGAAAACTGATACTAAATCTGTAGACTTGGGTTAACCATTTGAATGGCTGAAATGAATACTAGGGTTAGCCTATGGCTGACCCTAGTCTTAAGATCTAGTCTTAATTTCCTTCTCCTGAAGATGCTAACCTTGTTAGCGAAACGCGCGTCGAGTGCAAACAATATCAGTTTGGTGATACGGTGATTGATCTGTACATAAAATCTCAGAAGATATAGGACAAGGTGTATCAAAGATCACCAACAGGTGTGAACATTTTTTTTCATAGATTTTTCTTTCCGTGGAGAATGAAGGTTACTTCACGGTACGACTATAGTTCTATCGAATATTTTTACCACTCTTTGGGCAAAATAATATCTCGACGTTATACTTGAACGTCAAGTTTTGTGTGAATTATGACATAATAGACAATGTAAAAAGTAACATTGACATTGAGTACAATGAACCCTCAGAGATTATACTTACATATAAAGAGTAGTACATACTTGCCCGAATAATCACACTTTTGTTGCAATTCGCAATATGGTTTCCATCGTGAATTGATTCAGAAACGGAACAGGTGATTATTTTATCGTTCATTTCATCGATCTCATAATTATTGTATCTTTATAGTTGGTTTATTGTAATCTGACATTTTCACCTGACACATTATCGCCAAGGAAAAGCATGATGAATTTTGTTGATATTGGTTTTTAGTTTTTTGAGTCAAATTTGAGATTCCAATATTAATTCTAATTTTTTCAGACTGTGGTAGATTAGAATTTCAGGAAACTAAGGAGAAAATATGTATCCATCAGAAGTAATGACGTTAAAAACAGTACTTGATCTTGCAGAGAAAAATTCCCCGAAATATTTGTGGTTCAAATATTCCATCATGAAGAAACGTTGACGGTGAATAGGGATCTTGGGGGTATGCATCGAAAAACAGAGATTTTGAATGAAATGTTTCCATTCAAAATCTTTTCATCTCGTTTTATAGTGTTCTGAATGAGTATATTACCATACAATATTGAGGAAAGAGATCAGTCCCCTTAAACTCCTAAAAATGGCAATATAACCCGAATTCAATGCATTTCTCTACCCTTGTAAGTGATGGATATTTTCAAACAATTTCAGATAGGAATTGAATTTGAAACTTTTTGACGATCTTGACCCTCTTACCTTAAAAAAATCACCAGTGGAGAAAAAAAATATTGAAATCAGGATTTCTCCTTCGAAAGGCAACAACATTATTAATAATTTATTTTCCTTCCTTGAAGCTCCCTATTATTTTCATGAGTCAAATATACTTTTATATTTTGATTTACCATATCACCAAATAATCTGCACGAAAACAAAAAATTTTCGGTTATAATTGCACGAGTGCATGAAAATCACCGATAATTTTGCAAGAATGCGTGATATCTAAAAATTGAAAGTTTATTTTCATATTTTGGCGAAAGTACCCGAGTCCGAAGGACGAGGGCTCTTTTACAAAATATGAAAATAACCGAATGCAATTTGTATAAGACACCACGCTTGAACGCAAATTATCTGGTCATTTTTATGCACGAATGTAATGCATTGGAATATTTCACGAATAAAGGACGAAAGGAAATGTTATTTTTTATTGTTCATTTATACTTTCCTCTATAGATTGTATGGAGCACTTACCAAAACGCGAAATGTTCTTCTATTTTTGAAGTCTATCTAACATTTATTTGTGTTGTTTGCTGACGTCTAGCGATACGGTTTCAAATGTGTTGTTATGGTGACTTGATACAATGCAATTACCGCTGTAAGTTTTCGATAATTGCATTGCTCTTATGGGACATCTTATTTATGAGGGAAATATTCAGTTGTATTTTATTTCGTGTTTTTCAAATATGATTTCGTTCGTGTTGATAATAATTCGTATTATTCCTGTAGTCATCGTTAATATTTTGTGTTCTTCTGTTTCCGTACATACAAGTTTCAGTTATAGTTATAGATTGATATGTCATACTGTCAATATATTTTGAGAAAAACAAATCTATTCAAAAATTGAAAATCGTTATCTTAACGAATGAAGTGGACAATTCCTTCAAGAACTGTGGATTTTGAAATTTTAAATGTTCACCATTGTTGTTATTACTATTTCTCTGGTAATAAATACTATTATTATTATTATATTATTATTTGATGGATGTCGAAGATATATATTACGTGATATACTATGTTTTCATCATGGAAAGTTATAAATGAGTTATCCAGTTACTGTTCCTTATATACGACCCCGCGCGGGCTATAGAGTGTGTTTTATGCCCGCGCGGGTCTTGAAATATTCTTTACGCCCGCACAGATATAAAGTACCCTGTTATGTATGACATAATAGTTCTTTATATATCAAGGGCGTGGAATAGGCTTTTGTGGAACGCAGCGTGTAGGTCATAGCTGGAGCCATAGCGAGGACTATCGACACGCCTAGATCCATGAAGGCAAATAATGCCCGAAATACTCACAACATTCATGTAGTCATGTAGATAGATACCTTTTCATATGGAGACTTCGAGAATACGATAGAAATACATCAAGGTTGTCGTAAGGCTCTATATTCATATCATATCAGAATAAATCAAAAAGTGTTGGAATGAATGTTACCATGACAACTCATTCGATCTTTCGAAATGAGATTATATAGGCTAGTAGCCATATTTGCTGTCATTTTAGTGATCACTGTTTATTTATTCGTTATTTCGAAATGGATTAAAGTTTTGGGTTTGATCATATGATTTTGCTTCAGCGAAATATTGAGAAAATTGTAATATTCAAATAAGGTATAACAATTATTGAAACGTAGGTGTCATGAATTATACAAGAAGGCCCATTATGAGTTACCTTATAGTACAATGGAAATATTAATAGCCTGATAATGATGGCTGACAGATTGTCTACTCATAATGTGCACTCCTGTATAATTCGAATATATGTTTCAATAATTATGCATTCATTGAAACCATTGCAATATCGATCTTTATTGATATGAGATAGAAACGCCTGCTCAACGATTTTATCGCCCACCGGGTAATAAAGTAGTCCGCGGGCGCTAAAGTGCTCCTTCACCCCCGATCGTGCATAATAGTTATTTACGTGACAAGTGGGATATAGACACTATTAACGGACTCATGTGAGGATTGCACGACGAAGCCGTAGACTAAGTCGTGTAATCACATGAGTGCGTTAATAATGTAGTACCCCACGTGTTGCGTACCAAATTTTATCTACAACTGTCAACGTTTTCATAACTATTTTTGAATGTACCTCATTGATATTCCACTTCGACGTACCTACTCAGGACAGTTTTCTGATAATTGAAAACACAAGTTGCCTGTGATCATTTTCGTAACCGTAGCGACGGTAGATATAAAGAAAGCTGTTTAATGATGTCAAATTAAATTGTAGGATCGGTATCCAGAACCATCATTAAGTTTTTTGAGTGAGAATGTCTTGAAGTGAAGATGATCTACCACCTGATATTGAAAATGTGGCGACAAGTGTTACTGCACTTTACATATATATATATATATATATATATATATATATATATATATATATATATATATATATATATATATATATAATAAATGAGTTATCGCGTAAATTATGAGTGATAATTACCATTTCGCTCAATGTTTGTTTTTGATTATGAATCAAGTGAGTTATCATGTAATTTTTGAGAGAAAAACTAAGTTTTGTTGAATTATTATCGTTTCCTATTTGAATTTATTTTTATTCATTCAATAAACGATTCATTTTGGTTGAAATTTATTTCCTACCTCATTACCGCACTAGTGCGGTAATAGATCAAAAAAAGCACCAGTGAGGTAATAGATTCGAAAAGCACTAGTGCGGTAATGAACGTTATGACATTCAAATCATAATCATCATTTAGCAGTTGTAGATAAAACCCATTACGTATCTTTTCCGGACTCATTCCTCTGACAGATTTCCCGCCTGATCGACCTACCTTGCGCCGCCTCCCTCTTCCTCCTGAGCCGATGATCGACCCTGCCGCCCTTGACGAACTCCACGAAGTCGTACTGCGTAACACTGGGCGCGACGTTCCTGCGACCGTACACCGCAAAGTTGGCGCCCCAAGGCAGCGTGAAATTGAAGCGGATGAACGACGGCTGCTTGTTGCGGAACTCGCTGTTCCAGAAGTGATAGGGCGGGATCGTGGCCGTGTGCAAGGTGTCGAGCTCCCGTTGCTCGAGCAGCGGCAGCGGCGACCACTGCGTTTGGGGCTGGGTCCGCTGCTGTTGCTGCAGCGACGGAGACTGCAGAGAGCCGTGCTGCGTCGTGGCGCTCGCCGAGTGCTCCGCCGTGCTCGTCGGAAGGGATTCTGCGGAAGAATAGTTGTTTTAGTCTAGCCGAAAGAGGATCAGTCTATGCATATTGGGAGGGAAAGCGAATTATAGGTGGAAACTCTTGAATTAGGTACCAGAAACAACCCATTGAAATTCCCAGCCCCCAAAGCTTGTGCTATTTGTTCTGTGACACGTTTTAGCCCCCCGAAATGAATGTTTCGCCATTATCTCGAGACAATGAACTCATAGGGAAAACATTTCTGATCCAATTTTTTTTTCCGTGAACTTCTACATAGGATGAACTGCTTCAAAAATTGTCTAGGCCTGATTTCGGCCGACAAGCTTTGTGAGGGATGAGCAGTATCGTAGTTTTGATATAAATTTCGGAATTAGAAACCTGTAGAAAAAAATCAGGTGCTATGAAAGTGATTGATACTTGCAATGGATTGAAAAATTGTTGGGGGTTGGTTTCACACATAAGAATTGTAAACAAGTATCCAAGTGGTTGATGAAATATGAACATACGTATTCTAGGTAGGCAACAAAACAGTTTGCCTTACATTATACAGGTGGGTACGAAAGATATCGAATATCTTCAAAACACATGTGTTGTGAAAAAATGCAAAAACATGTCGATTATTTTTCAAAGAAGGACATCTTCCTTTCATAACCTTGACTGTCATACGTTTTCTCCTCACCCTTTGGTACCTATCACCCAAACAGTTTGAATAGGGAAAGTATTAGGTGTGACACATCAATAAAAACGAAATTTCATAAGGAATCCACCTGTATCGATTTTCACTACCTTACTTTTTATTTTGGCGCCCTCTCGAGGGAAAAACAACTGTTCCGTATCAAAATTGATGTGAATTGATAGAATAGATCAAAAGATCTTTCTGACGATGATGTTCTTCACCTTGAATGATCTTTCTCAACTTACTTTGGTAGAAGTTATATTTGTGTGATTTACTAATTGTTTTCCAGAATTTCCCAGTTTTCTAGCATTAGTGACAATGGTTGTTACGTGTCTGGTACAGAAGGATGCAAAAACAAATAATGTAAAATGATGGAATGAAACATGAATGAAAGTTCTTTTAGGTGAGTGTTTTCAAAAAGCTATAACCTACAAAACTGACGTCGGGCGTGCAGGAAATGTGACTTAAATTTACTAGATTCATGAAGTGCGCTTCTGTTGGCCATCTCTCGAAAGGATTCCTTCAGATAAAATTTTTCAGAAGGAGGTGAAAGATCGAGAATTCGGAATTACGATTTTTCAGCTATAAGTTAAAGCACCAGGGTGTATGCATCTTGTAACAGACACATTCATAAATAACAAGATGTATGAAAAAAAAGCAGTAAAAAAAGCAGCAATGATGGAAAATAATACAAAACATTTTTCACTAACGTAGGCTAGAAAAATTCTCATCGATTGTTTAGGGGCTAATTCCAGAAAGTTGTTGTTTTTCTTGTTCCTTGGTTACAATTGCGAGAAACTCCATGAGTGCATTATATAATCTCAGCTCCAAAAGCTCAAGCGAGTTTTAAAGTGTGGGAAATCATTTCTGAAGCGGGTATTAAATTCATGAGGAGATTGGTTTTGTTCAAAAACTTCTTAATTATTTATTTTTGATTTTGTTGAAAAAGTGTTGCAATTCGTTCATCGACCGTGATATATTTGAAATAAAAGCTTCTATAGTATCGTATACCAGATTGATTCTGAATCTGATTTCCTTTATGCAGATTCACATGAAAGGAAAGCCCTGTAATGTTCGAAGAACACCGCGTGAATCAAGGGACAGGAGATACGAATTAACATTAACTTTGAATTTTTGAAGTTTTCAAGCATCAGGGGAAACCTCTCTCGTTAAAGAGTTCCAAAGCTCAACTGTTCTACTGAAAAAAGATCCCTGAGAAAGAAAAGTTCAACATGTTTCCAAATTCACAACGAAGGGGTGGGAATTCTGTACTCATCAAGGGGAACGATTGATAACAATTCGGAAGAGCATAGACCGTGAAAGTATCTATAGAAGGGAGACAAGTCTCCGACCCTTTTACGATGTTCCAATGAAGTGAGCGAGTCTATGAGCGAAGAATCACCAACAAGACGAATTGCCTCTCCCTGAATAGATTCTCGAAGCTTCAATGAATGTTTCGGTGCCGAACTCCACACATGAGAACTGTATTCCATGACAGGTCGTATCTGAGCCTTGTAGATCATTAGAAGCTGACGAGATGTGAAGTATTGCTTCGCACGAAATATAAATCCAAGTTTTTAGCGACGATCTCACATGGTTTTTCCATGAGAGACTATCACTGATCGTAATTCCTAGCATCGAGATACTTGATTTTGTAGGCATAGTTACTCCTGACATCTGAATATTAGATGATGATAGATCGATTTTCCTTGAGAAGAAACATGTCTGGGTTTTCGTAGCATTTAATTCCACCAAGTTCATGTTATCCCATTCTATTATTTTTACGATAAGTCGCTCAAGTCATTAATTTCATTAACGTGAATGTTTCTTTGAATTTTTGTTTCTCGAGCTGGTATGGGGATTCTGGAAGAGAAACTGGTATGAAGAGTACTGTCGTCCGCAAAACTATGTATTGAACAAAATGTTTTCTCGAGCAAATCATTGATATGAAGCAGAAACAAAGTGGGAGCCAGAACTGAACCTGCGGAACACCTGCATTTATTGGGAGAATATCAGATGACACTCAATCAACAACCACATACAGAGACCTATCAGACAAAAAACTCTTTAACAAAGCACACAACTGAGGAGGCAAACCATAAGAAGGCAGTTCAGAAAGGAGTTCACATTCACTATTGTGTATTCTACGAGTCGACCGTATCAAGATCCCCCAAAGTAGCATGAGTACAACAGAGTTTCTATCGTGTTACATTTTCTCATTTCTACATACGAATTGGCACTTTTCGAAAAGCTACGACTATTTCAGTCATCCCTTGAATTTAAAAAGTGTTACTAGGGCAGGATATATGATCAATAACCACCCAAGTCCCTGAAATAGAGTACGGCACTGACTGCCATTCAAATATTTAGGGGTAAAACAGAGATTGGCCATTACTTTTCATAGATTACATCCATCTTACAACGTAGGATCCGCTCAATATGGATTCGACTTCACTGGATCCGATTCACCTAACCGTAATTGAAACATTCAAGTCAATTCCATAAAATATAGGATTGGATCCAACTGATCGCCTTTGAGAGAAGTGAAATTACGAGATGAACAGGTTTGCAATGAGAAATGTCAGGAAAAATAGCCGACGTCAAATTAATTATTTATTTTTTCAAAGTGCTGCGGGGAACAAATTAATAGAAACGAGAAGATATGTATGGTGCGAAGAATAGGGCAGGTTTTTCAATAAACTTTATTGACAGAACACATGAAGTTTAACTCAACGACATTTGTCATAATGCTGTAGAGTTAGGGTTCTTCAATCGGATTGGATAATAGGATTCTAACGATCCACTTACATATTGCGACATAAACTAAAGGGTAGATCGACTCGAAACATGCTATCGAATTTGAAGAGGATAGAAATTCTAGAGATGAATGTGATCATAATCATTTGTGTAATGGATTACTCGGTTACGGAAAGTGAAACGACACTCGTACAATGAAATCACACATGTAATCTCTCATATGCCCATTGAAGTACAGAATAATTCATTGAGGACATTTATTCGCTATTGTATGATAGAAATTTCACAATGTCAACAGAGCCTGAACCTTCAATATCCTAATAATTTTGATGATATAAGATATTCCTTCCAGAATAATATTTTGATTTGAAGAAGGTTCATTTCTACATATTTCTGAATAATCATTGTGTCCTAAACATATTAAAATTCCAAAATATTTCAGAAAACTCTTTTGCGCTGAAGTCAATCCATACAAATCGCAACTAATTTTATTTGGTAATGATCAATATACATCTCAAGTAATTAATAACATAAAGATTGAAATAGACAACGTGGTTTTACCTGTGAACAACAAGGTTAAAAATCTGGGTGTTATAATGGACAAAGACTTGAAATTTTCTTAACATGTTACCAAATGTATTCAACGAGCCTACTGCTCTATCAAACTGTTATATGCTGCTAAAAAATTTATGAATAGAAGTTTGAAGCAATATCTATGTGAGTCACTTGTCTTGTCTCACTTCAATTATTCTGATGTTGTTTATGGCCCCTGTATCGATTCATTCGATGCCTACAGGATACAAAAAATTCAAAATAATTGTGCAAGGTTCATTTTCGGATTGAGAAAACATGACCATGTCTCTACTTATCTGAAATCACTCAAATGGCTGAATATGGAACAGCGCAGAAAACTCCATTATGCAGTTTTTGTTCATAAAATAGTTCTCACAAAACAACCTTCTTATCTAAGCAGGAAGCTGCTTGCTCGTATTGATCTCCATGAAGTCAACATTCGAGACAGAGGTCGATTACAAATACCTAAACATTCAAGCAAAAAGTATCAAGGCTCTTTTTCATACAAAGCTCCGGCTGTTTACAATGAGATTGATAATAACATCAAACTTTCAACATCTATCGCTTCTTTCAGAAACAAAATAAAAATTTCCATGATAAACACGTGATGGCTCACTGAACCATTTTTGATGGATGTCATATCATATCATTTCACTCCTTATATTCGTTTCTGTTGTAACTAGTGAGAGTTAGATATTCTATTGATTATAATAATATGATGTTCTCCTTTATTGCCTTTCTGATTTCGGAAATATCGATGAATGGCTGTATTTCACAGGATTCTTATGTAAATACATGGATTATTGTCTAGAATACATGATTTTGATTCAGATGTCACTTGAAAATTTACTCTCTAGATATTTTCTATTATTATATATTTTTTTCTTCTATTTCTGTAACAATTTAATTGATAGTTTTTTTTTGTTCTTTGTTTCTCTGGCAAGATTTTTATCGTCAAAAATTATAAGAAACATGTATAATATGATCTTTTCATGAGAACTGTATGAACCGGGTTGAGTGTAAGAATAGTTGTTAAACTTAACTTCGCCCAATAAAAGACGATTTATTATTATTATTATTATTATTATTATTATATAGTGGATTCCAGACCAATGACGCATACTCTAACTTTGACCTAACGAAGGTTGTATACAGTAAACAGAAAGTTTCCAGATTCGTGAATTCATAGGTGTTACGGATGACGAAACCCAACATTCGATTAGTGGAGGCAATCGTTTTATGTATATGTTCAATGAATGCTAGTTTGAAGTCGAAGTACACTTCTAGATCCTTGACTAGTTCGGGTCTGGCGAGGACAGTACCCTTTATATGGTAGTGAAATTCAATTACGACCTGTCTCCTAGTGAAATACATTACATTACATTTGACGGGATTCAGTGGAAGCATATCAGAATCACACCAAAATGTCAAATTATCCAGTGTGTTCTGCAACTTGTAACAGGAAGAATTAATGGTGGAAATCAATATCAAATCATCTGCATACATGAGCTGAATATTCGGGTCATCAATTATATCGTTAATGAAAATTACAAAAAACAGGGGACCCAATATGGATTCTTGTGGTACACATTACAAGTAGTATCTGCAATCTTATATAACTTCCTTTCTGAACACTGAATAGTGGTACACTGGCGTTGGAAATTTTTGTTCCTTTTTTTTGTGTAGACAAGCATATGTTAGGGCGAATTTATACATCTCTGTTTTGAACCTGAATCCTTGCATGACAGTTAGTTTCACACCCTTTTTGAAGAAAATAGGTGCTTATTGATCATATGCTACGTGGGTAACATTTTTAATATTGAAGGAAAGTCTTGAAAAGACGAAGTTCTCCGAATGCTCATTCAAAGACGCCTTAAATTAACTTAAATGGAATAAGGACTGAGATTGAAACAGAGATTTATGAATTGGCCCAGAGTCTCCTCGCATTTCACAATTCCCATAAGCGTTTATCACAGATTCGTATGGAATCTTCGGCTAAATTGTATGATGTAGAGCGTTTCCTGTCGCCTTTTTCGTATCACTAAATAAAACCTGGACTTTCTATTTCGTAGTTTTCCTCTAGCACCCATTCATTTCCAGGCGAACTTTACTGTGAAAGATGTCGAAGCGATATAATAAACAAACTTGATACTTGGAAATTTTTATCGGGTTGACAATATTAGTATACAAGAAAAATATATAATTGTATAAAAAAGAAACAAAGTGCTCCTTTTCCTTCCGAGGATGAAGTTTTCAGTAATCATTCAAGGAAGAAAAAGGCACTTTACTTCCATGTTATATATATGATTTTTCCGCCTCCCTCGACTAACAAGTTACTTAACGAAAATGAAAACTGAAACAAACAAATGAAATTCAACAAAGAACTGAGACTGAGAAGTAGGTTCAGTATATAATGCTCCTGAAATTCCCAAAATTAGGAGAACCTGAAAAACAAAGAATAATTAAAATAGAAAAAAAAAAAGGCTTGAGGCCGGACTCAAACCATCACTTCCTATTGCACCTATCATGAACAATGTCTAATAATCAACACAATTTGGAAGATATAAGGTGTTCTATAATTGAAAGGTAAAATTTATACTCATATAATAGAATATAGTTCAGGTCGTCATTGCCGCATAAGTTATTTCATTGATCAAACGTCACTTTAACTTTTCCATCTTAGTGAGGAAATGTAAGGCTATGCTCCTAACAATGAGGCCAGGAAATATATTCTCTGGATAGAGGGAGGCGGATACTTTCATAGCAGTTAAATATTCATGTATATATAAGATGATGATTTCATTGTACAACTAGATGCTTTTGTTTCACTTTCACTTGTTACTGGAAATCGTATGGAAAACTTTGATATTTCTTGTTAAATATGGATTCTTATAAAATAGAAATGGTTTCGAAAGAAAGAGCTGAAGAACATGCCTAAAATGCAATTTTGGTACATTAAATTTCCAGACAAAGTCATGAATGAGGCCATCTCAAGCTTGTCCGAAGCAATTCCAGACATTTTCAAAAGAGCCGTCACTGCGACCTGACATAATTGCATTAAAGGACCTCCTCGAACACCTCAAAGAGAAAGTTGGTTGCAAGTCGACTTCGTTCGCACCAACTAATTTATCTATCCGGCTGAATGTAATTTCCGGTTTTTTCCTCTTTCTCCAACTTCGAAAACTAAAGTACTCCGGGCGAGCTTTATGGAGATGAGAGGGCAATTATTGTATGTCATTGTCAGTAGTTAACGAGTTAACGCAACTCTTTACATTAACTAACTTTCAGTGATTTAAACAGGTAAAACTTCCGGCTCAAACTGTGGAATTGGGAAAATTGAAGGATGTTTTCTGCTAGTTTAATTATTGCTCGAAAAGTGCAATTTGCTCAGGTGTAATTACGTGTTTGTGGAATTCAAGAGCTTCTATTTCACGAACAGAAAACTGTCACATGTGTTCAACGTTTTTGTAGAACGGACCGGAAGCGGCACTATTGTGTGCATACATACATTTCTATATTTTTTAAATCGTAAGTTCCCACAAAAAATAAATCTCAGGATACTTTGAGAACATTGTATAAACAAAGAAAAAAATACGAATTGACATTAACATGTTTTGACGTCAGAAGTGGTTCCACCAGATTCATCCATCTCGAGGCCCATGAAAGGGGAGCCTCAAATGTAAGAAACATTCGCCAATAAGTCACTGGTTTTTCTTTGAAGTCCATATTGTCGATCATTAATTAACCGCAGGTTGTTCAAATATTTTTTATATCCTGTAGGTGGGAATATACTGTCGACAGGCGTGGGATTAGTTTATTTTGTCCAATGTAGGATATCCAGCAGACATATTAGCAAATATATTCGCCCTTTTTGGGCTTGTGATCTATATTCTTCGGTTGAAGCAGGACATGAACTGAAAGTTAAATTTTTAGCTACAGCTTCAGCAGATGCCCGAAACGAACGAGAACCGTTTAAACATTCAACAAGTCTTGAACGAATTATATGATTATGTGCTTCTTAAGCGGCTTCAATTGTTTCGCTACACCTATTTCTTGCGTTCACATTTTCGGATCTCGTTACTGAACCTGGATTTTGGCGCCAGCGATTGAATCCCTCTTGTTAGGATGTGACAGCCTTAGAGCAGCTTCTATTGAACCAGGGTTTCTCAGACTGAGGTCTGTTTGTACTACTTCAAATAAGTCAGGGATTCCTTGAGCACATAACTTGGGAACACCGGATGAGAAACAGACCCTTTTTCAAGGGAAATTAGAAAAAAACATTCGAAGACTGTCCCAGTCAGCTGACTTGTAATGCCAGGCACGACGTGTGGGTGACTTACCATTCAACTGAAATTTTTAAAATTGATTTGATAAATTACTTTTTCTGTGAACAAGTTAATGAAAAGTATAATATGGGCGCAGAAAAGTGCCGTAACTTGTGATTTTTTTACGATTCCAAAAGACATTTTGAAATCGCGAAGTCGCTTATGAACGTCATTACAGTTCAGAAAATATGGTGGCTAAAAGTCGCTCACAGTTGCAGGGGGATATGTAGACAGTTAACCAAAATAATCGAGGGCTACTGTACCAAAGGTTGGATCTGAATAAACCCAATGTGCATGGCTAGCATATCTGTAATACGAAACTCAGAATCTCCAACAACTGAATGAATCCCTAATATGAATAATCCAAACAATTGTACTTTCAACAATGATGAAGCAAAACGTTTATTAATCGTTTGAATTCACAATAAATTCTATTTTGTAGTTTTATATTAGATCAACAATTAAACTCATATAATTATGTAATGTTTCATTCATCACCATCCTAGACTCGATATTGTAAATATTATAATAATAATAAAAATAATAATGTTAATTCGTCATCATGTATACAGTTAACAGTAGACACAGTAGGCGAATAAACAGGTGAGTCACAAAAACAACAAACAGTTGCTTGTGCGTGACTATGGTAAAAACTAGACATAGTAGAGAATATAGTTGAATAAATATCACAAAAGTCACAACAGTGACTTGTGTGTGATAATATAAATATAAATATGACAAATAATAATGAACATATAGAATAATAATGAATTATAAAAAATTACATTTTTACAATGTGATGTTGAAATTTCGTGATTATAAAATAAATAGTATAGAAATATCGATCATACAATTATTAATAAATCAGTTTGAGGAAGAAGGTGTAATTGGATCAGGACCAAAACTTTCACAAATGAACAGTCGAGCAGAACAAATGAAACAGAGTTACCTCGAAATATCATATATATTTGTATATTAATTTTGTTGTGAAATATTATTTTTCAATTATTTGGTGAATTTCTCTCCGGTTTCTTTGATGAACATATGTTTTCAATTTCCTTTTGAATTTTGATAGAGGTTGCTGGATTTTTATTTCATCAGGAAGAGCGTTGAAAGCTCTTGGACCCAAAAATTGATGACTTTTCTGGCCTACTGACTTGCTCATAAGCGGCTCAACAAATTTGTTTCTTCCTCTGGTAGAATAAGTATGGTCTAGGTTGTAGAGGTCAATTTTTTTTGGAATACTGCAATGTTCAGCTGTTCGAAATATATTTGTCTCAGATCGAAAGTTTTTGTCTCATTATATACTTGATCACTGGGGTATCTACTATTTTTATTCAAGATGATTTTCAAGAATCTTCTTTGGGATACTTCCAATGCATCAAGGTACGTTCTTGAGACTCCTCCCCACCCGAGAATACCGTATTTCAAGTCCGGTTCGACAAGACTTTTAAAGAGAATTATTTTTTGATTCCGGTCCAAGAATTCCGTCACATGCTTGAACCTATATAGAATGCATCGCAATTTTTTCAATAAATAGCTAATATGATGATCCCACCAAGGATTAAAATCAAATATTTGGGTATCATCATAGATCCACATCTTCGGTGGGATCATCATATTAGCTATTTATTGAAAAAATTGCGATGCATTCTATATAACTCTTTAAGTTATTTAGTTCAGTGAGAGAGTGACTTTACTATTTCATCTGATATTTTCCTAATTCCTTTTTCTTTGTATTGGAATTGTTTCAAAATTGTTCTGAATTGTTTTTTTCTTCATCCAGTTGACGAACGTCAACCCTTAGAAGTATAAAGTTGGGCGAACAATGGATTTACGAAGCCTTATCCTTTAACGTGTGATTCGAACCTCGGCCCTCCGTTTGAAAGACAGACGTGCTAAACTCAAGTTACAGTAGGTGCAACATATTCTAAGGTTCATGCGACCTTTGAAATTGCGTAAAAAGACTGAAATGGTCCCAAAATTATCTCCGGACAAGCTCGGGAAATTTGGATCAGCCTCACTACCAGGTAATACGGTTAACCTTTTTATATTTCCTGCAATATACAATATAATTGTTTAGATATTCGTTCATTTGTATATTGCACATATTTTATGTACCTTTGACCTGCTACAAAGTTATATTTTTTACATAACGTGGTTAAATATACTATTGATCTCTCCATCTTATATTTCTACAATGTCTAAGACGAAGCTATGACACTTTTGAGTAATTGATGGTTCTACCACAATTCATCTGTAGTGTTCCTACTTCAAAATTTTGCCACGTGATCAAGGATGTGCATTAGGCCGATCCCAAAAAAGTGGGGACCACAGGTAATGAACTCGAAAGCAGGAGATGATTCATCAGACACCGGCCATGGGAGTCTACACTTTTTGAATCAAATTACTTCTTTTTACTCGAGTTTGAAAATAAATGAAAGAAGCTGAGGTGAACGAACTTGGTGCATATTCAACTGAAGTGCTCCGCTTTGCAATTCCTCTTCTCTTTTTCAGTAATGTCCGAATACCAGAGTGAAATATTCCGGTAAAAGACTCATCTCGACAATTTTTTTAACGGATCGTGTACTTTGGAAACAGAACACTGAAGATGAATATTAATTCCCGGATCGGTTTTAAAGCCCACAATTTGGTATGCATATCTTGATTCGAGCTTGGAGAGTCACTCCATTTACGACATCCTCCATTTGAGCTGAGTGACAGTATCGTCTTGAATTTTCATGAGGTTACTTAGGCCAATTGAGGAAACTCGATGAATATCGGGATGTATTAGTCGAGTTGAAATTCTTTGCAATCACGAATGGATGGTTCCATTTCGACTTAAGTGCTCGAGTTTTCATCAACATTATGCAAATATGATTCCAAGTCTGGGAGCATGAATCACATTTGAAAAAAATCAGTGTAAATTCTGGATCACCGTTTCAATCTTCACAACGGAAAGGAGAAAATACATATAGTCACAGAATATCACCGCAGATTTAATTTGTAATTGGATTGCTATATACTGAAAAAATGTACATACAATGACAAATTAATTCAGGAATATGATTGTTTTTGCGAAATAAGAAGATCTGAGAAACCGTCTATTAGCTTTCCTTTCTAATTGAAGTTCTCTAGTTAGACTGAACTCTCAGATGAAAATACACATTAACGAAAAATATATTTAATCTTCCTGTACGATTCTCATTAACAATGGGTTTACGAAACAGCGTCACGTATTTCGGTATACAATCGAGATTCATCCTGATGATTAAGAACTTAATTTTTTGTAGAGAATGATGTTTGAGGAATTGAGGTTTGGATTTTTCCTTTCCCGAATCAAAACATAGAAATTACGTCTTCTATGAAAGAAGTAAAAAAAAATTACAAGCACTCTCTGTTGATAGGTACGTGTATATTATTCAAAGATGTTCGATTCATCCACAAAAAAGAAGAGAAAGTACATCTGAAACAGCTATTCCCCTGCCGGGTACTGGGCTACATGGAATAGTATATTACATGCGGAAAGTGACATTTTCCACACGAGTGGGAAATATTGTACCACGAGGCGTAAGCCGAGTGCAACAATCCCACCAATTTATTTGAATAAAACGTAACAAATATCAGATTGAGTAGCCCGACTAATCTTACGTTATATTTGTTACAGTCTATGTTTAAATATTGTTTCGATGAACAGTACACATGAATTTACAATTACTCTCATAGAGAAATGAACAAATAATGATAATCAACGTTTATTTGAAAAAATTTCAATACAATAAGAATTTATTAGATACCACTGGGGAGCATATTTGTTTCGTTATTTTCTCGGATGCTGCTTGTAATTATTGTGTTCATTGAAGTAGTTGAGGGTTTTGAATTTGTTTTTTGTTCTAGCTGATTGAGCATCAGTGTCTTCCGAATTTCCACGCACAGCGCTGATAATTTTATAAATAATTTTCTATATATCCTTCAGCGACAGCAGAGGATTTCCATCCTCTCTTGAGAGTGGTAATATCTCCTCCTGCATCTACTAGGATCGTAGCTGAGGATCTCCGGAAACAATGACTGGTGTGAGATTCTGGATTCTCTAGTTTGAAAAAAATTGCTACTGAGGTGGGTACAGACCCCATTTTGTTAATACCCACCACTTGCTTGGTACATATTTGGTTTTGATAGCTTAGAAAAAACCTCTTTTCATGGGTTGCTGGTCTTAATATAGCATATTTTTATATTTGTCATAAAATTCATCTGTAATATTGAATTTTCTGTCTATTTTATTTTTTGTATTTCCAATCTTGACTATTGCTGCTGCACCTAGATCTTCAATGTCATCTACAGTAATTTTTATTAATTCTTGCTTGCGACATGCTCCTGATATACCGAAAATTAGAGCAACCTGTAAGTTAACATAATCCTATTAGTAAACAGATGAATATCATATTGTTTTGAACTCACCTTGACAAATAAAAATAGATCATCAGGAGCTGTTGTAATAAACTGATTCATTTGCTGGGTTGTCAAGATCATTGCTTTTTTTGGTTCATAACCGTCAATTTTTCTTTTCAATAAAGCGTTTTTCCTTGAGATATTTTGAAATATCTACGTTATGATTAATGTATAAAGTAGTGCACAGCATAGAAAAGAGAGACCACAGTGTATTTGGTCGTACTTCCTCAGATAAGTTATCTATGTATGCTAGAATTACATTTTCAGAGAAACAACTTTTGATTACCTCCATTCTTCTCCAGTTGATGTGTAGACACTGAAATTTTTTTACAACTGTAAGATTTGACAGGGTTTTACTTCCGGTTATGTAGGTATCAAGTTTTAGGAATGTTTATTTGTTGTGTCTTTCAATTGTTTCAAAGCCTACCTAGCATTTTGTATTTTCAAATATTTGCCCGCGCCCGGGTCCCGCTTCTCGGGAGCTAAACGAATATGCTTGTGATGTTCTATCCTTGTTTAGCACATATATGCCGTATCGCTTTACGTTATTCTGAACGATTCATACGTCCGTCGAACGTATAGGGCTCCGGAACACTGGTTGCCTATCTAAAATAGAGGTAGTTCGTATGTATGTATGCCTCAACTAACAGCAATCCGACAGCTGACAGTAGGTACCTAGATTGATGAAATGAATATAGATTTAATATTTGATGGCGTCGGCCACGGCCAGAATCGTTGCTTCAATGTATTGATTTTTGTGATGAATACTTATAATTTATTTATTTAATTATTAATAGTATAATTGTGAAGCGTGAATAATTGAGTTACCTTACTAAGGTTTTCTTGTGTCAGTCTGTTCGAATATTGTTTCTATAAAAAGTGCACATGAATTTGCAATAGCTATCGCAGTCAAATGAAGAAATGATGATAATTAACGTTTATTTGAATATATGAGGAAAGGTAAAGTACTTAATACAACACTCCTTTTTCTTCTCTTTGTTTTTTATGCATAATTAGTTACCTATCAGTCCAGTTTTTATATAAATAATAACAATTAATGATTGCATCAGTGAATCAGGATTCACGAGTTTGACGGCTTATTGACAGCTGTGCGGAAAGTACTTTCCAACCTTGTGTTACTTTCATAGGTGGTCGTAGTAAAATAACTTTTTCGTGCTTAATTTGTGTGCCAAGAAAATTGAAATTGCATAGAAAAGATATAAAGAATACATGAAAAATATCTTCACAAAGCAAAATAGAGAGCTATTTGTAGAAAAAAACTCATTAACCAGGATAATATTTCATTCGAGATCTTGTATGGGCTGGAATGAAATATCGTCTGTTTTTATTTGATAGATATTTCCTATGTATTTGATCCAATTCCTATTTGCTTGGTATACAAATTGAGCAAGAAACAGTGATTTCTATGTAACTCAAAGCCCGTCGTGCACTATAGTATCTGTTTTAGAAGGGCTTTCTCTTCCTTTTTGAGAAACGAATCAAACGTCTTTGAATGATATACACGAACCTATCAACAGAGAGTGTTTGTTAAAATTCATTTGATTCAACTTCTTTCATAAAAGTTTCAATTCCTATTTTTTTGTTTTCGGAATTTATTCTGTACACATGTCGCCGTTTTGAAAACCATCGTCTCCAAGAATCTCACACGAAACTGTAAGATATTGGTGAAGGCCTTGATAAGCGTATTATTCATCATTCTTATCTTGATGTTAGATAAACTTGGAATACAGGTGAATTTGGATTTTGTTAATTTCAAATATGTCAATAGACTTGTCACATGAAGAATCCACTTTACTTTCCGAAATGGGTATATAAAAGTTATATGCAAATATTTTTATCATTTTGATATAAGGGGCCAAGGAATGTCCCCAAAACTTCGTTCTATCCACATTAAGAATACAGTTTTTCAATTTGTATATCAGGCGGGGCAGCATATAGACATATATTTTGAATTAATTATGTGTAGCATGTCTCTATTCTATTCTATTATTGATACTTTTCGGAGAGGGAAAAATGCAAGTATGTGGTGGTTTGATAGAAGTAATATTTTGCTTTGAAATTATTATCGAATAGATGACAAATAGATACAAAAATTTTACCTTTTCCTAAGATCTGATTACTCTCCCTGTAAATTCATGTAGAGTTGTTTCAAAACTTAATCACTATCAGCTTCAATTTTGATCACACATATGACGGTCGACTACTGCTGGAATTTGAAAAGAGACCTGTCTCGAGTGTCTCATTCACGAAAATCATTAAAAATATCATTTTCAGCTTTTTTTGAAAATGAAATTCATTTTTGTGGTAGGTTCTCAAGTGCTTTCATACTCGAGTGCACACATGTCATCGAAAACTAAAGCTGATAGGTTCATTCATAATCAGGGCACCTGTTATCTACAGAGGAGCTGTTCATTCTTCTGGGAAATATCCTTACAATTGTTGTGTGTTATTTATGTTTCGTCTATGCACGTACACAAATAAGTTTGAATATTCGAAAACATTCTAAGGAATCTACTCACCTTCCGTTGGTTGTTGTGTAGAGGAGCCCATTGTCATTTGGTCATTGGCAACATCCTTGACGTCTTGAACCAGAATACAATTTGCAGAGTCGATATTTGGTTTCATGGAACTGACCGCTGAAAAAAAAACATGAATTTATAGTGCCAAACTTCAACGAGCGCATTCGCCAAATATTAGACTAGGCTGCACATCCTCCAAAACTTCGATTTTCATAGTGTTTCGAGCTGAGTTCAAAATGTTGAATTCTTTACCAGCTAAATCATGAGGATACAAGTTACTATTGTAAGAGCCATTTTGTCGAATGATGAAATATTCAACTTCGAAATGAATAATGATCATTTCGCTTATTTTTAATAATGTGAGCAATAAGAGACGATCAATGAAATCGAACAGATTCTTCGCTTATGAGAATTGATACAAAAAGTGACGCTTTTCGATATTCTCATAGATTCTGAACGCTAAATTTTTCATAACCAGTTACGAAATGTTTTTCTATTGTACTGACTATGAAATATTGGTTTTTCAACTATACCTATCAAATCTTTTGTCAACAGAAATTCATTGTTGGTGATAGTATAACACTTTGCAGTTACTAGCGGTTCCACGAAATCAACGACAAAGTCTAGAATTCCCATGGAAAATTGAAAAAAAAATCCCATGCCCACCCTCTATTAACTAGGATTTTCTATGAAGTTCATCCACATGTGTTATCATTATGTTTTATGAAAAACAAAAGAGACAATACTTTTCAGAAAATCAGTTTTTTCAACACGTCTTTCGGGTTTATTTGAACCAACATGGTATGTAATAAATGTAATAAATGTAATAAACTAGTCATCGATGGGGAAATTTTTATGAGAGACTCTTCGAGACGAATCATCTAGGAATCACTTCAAAGTGGTAGGACTCAGATCGAAACAGAGAAAGGAGGAGGAGAATATGATGCTCTGATTCACAGGAGGCAACACATAAAAACCAGTTCAGAAGAACACGACTCACATCCAGCTGTAAACTCGTACGGAAAGCAAGATTGGAATATGAAAAGGTTACCTTCTGATATGCACTTTCACATAGGGCCTTATTAATCATATGACATAATTTCATAGAATAACCAAAGAATTGTATATATACGGTTCAGACTGTAAATTAACACCTCCGTCGTGATGCCAAAAATAAGCAGAAAACGTCATGAGGAAATGAAGATTGTAATAAAAAATTTAGGCCTCAATGTCAGTGGAAATTATAAAACAGTTCAGACTCTGGCCCTTCAGCGAACTGATAAAATGGCGTTCAACCGATCTTATTCGCCTCAGTTGAGTACCTTGAGAAATATGTTTTTTCCAGCCATGTTGATCTTAATTTTGAGTTTCTGCAATATTTTAGGCGACAAGTGAATAATTTATTGGTGAAAAAAATCCTCGTAGAAATAAGTTATTATCAATCACAGCTCAAGCACCAATGTAAATGCTATCGAAATTCATTTTATTGAAAGATAAAAAAAGGTTTGTTGTTTTTGAATCATGCAGTATCTTGAAATACTGATAGTCCTACAGAAAGATTTGAGGTAACGTTTAAAGTAACCCGTGTTTTTTTAATAGCGACCCGCCCCGACTTCGCACGGATGAAAAATGGTTAATGTGGGTTATCCCTGAGAGATAGACTCTTGGTGTAAAATACTGAAGTATACATAATTTTGATTCATCTCGTAGAGTTCAGCCAGCGTTCGCAATGTAATCGCAAAAAATATGTTTCCACTATATTATGCGTGTATCATACATATAAACCTTCTTCTTGAATCACTATTTATTGAGAGAAAAAACGACGCATCAAAAACCGTTGCGTAGTTTTGAAGATTTGAGCATACAGACAGCGGAAAGCGACTTTGTTTCATACTATGTAGTTATGATATACAGATTTACACGAAATCAAAGCCTTGTATATAAGAACATCGCGTGATTGAAGGGACAGAAGGTATGAATTAACATTAACATTAACGGTTTGTAGGCCTCAGGAAAAACCTACCTCGGCAAGGAGATTTCAAAGTTCTATTGAAAAAAGTACCCTGAGTAAGAGAGTTTCAACAGGTATCCAGGCTCATAACAAAGGGGTGGGTATTTTGCATCCCTGTTGATACTGCCATGAAAGCACCGGTCGTGGAAATATGTTCCAATGAAGTGAGAGAGTACGTGAGCGGAGAATCACAACCAAGATGTATTGCTTTTGTCTGATTAAAATCAATAAGTTTCAATGAATATTTTGGTGCCGAGCTCCACACATGAGAACTATATTCCAAGACAGGTCGCAGCTGTGCCTTGTAGGTCATTAAAAGCTGAGGAGAAGTGAAGTAGTTCTTCGTACAAAATATAAATTCATGCTTCTGGAAAGCACCTTCAGCGATCGATCTCACATGGTTTATCCATGAGAGATCATTACTGATCGTAATTTCGAGATACTTGACTTTGTGGAATAGTTATTCCTGAAATCTGAATATTGGACAGGGATAGATCGGCCTTCTTTGAGAAGACACATGCCTGGGTTTTCCCAGCATTAAAGTCCACCAAGTTGATGCAACCCCATTCTTTTATTTCTGCCAAGTCCCCCTTAATACTTCTGATGCTAATACCTCTCTGCATTTTTGTTTCTTGTGTTACATACACATACATACACATACATACAATCATTCAACAAAATAGTACATATACTTCTATAGCTAGCAGTCTTCAACTCGATATCACGAACCGATGAAGTCAGAATCCATATACTGCGATATTTTTATGATATGATTCCGAGAAAAGCTATAAAATCAAACGAAAAACTGAATGCTCTCACGAGTAGTCTTTTAACTGGTTGTAGTTTGATGTGTTCATTTGATCGTACAAAAAAATTTTACATTCACAACGAGAGAATTTCGATTGGGGGTTAGTTTTTCTGGGAGAGTTTATAAGAGAAAAGAAACCATCAAGAGAAGTGATCATCTGGAAAGACAGAAATATATGCAGGTGATTTATAGGAGAATAACCGATTGAGATGTTTTCACCGTGAGTTGACAGACTTATTAATATGCATACTATCTGCTCTAACCAGTCCTCAGTTTATAATTTCGTGATCAAGTTCCTTTGCGAGTTATTTTTGAATTTCAGCCCAAGCTACTGGTATGAGATTTTTAGACACTACTTCTATTACCGCAAAATGTTCAGAAACACAATATATTCAGTTCCATGTGAAATTGTCCAGAAATGAATTTCGAGGGTGTTCACTAGATGTTTCTAACCTGCGAAATACGCCAACATTGCGGAAAGTCCAACTGCCAGCAAAATCAGACCGATGCTGAGACATTTCCAGGAGCACCGATGCTGACATCTCTTGTCGATGTTGAATCTGGACGGCGAATAGGGAGAATAATGCGACGATGACGCTGGTGGCACCGGTCGGACCAGAGGAAAAACTGGCATCACCAGGTTGGAAGTTTGTCCGGGCCCGACGCTTTGAAGCGTGCCAGTGGGAGGGGCCGAGGGTATTGTTTGAGAGAGTTGCGTTTGCTGTAGTCCGGGTGCCAACCTGAAACAAGAAGACATTTGATATTGGATTGAAAATTTCAATAATTATTCGTAACAGTATCTCACGGATTAAACTATGAAATCGATTTGGTTATAATACACACAGGGTTGTTACAACAAATGTTTGAAGATTCCAAACCGTTGTTGCTCAAAATACTATAATGATACATTTTGTATATTACATTGGTATTATGAACCATTTTTTTTCACAAATTGAGTGCACCTGATCTCAGAATGAGATCGTCTTGTGCCTAAATAGTACTATTCATCTAATAGTTGTTGAACATTTGGTAGATAATTATTATTATTATATTATTATTAAGACTAATTAATATAATAGATATAATAATATAATAATAAGCTGAGAGACTAAACCAACAGCATAAAAAATTGAAGAACTGAGAAAATAGCAGAATATAATAAAAAGTGACATTCATTGCATGAGTACCTCAAGAGCTCTGGTGTTCATGAAAATGTAGGACAGTAGATTTTTGCAGAACAGTTTGTAACTATGAATATTTTTGATGGACTCTGGGATATAATTATAAATTTTAGGGCCATTGAATGCTATAGACTTATTATAGAGGGTAGAATTGGGACGGGGAATATTTAAATTTTTGAGACCTTTTTTGTACATGAATTTTGCAATATGAAAAATATACAGATGTGTAAAGTCGAGCATTTTACTTTCTATAAAGAGCTGTTCCGTGGAAAATCTGCGACTTTTTCTAAATATCACTTTCAAAATACATTTCTTTGTGACTTTTAAACAATTTATCTGATTAGTATACGCAGCTCCCCATACTATTATTCCATAGGACATTACAGATTCTACTAAGGATATACAGACTACTTTCAAAAATTTTTCTGGAAGAATATCCCTGAATTTATAAAATGCAAATACCAGTTTTTTAAGTTTGCCATTCAAATATACTGGATGTTTGTCCCATCTGAGCGTTTCATTGATGATAATTCCCAGATATTTGATATCTGAAGTGTTTTGAATTGTCTTCTTACAATCACAGTTGGTCAGATCACATCTCTCATGAGATTTAATTGATTGGGTTGTACTTTAGGGCTGTTTGTGAAAGTTATGAATTTACTTTTGCTCTCGTTCAAGCTCAGGAGATTACAGTCCATCCAAAATTTGACTTGGTATAAACCTTTTTCCGCCTTTTTTCGTTACTTCTTGCCAATTTGTTCCATAGAACAGGAGAACCGTATCGTCCGCATATGAGATGATATCTCCACCTACCTCCATATTCGAAATCTCATTGATCTAGAGCAGGAATAATTAAGGTCCGAGGACTGTTCCCTGAGGAACACCACATTTGATTTCCGAAGGTTCGCTGAACTTATTTTTTACTTCAAAGACAGATTTTCTCTTCGATAAATAACTTCTGAATAATGATAGAGGTTAACCTCTTATCCCGTATTTTTCAAGTTTTTTCAAAAGTTCATCGTGTGAAATGCTGTCGAAAGCTTTAGCTAAATCCAAAGAAATGCCTTAAACTTTATCATTTTGATTGAGGTGCTGATAAATTTCATTTGTGAAATAATGTAGTGCATCCTCAGTGGAACTTCCTGCTTTGAAACCGAATTATTTGGGAGAGATTAGTTGATGGTGATCGACATGATTTTGTAACCTGCTGGCTATACTTCTTTCATACAATTTTGCAATATTATTAATGACAGATATTGGACGGTAATTATTGACAAAATGTGGGTCCCCAGCCCCCAGATAGTATGTCACCTTACAACTGATTTGGATACACCAAAAATCTTGATGTTATGTCGTCTCATAACTTAATCAAGACAGGGTCCACGCATTCGAGCAGTTGAAATAAAATTCACGGAAAGCCATCGGGGTTGTTATAAAAATATTCATACACATAGGTCATATCAGAATTAAAATGGCCACAACATGCAGACAGACAGTTTCTCTCAATACCGTGTTACTTTCAAATCCAAACACATAACTCGTACATTGAGATATGTGCTGATATCAATACCTTCCTCGGAATATATCAACAGCCTCAGTTTGATACACAGTTGGGAAGTTTACAATATATCTTACGCAAATGATATAAAATATCACATCAGAGAAAGTGAATTCTGAAGGTAAGTTTTTCATGACCACAGGTAGCCAAAATATTTTTTGGACTAGATATTCCATGTAGGAAAATTTATCGAAATCAGGCAATATCAATCACATTTTCTCCAAGCCGGTACAGCGAGAGTTTCAAAAAAAATAACACTCAGAGTGAGACCAGAATATTATAACTTTGTATAGAAGTATCCAATCCACCAATCCGTCACACCAATTCAAACTGTCCTGAATGAATCCAGCTTCTTGAAGAAAACGATTAGTTTGTTTGGTGGGTGATCTTTCAGGTGCAAGGGGGAGAATGGCGCTTTGCAACACATAGAACATCTGATTGAGATCGTGATGGGATAAACACAAAGTATGTACTCTGCTGTTTCATTATCTTCCAATCAAAGATCTTTCGATAGCACCAGTTTGTTCGTGTGAGGATTCAAGCGACAGTGGACTGTAAGTAGATCTGCTACACAACATAGGTCATCCCTGCTGTAGTCTAGCAATATTTTGGTGACATTTTTCGAAAGACATATTTATATCACATGAAATGTCACCTCATTTGCAAGGGAATCAGCAGTCTCATTACTTCCTAGACAGTGTAACTAAGATACAGACCAGAGATAATTCGCTGGGACTTCCTAATGAGGAGTTTTATTTGGGTTCGATGTCAACTTGAACATCATTCGATAGAGCAAAGTGCTTTTGGGATTCCGAAATAAGTTTGAAACTTCATGAAATGCCTTAGATATCACGGATATAATATCCAAATATTTGGTGAACACGCTCCCTTTTTCCCTCTCTGTCTCTCTTAGATTAGTCAATAGTTGATGGATTCATTCTTTTCCGAAATTCCTGAAGAATTGAAAGAAATTTTGAAAATCTCCTCGATTTTGTGAAGGGTTGCCAATCAGTGTATAATAAAAACAATTTGCCAGTCAAACAAATTTTGGTGTTACCTTCATTTCCAATGTGACCAAAATTTGTGTTTCATAGGGCACTGCATAGAGGGCACTTCCAATTGAATAAATAATAATATAATCGAAGTTCGGTCTCACGATCATACATTTTAGTCAAACTGAAAATAACCAATTGAGCGATGATACTGCATATTATCCAATCTGCAACATCCTTTTCCATTTGCATGCAATCTTTTGAAAATCACATTAGCAGTCCAATTCAGCGCAAACGAATGAGCTGCTGATGCATGGGGAAATTATGTGAGCTTGAAGCCCAAGGAAATTCCATAATTCATTTTATTGGACTGGTCTTCTTATATTAAGATGAGCTCAGGGGAATATTCGATGAATTTCATGACGCTACCAAATATGACAGGAATTTTGTTTCCCATCCCATTTTTATCTCTACGGAATACGAAGGAAAAAATTCTCGGATACCTTGGCGAATCTCCGACTTCCATAGCGGAAACTTCCAGAGACTGGATATCGACTATTCGTGAGGAATGCGTATATCCAAGAGGTTTTTTATTTTTCCATGTACTAGTTCGCCACTGAATAGATTCTAAACTGAATTGATTCGGTCGCTCTGAAATGAAATGCTCTAATTATGGATTTCATCAGAATTGCTGATAATTCTCAAATGAAAGTTGTATACATAGTATATTACATTTGAAATCAACACGTGACCGTTTTGTCATAATCAGCTCGGGAATATGTTCTGGGATTCGACGAATGTTTTTTTTTCATGTTATCAGAGTCATTGAAATAATCAAAACGTTATATTCTGAAAGATCGTTGCAATATGGGGCAGATTCAAGAGGAATTCCAAAGTCTCAGAATTATAAACAATCCAATATTTCTGATTTTCAAAGATCTGTTGGCATTAGAATGTAGATGAACAAAGGAAACTATCATGAAGCATACGAATTTTGATAGGACCAATTTGAAATGGTTTTGAAGTCTTTTCGGGTGATCGAATTGACCTATCAGATGGATGGATGTTTTGAATTATTTTGTGAGAAGTTTGGATTTGAAGATATTCAGGAAAATTAAATGAATTTTCAGGTGTTGTTTCCTCCAAACTGTTTTTATTCAACTATTTCATATTTTTATAACAACATTGTTTAGAAATATGGCATGACTGATTGAAATATGAAATGTAATTGTTGGTTGTTACCATCAGCGGTTGACAAAAAATCGAAACATTACAATGTTTGAAGGAATAAGAATTGATAAGCTATTGGTGGAGAAGCAGATGCAGTGAGTCAATATTTTCCAACCTGGAGAGTGGCCATATGTTCTTTTTCTGAAAATACTATACTAAGTACTGTTTGAATAGCATTATTTTGTGGTGTATGGATTCATTCTTCGTAGTTTTTGGGCTCTTATAACCTACCACAATCTTAAACGATGAACCGGATCGGCAACAGAACAGACTCAGAACAAGAAATACTTCACGTCCAATATCACACCCACTGAACCAACTGACATAAAAAAAGCACAAATAATTGTTTTTATCAAATTCCTTATTCGTGCGGTCAAAAATGTATCGGTGAAATGTCCAAACCTCTGGAAGTGCGAAAGAGTGAACACAAGATGTATATCAGGAATAGAGAGATTGATGGTTCTGGATTATCGGATGACATTATCACTGCCGATGGAGATCACACAGTAGAATACAGGGCGTCCCTCCGGGAACTGCATCGATCAATATATAGAAAACCATAGGTGGGCCGAATTTGAAAATTTGGGAGTTCACTATTGTTGATAAGTGCTATCCGACTAAAATATTTTAAAGATTGTGGCACTTCCGGTTGTACCGGAAGTGGACCCCAACTTCGTTATTTTATATGGGACACCCTGTATATTATCAAGGTTTTAGATTTTACGCATGATTCTGAACATGTTTCATGTATAATGTCCTATACCCAAGTCTAACCGTTTTCGAAATATTTCAAATTTTAAGTTGAAAATTGCGTTTGCAGACCGAAAAATATTTTTTTTTATTTCTGGACATGATCATTTATTTTCGATTGTGTATCGATTTATTCATAGGACAGGACCCAGTTCAGTAGAATTTCGATATAAATTCGATCAGAGTTATACAGGGCGTTCACCAGAAAATGATATAGATCCGGTTGAAAAAATTATTATAAGTCCATTTTTTCAAATGGAAACCCCCCAAATTTTTAGTCTCATTCCATTCGGCATCGAAAATGAAGCTAACTTTGAAAAAGGTTATCTATGCCTACACTCAACAATTTCGAAATATTGGCGAATTAACAAGTCTCAGTTCCAGAAAATCTCGTATTCTTGAGTTTACTTATTCTTAGTTGGCCATGGCTCCCGCAGTTGCGTTGGAAACAATCAATTGCCACGGAAATGTCATTGTAATCAATCATGCCGGCTCGTTTGAATTATTCGAATGAAGATTACTTAAATCTATTTATTATTTATGGCGAATGTAATAGGGTTATCTCAAGAACATGTGATATATTTGCTATTCGGTATCCGCAGAAGCAGAAGCCCTCACAAAATACTGTTAAACGAATTATAGAAAACTTCAAAAACTTTGGATCCGTCAAAGCAAGAGTGCAGAGAAAAAAGCCAATTGTTGATGATGAAGATATTGAAATTGCCATTTTGGGATATTTTGCTGCATATCCAACAATATCTTTGAGACAAGTTGCAAGAGAATCAGGATTGTCAAAAAACTCAGTACAGAGAATACTGCGCAAACATAAATTTCACCCATATAAGTTCTCCATAGTTCAGCACCTGAAAGAAACAGATTTTCCACGAAGAGTGAGATTTTGTGAATTCGTTTTAACGTGGTCGCAAGGGAACGAATTATTTTTGGATAACATTATATGGACAGACGAAGCTAAATTCACAAAGAATGGTGTCTTCAACCGACATAATTGCCATTATTGGAGTGACTCAAATCAACATGTATTCAGGGAACTGAATTTTCAAGAGTCTTGGCAGTTCAATGTTTATTGTGCGATAAGAAGTGATAGCGTCGTGGCACTGCATTTTTATCAGGAAAACTTAAATGGTAAGTAAAAAACAGGGTAAAGGTAAGCTTATCGGGCTCCTGCGCAAATAAAAACTTCTGCGCAAAAAAAAGTGATGTTACTTACGTAGTTTTGTCTTCTGAACACGAATCTGATAATATTTTGCGGCGCTCTCTACTACTTTCCGAAATATGGATCTCCAAGTATTGAAAATTGACCGTTTTCAAACACGAATTTTTAAGTCAAAACTCACTCAAAGTTTTTCCTTCTTTCGATAGGCCCTTTTTTACACACTAATCAACCCATATTTCACAATTACAAGCAGTAAAAACATTATTTTTTCACAAAAAATCCACCCTTTTTTAGGACAACACATAACCATTAAATCTGGATATTTTTATCATTTTACATGTAGTGGGTTGGTAACTGCGCGCGATAACTATTCAAATTTGATTCTGGGCAGATAACTTCCCCTTCATTTCAATGTTCAATTGTTTAAATTTCGCCATTTTGGTGTTTTATTTAACGTAAATATCATAAACTGAAAATGTTAAAATTCTGCGAATTTCTAATTTTGGTAAACAATAGATTGGCACTTATTAATTTTTTAATTATATTGGGAGTGTTTTTGGGTTCAGTGCAAAGGAAATACATCTGGAAGAAGATAAATTATTGTATCGATGGCAATGAATAGTTAACGCGCGCAGTTACCAACCCACTACATATAAAATGATAAAAATATACAGATTTGGTGGTTACCTATGTGTTGTCCTAAAGAAGGTTAAACTTTTTGTTTATAAAAATAATGTTTTTAGTGCTTGTGATTGTGAAATATGGGTTGATTAGTGTGTAAAGGAAGGGCCTATCAAAAGAAAGAAAAACTTTGAGTGATTTTTGACTAAAAATTCGTGTTTGAAAACGGTAAATTTTCAATGTTTGGAGAGCCATATTTCGGAATGTAGTAGAGAGCGCCGCAAAATATATTCATTTTCGTGTTCAGGAGACAAAACTACGTAAGTAACATCACTTTTTTTTTATTTGCGCAGAAGCCCGATAAACTTACCTTTACCAAAAACAGATGTCAATTTCGAAACAAGAATGGGATGAGATGTTCTTTTTTTTGCAGGTGAAGGATATTTGAATATTTTGCATGATTTCGAAAATGAGTACTTGGACACTTTACCAATTGCTGACCATAGAAACCTATTTTATCAACATGACGGGGCACCTCCGCATAATGGTCACTTAGTCAATACTCGTTTACAAGAATTGTTTCATGACCAGTGGATAGCCAACAATGGATCATTTCTTTAGCCGCCCCGCTCTCCAGATTTGTCAGTGCTCGATTTTTTCATTTGGGGTACATTTAAAAATCAAGTCTATGAAACTCAATTGACTACCATGGAAGATTGTATGCAACGAGTGAGGAATTCATTTGAGAATCTCAGACCCGATTCAATAAGAAAAGCGACACATCAAGAATTATTAGTGAGATGTGAAAAATGTTTGGAAGTTGAAGGGCGCCATTTTGAATATTTACAGACCAAATAATTTTTGTATACCTCTCAATATCGTTAATTGTTCTGTTCTCTTTTATTCGAATTGTTTTAGAATTTCTTTATCTGAATTTTTGTATCAGCAGAGATGGAATGTTTTTGAAGTTTTCTATAGTTCGTTTAACAGTGTTTTGTGGGGGCTTCTGCTTCTGCGGATACCGAATAGCAAATATATCACATGTTCTTGAGATAACCCTATTACATTCGCCATAAATAATAAATAGATTTAAGTAATCTTCATTCGAATAATTCAAACGAGCCGGCATGATTGATTACAATGACATTTCCGTGGCAATTGATTGTTTCCAACGCAACTGCGGGAGCCATGGCCAACTAAGAATAAGTAAACTCAAGAATACGAGATTTTCTGGAACTGAGACTTGTTAATTCGCCAATATTTCGAAAACTGTTGAGTGTAGGCATAGATAACCTTATTCAAAGTTAGCTTCATTTTCGATGCCGAATGGAATGAGACTAAAAATTTGGGGGGTTTCCATTTGAAAAAATGGACTTATAATAATTTTTTCAACCGGATCTATATCATTTTCTGGGGAACGCCCTGTATAACTCTGATCGAATTTATATCGAAATTCTACTGAACTGGGTCCTCTCCTATGAATAAATCGATACACAATCGAAAATAAATGATCATGTCCAGAAATAAAAAAAAATATTTTTCGGTCTGCAAAAGCAATTTTCAACTTAAAATTTGAAATATTTCGAAAACGGTTAGACTTGGGTATAGGACATTATACATGAAACATGTTCAGAATCATGCGTAAAATCTAAAACCTTGATAATATACAGGGTATCCCATATAAAATAACGAAGTTGGGGTCCACTTCCGGTACAACCGGAAGTGCCACAATCTTTAAAATATTTTAGTCGGATAGCACTTATCAACAATAGTGAACTCTCAAATTTTCAAATTCGGCCCACCTATGGTTTTCTATATATTGATCGATGCAGTTCCCGGAGGGACGCCCTGTAAAGTTACACTCAAATCATGCAAGAGAGAGCAATGGCAGGAAACGAGAGTTGAAGAAGTCTGCATCCATCCTGCTGTCTGAGGATACTTGCATCTCAACGAGTTCAGTTGATATAATTCGCACCTGGCAACTCTTGTTGAAAGATGAAATGATAGGTCGAATATCAAATTGTTGACAGATTCTCGAAACCGAAACTAGAACAGGAATATTTGCGAATGAGTTTTGAAAACGTGAGCAGATTTGGTTTCCAAGACGTTAACAACGATAAGTATCTCAATAAATATCAGTACTTATATTTTTTTGATAAGCAAATTTGAGTGTTATTGATAGGTGTTCCAACCAGAAGAAACTGTTATTAATTAATGGAGCAAGTTTTCGGGGAAGATCAGAAATCTCTCCTTCTACACTTAGATTCCAAAACTGATTCTTATTTTTCCAGATTGTGGTCAGTTGATATCCCAAAAAAACTACGAAGTAACTGAACAATTTGTATAGGCAATTAATATGACTCTGCAATTTGACTCATCAAGGACTGCTAACGTTGTTGATCACTGTAGCGTGGCAAAGACAATTTTTGGAAAAAAAAAAGTACATTTTCAGGACCCACTTCCAACTTCAAATTCAGGCTGCCTATTTCTTACCATCTGCCGACAAATATTTCATCACCACTGTATAATTCACCAGGCTTTCTTAACGTAAAAGAAGTTGATAATTTAGGAGAAGATGTACCGAATACAAAGACTGAGAATAAATAGCGAAAATCACATGTACAAAATCGTTAGAGCAAATGCCTATCAGTCAAATTCAATGCAGCAACCTTCTTTATCCTCATTAAGAGTTATGCTTCGATTGAAGATTATCACGGCAAATACTACCTGACCGAGCAGACCAAATATGCGATCACACAATACTAATAAACGACATAGCAGTAATATCTGTAGACAGCGGCAAACATTTGTATGTGTTGGTAAGTAGAAGCGATAAAAAAAAATGAAAGATTAGAAATCTCAGATAGTCTTGCACGACCTCTGTCGGCGGACAGAACTTGCCGTTGCAGAAATCGCTGGAGAATTCGCCCGTTTTGTAAAAATAATCCAACATCTTTTTTTTTCTTTTTGCCAGCGTTCGATCAGCCATTTTGTGAGACACTCTGAATCTTGCGGTACAGCCTTGGCGGGGTAGAGGCGGTAGAAGAAGACCGTCTTGCACGGTTCTCGATTACCGAATATTATGTGGCCCAAGTCGATGGGCCAGCCCTTGGGGTAGGCTATCGTTATGCCCAAGATCCATTCTATGTGGGGGTGCTTCGTCATGTTTGGTGTGGAATGTTTTTCATAATTAAAGCTTGTCCTGAAATATTTCTCGAGATATATAAATCTTGGCGACGTAGGCTCGATCAATGTGAAGTTTGAGGTTTGAACAAATCGCCTATTAAAAAAAAATCAACACCACTGAAAAAAGGTAAATTTCACAGGAAAGCGAAATGACTAGTCAAAATTGATATGAATAGTTCAAAGGATGCATACAATATATTTTAAATGAAGCATGATATTTTTATTCATTATCATTTATTGATATATTGTGTGTGTTGTGTCATTTTTTCTGTGAAAACATTCATTTTATGAGTTTTATATTATTATTGAAAATGATAATGACCCAACTCATAATCTATCACTATAAACGTCAAACGAAATCGAAACTTCGACGATTTCCTAGGAAAAATGACATAAATCGAAATCTGGCATTATTCTTGTAATTGAATGAAATAACTGTTATTTTACAACAAAACCGACATAACACAAGACGTTTTGATGTATTTGCAATGAACGAATAGTTACGAATCCGACGATCAACAACAATTCTGCGAAACCCTTTCTCTAACCCCATGACATTCTCTATGCCTAAACTTCGGAGAATGCAACGCCCACCGACCGCATTTGTTTACCCACACAGAGTTATCACGAAGATTCAAGAAACGCTGAGAACGGAACATTCCAGAACTATTGACCTATAGATAGAGGCACAGAGAGCGGCGGGAGTCACTTGAATACCGACATCGCGTTCGAGCAAATAAATAGGCGAAACAGTTGAAGATTTGTTGAGTTTGTTAGAGTGAAGTTATATGATTTTGCCAATTGTCACTTTTGGAGCCCAGAATAAAAACGTACAATATCGAGTAATTCCCAGTCTACCGAACTAATAAAAGCAGCTGTGAACAATTTCAAGTAGTGACACTCTTCTCTGGCATGAGCAACATGGTCGGTAAGATAATATAGGTATATAGGTTTGTATGCTCCTGCCGTATAACAGTCCTAGGACCGTTGAAATGTTAACGAGCCCAGAGGGTGTTTTAGCAATCATAATAGTCGAATGTCGTTGTTAAGAAAAATTCAACAGGTATATATGTGAGATCTAACATACCTGTCAGAGGTGCAGGAGAATATTATCTTCCAATCACCCATGGTTGAAAATGTGTTCGATCGATCCTTCAGTTTCAAACGCTTTCACAATCATCGGTAATACGATATGAATATAAAAGCGATATTTACTATTGATGAATTCTATTCTCGTGCATCAGGACGTCACATACGGTTTCATCTGAAATGCTACCATCCGTGAAATTGTATTTTGAAATTCCTGCTATATAATTCATCATTTTTCGCGAGTCGCTCGAAGCGGAATTTGAGCGTTCATCTGGATTAACTGTACGAGGAGAACAGACGGTTTTCAGGTAATGCGTTGAAAATTGTTTTGTATCGAAGAGGCTGGATGGAGAAGTTCCAGTTTTCGTTTTTTCCAGAATGCAGAGTAGCAAATGAAACGCTTATGACATCACATTATTATGGTATAACAAAAACGAGACAGATCTTCACAACTCTTTTTCTAGAGATCTCGAGCAATTAAAAAATTGGTATGAAGCAAATTTTCCATTTTATTTGAAAAAACAAACACCGTGACTGTTAAGTGCTCTTTGAGGCTAGGAAACAACGCCAGCGACAACAAAATCTCCACAAAATTCTTAGCCATAAACAGATCAGGAGCTAAAGTTTGAGTAATATGTAAGAGCACAAAACAACAAACTCTTCTGCGGTTGCTACGCGTTAAGGATAACTTTGAATGAGCTAGGTTACCATTCAACTTAAAATGCTTATTATGTCATGATTGACTCGAACTTGAAGTATGGAATACCATTCTGGGGTGTTTGCCGCGAACAGCTTATGAACTCGGTATTGAGATTACAAAAACGAGCAATCAGATATATGTGCGGCAAGAAATGAAAGGAACCTTGCGGACCTTTCTTCATGAAAAACGAAATTCTGACTGCATTTTCCTTATTAATTCCAGAAACGTCTTATCTGATACACAAAAATAGCTCTTTTCTAACTGAAAAAAAGGCACTGTACTAGACAAGCAAATCATCTCTAGTTGCCCATTCCAACATCCATCTTAGTGAGAGATTCTATTGGGTTCACTGTAATGAAAATATACAATAAATTGCCATCTACCCTGACCAATAGCATAATCAAATCGAAATTCTGGAAGGACTTGAAGGTAATCCTAACAAAACAAGGGTATTACTTGCTCGATGAGTTTTTTGAGGATCGTTCAGAGCTTTGAGGAGCGTGTTTTATTTTGCCTTTTTTGTAACAAATGAATTTCATTCCCAATTGTCCGTTTTTTGAATTTTATATATAACACGAAAACGTTACTAAAAACTGTTTTTAATTAACAATGTCACTCAGTGTGAAATTATTTCAGATGTATAAATCTTGGATTAAAGCCCTCATTCATTTGTCTACAAGATTGCTCAATATTTCAGATAATAAATGTATACTCTTCTTCTCTATATTCATTAGCAAGACAAGATAAATGTTTTCGGAAAAAATTTTAAACAAGTCATTTTTTCTATTCCGGATATAGAGTCACCAATATTTCGTTCGAGTGGCAACCTCTATAATTCACAGTAGCATTCGTTTGTGCACACATTACATTAAAAAAAAATTTGTTACATGGAAAATTTTCGACAAAATGAATGCTGATGATTACAAATTATTCCATTTCATGAGGTCAATTAAGGAATCTAATAAATTGAGTGTTCGGGCTGAAGTTCCTCCTAGTTTTGTGGAAGTGAAAAAAATATCTGAGAAACTAGAGAGGAAACTTCAGTTTGAATACTCAATTTATCAGTTGGCTCAGTTGACTAGATGATTTGAATCGATTTCAATTCACCAACATTTATTTTATAGTCGATTTGCCTATGTAACATGATAAAATTCTGCACATTATTATGCGAAAGTTTTCCTTTTCTAGAAAATTAATACATTTCCTACTTAATGTACACACAGTCTCCAATGATTAGTATACAACGCCATTCAACTGAACCAAAGAATGACAGAAAGTAGTATTTTGATTCATTCGTAGTTTTTTGGGTGTTAACCTACCCTAATCTGAAAAAATCAATATCAGAAGCTGAACAAATTCAGGAGAGCAGATTTCTAATCTACCCCGAAAAAATGCTGCGTTAATTGAGAACAGTTCCTTCTAAGTAATATTCTGATAGGACGTCTTTCAGTTAAAAGGGACTGTTTTTAATTAGCGAAGAGCAACGTTTTTGGGTAGATTAGAAATCTGTCTTTCAACACCTATATAGATTCTAATATTATCTCTCAAATTTTTCAGATTATGGTAGGGTTTGTTGCCAAAAGTTATCTATCAGATGCTAAAATTAGATTTGAACAGGAATAGGGTAGGACGTTATAACTGACCGTCTTCAATGCAAGGGGTGCTTTTGTTTTAATTTTCACCAACTGCCACCTATGAGCAACTCTCAGAAGTCATTGGGACAATGTACAAGCTATTATTGTCCACGGATCGTTAATGGCTTACTACGTCATTCCTCAGAAGCAACATGTTCATTCTCGGTCCTAATTTGGAATGTGACAGAATTATTCCTCAATACGACAGAGAAATAATCAACTGCTGTTACAACTTCTTAAATTTTGAGTATATTCTAGAGATTGACAGACGACAGACCGGCAAAAGAACAAATGGCCCTAATTAACCGTAATCACTTGAATAATGGGAATAATTTTACTTTATATTCCTGAGATCGGTGTATTTTTTTATTATTCATCTGATCCCAAGCATAATGTGTTGAAAAATGAAACAAGAATCTAAAAGTTCGATGACGTTTCGTAGATATTGTCCTTTCCTCAGGGATACGTCGTGTTGAATGGTATACAACTCCCAAATGAAAAAAAGGAAAATATGCACCGTTGTGGTGCATCAGAATGGAAAAAAAGGCGGTTCAATTGGAATCAAGTGAGTATAAATTCCTCCACACTACCGAATAGCTGCTGACTCAAAAAATCATGAATCCCGAAATTGTCAGTAAGTATCCGATCAGTTTGATAATAAATGTTCACTTCATGAAACACGACGAATGTTAGTGAGAGGGCAAAACATATGCTTCTGGGTACGTTGCTCCTATGACTGTTTCTAAGGCTAAGAGACTACTGAAATAAGGTCCAGAAAAGGGTTCATAATCTCTCTGGGCTTAACTAAAAACAATAAGATACTAACATTTTCTGATTCAAGGGTATTATTTTAATCGAACTGAAGCCTCTCCTGGCCAGACCCCGAAAAATATGAACCCCCCAACGGAAAGGAGTATTTCCTTATAATTTAATTTAACTTTGTCTCCCAACGCGAAGATCAGATCCGCCCTTGATAACATCTTCGTTTGAAATTTCACCTCCAACTCATGTGGTCGATATTTACATTTGATACTTAACAAAATATCGACGAGGCTTATTTTGATAGGTGAATTGGTTTTGAGACCAGTCAATAAAAGTAAATAATAATCCTCTTCTCCATAGTGGTTGTGTATTTTTCTGAAACTTTCGGGGAAGAAAATAGTAATAATAACAGTATATGTTGTGATGAAAAAAATATGCTGATATCGAAAAAAATAAATTGATTCCTAACCAAGGTACACTCTGTCGAAAATGCTGCTTATATATTAGTTAGTATTCCAATCATTTCTCCTCCATCAATCCTAGTGAAACATATTATTCCTGATATTTGATTGGCATGTCGAACACCCAAGGTTTCGAATAACCATATTTTCCTTCCGAGACAAATGATCCACTTTTCACTTCGGTATGTGAAATATCATAATTCCACACCTCCAACGTGGAAACGAACCGATTGAATTGTTTTTTACGGCCAAAACATCAAAAATAATTTCATTCTCCAGAGATAAATTTTAGGGTGATGAAAAATGAGGAAAATTGACATCTTATCGTTAATGTCTTCAATTCCAGACATCGATGTTTCGCGTAAGCAATAGCAATAAAAGATCGCGAAATGTACATTCCTGTATTTTACTGGGTGAACGTGTATATCCGAGTATAAATCTAGAGGTTTTAAGTGTTATAGATGTTGTAAAAATCCACATTTGATTTTATGTCGACTCATTTCAGCAGAAAATCGGGCGGAGTGTAACTTCCTGGCAATAAAGCAGAGGTTTAATTCGGAAATGTTGACTCAATTTTAACGAATTCGTTTATCAACGCATGAATATCTATAGCGTACACATGGAAAGTTGCAATGATATTTCTTTTCCTTTTTCTGGTCAATCAAGTCCGAAATAGTGATCATCATCAATAGGGCTTAATCAAATATGCACATTGATTTATACGAAAGCATCTGAATGACATGCTAGGTTGATAATCATATAGACAGAATAATTATAATTTCAATATTTTGACCATTCCGTTCTGAATATAGCTAGATAAAATTTATTGGGTACAATTAACAATAATTTTTCATTTATGTTGGTAAATTCTGTCAGACTAGAACCCTTTGTCATCGTGCCGATGTTATCGACATATAATCCTACAATTCGGGTGAGAAAATATAAATTCAACAAACTACACGAACATGGCAATATGATATGACTATAATAGGTTAGCTGTTCAAATACTCATCATACAAGAAGAAACCGCATTTTTCGTCCTTATTTTGAATTTGATTCTGCCCACATTATTGTACTCCTTTGGCATTCAGTTTGGTATAGCAATGAAATAGATGATCTAGGAGCAATATTCAAAAAACCATCAAGATTCTTCTGTGATATGTGAAGTGTAAATCTAATAATTGAAATGTATTCATGCTTCTCTTATGAAACATGCCATTACCGTATACTGCTCTTATACGAGAAGCTTCGTTGTTTCCGATTGACTACTATTGGTTGATGGCGTTATCTTGAGAAAACACAAGAAATCCTTTCGAATTGTTGAATCACCCTATCGAATGGCCATATAATTTGCTTTCTCAGTATGTGTATTCCTGCAACGATTTCTGTCATCATAGAGATCATGAGTGAAACTCATCATTCATAGATATTTGAGTCATTCACGAACAGGAAGAAGGACTGATTTGAATTGACCGGAATTCAGACCCATTGTCAGTGATGATTATACAGTCTATCTGAAACAGCTACATGTCCTTGCCTATATGGAGCGACGAACGCTGAATCATAAGATTCCACTGCTTGGTATACAAAATCGAGCAAGGAAAAGCAACTTTTTTTATATTCACTCTTTCTTCGTTTTTGTGAATCAACCAAATGTCCATATATGTATTGTACACATATCACGAAAGTTTCTAGTCTGAAGTCTTCTCTTCCATAGAAGTTTCCTTTTCCATTTTCTCATTTATTCGGAAAAAAAGCTGAAAACTTCGTTCTCTCCACAGAAATGGTCTTGTTTATATTCATGTAATTGAACTATCGATTGATTTTCTCATACAATAAACGAGAATGCGGACATATTTCTTTACAATTCCTATAAAATTCTACTCATAACACGAAATAATTAAAAAAATCGTTATGAAACTATCTTGAGTATCGCTCTCAGAACTGATAGAATGAAAAGGATAATTGGCCATTACTTTTATCCTACTTCGAAAAAGAATACACGAAGCACAGGATTATTGGAATAACAGAACTTCTTTGATGAAAGCTGTTTGTAGTTATCAAACATACCAATTATATGGATTGTTTCAATATAATACAATCAAGGTGGTACTATTGAAACTAAAATAAAAAGATTTTTCATATGCTGTGTCACACGAAAGGAAAGCCCTGTAATGTTCGAAGAACACCGCGTGAATCAAGGGACAGGAGATACGAATTAACATTCATTTTGAATTTTTGAAGTGAACCTCTCTCGACAAGGAGTTCCAAAGCTCAGCTGTTCTATTAAAAAAAGTTTCCTGAGCAAGTGAGGTTCGACAGGTCTCCAAGGTCGCAACAAAGGGGTCGGAATTCTGTACTCGTCGAGTCATCCGTGTAGATATTGCCAAGGGTGGAACGATTGATAACAAATCGGAAGAGCACCGACCGTGAAAATATCTATAGAAGAGACGAGTCTCCGACCCTTCTACGATTCTCCAATGAAGTGAGCGAGTCTGTCAGCAAAGAATTACCAAAAAAAAAAAAATTGGTATGTATTTTCATGCATCTCTTTTAGAGGGGAATGCTTTCTTATCAGACTACTATCGGAAATCTTCAAAAATACACTCATAACTAGAGAAATGCTGCTTTCGTCGAGTATCTCCTGGATTTTTCGTAGGGCCAAATCATGCCCCATTGTAGTTCCTCATTACAAATTGGAATTTAGCATATCGGTAATGATGTGCCACGCATCACTCGACATCGATTATCCTCGGTCGAACGAACCCATACAAAAGACAATAATGATTATAATCGGAAGTCGAAATGATTTCATGCTGGTTCACCACATGTGAAAGGGGATTCTGGTCTCTGATGTGGAACGTGCGGAGTGGCTGGGGTATCGAATCCAGTGTAATGATTTAAACGAGACTAAAGTTATTATGCTGGTTGACAGCGTTACATATATCTCATTCAGCGACAACCAAATCACTCGAAGGACTACGAGTCGAAAATTAGGGTTTTCACTGCAACATATATATACATTTCTGGAAATCGGGACATAGGATTATTTTGAAAATTTTATTTCTTGGGTAATTAGTTCTCTTCTATCGATCCAAAATATTTTCAGCGCTGCGACGTTGCCGCTTGTATTGAAAAGTAGCAGCAACTTTGATATTTTAAATAGGACACCCTATATATTATTGCATTTCTCGCTTCGTTATAGCTTTCCGATTATTTTTGTATGATACTTCCCTATACCTATCTCTAGTGGTTTTCGAGAAATTCATTGATTTCCTTATTTTTTGTGCGAAACATAGCTTTGATCAAATGCTTATTACTGCGGTATTTGGATTCGAAGACAGCTGAAATTTTGGATGTAGTATGACAATGCCCTGTGTATAAGTTGTGTCTAAGGAAATTCTTTCTATATTATACAGGGTCGTTCAAAATTTGTAATTTTACCGATACATACAAAAGTGGTGAAAAGTGCATTTTTTCAAATGGAACATCCTGTATATTATCGAAAATTCTGGAAGACAATTGAAGTTCCTTTCAAATGATGTGTCATATTCCTATACCTAAATGGTCAGGTTCCCGAAATGAATGCAAGTTTCTATAAAAATTGGATTATTTCGACATATTTTGTATTAGGTAGCTATGAAATGTCATGGAACATGTCATTATGAAAATTCGACAATTAATGCATCAATAATAAAAAGTTTGCGCGTTCAATAACGTAAATTTCGAGGAAATTCGGCAAGAAGAGATTCAGAGAGCAACAACCAACCATGTAATGACTTCGGTCCACGAATGTTTGCGTGTAAATGGTCAGCACTTCGAACACATGAATTAGCGATTAATATGACCTTCATTTGTTTTTTTGATTGAAATAAAATTGAGTTTTACTCAAAGTGAATCATGATTTCTTAACAGGTAAATGAATGACTTATGTCCGTTTTTCCTTTTCGCCTACAAGAACGTGTTTTTCAGACACCCCGTATAAAATATGGTCCAATCATTCGATAATACTGAAATTAATCAATTTCGTCTGGATGAAAGTTTAATTTGAGTCCTGTGTGTGAACGTCATTTTTTGTGGAGGAAAATCAATTTTTTATTAGAGTTTTTTTTGGATTCGTGAACTTCCACAACTTAAAAAAATAATAGAATCAATATAGAAAATCTATACAAGAATAGAATGGCAAACTTGCATAATTTTTCTATATCAATTCTATTATTTTTTAGGTTGTGAAAGGTTACAAACCCAAAAAACTCAAGTGAAGAAAGAGATATTTGAATTAAAGTTGGTCCCATTTTGGTAGCAAAACTATTACAAAATAATCAATATTCGATAAAAGGTAGAGATAGGTATACATGTTTAGTAAAAAGTATTTGTATTTATCAGTAGAATTCAAATACGGAATGGAATACTAGGTGTTCCCCATTTGAAATTATTGTGTCAATATTAGTTACAAGCAGATGTAGCAAAACTGCAACGGTGAACATATTTTCAAGAGGTAGATCGCAATCACTTATCGTGGAATACAATCTCCCAAAACGTCTAATAGGCCATCGAGTTTGTAATACCCTGTATATTATTCATTCTTTGTACAATCAGTTCGTCATCTTCACACACTTCAATATACTACAAAACATTTTGCATGTTCTTGCTAAAATTTTATCACATTGAACATGAAGAATAAACAATTTCCATTTTGATTCTTTTCTAATCTAATTTACGTTATTGAACGCGCAAACTTTTTATTATTGATGCATTACATGTCGAATTTTCATAATGACATGTTCCATGACATTTCATAGCTACCTAATACAAAATATGTCGAAGTAATCTAATTTTTATAGAAACTTGTATTTATTTCGGAAACCTGACTATTTAGGTATAGGAACATGCCACATCATTTGAAAGGAACTTCAATTGTCTTCCAGAATTTTCGATAATATACGGGATGTTCCATTTGAAAAAATGCACTTTTCATCACTTTTGTATGTATCGGTAAAATCACAAATTTTGAGCGACCCTGTATAATATAGAAAAAATTTCCTTAGACACAACTTATACACAGGGCATTGTCATACTACATCCGTCTTCGAATCCAAATACCGCAGTAATAAGCATTTGATCAAAGCTATGTTTCGCACAAAAAATAAGGAAATCAATGAATTTCTCGAAAACCACTAGAGATAGGCATAGGGAAGTATCATACAAAAATAATCGGAAAGCAATGACAAAGCGAGAAATGCAATAGTATATAGGGTGTCCTATTTAAAATATCAAAGTTGCTGCTACTTTTCAATATAAGCGGCAACGTCGCAGCGCTGGAAATATTTTGGATCGATAGAACAGAACCAATTACCCAAGAAATAAAATTTTCAAAATAATCCTATGTCCTGTTTTCCAGAAATGTCTAATAGGCCATCGAGTTTGAGACACCCTGTATGTTGCAGTGAAGGTTTTCACGGATGCTTGAGTATGCGAAATTGGTTTTCTGGGAGTTTATCCGTTGGTTTGTCGGTATTGACTTTCGACGTTTCGCCAACATCTCAGTTGACATTTACAAGAATGTTACTGCTCCTACTTGGTGCTGGCAACTGTTGTTTGAAAAACTTTTTCCAGTTTTCAAATAGTTTCTCGGTAGTAAATTGTAGCCTATATGATCCGTTCCATCAGCCGTCGGGTCGATTGTGGTTGTCGGACTTTCGGCTAATGACTGTTCAGGTAATAACGGTCGGTCTGGTTCGTGGTGGCCTGCATCCACCGAAGGACCACTTCCTGAACTGTTTTTCTTTTTTGTTGATGAGGGCCCTCCAGACATTTGGAATATTTTGAGAGTCGTCTCTTTTGTTTATTTCTCCATGTTTTTCTATCCCGATGTCTTCCCTTATTTGGCGTGTTCTGAAATGGTTCACCTGGGCTATTTGTTTTGCTGCCTCGAAATTTATTTTGTGACCCGTCTGGTGGTGGTGTTGAAAGAGGGCGGAAAATGTTTGTTTTGTCCTTGTGCTATTTTTGTGTTCCTGCACGCTAGCTAACATTCTTCTATTCGTCCGGCCAATGTATTACTTATCACAGTCCCCGCATGTGATGCTATATACTCCTTGGTTTTCGAGAGGAATCCTGTCCTTTGGTCTCGGCAAGCAAGACGAAATGGTCCTTTGAGGTTCGAAGACGGTTCGTATATTTGCGAAAACAGTGTCTCAAACACTGATATTTTTTCAAGATTTTCATCAAAAAATCTTGGATGAATTCAATTGACATCATTACTCATGGATAAAGTTGGGGAGAGTTCACTGATGGAGAATGCATTGCACAGAAGTGTTTGTAGAATATTTCAATAAGAGCATGTGTATTTAAATCATATATTCAAATATTTCATTCATTACAGCCCTGAAGAAGGCGAGAATTATCGCCGAAACGTTGGCATCATAATTGTGAACAATTATACCACGCCGCCAATGCCATACAAATGAGCTGCCAACATTTTTCATACCAATTTAGTTCTTATCCGTTCGAATTGACTCGGATGGACTATACCTCCAGTTGCCCTAAACCGTCAAAAAAGAAGAGGAATGATTTCATACAATACGAACTCATTTCTAGAAGCATCAGTATAGTGTCAGTTCTGGATAGTTATTTTGTGGTAAACATCCAGAAAATTCATGTCAGTGGAACTAAATTTTTCGTAACTTTTACTCATCTTACCACATCATTACAGATGATCATTTTTGTAATACGGCAAATAGTAGTTGATGTTAAAATGGACCTAAATTTTATTGGAAATCGCCCCTGATATTTGGAAACTTCCACAATCGTTATAAATTAAATTATAATCAGTATAATGGAGCCGCTGATCTGAATGACTGTGAGCCGAATCAATATTTATTTCCAACATGCATTCAATATGTTTCGACAGTTTTTCAAGAAAATCAATCACGCTAACTCCAAACGATCACGAAGAGTTTCGTGAATTTTCGAATTTTCTGAAAATATGTGTTGCAAAAGGTAAAAATAATCCCAGATGAATCCCATTCTACTACAGAATTCGAAGAGATATTGGAAAAAGTAAATATGAAAGTTGATTATCGACCATCTTATAAATCATAGATTCTATGTTGCAAATGATGAAATGGAAAGTACAGAAATGTTGGAAATATTCGAAATCGGTTGTCAAGAATGTAACAAAAAATACATAGGCCAAAGTCGACAAGCTATAAAAATCCCCTTCAAAGAACATAATGTGCATATAAGATGGACAGATAAGGTAAGGGTCGCCCAGCATGCTCCCGACTATGACCTTTGAATGAGTGGAATCAATCTCAGACTGATCGAAGATGTAAATGATAGGAGGTTCTCGATGCGTTTGAAAGTATAGAAATAACAAAGTGTAATAGATATTTGAATAATGGCAGAAAATATTTCCCATGATACATCCCCATTCACTCTGATATTGAAGAATTAGTCATACGAGAAGTTTCTGACAGCAACTTTTCGAGGTAGATTAGAAATCTGCCCTTCTACACTTGTATAGATTCCGATATCAATTCTCATTTTCCAAGATTGTTGTGAGTAGAGAACTCAAAAAGAGTACCAAGATAAAACACTACCTTAGGTCGTGAAATGGGTTATTAACCAACACTACTCGCTCTAGATTTAGTATAATTTTTCTTCTCCTGAAGAAGCAAAGTTAGCGAACCTGGTATCAGATACGAGAGATATAAGTTTGGTGTATGGGTTATTGAAAAAATAACTATTCACCTGAAAATCGCGTCATACCACTGGCGTTGCGGCAGAAGCTTACTTCTCCATTACCTCATTTGATGGTTTCAGGGCTGGAATATCGCAACTACTTGAACTTTTTGGTTCTTTACATTCCATAGAATCATTTTGATTCTCTCCATTTTATTCTCTATTGTATATATTATACATATTTGTGATACATGATACTTGGAAATGATGCCTTGCTTGAAACCAAATACTAGAAAAGAAATTGAAAATAAATGAGAGTTTGGATCATTTTCTTATTGAAAAACGTGTTATACAATTTTCTGTGAGATTTTCACCATGATACGGTTTATAAAATCGCTATATGTGTGGCAGTTCTTATTAAAGTGAACATCTTAAAAAAACTGTTCAGGAAATTTTCAAATATGTTTGTTCTCTTTATCACTGTTCACTCCCATTTGACCCCACCATCGCAAAGTTGATTCTAATTTTCAGTCAGCTTAACACTTGAGGCTTGAGGTTATATCTATGCATTCAAAACATCAATTCCAGAGTGAAATTTTTAGTTTCGTTACAAGATAAACTGGATGTGGATGTAACACACGAAAAAAAAATATAATCTCATTGAACTGACATTTTTGCCCATCTGCCTTTATTAGCACACTCACTATTCATATACGAACAATCTTATAGAAAAAAATTGGAGGAGGTAAATGAATATAGAAAAATCGAATATCGTTTCGAGAGTATGGTTCAGGGCCCTTCTATTGATGGAAGAGTACATATGCCCCTGCGCTCTCAAGATTTTTGGGTGTGGCACGCACGAATCATTATACACGTGCCAGCATCAGAGTATCAACAGCTATTTGTGCAGTCTCCATTTTAGGTAATTCCAATGTAATTGAAAGAAGATCAAACAGCGTTAGTCTATGGGCACATGATATATTATAATAAGTTTCATCTCGACCAATATTTGACTATGATGTAGTATGGTAGAGCAACATTGTTGAACACCGCCCTCAAAATACTTTCATTTATGTGAAGTGCTTTTGGTGAATGATAAAGACACATTATTATTATTATTTGGGGATTATATGACTAATCATCAAGTCGCAAGGTCATGTAGTGGAATATCTTGCAGCACAACGAAGTATGTGAAATTGCTACCCTAGTAGTTTTCTAGTACTCAAAAATGGAGCTGAAATGGTAATTAGTCTGAAGAAACGTAATAAACTGGTCAAATAACATCGTTACGGAACGAGGCGAGTACACCATTGGCATATGTTGTTGCTATAGTGAGGTCGATACAATAATTTTGTTACGTTGTATTGCTTTTCATGTATTTCATATGGAACTGAAAAAAATATCCCAGTTTGGTAGAACAGATGCAATCAGAATTTGCTCAGCCCATAAACACCTTAGATTCTATAAAACATTGATACAGGAGCTGTGACAGAATTCTTTTATTTTTTTCCATCACAGGATCTCAGATGATTCGTACCGAATGATAGCTGAAGAGTACTTGGGTTTTCAAATATAGACGTTCAAACGAATAGCCGAAGTGGTAATCAGCTTCCCTATTATGCTTTTTGACAGAGAAAATAATTGTGAAAATCTTCAGAGAATGTGTTCTTCAACAATATTTCAATAATTTCGTATACTCCCTTTTATCCTTGTATTGAATATGTAAGTTGTATCCTTCCGAATATTCCAACTGACCGAATTCATCGATTCTTGTCGGAAATGAAAGCGAATATTGAATAATAAGTATTAATTATAATCGACGTCTGTCAATCCACACAGTTTTTCTCATCATTAGTCCATTGTCAAATGAATCTGTATCGGAAAAGAATTTCTTCTAACCGTGAATTTATTGATGTAATCTGAATTGATTCGGTCTGTCTATAAGGCAGGAAGTAATAGTATCGTATGTCCATATGGAAAATAAAATGTTCCTCATGGCTCATCCTGGATGTTCTGTTCCTGGGTGCATACATAGATATTATTAGCCAGAAAAACAAACTACGAACGTGTTGAAGTCTTACTACCCAACAACTCATTCGACTGGTAGAGAATAATGTCCGGTTTGTATGAGATTACCAAGACATAAATATTGGGGATCAAGTGACCAATATGAGTTGAAACTAGCACTCTTACCGTTTAATCGACTGATACAAATTCTTGGGTATTTGCTTTATAGCGAAACGTTAAATCATGAAGTGGCGATGCTGACCTCCATTCCGGGTTGTTGCAATATTCTAAGAGTCATATGATAGATTTGTGAGAATATTGAACTCACTGTGTGATGATGTGAAATGATAGTAACCTACCACAGTGGAACCTTCATATGGTAGGTTGTGATTTGGAATATGATATTGGGTACATAACATTTAACTACCATTTTGTCTGTGACTCTTCTTGGTTCCAATAAAATGTTTAGTTGGGAGTCCCAATGGGGGAATCAGTTGCAGATTTAACCCTTTTGCTCACCATGTCGTCAATTGACGACATCGAATTACATATAGACGATTAATATAGACGCTTCTATAAGAAACCTACCTAGAGAGAATGTCCATAATTTAATGACATAAGACAAAAAAAAACAGTTGTAGTCATGAAACTTGAATCTCACGCCACTGAAATATGAAATTAGCCTTCTCTGTCTCGTACTCTATATAATATGTACATATCATACTATTTTAAACTGTCAAATTACTTAATATTTGTATCTTCCTAGTTTAGTTTAGTTTATCGATACCTTTCTATATTATGAAACATTTTAATATTTGTAATCCTCACAAACAAGTATGAACTTCTGTGAGACGTTCTTCTATGTGTTTGTTTCTTTTTTTGTAACTCTAACGAAGCGAAATAAACACTATTCTATTCTATTCTGCTATAGCGATATTTTCTAGTCTACTCATAGTGTCAGCTATTGGTTACATTATTGATATACAGTATGCAATATACTGCTCTATCATCTGGTGCATATTACAAAAAGTCTTCTAGTGTGTACGTGATAGTGAATGGCAACTAAACCTTTTGCTTTTGTCAAAATATTTTATAGTGTGCTAGTTTGTGCTCAATAATTTTTTGAAAACTGTTGTTAGCAATTGATGACTGTGGAAATCAATGGAGTATATTTGCTCAAGGTAATGATAATATACGTTGTTTATTATCATTATCGTCCAATAGCAGAAGTCAGAAGAGATAATGTTGGTTATTGGCCTATCCACGATGACGCAAAATCATCCGCTGCAAAAATGCAGGATGTAAAGGTACATCAAGAATAACGTGTGGTAAGTACCTACATCTGTGTTTGAACAAAAATAAAAATTGTTTCATCAGTTTTCATAAGTAAATGCTTAAATTCCGTTTTTATTTAATAAAAATAAGCACAAGACAACAAGAGTACGTTATCTATTTTACGTTTATTTATCCTTTATTTTAATAATTGAAAGCACATTGCCGCCTCCAAGTGGCCGTTACAAAGATTCCGTTGACTCATACTGTCGTCAATTGACGACATGCCACCACCGCCTTCTGGGGGCAACTAGAGTAATTTCGAATATCTTAAAAATGTACTTTATTGTCGAATATAAAATCTTATTGACAAAGAAATATAAGACATGAAAAGTACTTGACTATTTCGTAATTTCAAAACTTTGGGGTTGAAAGCAGTCAGAGAGTAAAAATGTATACGATACATATCAAAATAAATAATGATAAATATTTCATGCAACACATTAGTATAGATAAAAGAATATGAAAGCTATAACGCATAATAATGAAATATTTATCCATGCCATTAGACGAATTGAAATGTTCAGAACATTGTATATAACTCAACATATCGTTTTGAAATGGAAAAAATTCAAGGGGACTTCAGAGCCCCGAGAATTATAAACGAAGGACATTTTCAAATTTTAAAATATCTTATGGCATAAATATTTGAAATTATAATGTACCTGAACAAAGAAAATTACTTTGAAGCGTATGGTTTTATTTAGGAGTATATATGACAATGTTGATAAGCGTGTTAGGACATCCGGCTCATTTTTTAGCTGAAAGTTCAGCTGTTGACTACTAGATGAATATTATGCTATGCATCAGTGCTATAAAGAATGCAATTTGTGATAAAACTAGAGGGCTGGAAATCTTTCCATAAAAATGAACTATATTTCTTCAATTATTTATGAAACCGCAAAGTGATTATCCTTCACACACTTTTCAGCAGGTAAGTTCTCGGGTTAACAATCAAATTGAAGGGATGTGTATATTACACTCGTATGGAGGATCTGTATGACACTACTACAGACGGATCGACTAATAATAATTTAGATTAGGAACAACAAGAACATGTCAAACAAATGTGCCTTATTATTGACTGATTTGATATATTTCAGAAATTTCACAAATATTAAAGCTGAATTCGAGAAGAAAACTCCACATACATGAAATTATTACTTTTCCTGTCATCTATCTTTTCATCCTCCTCCATTACATCGTACTGTAACCCAATATCCTCTTCTCCATAACTCATCAGCAAACATCGATTTGTTCCAGAATTCGTTATGGAAGGCCCAAAATTGAATGTTTAGACAGATTGAGGCTCCTACATGTATAAACCCGTCCCAGTTTTATAGACTTCTCGCAAACCCCGAAGTTCGTTTTGCGAACAAAAACACAGCATCCGCTTCTCCCTTATATCCATGCCGCCTAACTTTCCGACTGATTTGATTTATCTCTGCAACAATTGAAAAGACAATCTGCTCTCCTCCATTCGTAAGGGATCCAATAATGTATACGGTCTACGGAATATTTCAGACATTCCAGATAATAATAAATCGAACAGAGGAATAGTTTGCCGTATTTGGAGGGTAAATCTAATTAAATTCACCCCGAACTGCGAGTCTATTAACGCACTATTGGTGAAGCGGAGTTAAATGGAAATCCAATGAGGAATACGAACGTTTTTCCGAGTATTGAAGTAACTGATTTTGAATTGCAAAAAAAGCATTGTATCTCGTTTTTCTGCCATGAATAGAGATTGGAGCTTTACTTTGGATTTACGTCATTGTGTTGGGTGATGTTATTACTGAAGTTTCTTTACACGTGTATTTAAATTCCATTTGAAATTCTATGAAGAATGGTTCTGTACGGCATTTGAAAACCTGTTCAGTCAGTTATATTCGAACTCGAATATACAGAAAACAGATACCAATTACCTTAATATCAAATTGAAATGACTCTTAGTTTGTCACATTGTCCCGTTCAATGACTTATTTGAAATGCTAGATTGTTACAGACAATCACAGTTAGACTGTATCATCGACACGACAACTGATGAAGTGGCCTCCGTGACAGTTTTCCTCATAACACGATGTGGACTACCTATGAGGAAGAAAATATAGAGCAAGAGCCCGCCATCGCCAGACATTCGTTATTTTATAAAAGCTGAGAGTTTCTCTGCGCATCTTCCCAGCACAGGTGTGAATGATCAGTAACTATGAGATTTGCATGATGGTTACTTTGCCAGACGAGCAAAGGTGTATAAAATAGTAGTCAAAGTATTAAGCTCAATTTTTTCATATTTTCTTCGGAATGGTATTAGAAATCACATCATCCATTGCCAGACACTTACCACGGTTTCAACTCCTTGCCAGATACCCATACACTTCATTGAATAATTAATTATAATTATTGATTCTTGGGTGTTTTCCGGGTTTGATGGCCGTGGTCCACAGGTTTTTATTCCTGACGTTTCGCCTACGACTATGGTAGGCATTATCAAAGTCTGTGAGGTAACGGACGCAATGATCTCGTTCTCACAGTAGATACTGTGAGAACGAGATCATTGCGTCCGTTACCTCACAGACTTTGATAATGCCTACCATAGTCGTAGGCGAAACGTCAGGAATAAAAACCTGTGGACCACGGCCATCAAACCCGGAAAACACCCAAGAATCAGTCACCTCCGGCCGTGAAAGTTTACGTTAATTATAATTATACTTACGTTTGATAGTATTGAGGCGTTTTTGTGGCGTCATCTATAATGTCGATATTTCCGTTAACTTGACAATGTAAGACAAAGTTATCTTCTCTGAAGAGTAGAGTTCGTACAATTCAAAAACTGTTGCTCGTCATCAGGGGCGCTATCAAACTTTGGACTGCACTATAGCCAGATTTTTATATAATTATGGAATATCAGATAATGTTAAAGTGAAAAGAGTAAAATCAAATTATCCAACAACTTAAAGCTTATCCAATCCATCTTGGCATAAACTCATATACTTTTCCAGTTGCACACTGGTAGCGTAGACCATGACGAAAGAAAAAACACTTAGGAATAAATTCCAACACAGTGAACACATATAATAGGTATTTTTTGATTTTAGTATACCCCACAGAGATCGCTGGGCATAAACGTTATTATTTCTGTCCCAAGATGGATTGGACAAGCTGTATGTATCATTCATTGAAATATGGAAGTTCATTTATGAAGTTGTTCTGTCTCGTGTAGTTTTTTCAATAGGGGCCAATTTCAAAGAATTGAGATTTTCCTGTTTTCAAAAACCAAATACTCACTGCGTTCATACATGCTTAAATAATAAATAACACTCGTATCCAGTACTATAGCTCTTGTAAGCCTCTTGATTATAGGCATTCGAGGCGATTCGAGAACTTCGGTATCCTTATTCTATGTACTTAACTTCAAGCCAGCTGCTACACGCTACAAGTGAATGTCTGACGTTCGATTACGAATACAATTTAATACTTTATTCTTGATTTGCCTCTCTTACAGCCGTTGGAGCAACGGGTCACTATTTTCTCGTTCCCTTTCAGAATAGTAAGTAAGTAAGTAAGTTTATTCACACATCACATATCAGAGTAACATATATCATGTAAATACAATCCAGAGTGAATAAAACTAAAACGGCACTATTTGCGAAACACATTTCTGTGTTTGTATACAAAGTGGGGTTAAGTGCCATTCATACATGTAAGAAATGCATGACAAAAAAAAAACAATACAATATTTGGAGTAATAGTTCTTTAAAACGAGATGGATGAAATCTAAGAAAATATCTAAAATTGATGTGGTCGATTATTATAACCAATGAAAGATGCCATCAACTCTTTGCAGAGCTCATTTACATGTTTTGTCATCTCCACATATCGCCTGGGACTGATACTTGCTATATGATGATCGAAATACACAGTTTTTGATTACAATATCCAATTTGAAATACAAAAAAGACGTAAACACAGAACCGTCACTTTTGAATAACAATTGTCAATTGATGAATCTCAAATTCCAAATTAAATGCGGGAACATCGAAAGTGCTGCCAACTAAATCCCTAAGAACAACAGGCGATTTTATGTCGTCATCGATGACGTGCAACAAATTTTGAATTGTATTCGCTATTGGGAAGTTCATAATTTTATGTGACGTCTGGCGGAAATATAAATATAAATCACTGCTATAATTTGACAAACAAACGGCCTCCATTTTTTGTGTTCGAATTTATTGAGTTCTTTGGTGTTTATTCAGGAAATCTCATCTAAAGTTGTACTTTTTTTAATAATAATATCAAACAATCATGGATGCAGATCGCTCAGTGAGCCGTATAAAGTGTTTGGTGCCAAGTAACCGCAACTCTAGGAACCGAAATCGAACGTTGTCTTTCTACACGTTTCCAAAGAGAAATACATCTTTGGTGGAAAACATTTCGGCGAGTGGATTGAAAGAGAAAATAGACTTGGAAAATTATACTGAAACTGTATAAATCACCATCTAGAGCGGCTTCAGTGTGTTCCTTGCATTTCAAAAGAGATGATTTCTTGTTACCTGGTGAGTCTGTTTGTCTATTTTTAGGCGAAGTTATGGCGCATTTCATCATCCATGTAATAAAAGCCTCTTTGGTTCACTAACACTACACTAAAACTGGAAAATTATTAGATTTTGAAACACAATGCATCTATGTTCACCTTCAATGAATATAGTATTGTGCGGCTATTCAAGGCATCATGAACACAGTTATATTCACGAGAAACATTTCTTACAATGAAAATATAGCAATTAAACCACCAAAATATTGTCTAGCGAGGGCAACTGATGACTGTTTAGCGCGTTATTTCATAAATGTAAACAAGGTAACTATTCCGAAATGGTGGATATAGTTTAACCACCACTAGCGCCCTCATCGGTCGATATTCTTCCCTATAGGTGTAGATATCTATTTGTCAGTTTGGCACAATGGTTTGACTGAAATATTGACAGAAAGCTGATGGAGCTTCAAAGCAGTGTTGACAATAGAAGTTCATACGGAAAATTATAGTTTAGACCTGACAAAATATGAATGATCTACGATATTGATGAAATATTCCACGACTATTTCCGAATTGATTGCTATTTTCTGCCATTTTTGATAAGTATTCAAGGAAATGTGCGCTTGAAGCAACGACACCAAAAAAAAAGATATATAAATTGTTGATTGTTCTAAAATTGTTCGTTTCCGTTAACCAGCTGACGAACGTCAACCCTCAGAAGTCGAAACTTGTGCGAGCAATGGATCAACGAGGCCTTACCTTTTAACGTGCGATTACCCAGCACGGTGGCCCGGCGAGGATTCGAACCCCGGCCTTCCGCTTGATAGGCAGATATGCTAACCATTACATTACCGAAACCATAACAAAACACATTAATTGGTGAAGAAACATTTCTGCCTGTATCCTCCCAAGTTACCAAGATCCGAACTATGTTGGGGATATGCGCAAAGGAACTTTCAGCTTTTATGAAATAACGAAGGTGTGGCGGTGGCGGGCTCTTAGTATCTTGCTTACGGCCAGTATGTTAGTTGGAATGGCTGTATGACGTTTCAGTGTGTTTCCAAGTTATGAACTATTTCGGACTCTGTGATTGTTGGAATTGATGCCCTATCTTGTGTAGGATCGAACTATTCACTATAATGGAATCTGCCTACGAAGGAAGTATAAAGAAATCAGCATATTTACAGGTGGATATAGAAATAATAATCTTATGAATTCTCCAACTGGGCTCCCAACCTCAATCATTTCACTTTTTTCTATATAGCCACGATAATAGGTGAAAAATGTCCCATGTTTTGAAAAACGCGATACCTTTCAGTTGTGATACTCATTATTTGCCTATGTTAAGTGGTATTAGTTCGAACTTCCTTTGTTTATTCAATTTTCTTTAGTAAAACCCACAAATTCAAAAAATAGAGATTACAACTTCTATGAAAGATCTAATATTAGGAAAATTATACAAACTTTTTGTTGATAGGTACGTGTATATCATTCAAAGACGTTCGATTCATTCACAGAAAGGAAGAAAAAGTCCATCTAAAACAGTTACTTCCCTGCCTATATGGCGAAGTCGGGAACTGGGTTACATAGATATAACTTTTGCTTGCTCAATTTGTATAGCAAGCATATGAAAATTGAATCAAACACAAAGCAATCATAGAAATATCTACAACAAGTAAAATATAGAGATATTTGTAAACAAAATCTCACTCACTTCTTCCATAGAATTTGTAATTTCTTTTCGTTCGGGGAAGAAAATAGCCAAAAAATAATCCATCAAACTTCATTCTCTCCACAAAAATACCCAAGTTTCTAAACCCACCGAAAACTAAAATAAAACTGCATCCAATCAAACTTTTTTCTATATATTCAATTGTCCGGATCAGAAACATTTTGAATGATAATTTTGTTTGTGGTTACATATCAAATCTATTCAACAAAATGAATTCGAGCTATTTCAATAATTAATTGAGATGTGAAATTGATTTTCCATATTATGTCAACTTAATCTCATCAAACGTACAAATGAATCAAGTTTTCCAGTTAGATCTTCCCTGAGAATCAACGGGCAGAATTGAATATCTCATTAGAAATTCTACGTTAAACAACACTATGAGATTGATTTCAGTTAGAAATATGCAACTCTATCATTCGACTATTATTATCGTTGAACGAACACTTGAAATGTTGTCAGTCAGTAATTGGTTTGATTCCAATCGTCGAGCTCTACCGCACTTGAAGACAAATGAATATATTTCTTGTTCATTCGATGGATTGAAAACAATTAACGTTGGAGGAAGAATATGCAATGTATTTCCTCTGCAGCAACCAAGTGTATTATGGCGTACAATAATTTACACGAAGGGAGCACATAAACTTCTCGTTATAAGATTGGCTGCACTGGTAAGTATGCAAATTACGGGAGGAGTTGTTTATTATTTCCTGTCATTGTATCTTCCTGACATCGGAAGTAGGATATCTATTTTTAGAGCGGCGGAGAATAACAACTCCAGAAAATGGGTGAATTTAATATGGAACGCAGTGGCTTGATCAGGTGATATGTATAGAACATTCGTTTCATCTGAACTTACAGTTAAGGAGAGTTTAAACAGCAAACAAGATAAGAATAAAATAAGAAACTAATTAAAATAATTTAAGAATAAGAGCAGAAAACATGTGTTTATACAGATGACTGAAATAAAATAAGAATAAACCAATCAAGTTGCATCTTTTTTGACAACGACTTTTGTGTTCTGTGAATATCACATTTTCGTTTTGACAGTTGCTACAGTAACTAACCTCCTAATTGTTGATATCTTCAATTTTGATTCCTTAACATATAGCAAAGATTATCAGGAAATGATATTTTTAGGTTGTTATTGAAAGATAAGGAGATAGAATAATTTGAAGCATGAAACGTTGAGAACAGAAAATATTTCGGTCATGCGCATTATCAGTTTCAGAACAAAATGAAATGAAATAGTGAAAGATGGCATCTTTTGTTGTTATTCTTATTTCTTATTTTATATTATTCCTTGTATGAACGCTTCCATTAAGATCTATATGTTTAACTTTCTTATTTTGTTTTATTTTGTTCCTTATTTTATTTTATTTGCTGTTTAAACTCACCTTTATACGACATAACTTTTGGTCTTCTATAGTGTAGCCCATTTAGAAAAGGAAACACCCTTATTCAACCGATTTTTTTATTTATCAGGCATATTTGAAGGTTTCACTTGAACAACAAACTTCGGTTTCAAGGCCTCCTTTCATCCGCATAAAAATATATGAAATCATTTTGAAATCTTAACGCTTATGAAGGAATATAATGCGAAAAATATGCCATTCAATTATTCCACCAAATCAATATCAGTAATTCCGAGTACTTCACTGAATTCAGCTGGTCTTGAGTCAAAACCCTTCATAGAAAAAGTTACAAGCAAAGCAAGTTATGTATAAACTCTGCAAGTTTTGAATTTGAAGACACATTTTTCAAATATCATTCACTTATAAATTCTTTAGTGATGATCATATTTCGATGTGATTCTGTACAGTCATGTTGTATCCAGAAGTGTGAGATGAATTTTTTTCAAGAGGTTGGTGGGAGAATCAAATGATATATCTTTAAATTTTTTCTATAATTCTTTTGAGTACAAATGCATTTCGACGCTATTTTGACACACACCATCTCAAAATTACGTGAATCTAGTGGTGTGTCATAGTCAACACTGATGTTGATATTTTTTATATTATAATAAATGTTTGAATATCATTTGAGGAGGTGGATGAGTATTGGAATCCATCTCTTGGGCTTTTTCTTCTTTAACAAGGAAAAGGCTTCAAATTCTTATAATATCTGTTTTTTGAGCGAATGAATATATAAAAATTCCCTATGACAGAGCATAAATCATATCATCAAATCCAGAAATTCTAGATTAAGGAATATTTACCACAAAAAAATTCACTCAGAGAAAATGCTTAACCTAGTGGATTCGTTGAAAGGACCATCCAACAGTTTGAAAGAGGCTCGTACAGAGCAATCACCAATTTTCAACAAATTCCTCAGATAGAAATGCTCATAAGTTATATCCAAGGTTGGTCAAAACAAATCGAACGCAAGGTGATTAATTCAATATAAGAACAAAATTCAAAACAGAGAACACGAACAGATCCATGATGGATTGAAACTAACATTCGAACATAGAACAGAATTAAAAAAAGTGTTTAAAAAATATTCCAAGTGTATGTGGTAGTGTTAATACTGGCGAAACATCAAGACCATTATTAATAAGAACAGCTGAACATAAAACAATTCGAGAAGACGGTAAAAATATAAGTCGAAATTAGCTGAACACATTATCAACAAATGGTATACATATGGGGGAATGGAATGATATTAATTCACTAGTGACAGAACAGAATGACATATTAATGCTTCCAGAAATTTGAGCAATGAATAGGTTAGGAGCTGATAGCAATATGAAATATTTTTAATTTGAAGGTTTCCAGAGATAGTATCGATAGTATAAATAAACATAAGGTTCTCATACTTTCAATGTACAAAATGTTTCTATCAATTTGACAAAAGTAGTTCAATTAGTTCCGTAGTTTTCTCGGTTTGTAACATACCACAATCTGGAAGAAATAAGAATTGATATTGGAATCTATACTATGTCAATTACGAAGAATTGTCTTTACTAGATATTTGCATTTGAAAGGGAATTTGCCTAGAAGTTTTGAGAACGGAAGCAGATTTAGTTTCTGAATCGTTAACAGATAAGTATTTTCATATATATCAGTTCTTATTATTTTTTGACAGGCAAAATTTGAGTTATACGAGAAGTTGCTGACTGATTGGACTCGTTCTATCCAGAAAAAACTGTTTTTCAATAGACGCAGCAACTTTTCGGGGTAGATTGAAAATCTGCCCTTCTACACTTGTATAGATTCCAATATTGATTCTTATTTTTCCAGATTGTGGTAGGTTACAAACCCAGAAAACTACGGAACAAATATTGATCCACCACAAAATAATGACGTTCAAACAGTACTTAGTTCAATTAGATTATCGTTTTATAGGGGTTGTATTTGGTAAATTCGACTTCATTTATTTATTTTCAGTGTATTCATGAGCATCGTGTAATATTCTTTTCGAAATACATTAGACGCCATTTTCTGCATCAAATGAACACATTTCAAAGAAAAATAGATGAAATCATTCGCGCAAGTTCTAACGATTTTTCATTCCCTTGAGATCTGAACGGATTCTTACTGAACAAATATTCTTTGTTGAAAATCACTGAACCTGATAAACAATGACTTCTCACGTATGCACATCCGATTGACTTAATACTATTATTCCTGGAACATTTACTGATAGCCATCTATAAATATAATGATCAATTTATTGTTATTTCCCTTATACTATATCATAAGATGAACATTATGCTTTTCCACTAGCCAAGAGTACACCCTCCATCCAGAATACTGCCTGTTGAGGTTATGTGTTGGATGATACCACAAGGAATGAGGCTGAAACCCTACCGAAAACCGTTAAATTGAAATTTACGCAAGCCGCAATTTCGCCCTATTAATTATTATATACGATTATTACCTTGGTTCGTGCGAAAAAGGTTCCGCATAAATATTTCTAACCCTCCGCGGTAACGGAGGTGGACGGGGGTGGTAGCTCTCCATGATTTATACAGTTTTTGAGCTACTCTCCACAACACGTATGCACTTTAGTTGAGTTCATTATCATGTTAGTTGTAATCCAGAAGCAACAGACGATTCAGGCCTGAAACAGAAATGTGATGAGTTATTCTAAAACAGTAAATAGGCAAATGTTTGGTTTTCATATTCAATAGCTAACTAGAATGCCTCTTTACGCAATTCAATTTATAGCATTCAAACACTCGAGGAACTGGAAATGATTCGTTATTTGAAATTATTATTAAATTCTTCATACAAATCTTTAACTTCCAGGATATCACTATCGAAGTGATTCAATTTGAGAGAATTGAACTAATATGACCTTCATTCTGTTGACAATATAACTAATGTTGAATTATTAGAAATCCCAAAGTGAAGAAGGAATTTGGAAACTGATAAAGGGTTACCGACTAAGATTCATTGAAATATATAACAATTCCTACTTTGCTCTCATGTATTATTATGGTATTATACCTACCAGTTGAATCTAATTAATAAATGAGAAACAATTTTTCGCTTGATTATAACAATGACCGTCAAAACGGATTAGAGCGACAGGAGCTGACAACTGAAAAGTATTTGACTGTTCTTTGGGAACAACAGATCTAAACGACTGATTCGTCTTGAATGTCTTCATCAATTTTGACTTCTTCCATCGTTTCATGTATACATATTTCAACTCTATGTCAACTTGCCTTACGAGAGTGATAAGTTACATGTATCAAATTTAAGAATATAAATGTTTGTGATAATATAATATTAAGAAGTTTTCTTTTTTTATAGGAATGAATGGAAAGTACTGAATAACACTCGGTCGATACTGCATATAAGATAATTCATTATTACAAGAAAACTCATCCTGTGCTGGAATTCTCACATTTTTCGGCAAACAAGAAATCCCCTAAAAAGGGTCTTCGTATTTGGTACAGTGATATTTTTGTTATGAACTGTAGGATTGAATGTTACATCATGATAGCTCTATAATAAACTCACTGAAGTTGAAAGATAGTGTATTAACCTTGATTTTGGTTATATAATCTAGAAAAATAGAATAAAATATCAGCAGTTTCAACCAAATGGCCATACATTTGAAACGAGGGGGGAACAACTAGCTGAAATCTGTACAATATTTAAAATCTTTCAAAGACTCAAAGACTTAAACGCATGACTTGAAGACTTAAAGGCATGACTCAAAGACTTAAACGCATGACTTAAAGACTTCAAACGATGACTTAAATGACTTAAAATTTTTAGGTGTACAAGATTGAAAGAAGATGTTTCCCCCTCGAGTTGAAAGGACGCTTAGAAATCTGGAATATGCTCAATATGTTGGAATTTGATTCCGAATGGCAGATTGTCAATAATCTGCAGAAAATTGATGAACATCGAAATGACCATGAGACTTTCGAAAGAAGAAATCAAAATGGTAATGAATCAGTCCGTAGAGAATCCCAATTTTGTTTCTGAGAAACCTTTTCAAATGGGTATAATTCCACTCAATCTACCTCCACTGGGGTAACATAATCGAAGTTTTTTTTTAAATGTTTGCAGTATGCTATTGATTCCATTGAATTACGGCAATTTCAAATTAATCGAATGTTACATTCACTGTAGGATTTCCATCCATCTGATTGTGCCAACAGCTCAATGTTGATTCTATCGAGTCAAAGTATACCAGTACAGATTTTATCTTAGTAATTTAATGAAATGAATAGCTCGATACCATTCTTGCAAAAATGAAAATAATTGCATGTGATTTGAAAACAGAAAATGAAAAAATATGTTACTTCACTTTCCGCAAAGAATTTTATCACATACATGTATACGAAAGTTGCTTGTCCAACGTTTCTGAGTATACGGTTTGAAGCATGAATTCTTGAGTTGATAAGTCATATGAAACATACTCAGTATGAGTATATTTCTGATATGTACAACACCCCACGGTGAATCTATTTGAATCATACTTTTATATTATTAAGTGGTACTCAACACCTCCAGAATTAGTTACTAGTTACAAAAAAGCCTTGATCTGGTTGTAGTTCGGGGCATATTTTAGGATTCGTTGAAATAATCACTGTTATGTTATATAAAACGTTATGATGTTTTAAAGAACATTATATGAAAATTCTCGGGAAATCGAACGTAATAAGAATATCTATTGAGTTTTCATGAATTTCTGGAAAAAATGGATCATCTGAGATCAATCATTCATCGATTTATAACAAAATACGATGGATGTAAGTTATCAAATACCCTGAAGCCTCACATTTTGTGTTCAGTTTGAAATGCTGAAAGCTTGAGATATCCATTTGTCAGTTGAAACATGTCACAGTGAAATTGAACTCGTCACAAAAAAATATAGATTGACTTGAACATTCTTGCAGGGGTTATTTCACCCAATAACAGAACTCATACTGGGACTAATAAGGCCATTCACTGCTATTAATTTAATCTCAAGAATAGACGTCGGGATATACGATTAGGGCTGATTCACTTCAATTGAATTGACCTATCAAACAGAATCGTGATGAGGATAAATTGTTAGATGTTTATTTCTCCTGTGGTAGAATGGAGACATTATTGAACCTTTTATGAAAGATGATCAATGTGAATTGATATAGTTCGAGTTGTCTCTATTTCAGTCTTGGGGTTTTTGAGAAAAAAACTTTGTTTATATCACATCAATAATCAAAACAGACAACATCACTTCTTTTAAACAAAAAACAATATGGCAAAAAATTTTAATTCTTTGGAACATACTCATCAGAGGAACTTGAGAGCTGAACATATCATTAGAAAAACCTTCGATGTCCACTGTAACACTGTGATCTCAAAAGCATTTGTCAATGGAACAAAATTTATCAAATCCATCATATTTTTTTGAAAATTGATGTTTTTGATGTTATTGAAATAAATTATGACTGATTCACATAATCTACTAGAGGTTATGCAGATATTAACACTGAATGTTCAAGATACTAGTTTCTATCAACTATTTTTAAAAAATTGTTCTTTCCAGATTCGATCTAGATATTGCAGAGTTTTTTGGTTATGCAGAATGAATAATAAACATAAATCACGATCTTTTTGAAATACGTTGTGATATATTCCTCTCTCCATTTGCCCTCATCATGACATTGTATGTAAGAGTAAGATTCATAATAAGTATTATTGATTTTGAAAACATTTTTTAATCATTAGCACCGACATTTGATAAGAGAATATTGTCTATGATAGTACAGATTTCTCATTGTGTTGATCATGTAATATTTTTTTGAACTTGGCTTTAGGTAGATTCGAACAAAATTGTGTCTAAAATGTCTTCAGAAAAGATGCTTTATCTTTATCATGTGAGATTTTCACTCTGATAGGTTTAACAAATCCGCAACAAGGACTGAATTCATATAAGTTTTGTATTTTGCTTCCCTTTTGAGGTGGGACCATCCATTTCAGAATCTGAATGATTTTATTTCTCGTATGAATTTGTAATTTCCATCAGTACTGTATTCGTGATGCTATATTCATTCCAACCCCAATTCAAGTTTTCAAAGACACAGAAGTTGGGTGATAGAATCCGATTTCATAATAATGTTCGTTTCATTTCGATAAATGTCCCAGTTTGATAATATCAAAAATGTGACAATTTTGTTAGATTCAGAGTTTTCATGGGGATTTTCATAGATACACTGTATTAGGCATATCGATGTTGTTTTGCTGAACAAATTATATCGAAGCGATACTGACTTTGAGTTGGGGTATAATTGAATTCAAGTATTTTGCGAATCGATTAACGGTTGCTTCAATTTTCAGATACAACTGGGGATGCACATAGATCTATAACCGAGTTTATAACTTTTTACTCTTTCAAAAATCGGGACCATTTTTCATACTCCCTCCTACTTCGAAATGTCATTTTGTATCGAAGCTTTTGAAATAATTGTGATGAGCAGAGCGATTTCATCAGAATATTCTCTAGGTACAATCATTAGAGATATATTTTCGATATAACTCGATCTTTCGGTTCTTATATTGGGTATGACTGACTATGGTAATACTTCATTCGACTCTGATTCACAGGCAGGAAATAAAGTGGATTTGGCAAAGTTTTCCCTCTAGAAATCGGATACTATGTGATCGTTAAGGGTGTCTCCGCACCCCAACCTTTCACTGGGTTATTTTTCGATTTTTGATTCCGACGTATTAACAGCATCAACAGTTCATTTGAAATTCCATCCCATATGAGGAGGAATCCACCCATTTATGAAGATTCAAATAGATCAGGGTGTTGAATGATAGCTTACAAATATTGAACTTTGGACAACTCAACGGATTATTATTGAATATCGAATATTGATGAAGTAAAATCAAAATTCTGTCTATAATCTACTCCTGAGAGGGGCTTGTAATGTACAGTTGTACATGACTTAAGTGATATATAGGATTACTTGAGATGGCTACAATAATTACTTTAGAAACTTTGCAGAGTGTAAAAGTGTCATTTCTTTCAGAAGATCAACGTTTAATATTTTGATAGAGATAGTTTAGTGCTTTTTTTTTATTTTCATGAAAATTGAATACGAACATGACATTTGAAGTAATTTTTAATTTGTTTCCTGATTTGGATCGAATGAGTTGTTCATCAATGTGCTATACGAATATTTCTGGAAGGTTTTTGAATATTGGGATTCGAGATGCACCATTCATATCAGGCGATTGGTCTGAAAATAGTCTAGTTGGCCGCTATGTATAAAATTATCATTCAAAATGATTTCCCCTTCCTTGATTACATTCGCAGATTTTCGATAACTGAGGAAGACATCGTTGCATTGAGTACAACTCAATATGTGACTCTAGCAGCCTAACTGTCATCTTTGTTTCACCAGAAACTGAGATTTGACGTATCGGAAACGTCGGACAAGCACTCACCCTTCCTGTCTCGTTAAATCCTGACACTTACCTCGCGAAAGTCCACCTCCTAGCACAAACCAGCGCCACTCCACTGATGCCAATCTCACGAAATACTCGTCGAATTAGCTGAACAATAATTGAATAACCGACACCGTGTTAACATGACTTCGGGCGACGATACCAATCGAAAATCGAGGCGACCCGCAGACTCAAGAAACACGCACGACCCGACGCGAGAGGCGCCCGCTCAACAGTTTGCATCGAAGTGGGGTTGAGGTGGACGGCGATGCGGATTCCCGACTTGGGGGCGCGGACGGTAGAGGGATGTTGCGCAAACGCGTCGTCACGTCGAACTCGCCCCGTGCGTCCGATGGCGGCTCGCATGTTGCCAGGCGACGGGGTTTTCTCCGGATCGGCGATGAGAGTCGCCCGTCCGGCTCGAAGGACCACAATGATGATGGAAATGAAGAGAATTATGCAACGATCATGTAATGATGGTTATTAATACACGGGCATCAACCGTATGGTATGGTTGATGCGAGTGTATTAATAACTATTACATGAGAGTTGCATACGCTATTTTATCTACACCCGATAAATAGTGAACTACAAATATTATATTAATATTTGTATTGGACACAATAATACCAATTAAACGGATTTCTTTGAAAAATTCTACAAAATTGTAATTAATGTTATTACTTTGAGAAATGAAACGATGAGAAATGAAAAGAAGATAAAAAATCGAAAAAAAAATACTCGGGGCCGGAATCGAACTCACGTCTCTTCCAACTAGCTAATATAATGTCAGCTCCTTAAACCGAACGCCTACGAACAGCTGAGAAAATTTGATTGAAAAAATAAAGAGATAAATCATGCATTTGTCCAATGAAAAATTTGATCATTCTATCTGTATGTCTGCCGGTGAAGGTGTCGAAGGTGATTCCCCCGTGATTCCCCCATATCGCTGGTATCAGACATTTTGTTATGATTATCGAAGTTTGGCTATATTCTTCAAAAATTCAATACCTTTACCGATTTTGACTTGACAAACGTCAAATGCTGAGCATGCACATCATGCTTGATTGAAAAATAATGGGTTTCTATTGGTTGAAAATCTGTATCATAATAAAAAATCTGTATCGTATTGGATTTCATTATAAAACGGGTTGTGGGCATATAAGTGTATTATTTGAGTACGGGTGTAGATAATAGTTATTTATGTAATAAGGATCATAAAGACGATCATTATGGTACAAGTCGTGAATGTTATCGGGCGAGGCGTAGCCAAGTCCGATAACACGGCATGTGCCATAATGATTGTTTATGATTCGTATTACATACAAAATTTTATCTGATGGCATTTATATCAATACATTTTCGAAAAATTAAAAACTGCATTTTCGACATGTCACAATGAAAACTATTTTTAAAGGAGTAAGTATTGTGTAGTTTCAAATATTAGTGGGTGAGTGAGCTGTACTTTGCCATTTCCTTGACAACATGTTTTCCTTATAGAATTTCATTATGGTACTTAGTACCATAATGAATTCATTATGGTACTTAGTCCCATAATGAATTCATTATGTCATCAAAATTGAGTGACATAACGTTGTCATTATGACATGCCATCAAATAAAGAGAATTATGCAATTTGGTCCGATATTCATCACTGTGATACTAGAAATGCAGACCAAATAGCGTTGCCACGTTTACGAATTATATAAATAGTTGAGTTCAGCAATGTGTTCATTGAATAAAACAAAATTCAAGTGCGTTAGCAAAGAGTTACTTATAAATCAGCGTTTTTATAGCCTAGAAGAATATTTCAGTCATAAAATATCAATTTAGTCAAATTCTATTACGTTAACTCTAGTGAAATAATCTTAAAGAGGCATCTTATCTTTATATATACATATAACGTCTGTTTCTAAACGAATAGTAATATTTTGATTGAAATTGACATGCCGTAAACCTTGTATAAAACAGTTGAAAAAATAAATGATGCTATCAGAACACACCATAAGAACAATGTCAGACGGAAAGATATGATTTCACCCCACCGGCATAGAACCGTCCGTCATCATAATTAGTGCTTTCTCTACCTCCCGTATCTCGTATTTCTGCCTGTACTTTCATAATACACCAACCATGCTATTCCATATCTATATTTGTCACCCAATTGTTATATTATGATATTGATTGCTATTGAACTGAAAATTCAAACACTGATTTTCAATTCCGAAGACAATGCGACTCAAACAATTCAAATGGTGCATTGTCTTCATTTTCTCTTTCTTTTCTCGTTTTATCTTCGTATCATTTATCCACAAGAATCCATATTCTCAATTTGTCTAATCATTTATTATTATCATAAAAATTACTAAATATATTGAATGCGAGTGCTATGATTCTCTAACAGATCACATAAAGAATGCAGCTTCTTCACAAATTTTCAAAGATCTGCTGAAAAAACACTTACTCCGCGAAAACTGTCTCACTATAGAATAATTTTTTAAATGATAACCTTCAACTTTGAACGTGATATTTAGTCAATATGCTTTTCATGTATGTGCGAATCAATGTGTATTTATGTGTTTGAACAAGTGTGTATTTATATGAATATGCATAGTTCCCAATTTGTGGTGATATTTCTTGTGCATACTTTCATTTTTGATAGCTTCCGTAGTTTACCTGTACTTTTCACAAGTTGATTGTTGAAATGAACAAATAAGTAAATTTATAAACCAGGAATTGCGTTCTCCTCCGTGCGGGTTTTGGTCAAATTTTATTCAGAAAAAAACGAGCGGTTCCAAAAACTGATTGAATCAACACCAATTCTATCAGGCAACTGCATGATCATATTCTATTTCTCAAAATGGTACCCACAGACTACAGAAACAACTTCAAATAGGCAACGGCATACTTGTATAAACTATTGCGCCACATGTCCTGTAGTGTTTGTTGAAACCAACTATTCAACAAAATTGGAAGAGAACTGTAGAAACTACAAATGCAGAATACTATATTATCAACGAGCTGATGACGGATTTTCCATACTGAAGTATCGTTCGATACAAAACCAACCAATAATAAAAATTCATCTCCCCACCAATCACAACACATCTCCTGTTCGAGAAGCAGTTTCCTTCAGGATATATGGCATCTCATACCCTGAGACGACTTGAATTATATGACGCAGTTCAGAATGATACATCATTTTCTGTAACTCACCTGGACTTCTAAAAGAAATGAGAGCACTATGTGAGTCTTCTTTCAATAGAGGCAGTTTGAATAACGAAGAAAACTGTACTTTTAACGCAAAATATTTGTTGAAAATTTGATTCCTAAAAAATGGTTATAGTTTTTTGATTTGACTCACTAGTTCAAATTTTGTAAATCACTGGGTTATTCTTGAAATAAACGATAACTTCTCCGCGCATTTTTAGAAAGCATGGTCTTCATCTCATAATAAATAAAAAAAGCTCATAACCCACATCTCTAGATAGAGTCCAGCCTGAAAATGCATAACATCGAAGAAATCTAGCGACTTAGCCCAAAACGATCAGCACCCCATAAATGAAAAATCATTCTTATTCTATAATAGCATTATGGATGATTGAAACAAGTGCAATAACTCGTAGAGGGCAGTTAGTAGATCATCCAAAGGTTATCAGTGCTGAATATGAGCAGTGCTAGGAATTGCGAGTTGAAAATACTCATCATCATCATTTCTTTCACTGGAGGCGCCAACATGGCTGAAAAACGTGAGTGGAATGGAAATATTTTGAGCTTGGTATTTGAGTACTTAACTGAATTAGATGGTTCAAGATCGAAGGTTTCAATATTAGTTATGATGATAAGTGGCAGCAAATTCATTTCTCTCTCCCTATATGCATATCGATGCAATAATACAATATCGAGACAGAATCTTTTCGGTACAGAATATCCACTTTAAATATTATTTTTAATTTATAAGATACTACTGAATCAGTTCGGAGAATATCAGATGAAGATCATATTCTCAACGGGTTTCTCTAGGCATCCATCCACTCATTCATTTTAATAATTGAGAATTTCAAAACAAAACTCTACAGTTTCATGTAAGATCCCCACCTATCATTGGTTTACAAAATAGCGACTCGTGTTTCCCTATAACGTAGCTACTTGAAGCAGGATAAACTCCGCTTTATATACAATAAAATGCTGCTTGAGGAAACTGTTGTAAAGGGGACCGAGTGTCGCCAGTGTATTATGGCACTATAATTGGAAAAATAAAAAATACCGTGGCCGAATAAACACTGTTCAGTTTCAGAAACAAAAATGATCTGGCGTATATATGTATGTTTTCGAGAATTAGAGACACTCTCATGAATACCGAATTCAAAAAATGAATTCTTTCTTTGAAAAACATTTTCGGAATCAATCTGTATGGATACACTTCATTTTATATATTCTTTCTTTGAATCCGAATGTGTTTTTCCTGCAACAGTCTGAGAGCCACCAATATCAATTGCTCTACATACAAGTTTTTCGAATGATATTGCCAGCTCAACACTTTAGTTGAAGATGGATATCGATTTTGAGAATTCTGGGTAATAGTTATAAAAAAAAATTATATTCCATATGGAATAATGATAGATGAATCGACTATTGAAAAACATAACCAAAAATCAACCAAATATAGAAGTTTTTCGATCATCAGTAACAAAAAAATCCAAATAAAAAAACATTATGCTGATATCAATGTACAGTTCATATTTTCTGGCATACAGTCATTAGACTCGATATATTTCAATATAAGTGCATTTGTCATAATAATATGAAGAGAATGTGAAACCTCAAGACGAACTTTCCTGTGATCCCAGCTAGGTGACTTCCTTTTCTTCAATTTTCACGGATATTTCACTATATATCGGAGAATATTTCGAACCTACTATCTTATTGAACTTGAAAGGAATGATTTCAACTGATATTGTTTCGATGAGAACTACCCAAAATGGCATCAGCAGTCTGCCTCCAGATTAGATAAAGCTACTTCATGTCGAATTTTCCAGCTGCAGCTTGGTTTGAAGATTTCAAACTTCAATTTAGATTTTTCAGTTCATGATTTTTCTCCCATAACTCGAAAACCCAACCACTTGCTAGATGTGCTCTTCATATCGATTCAACCTCTGTTCGTTTTTTCCCAAAGAGAAAAATCTTTACTCTCATGAATCAAACTCATTTAGATGAATGTTCAAACAGTTTTTCACAATAGACCGCGACTCGACAACATTTTGTCCCCACTGAGAAGATTTCACTTGGTTTCAAAGCCATACTCCATCGGTGATTCAAACACCGGATTGAGGCCAATTGGCAACACCGCTTTTGCTCTATCTGTCCTGTAGGGGTTGTCTCACCTGCATCAGAGAGAACGATACTTCAATCCGAAATCCAATTCAGAGAGGTTTTATCGGAACGGTACTTTAGCATGCGATGATGATAAACCAGCTGAATGGTTTCGTTTAATTTTAGCTGTTTCAGAGCAGCCCGAATGCATGAAGAGCAGTTAGCGTTTATGTTGTTTGTCCACATTTTCGTTACCAGTGGCAACTTCACACGATGCAAACAGAATTGAAGCAAATGGTGATTATTTTGAGCGATGCCACTTGCCACTGTATGATCGATATTTGTATGTTTCTTGGTGAATTCGGAATAGATCCATCGTTTTATGCATTGAATAATATATTAGGATGAAATATTAACCTGAGAAATGATTCCTTGAAAGTTCCATTGCAGAGGAATGCATTGTCATGTTGAAACTTCAATACAGGGTGAACGAACCAAAGGTATGCACTAAGCATTACTTGGAGTTTGTGATGAAGAACTCACTCTAGAACATTTATCTGGTGTTGTTTGCGAATCTGATACCTTCAATAATTCGATTATTATTATGATTGGATGGTATGTACCTTCCTCTATGATATCTTCGAGTGAATATTCTTTTTTCTGACTTTCTACAAGCACCTACCACTCCAACAATCATTAAATCCCCAAAATGTTTCGAGTTCAGTGTTAGAAAAATCTTTTGTTATTGTCATTTGATCAGGAAATTTTCAGTGTCTGGTATCTCAATTGAGTCCCTTTTTCAACATTGATGATTGGTGATACAATAGCGTTGAAAATCTTAGTTTATTTTTCCTTCCATAGTGGACAAGCATAGCTTCATCCCATTTCACATGCATTTCTACATACTTTTCGCATATTATTGAAGTGTAGAGCGTGTTCTATCATCTTTTTATATCACTCGGTGAACTGAAATCTCTTCCATCCTCTTTTGTTTCTTGTTTTAGTTTCAAGAACTATTCACTTCCATTACAAGCTCACATACTTGTGGAAGATTTCAAACTGTTAAGCGATATAATAAACAGACTTTTGATATGTGGAAAATTTGATAGAGCAGTAGACAATCTTACCCTCCGAAAATGATGAAGGAATATTTGCTATCAGAATCAGAAAAAACCCTGTAACACGATAAAACATTTCATCTTGTATTACTTACGCTACTTTGCGATATCTTACTACACTCGTGTTCGCTATAAAAATTGACCATTTTCTCAACTGGTTACATGATGAGCTATTTACATCTTCGGTATCTGATATTTGGTACACTGAAGCAGCCCACTGTTGATTTCAATAAAATCAATGAGAAATCATGTTGCTGACTCAACTATGGCCAGTTTTAACGTCATGCGATTGGTGATAATATTTCTCAAAATATATCGAAAATTAGGTGGATAATGTAATCCAAATGGAATTCTTGTTAATGAATAGCGTGCAGGGTGGCGGTTGTTATTTTGAGATTTGTTATAATATAGCTACCTAAAATACTTGAGTTTCCCTCAGTACTCGATAATCTATTTGACGCAGATATGAACTTTCCGTTCTGAACACATAAAGAGAAACACGAAAATGTTACTATCGAAACCATTTCGAGTGCCGTTTTATCAATTTCAAAGATGGAGGTGGCTCAGAAAATATGGATAATATATACTTGAAAATATCTCTAAGGTTCATCATTTTGTAATAATGACGATTTGCAAAGAATTCCTGAGAATCTATTAGAGAAACCAGTCAGGATAGAAACAAAAATCGAATTTTTCGTCTTTTACTGTATGTCTTCATACTTGTCATCAACTCTAATTTCTCCCAGATTAGATTAGATTTTTTATTGGTCAAATTATTACATCTTCGTGCTATGACAAGTCAATAATATATAATATAAATGTGAATTGTTTATAAAATCATCGAGAAGCAGTTAGTAATTAATAAACATTGTTTATGATATGAGCACAGAATAAAGTAAATGAATATATAAATATATAAACAGAGATGCATAGAGACAGTACATACCTAAATTGATTGGGATTGGAGTTGTATGAGTTACATCTCCTTGTTATTTCTAGTTTTGGTTTGGTGTTCTAATATTATTCTTGTTCCTATTAGAATACGAATGGTTGTTTTCACTCGTAGTAAACTTCTGTACATTTTCTTGAATGTGTATCAAATTGCAGTATATTACACATGATGGCACATGTTTGGGTCTTGGTTTCATTCGCATATAGGCCATTCGCATTGAACCGGTCCTTTGCTTTCTGAATAACTCATTTAATTCTGCTGACTCTTCAGTTTTTTTTCCAATCGGCGAAGGAAGTGACATCGCCGGATAGCATTTTGAACATATCCATTGAGTAGGACAGGTCAATGACATAAATTAAGAAACGTTGTGGCCCAAGCGCACTACCCTGTGGAACATATATAATAATATAATACACATTGCTTTCTCTCAATTTGGATATGATGCTAGCAGAGCGTCAGCTATGCTTACAAAGCCATAGCATTTTAGTTTTTTTGATAAAATGTCAGTAGAAACGCAATCGAACACTGCTTCCGACGTGCCAACTTGTGCAATATAATAATCACCACGTTCTGATGACTGATTGAACGTATTGATAGCGAAGTGTTATCAAATTTTGAGAATCACTGCTAACAAGTGATGAAACAAAATGAAATTTTCGATTGTTTTGATCTTCTCTGTTCATTTCCGTAACTGACAGAATTGAGATCGATTTGTTGGTGAGTGAAAATTTGACCAACTCTGTATCGCTTAACGTTTTTGAGATCCGTTTTTCAGTAGCCTATGTCAACAATTGTTGAGCATAAAGGAAAATATTTGTAACCCACTGAAATTTTTTTGTCACTGGCATTTCATAACGTTGGGGAATCGTGAAAACTGCACAGATGTAGTATGCAGTCATATGTCATTTTTCATCAATATTCATCTCACAACTTCGTATCCACTAAAAATGGGTTTGCCTTGACTGGATCCGATCCACTTTTCGGATTGGATTGATCATTCAAGTCGATTTCATGAAAAATAGGATTGGATCCAACTGAGAAGTGAAATTGCGAGATAAACGGGTTTGATATTGAAGAATGTCAGGTAATTGTAAATGTCAGATTAATTGTTTGATGTCTCAATTGTGTCTCATCTGATGGGTTATCTTCCTTGAACGGGAGAAGGAAATAGAGCAGCTTTTTCATTCAACTCAATTGGCAGAATTGACATTGCAACAGAAACGGGGGGTGGATTAAATAACTATAGTCAGTGAAACAACTCAATCCAAAAACCAACTCTTTCATCAAAAACTCCAATGAAATACGCCTGGGAAATTTTCAAATGTAGCCTAGCCAAGCTGGAACACCATGAAGTTTTCCATAGCAAGACTGTTTGATTTCTGATACCTGGTTAGGTTATCTACCAGTATCGTGAATTATCAATATCATCATCAACAAAATGTTCGATCGATTAGTCCCCAACCAATGTCACTGACCCAAAATAGTGAAAAAAATTACAGTGGTTTAACATGATTCGAATACGTTTCATGTAATTAGATCGCACTTTAATTGATTGCATTTTTATTGTCCCCAGAGAGGGTTTTATTGAAACGCTCGCAACTGGAATTGGTTGCCGCATTTACATTTTGGGGTAGAAACTGGGTTAATGGTTACTCAATTGTCCTCTACTTACAGCCAGACTATTCGAAGTGAAATACTTATTTTTGTTTGCATTCGTCGGTATACATGTTATTTGCGTGGCAATAACTATAATTTCACTGACAACGTGAATAATAATTAGTGATGATTGATTGATTGTCATTCGATATAATTTCTGTAATTGTATTTGTGTGTATTACAGATCACGTTCTGGATGAATGATTACCCATAATCACTCTGTTGATGACCACATTTTTGTCAAATACATTGTATATATCACTGGAAAACAACAATGATATCTGATTCCATATTGTCATCTCTAAAACGGACGAAAGATAAAGGGATAGAGAGCGAGTAAAATACAGGGTATTGATGGATTTATATCTCAATTCTGCAGGCCTCAGGTCATTATAAATCGATAGTCTTCTCAAGACTTTTCTGTACGATGAATATATTTGGAAAATCGGTAGGAATCTTGGTAGAGAAATCATTCAGTATCAGCTAGTGGAACTGAAATTTTTCCTAGAGATCAATTTTCTTCTCGTGAAGATGCTAACCCTGTTGGTGAAACGCGCATCGAACGCAAAAATATCAGTTTGGTATTAGGGTCATTGATCTCTAGGAAAAGTTTCAACTTTTACACCAAAGGTTCCAATCTCATCGTTTGTTAGTGTAACTGAACTTGATGGTAATTGTCTGAAGACTTGTTTCGAAACAACAGAGATTATTTTATTATTGCTTTCAGACTAAACGTTGAATAGCTGAAAAGAAGAAGTAATTCTGTTCGGGATAACATGATATGTCTTCAGCTAGAATCAGGACTAGAAGTTGAATGATGCCGTATTTGTGCTGTGTAGACCTCGAGCTCTCATGTGGACAACCCAGATTCGAATCCTGGAAGTATCAGAATTTTCAAATTCATTATTCAATTCAAATATTTGCCATCCAGTCACGGAGCCAAATTGGATCAGATTTCAGTTCACAAACTGTAGGTACCGGGCATCTCTTGCTTGTACAAGCTCAAAAACCAGCTCTTGAGGGGTTTTCTAGAAACTTGGATTATTAGTTTAAAAAATCAAAGAGAAGAGAAATTTACAAAAGGAGTTCGTAAATATATACTACAGATACTATATTCTGAAACTGGATGAATTACTTTGAAGAAAAATCGAGGCTGTTGATTTTTTTTCTTTCCCTTTCCCAAGTTCAAAATACTTCCGCTCAAACCAAATCTTGTTCGTCTATATTTCCATCAAAAAGTGAAGACTAGCCGGATGGAACCATTTTTGGAATTGAAAACTCAAAAACGTCTACTACGATTTTCAAAAGTAACACAGTGATAGATGAAGCGTTCAAAAACCAATCAAACGAAGATTCCCCTTTTCCTTCGAAAGACAAATGTGAAAGAGCCCTCTCGGCATTTAGTGAAATCACACTATCGATTATTCAAAAAAGAACTTAAAACGATGCCATTTTGAACTAATTTTGTTGGACCTTGATATCGAGTCTCGTGCATGATCAGAGAAGGGGGAAAACTATTTAACAGTTTTTTTGAATCAAAATGATTATTTGAGTTGATTTTTTGATGATACCCCTATAGAATTCCTCTCTTCCTCTTTTTCCACTCTCTCCACAAGAATAATAATGTATGCATTCCAACACGTAGTTATGTTGACTAGATCACCTCAACGTTTCCATGAACATTGATAATATTGATGCCCAAACATCTCCCTGGCTTGACTTTGTTATTAGAGGAAACCCCGCTTGCTGATACCTCCAGTAGCGATCCGTCAAGTTCAATGTTTACATTTCACCCTTGTATATTAGCAACATGTGCGAGTTCATAGATGATCTTGGCTACTGGTGAAATGATCTGAGACATAATCGTCTCCTAAGAAAAAATTTTGAATTTGGTTTTCTCCCATCATATAGGAATAGATTGTTGGGGAGCTATCTCATGGCCTGATTAACTGCGACCATTTCAGATGTACAGTGATGCTCCTTGGTTATGGGAAGCCATTGTCTAGCTTGATATCGTTGATGAGACTCCACTGTCCCTTTCATGTAGCTAGTAGCCTCTGGTTTCTCTTCCTGTCTTCCTGGCACCTCGCGTGTCTCAGCCTTGCTATCACAGAGCACATGTAGTGCGGTTTCTTCCTTTTCTTGTCAGAACCTGCAGTAGACGGGGGGAGGGAGGGGCTATGTCCCGTCAGTAGATCCACCACTACCCCCATAATATCACGGTTGTGAGTCAGGTCAGGTCTTTCGTGAATCTGGGCAATGGTTCCTTCTTATTCCTGGAAGCTTGTTCCACCAATATATCGAATCGGCTTTTCGGCTTGCATCCATGGATTGATGGATGTCTTTATACTTGCTCTCCCTACCCCGCAGAAGGGTTCTGGAACGATCATAGCCTCAGATGCATCGGCCTCCACGTTGCCCTTGTGACCCTCATGTACGGGTAGCCAAGGTAGAATGACCTGGGTATTCTCCCATCAAGAAACAATCAGCTTTTGAACTCCCAATAATTTCTGTTAAGATAATGGACATATGATGATGTTCTGATGTTTCCATCAGAGATTTCGTGCTAATTCCACAATGGGAACTGTTTGTTGTGCTGAGCTTTCGGTAGCGCTTACATCTTTCTTCAGTTGAACTGTAAAGTTGTGATATAGAACGTACAATATTCTGGAAAGAGTGGAAAATATAACATGATATTAAATTTTTTTTTATCAAGGCGAAAAATTTCGTTTGGTGTACATATATGAAAAAGTTGACAATTTACTTAATATGAAAATCGGTTGTGTTCGCAAGGAGTTCAATAGAGATAGATGTGCAGGGTTGAGGTCTAGATGTATATGTTGGTGGTTAAACTCTATTTCCAAATAGTTTCGGTACAAAACTTCAGTAGCGACTACCCTGCGAGCTCAGTTAGAAAAATTTTCAATCGTGGAAATATCACCGGAAAACATTCACGCTCGAGAGAAATTCAAAGTGAATCGCCCTACGATGTGGTTACTTATTATATCCACCCAATATATTTATCTTTTGCGGGTACGTACTAAATGTGTCCTCGATATTCAACAAACAATCTGAGTAATGTACATGCTGTTGATCTACAGTTAGTTCCCAACTCCATATTTTACGTTTCATTATCAATAAGTCACAAATAAACCCACCATGGATCAATATCCGATAGAACAAATTACCCCCGTGACTTGATGTCGTATCGATCCGTCATTACTGGAGTAAGAAAACAAATAGTAGTTTTGACACGAATATTCCACTCCTTCAGCCCAGTCTTCAATCATACGTTCCCAACTAAAAGCATTCACTCATCACGAATCTCATATTCTTCCAGATATTTATATGCTGTTCAGACTGCTGGTGTGAAAACGAGGTTATTCCGTGGAATAGAAAATAGAAACCAGTGACGAAGTTGCTGGGTGGATATTTATTATGGATTTTACTATACTTGAAGAAGGAAAGTATTAATAACATGTATGAGGTTTGGTGATCCAAATAATATTTTCAAATGATGGTTTAGTTGAGGAAGGGATCAAGATTTCGTAGATAAACAATTCAATTTTTCGTCAACGTTTCAGATTTTATTAAATCCATCATCAGGGCTCTACAATAAATAAAAAACAATAAGGAAACATTATACATGCCAATACATACTGCAATTTGACTCGATTTTCATTTATATATTGACCTATTGGTAAAAAATTATTGATTGGAAAAATATTAAAATTATAAACAAAAGGGACCCACCGAACATCGGTTTATCCATGTTGAAAAATGTAAAAGACTTCTAAACAGGAGACAAAATGGAAACGGAAATAAACAAAATAAGGCACCAACAACATAGAACTCGTACAACCATCGACACATAAATAATGAATACCCGTTGAATAGATTTGGACTCTTTTATTGGTTTAACATTTTTTTGGAAAGATATAGACGATAGAGAGATCGGAGTACACAGGATGATGGATATTTCTTTGGAATAAAATATTAAGGAATCCGATTCAACAAATTGAAATAAGCACTATTCAATCCTTCTATGTCTGTTCTGGTGTCAACGCTTTCTTGTTTGAAAATATGAATCATTTCACTGAATAGCCTTTTACTTAGTAAAGGTTGGACATCTAAAAATACAGGGGTTGGCAAAGTCAAAACATTGGTTATTTTCTCTTGTGTGTTCCACGAGGGCTGTTGGACTGATAATATTCCGCTTTTTTTGTATCTCTTTCATGCTCAGCTAATCTGTTTTTTAGGTAACGTCCCGTTTGTCCAACATAACATTTCAAACAATCATTGCAATCTATTTTATAAATGACATTCGATTGCATATCTATCGGCGTTTTTGTTTTTAGTTTCGAACGAAATATTTTTCCCACAGTATTATTATTAGTAAACGCAACTGTGATATGTTCATTATTTAGAACTGATTCAAGTTTTTCAGAAAGGTTGTGTGCATAAGGAATTTTAAAATAATTCGAAATGTTTTTTTCCATTTTCAGCTGTCTATTATCATTTAGGATTTTTTTAACTGAGAAAAAAGGGTTATTGTTTTTCAAAAGATAATCTTTTATAATTCCAATTTTTTTCTTGTGGTATTCTGTATCTGAAATTGTGAGTGCTCTTCATTTTAGATTCCTAATTATATTGATTTCATTGTTAAAACTGTGTTGAGAGAAGTAATTGATGAACCTTTCCAAAAAAGTGGTTTTGTGGTACCAATCGACGTTCAGAATCTGGTTCGGTATCCCGAAATCTTAGTGTCTAAAAGAGCTAGAGACTTGTCCTTTTCCAATTCTATTGTGAATCTCGATTTTAGGTGAGAGCTTTGAAAAGTTCAAGAATTTCATTTTCTTCATTATTAGGTATTGAAGTGAAAATGAATTAATAAGATGAAATTTCTCTTTCCATGTAAAAATCTTCATACAACCATAGCATATATATGAATGCTAGTGTTCGAATTTCCATTTACTTTCCTTTAATTCAACTGTATTGGAATTTCTCAGAAACGTCGATGGGTTGAAAAATAAAACAGCAGAAATTAATATTGGAAACTGAACTAGAAGAGAATATTCGTAAAAGTTCTGAAAACGGAAACGGATTTGGTTTACGAAACGTCAACGATAAGTATTATGATAAGTATCACTTTTAGTATTTTTCTGATAGTAAATTTGAGATATACGAAAGCAGTGTGTTTATTTTGTCCGATTGTTTGTGACATACATACATATGGAGAAGAAAGGTACGGTTGGCCATTTATCCTGTACGGTAGTGGTTTGTCACTCTACTGTCTGATTTCTCGATTGAAACTGTTATGAAACTCATTGCGTTAAAAAAAGTGTCTGATAAGCTGAAATAGCGAAAATTGAAGAGGAGTGATGAAATGTGATAGACACAGAAGTAAAATGATTAGAATATTGGGATCAAATGAGATGAATTGTGGTGAATCATTGAAAAAAGTGAAATTAATGGAGACCGTTCGGAAATTATAAAAATTAAAATAAAATAAGCAAAGGCGAAAAAAATTCGAATTGACATAAAAAATCTATTGAAGATTATACATCTTTGGTTATTTTTATTCCGTTTTTTATTGAAAAAGAAGCAAATAATGAAACACCATTGAGTCGGATTTATGTGAAACTTAGGTTACCAGCTTTCTACAAAACTGTAGGTTGTCATCTAATTATTGATCTTGAAATTTGTAGCTAGTTATACCGCAATAAAAAGAAATATTTTCGATGGAAAAAATCACAGTTCTCTGTACGATTCTTACTGAAAGTGGGTTCACAAAACCGCTGCTTGGGAAGCTATTTACAGAGGAACACGTGTCGTGGTTTTGTAAACCCATTGCCAGTGAGATTCGTACAGAGAACTGTGATATTGTTTTCGATATGGATTTTCATCAAGTTTCATCCAGGTTAGTTCAAATCTCTTCCATACCTATGCTGAGAGAAGATTTGAATAATTTCGTATCACAGGTGAACAGAAATTAACCAAAGAATTGATAAGAGAAAGATATAGATACCTCCGGAGTCTGATGTTTTTTATATAGATCATCTTTTTGACTAACTCAATCTATTATATAGGTGCACTCAGGTATGTTCTAGCAAACCATTCAACACATCATGTACATGCTCGAGAAAACATCTTGTTTAGTACATAGTGTTGCGGACGACAGTACTCTTCATACTATTTTCTCTTCCAGAGTCCCCATACCAGCTCCAGAAACAAAGATTCGAATTCACGTCAATAAAATTAACGAAGACTTATTAAAAATAATAGAATGGGGTGACATGCACTTGGTGGAATTCAATGCTAAGAAAACCCAAACATGCTTTTTCTCAGGGAAAGCCGATCTATCATCATCTAATATCCAGATGTCAGAAATAACTATTCCTACAAAGTCAATTATCTCGATGCCAGGAATTACGATCAATAAAAATATTTCATGGGAAAACCATGTGAGATCGATCGCTAAAGGTGCTTCCCAGAAACATGGATTTCTATTTCGTTAGAAAAAATACTTCACTTCTCGTCAGCTGCTAAAGATCTTCAAGGCTCAGATACGACCTGTCTTGGAATATGGTTCTCATGTGTGAAGTTCGGCACCAAAACATGAATTGAGGTTTCTCGATTATATTCAGAAAAAAGCAGTCCGTTTTGTCGGTGATTTTTCGCTCACAGACTCGCTCACTTCATTGGAACATCGTAGAAAGGTCGGAGACTTGTCTCTCTTCTATAGATATTTTCACGGTCGGTGCTCTTCTGAATTGTTACCAATCGTTCCACCGTTGGCAATATCTACAGGGATGACTCGACGGGTACAGAATTTCCACCCCTTTTTTGTGAATTTGGAGACCTTTCGAACCTCTCTTGCTTAGGGATCTTTTTTCTATAGAACAGTTGAGCTTTGGAACTCCTTGTCGAGAGAGGTTTTTCTTGAGGCTTACAAACTTCAAAAATTCAAAGTGAAAGTTAATTCGTATCTACTGTCCCTTGATTCACGCGGTGTTCTTTGAACATTACAGGGTTTCTTATCTACATATACAAAATATATATATATATATATATATATATATATGTATATATATCTCCACTGACTCACCTTAATGATCATATTTAGATTTTTATAATTACACACTCATACACAAATTCGCATATTACACAATATGCCACCACCATTAGTAAAAACCCTTCTTCAACATCAAATATAACACTTGAATTAAATGACGATTTGATGGATGACCCTGAAATACTTTCTAACCAATTCAATAACTATTTCAAAAATATTCCATGCCTTCTAATCAACCAAACGAACGAACCCATTAATGAAATGCTGAAAATAGATATCCTAAAACATTCTTTTTCAATCCAGCAACTGAATCAGGAATCTTAAACATTATCCTAAATCTGAAGATCTCCCGCTCACAGGGTCATGATCATGTTGATGCAACCAGTAATGTATCTATTAAATTTTTCTCTTGAAGAAGGTACTTTTCCATCATGCCTCAAATTGGCAAAAATTATTCCGAACTACAAATCGGGAAAAGTCACAGATGTTCTGAATTTCAGACCAATTGAGTAGCAAAATATGTTGCTAATGCAATAACAGAATTTATGAATGGGTTTGATTTAATGAACTCGAATCAATATGGGCTCCAAAAAGGCAAATAAATCTCAAATCTCAAATGCAATGGTGAAGCTTTATATCGAATCAGGGAAAGTCGTATTTCGTGTAAATAAATTTATTTAAAAATCGCAGAGCGCTTTCGGCTATCAAGCCATCTTCAGTGCTATACCTGCAATTAAGTAATAGTCGAAAATTGGATTGAAGGTTAGAATTGAATTACTTACTCGTCTAGGTATTTACAGGAAGATCTTCACAATCACAAATGATCGTGGGACATTACACTGGTAAAGGTAGCGAATACGGTAACCTCATCGATTTTCTTGAAATTTGCACAGATGATTCAGATTCGAATAATTTGTAGGAGTACCATATAAAATCGCATTTTCTTGAACATTTTTTCCAACACATCAACTACACATGTATTCACCCATTTACTGCTATTTTCTTCCCAACTAACATTCGATAATTCGAAAGTAAAACACATATTTTCATTGTAGTGTTGTAGATTTAAATCAAAATAAAAGTAAATGTCAAAGACGTCAAAGTCTTGCACCCTGTACACTGTTGCCAAACAAAAAATAGACAACGTAATGATAACAAAGCGCGTGGTGGGATATGCGTTTCTTCCGAACTATGAATTGCCAAAACGAAGAAAGAACACGGATTCATGTTAAGCGACTCATCATACATGAGTTGGGACTAACTTTTTCTCGGGCTAAACTTTACATTAACATTTCATCGAATTGGGGGTCGTGACCATATTGCATAATAACTCTCATGTCCCATATACCGGAGGGGCATGATTTATTTTTTATGATTTTTTTCATTTCACTTGTTAGGTCTGTGAGAAAAATTTCTTTCGTGATTTCTAAAATTAATTATGTTAGGTTAGGTTGGTTTAGGCTAAGTTAGGTTTGGTCAGATTAACTAAGGTTAGTTGATCAGTTATCTAAGGTTGGCAAGGTTATTTTTCGGAGGGTTAGGGTTGGTTGGTTGAGATTTGGTTAGGTTAGTTAGGTTGGGTTAGATTAGGTCGCAAATTTTTTCAAACATCATTTGAACTTTAATAATTGAAATTCGTTTAGGCTGAGTTAGGTAAGTAAGGTTGATTTGAGCTAAACTAGGTTTGGTTAGGTTGAGTAAGGATGGTTTAGGTTAGGATAGTCACTTAAGGTTGGCATGATTAGTTTAGGCTACGTTAGGTTGGTTAAGGTTTGCTTAGGTTAGTTAGGTTGGGTTAGATTGGGTCGCATATATTTTCCAACATGTAAAATAGAAAAAAACATCATGAAAAATATACCACGTTTTTCTGGTAGGTGGGACCTTATAGGTATTGTTCTCCATGGTCTAAGCTTTACATGCAATATGGACACGACCCTCAATTCAATGTGGGATAAGGTAAAGTCTTACCTTTTTTTCAAAACCATAGGTGCTGTGCGGTAAACGAATATTTACCGGATTGAGTTCCTAGAGATAATTTCCACGAAGCAGTATACCTACGGGAGGTTTGGCAATGTTAGGTTGAAAAATAATTGATTTCAGGGGCGTAAATACTTCTGAATATTATCAGAAACAAATATTCCATATTTACTCAGTATTCATGAAATCAAAGAAAATTGTCAACGTCGCATTATGATCGTAACCCGTTATCATTCCCGTCATTCCATTTCATGTTTGACATTCAACATTTTTAAATATGTCAGAGTAAGGAGTTTTCAATGAATGAAACTAACAATTATATATCATTATTCTGTGCATATTTGTGAACGAATCGCTTTTTGTGTGCTTCTGGATTACTATTTTCTATGTATTGGCGTATGCTGGAGATAAATAAGTGCGAGACAGTCCAATTTATTTACACATGTTTGTGTATTCGCACTGAACACTGTCAGACATTTTTTGAAAAAAAAGTACTTTGCAGGTATTTCCGCAGGAAATTTTTATGTTCTTTATCGTTTTCAGGGTGTTTTCAATCATCTGTGCAAATTTCAAGAAAATCGGTGAGGTTACCGTATTCGCTACCTTTTCCCATTACACTGAATAAACATCAAAGTTAAAATCAGTGCCCTTTTGGGTTGACAATTGAAATTTTTTTATTAAAACATTATTGAAAGATTAAAATGTGGATTCCCAACGTGCTGCATGCTGAGCAGGAGGGGTGACAGGAAGTGAAATTTGACATTGACTTAAGGTCCTAAATGATTCTGGAACATAAACTTTGTGACAAATGACGTATTAGTGACTACAGTACATCAAAACTTTCCAATGTGAGCACAGAATTATTCAATTGAGATTATTTGAAATAGGTAGTGTACGTTCTCGGTCCATCTCCCAACAGAAACTCCACTATGAGAATGCTGAAAGTGTACCAGCCGTTTGAGTCTAATGGGAACCCAACTTACGGTCACTGACAGAGATCTGCAGAAGAGTGACTAATTTGGACTAGTCCGAGTTACGTTCTGAAGTTAACTATTGTGGTTATGAATTAAACTTGAAGTAGAAGTGAAAATTTCAAGAGTGCGTTCCGAAAACCAACTTTCAAGGAAAAACAATTCCACCAGCAGGGGGGAGTGGAAGTGAAATTAGGGTCTAATGAGAACCCAACTCACCAATCCAAAAACCGGAGCCAGGCAGAAAGTAAGTTCCTCGAAAAGGCCTGTGAGGTGCACTCAGAAACATTAGAGAACTGTTGTTTGTGTCCTCAGTACATCTTCAGGACAACGTCAGACTAAACCAGCGGCAAACTGTAGGTGAACACGTTTGGGTCTAATGGGGACCACATTCGTTGTTCACAAGGGGTAGTCAGCTGGAGAGAAAGATGAGCCCAAGAAGAAAAACCAAGGATAGCACAGAAATCGTCTAGTTGCATCATAATTGAAACTGTAGAGAATTAAATTTTAATCTTTAAACAATGTTTTTATAGAAAAATTTCAATTGTCAACCCAAAAGGGCACTGATTTTAACTTTGATGTTTATTCAGTGTAATGTCTCACGATTATTTGTCATTGTGAAGATCTTCCTGTAAATACCTAGACGAGTAAGTAATTCAGTTCTAACCTTTAATCTAATTTTCGACTATTTCTTACTTGCAGGTATAGCACCAAAGATGGCTTAATAGCCGAAAGCACTCTGCGATTTTTAAATAAATTCATTTACACGAAATACGACTTTCCCTGATTCATCAGTCACGTGTATGCAGCACAACAAATCTCAACGATTCAATTTTATACATTCCAACAAATAAAAATTATTATCATTTTTTGAAATTATCGTTTCGAAAATATTCAATTCCTAAGGTAGCACTGCTAATTCACTTTGGGTGATTGAATTGATCTGAAATCGTGTGAGAATGTTGTACATTCCTTCAGAATGGCATGTTACCATTTGAAAAAGTCGAAGGTGGAGCTTGCCGTAGACAGGTATTTCCGTTGGAAAGCCTTGTATGATTTGAACACGCAACTCAAATTTGTTATGTGCATGTTTCTGTAAATGAAAATCCAGTGTCCACCAGAGTTTACCGCCGGAACCACTCGAAAATACCGTTTGTCTTTCTAGAAACGGAATATTTTATTTCGCTCCTGATATTCAAAGCATTACGGAACAATAAATTGCAAATTTCCCCCAATGTTTCCGCACTCGTGTCACTCTAGGTCGGAGTCCCCGAAAAGCCTTATCATCCTGTGAGAACTGAAAATAGGAAACCTTTTATCACAATATTAAAATGACTATGCAGATTCCGTGACACTTGGTATAAAGTGGAGGAAATGGCTTTACATACCGCAGGGAATTAAATGATAAATTACTCCTAATGGTATTTCCTCCTTGTTGATCGGATTTCGATCAAAATGGAATCCGATGAGGTGAGAAAGTATTTGTTGATACAGGTGTTCATGGTAAACATTTATTGATTTTACAATATCTTATTATCATGAATCTGATGGGCTTTTCTGATGGATTTATTTACTAAAGCTTCCATAGCATGGTTCTTTGCACTTTTGCTATTATATATTTAACTGAGATTCTGCCTGTAGAATGGAAAATAGCGAAAGTCCCACTGTATTCAGAAGTAGTAACTTTGAAGTATGCAGTTGCCATCATATTTCTATCCCGAAAAATTTCAATTAGGTTTGGTACGAACGAGTTACGTAATAATGAAAAAATTGATTACTTCATTTTGTCACGGTTAACTACGTCTATTTTAATTTTATCTAAGATGCCTGAAAACCCTGGTGTGTTTACTTATACCTGTAGAAGTTTGGGATAAAAGTGGCGAAATCTGGATTGCTTGATTTTTGGTGGATAATTGAGCTTTTGGAGGTTTCCGTACAATATGTACAGATGTCGCCAACACGCTCTTGTCAATCTTGTCTGGAGCTAAATTTGCACTAAGTGAAAATGTGCAGTCGGGTTTTTCCACTTTTATTTTATTGGCTAGTGAGAAGAGATCGCAACCTTAATGATAATGGGTGGACAATGAGATACCAGTAACATTTTTTCGATATTTGAAAGCAGTGAAATCAACAAATAAACACGATAAAAACATCGAACACATCAAAATTTCAAAGTGACATGACAATATGACAATTAGCTTGACACTTGTCATCAAATTTGAAAAATGGGAACATAACTCCCTCTACCGAAAAAATAGAGGAAACCTTCAAAAGCGTCTATTGTTTTTTTCGCCACAAAAATCTAAACAAAATCTAATCAGTTGAAACACCAGGATTTCTAGGCATCTTAATTTTATCATATATTATAGGAGTTGTCGCGATTAGTGCCATACTTCTAATATTTATGAGAACCCTGTTATTTCTTCGATATTCCTTCGAAACTTTCCTTATATCTTATTTCATTATCTTAACAATTACAATCCGTTCATTTTCATCTTATTAGACTTGATCATTTGATCACTGAGCATCCAGTATTTATGATAGGTTGAAGACGAGTTGAATGGTTCAGATTATGGAAGTTTTAACCACTAAAACTCAGCAGAGAACATTTTCGAAGGGGCAAAGATTCAAGAAAAATCAAAGCAATACGAATTTCAGCAAATGTTTCAAATTCATCAATTTCGTAATATGTTACTATCATCTGTATTGAAGAGTTTATTCGTAAAAATGTAATAGTTTGGTCTCTCAGATGTCTTATATACATACTTCTTCGAGAAATGTCTTCACTAGAGAGGAAATCCTTCACTTCTTGGAATACAATTCTCATGTGTGGAGTTCGGCACCAAAACATTCATGGCGGCTTCTCGATTCTATTCAGAGAAAGTCAATTCGTCTTGATTGTGATTCTTCGCCCACAGACTCGCTCACTTCATTGGAACATCGTAGAAGGGTCAGAGACTTGTCTACCTTCTATAGATATATTCACGGTCGATGCTCTCCTGAATTGTTATCAGTCGTTCCACCCTTGGCAATATCTACACGGATGACTCGACGAGTACAGAGTTTCGAGCCTTTGTTGTGAATTTGGAGACCTGTCGAACCTCTCTTTCTCAGGGATCTTTTTTCAATAGAGCAGCTGAGCTTTAGAACTCCTTGCCGAAAGAGGTTTTTCCTGAGGCTTACAAACTTCACAAATTCAAACAAAATCACTTCTCTCCCTTGAATCACGAGGTATTTTTTGAACATTACAGGGATTCCCTTTCGTTTGAATCTCCATATAAAAAAAGGGTATAAAAGTGCAATAAAAACGCATATCCGTTCTAAGTGTCGAGTTAATAGTATATTTCAATTCTTGATAATTTTAACTCAATCATATGCCCATATTATCTACATTTTATTCTTTCACGTAACAATGTATGCTCTCTGATTATATTCCTAGGATTCGTCAATGGCAAGAATTTCTATCCCACATTTTTTCCCCATGAATAATCAGGAATATGTGATTATGCTCAACTCGCCACATCACAAATATTCCTTTGTAGACAATGGAATTTCTGGATGTACATCCTACTCACCTCCTTTCACAAATATCGACAATATCTGCAGGTAATCAGCCAAATCGAATTATGGTATTCAGCGTGAACTATAATCAGGAGCTAGGGAGCGACATTACAGCATAGTATGAAATGCCTCAATCAATAATGAGCCATTGGCTAATGTGGCGAGGAAAGTGCTAGTTTCACGCATCCAGAAGCAGGTATCTGCAGCATAGAACAGGTTGCTTCAGAAAAACATATTGTTACAAATGTTATTCATTTATTTATTCATTTATCTATATCTTAACAGACCGCGGGGGTCTTATTATAAGGATAAAAAAAGTAACATCAATGCAATATCATTAGATTATGAAAGTATTAGGTGTATGTCAACATAAGTATACATTTATATCGGGGTCGAATTACACAGATAAACTTATGAGGTGATGCAAAACTGATGTGCGAAATATTTTTTGCGACACTGTCCAATCCAGCTCTATTAAGGCATTAAATTCATTAGCTAGTCGCAACATGGCCACAAGTGGAGGTCTAGTTGTGAATATAGGAAGAATATTAAACATAGCAAATGATCGAGTTCTTCTTATAGGTACGTTAAATCTTACTAATGCTGAAATTTCCGGTGCATCTATTCTGTTGTTGATCAATTTATGCAAGGAAGTCAACATTGTGAGAGTTCGCCTATTTTCTAGTGACACTATTTTAAATTCATTCCTCAATTGTTGTGTTCTTACAGTATTATAGTCAGCTCTTCTTTTATATTTCACGAAATAAATGAATCTCAAAAATTTGTTTTGTATTTTTTCCAACTCCCCTAAACTACTGCAAACCATATTTGTGTACCGAACTCTAGTTTGGGTCGTACTATACTATAGTAAAGAATTTTAATAGAGTGAATATTTGTGAAGCTTTTGGATTGCCTGATTATGAATCCCAGCAACCTGTTGGCGGCTTTTAGTACACTTGTGATCTGATGGGAAAAGGAAAAGTTACTATCATAGGTAATACCGAGGTCTTTCACTTTATAACAACGCGTCAGAGCCTCATCCCCCATCGTATATTCGAAAAGAACAGGGTCTTTTATTCTAGTAACTGTCAGTGTCAGACACTTTTTAACATTGAAATACAATTTATTTGTCAGTCTCCATTCATAAACCCTATTGATATCTTTCTGTAACATAATACAATCACGTACGGTATGTATTTTTTGAATATTTCTAAATCATCCGCGAATAAAAGGCATTCTGAGGATTTCAGCACTGTCGGCAAATCGTTAATAAAAATTAGAAATGAAAAAGGTCCCAGATTTGATCCTTGGGCGACACCAGAGTTGGCTTCAAATTTTCCTGATTCATTCCCGTTATGTTTCACTTTTGAATATCTATTTTCTAAATAACTTTTTATTGTCTTGAAGAAGTTACCTGACAGCCCAAAGTTGTATAACTTTAACAACAATACATCATGATCTACTTTGTCGAACGCTTTACGAAAATTCGTATAGACTGTGTGTGTTGTGCTTTGTTTGAAGTTTCGTACACATAGTTTACAAAAACGGACAGGTTTGTAATAATTGATTTGTTGGCAACAAATCCATGTTGCTGGGATACAAAATAATTCTCAATATTATTGAAAAAAGGAAACACGAATAATATTGGAATAAATTGGTCTTCCACTTTGAGTATGGACTACTACCTTCGTATGACTTCTCAATATAGTTATAAAGATGCCAATAGACTATTTGCTCAAATAACTTAGCTGGTGCGCACATTATGGATATGGGTCTATAGTTAGTAATGTCCGTTTTGTCACCGGATTTGAACATTGGTGTAACTATTGAAGTTTTTCAGTGCGAAGGAAAAGTACTAGATGAAATAATGAGATTATAAATGTGGAGCAGAGGCTCTTTCAACCATTTTCCACACCCTTTTAACAAATAAAGTGGGATACCATCTTCTCCTGAGGCTTTTTTAGGTTTTAATTTCTTCAATGCGTTGCTATAAACTGAGACTGAAATGACATTCAATACAAAAGTTTCACTACATAGATCACTGTTTTCACAATTGAAGTTAAAGTCATATGATGCTTTTGCTGAGGAGTATATCGAAAAAAAAAAATGCGAACTCATTTGCGGTTTCTTCTTCGTCAATATTTTTGTTGTTGTATGTGAAGGTACCAATATTAGAATTATTCTTTCCTTTATTAAATATACCAAGACATTGAGAATAACAGTCTAGTGTGTTTATAAGAAATAATAGTGAAATAATGAATAATTGATTCATCTCCGAATCAGGACAAAAAATATAAAACAAAAGTAACACCGTCAAACCAACGAACATTATTTGATGATAGGCGTATATCATTCAGAGACATTTGATTCGTCCACAGAAGGGAAGAGTCGTCTTAATCAGCTACTCCCCTGGTGCGACGGGCACTTTATATAAAAGTCGGTTTTTCTTGCCCACCGAAAAACTTCAATCGAGTAGATAGCATTTATATAGGATAATATTTCATCCTCAAACCCCGACAAGCTTGTATCGCTCAGAGAAAATTTTCTTTGAAACTTATTAATGCAAATTTTCCATTGTAGCTTCTTTTACGGAAGCTTCATATCATTTGAATATCCCTTATGTTATCGGAAAGAAATGATAATTAAAATAATTTAACTTGGCGGTCTTTGTTTGAAATGTACCTATCCACGCGAATTAGGGTTGATTCTCAGTGTTGTACTTCCTAGTGAAATATTCAAAGAGAGTTCACGATAGAACTTGTAACATATGTGTACTGGACATAAGGGAGAGAGAGCATCTATCTACAGTCTTAAAAAAGAAAAGAAAAGATGCCGTGTATACTAGATTGAGTTGAAGATTTTTCGAAAGAAGTTGACCTATTTATTGCGTTTGTTCAGTTCTTATCATTTCTTATATATATCTTATATGTCGTATATTGAGGGACTAGAATCTATTCAAAACAAATTCGTCACCTATATCGATAGAAAATTCTTTTATTATATACGAATCACGAATCAAAATACAACTCAATGTGATATCATTAGCAGATAGACGCTTAATAGCTTATATTGAGTTCGTATACAAAATAATAAATAATAATTGCTTCGACAGTAGCTCTATATTGAACCAATATTCAATTATGGTATAATACTAGAAAAACATTCATTCCAAATGAATCGAAGTAAAACTAATTACTATTTGAATTATTTCCTAAATAGGCGTTGAGATCTTATGAGTTTATATTCAAACCAATAGAAATTGACATCTTTTCTAACTCTCTAGTAAGCTTCACCACGTCTCTCAAACGTTCATATAATCATCATTTCCTTATCCACTATTGTAAAATGCACTGTACTTCATAAACAACTGTTCATATCACGATATCGCATATTATATAACGCAATAAAATCATTTAATATTATTTTTACCTCACCATTTGTGAAAACTCTCTTTGGGATTGTACCGTTTTTTTCTTCACTGGAAAAAGATGAACAGATGAATAAATCCTATATAAAATTATATTTTATATAGGATTTGAGAATCTTTTTTCGAGTTGTACTTCTTCGGATCTCTAGATGTTAACAGAGGCCTAGATACTTCATACATCAATAAGAATATAAAATACATAATTTCTTCATCAAAGATTTATTCTTCAAGCATCTCTCATATATTCCATACTTAGTTGAAAGTTGAATGGGGAAATCACGTGAAGTGTTTCACAAGATTTTTGCACAGAAATATAAAGTAGATGTTCAACACAATTTTTTAAAATTTTTTTTATTTATGCCCTTACTTTATCAAACATTTTATCGATCGACTGCGCCCATATATCACTTCAGTTTGCGTTTTTGCAGGTTCTGAGCTACTACAATTGATTGATTTGTTTTTCAACAAAAAATGTATACCTCTCTTTGATTTTGTTTACTTCTCCTCCTATATTTTCGCATAGAGTTAATAATAAATGACGTGATATGTCAAAATAAAATTACGTGATATGTCAAAATATTCGTTTACATCGTGATAAACACGTGCTGGTAAGATAACTTTTGTGAGTTTTCACTCTTTCTGTGGCATTTTTTGTACACAAGAAAAACATTGTCTATAATTCTTTCTTCGAATTTTCTTCACCACGATGCCTTAATTATCACATCAACTTTCCGAAAAGGTTCTTCGAAGTATACGGAGCCTGATCAATCATCTCTCACCTCCGCGAAGCGATTAAAATATGATAGAGCACGTTACGTAATAGATCTTCGACGGGTATGTATTAGTTCGAGAAGAATCCGCAACTATAATCTTGCCGATCCCTCAAGTTACGTGAAAAGATTTATTTGCTGCCTGTTATCAACCGTGATTGATTTGCGGAATGTTTCTCCGAGAAATTTCAAGGCGTAGCTGAAAAACTTTTCGAGGGGGAAATAATTTTTATGTCCGGTGAAAATTCGTGCATTTGAAAATGACGAGGCCCTTTTTGAGTCAATGAACTGAACAGTATATGCGTGAAATTGACCATATTACATTCAGTGAAAGAGGACATTCATTCATAATCGAAATCAATGCCAGCCATGGATTGAAGATATTTTGACCCAGTTAGAGAGCCATCATTTGAAATATATGTATATCGATTAATGCGTACGAAATATTAACACGAACTATACCAGAGGGTACTATCCTTCTGTTGTTGGACTATAGTAGGGACGAACTACGATGTCTAACTGGCCTTCTCACAGGTCACTGTCATTTGAATCATCATAATGCAGAGAATCGGACTGTCAGAAGACAGCCTGTGTCGTCTCTGTCTGGAAAATGATGAAACAGCAGAGCACATAATTTGTGCCTGCCCCGCTGCGGACCGAATCAGGTTTTCAGAGTTTGGCAAGGCTTCACTCTTACCATCTGACCTGAAAGATCACTCACCATACAAACTAATCGGATTCGTTAAGAAGCTGGGTTTATTTGGTCGAGTTTGAATAGGTGTGAGCCACAATAAACCCTTGTTGGTTGCAGTGGAGGGCCGAACAGACCTACTCACTTCTGACCTAACCAAACCTAACTATCCTATTTTTTTTGGAGTTTGTAGTAGTTTGATACATCAATCCATACGGAAATCATTAACATCTCATTATCGTACCTAAACTCATTGCAGCTGTGTCCTTACCAATATTTTCATCAGTTTTGATTTCATTCCTGTTGAATGCTCAATATAGGCCTTGTTTCGATGAAAACTATTTCGTCAGTAATTTTGACTTACCAATCACATGGACAAGTCTCCTTTCTCTTTGTCTCGCCACTAACGCCTGACCTGGTGGATGTTTCTGAGGAATAAATTTGTGTTCTGCATTCTATCATCAATAAGAAAGTAATAGTAATGCTTACTGAACATTGGTTATTCTATGACGAAGGTATTCATCTACCAGATTATACTTCTGTAGCAAAGTATTCCAGAATAAGTACACCCATGGAAAAGGGTACAACATATGGCGGTACAATAATTTTCATCCGAGACACTCTTTTAAAAAATTATTCCTTCTCTAAAATAGACAAGTACAATGCTCTTCTGGAAGAGAAAACATTCGAATTCTCGTTAGTTTTCTGTAAAGAACTCGATATTTTTATTATATGTATATACAGATCACCCTCATCAAATGGGAATATATTCCTCGAAAAGTTGGAAATGCTGTTGTCAAACTTGCCCTTGAAGTCTTCTATCATAGTTGCGGGTGATTTCAATATAGATTACAAGGAAACTTATAACAATACAACACAAGTATTACAAAATATTCTAGAATCTAGTAATCTGAAAATGCACATCAATGATCCAACACGTGTATCCCAGGACAAAGAATCTCTTATTGACTACATTTGCAGTAACCTCGATAATGTGTCTGCGAAGGTTATACCCTCTGGAATATCTGATCACGAGGCCATACTCTGCTGCATCACCATATCGCATGATAAGAAAATTAATAAAAGTAGCAGTTTTCGTTACGGTAGACTATATAGTAGGAAAAATTTCGAGAAGTTCCACAACTACTGTACACAAACCGATTGGTTTAGCATAGTTCATGAAGATGACCAATTTACACTATTCAATAATTTGCTCCAGGATAACTTCAATCGTGCCTTTCCCATACAAAAAATCAAACATAAAAAGAAAAAGGCATGGCTAACATTAGGTATTAAAGTGTCTGCCAGTAATCTAAGATCACTGCATTCAATAAAAAAATTCACAAACGAAAAATGGTTCCATGATTATTTTTCCAAATATAGGACTGTCTACCGAAAAATATTGAAAATGGCCAAAGAAATGTATTATAGTTCAAGAATTGAAAATTCGGATAACCCTGTCAAAGAAACCTGGAGAGTGATGAATGAACTCAGAGGTAAGACAAATAATCACACATTAAACTCATTAAATCCTGATACTCTCAACATTCATTATTGCACCCTGGCTGAGCATTTAACGAGTAGTATGAAGACAAATCATGATCCTCTTGAGCACATGCATTCTGTTGAGTCAAATGGGGAATTTCATTTCACAGACACCAACATTCTTGAGCTAAAATCAGTCATTTGTAATATCAAAAAGAAAAATACGTCAGGAATCGATGATATATCAGCAAATGTTCTCCTTAATCTCCCAGATACAGCGTTATCATTACTTGCAACCCTTATAAATGACTCACTTAGATGTGGTAAATTTCCTAGCTTCCTGAAGCAGTCGTTAGTTATCCCTATCTATAAAAGTGGAGATTCATCTGATCCGAATAACTACCGTCCCATTGCGCTTATACCCACATTAGCCAAAGTAATTGAGATACTGGTTAAAGTCAGAATGCTAGACTATTTGAGAGATAATAAAATACTGTCAGAACGGCAATTTGGATTTCAATCGAGTAAGAGCACAAATGATGCCCTTTTTTCCTTTATGGATTCGTTATACTCAGGTCTCAATAAAGGAGCAGCTGCTGCAGCGGTCTTCTGTGATTTCTCCAAAGCCTTCGATTGTGTAAATCACGGAATACTGCTGCGGAAGCTCCAATACTATGGATTCACAAAGATCGAACACCAGTGGTTTGAGAGCTACCTTTCAGATCGTCATCAAGCAGTCAAAACAAACAGTGTCTCAAAGTCCTCACATATAAAACATGGTGTCCCACAAGGATCAGTCCTTGGACCCCTCTTGTTCCTACTTTATGTGAACGACATGGCCTTTCTAGATATCAGAGGTAAAATTACATTATTTGCTGATGACACCACTATTCTCTGGCAAGAAAAGAATGAAACTATATTACACTCTAATATAATGCAAGATATTGGAATCATCAAAAACTGGTGTGAATCAAACCTCCTATCTCTTAATATAAAAAAAACCAATATCCTGACCTTCCACTGTAGCCTCCCAAACTTAGATATCGGCAATGAGTCAATAGAAAATAAGTTATCAACCAAGTTTCTGGGACTATTTATAGATAATAAACTACTTTTTAACAATCACGTAACGGCTATATGTAAAAAACTTGCTTCCGGATGCTACGCTATCAGAACCATCGCTACCGAATTAGGATTTGCATCAGCCAGGACAGCATACTTTGCTCTTCTTGAAACCCACCTAAGATATGGTATAGCATTCTGGGGGGCCTGCAGCGACCAGTTGTTCCAGAGGAGTTTTGTTTTGCAGAAAAGGGCCCTGAGATATATGTGTGGGGCAACTGCTAGATCCTCCTGTAGAGAATTATTTAAAAAATGCAATATATTAACGGTGGTTTGTATATACATTTTAGAAACAGTCTCACTGATTCACAAAAACAGAAATACCTTTGAGGTAGTCTCGACAAATTACAACACAAGACAGAGTGGCCAGGTCAAATTGATAATACCCCATTCCACTCTGATCAAGAAGTCAATTATTTATAATGGAATAAAATTATACAATCATTTGCCAAATGCAATAAAAAATATCTTGTGTATTCGTATGTTCCGTACTAAGGTGAAAGCATTACTTATCGCAAATCCTTTATATAATATGGATGAATACTTTTTACAGGAATTCTAAAAAAAATATCTTCCTTGTATTGTGTTTTGATGTTGGTTTAATATTTTTAATCTCTCTCAATTTTGACCTGAACCTATTAGTGTTTTAAATATCTCAACGATAGCTTTACATAAGCTTATTTTAACAATTCTGTTTGTTTTATAGTGAAATTTTATACAAGCTTATTTTTGCAATTTCTGTTTGCATTGTAGTAACTATGTTTGTACTATTTGTTTTTATCTCTTATTTATGTATATGGTTTGTATACTTATGTATATGATGGTTTGTATTCATACTTATGTTATATTATAAGCTTTGTCAACAAGTGTGTATGTACTTAAGACAATAAAGCATATTTTGAATTGAATTGAATTGAAAGCAATCATTGACAGGGTCTAGTGTTAGACAAGAATTGTTTTTTATCAAGATACCAATAGTTATCGTCGACATAATGATTTCTGTTGTAGTTAACCAATAGATGAATTCCACTTATCAGTTCCGAGTGGAACTTTCAATACCAATGTTTGGTGAGAAATGATTGGTCATTTTTTATGATGACTCATTTATTGCAAGATACGTACAGCACATAATTGACGTTCCGAACAGTTTCTCAGGCAATATTTGTACTTCCAGTAGGATGGAGCGCCCCTATATTTATCGAACAACGACCGCAATAAAAAATGAAGAAGTCGAAGAAAGTTGAAGTATCTAGCTTCTCTGCCCGACAACAGACGGTTTCTGCGGAAGATAGAAGAAGTTCGATTAAAACATAATCCCAGTGAGATATATTGTGATATTAAAAAATTTATTGGTCTTTATTCAGGAAACCTTCATCGTTCACTTCTCAAGTAATCATTTTCGATTTTGGTTGAACACTTCATGATTTCCATGTCACATATATGAGATATTGAATGTGTACTCCAGTCTCTGTTCATGCTTTTGATAATAATGCGAGATAAATTGCAGTTTTGATAGTAACGGTTAAATATTGACTATATCAAATAATAATATTCTCTTTCTTGATTCAGAAATATGTCAGTAACATTCTTATCAACTTGTAGTTGATTTTCATTCCAACACATGACGTTGAAAGGAGAGTTGACTTACATGAATATTCTTCTCTGAAACCTGGTTGTTCATTGAAATGGAGCTTCTTACACACTACTCATCAATAGTTTTCACAGAAAAACCCAAAATTGACATTGAAGACGGTTATAATGACACAATAATTAGGAAGCAAAGTTATGCTGTTATCTCTAAATGAATTATCAATATACGAAAAATGGTCATAATAGTGTGAATGCGGCTAGAAAAACCTCACTTGCCAAGTAGAATTCAGTTACTTGATATCAATAAACGATATCAACTATAGGAAGCGAGAGCCATTTGTGATATCACTATAGTGCTTGAATATTTTCCGAATTTTTTTTTGAGATTATGAATATTCTGGAAATTATTTGAATTTTCTCCAAATATTCGTGAGAGGGTGAACATTTCGAAAATTTCACATCCCACCTACCTACTTGGGTTTTGAGTTGCAAACGTAGTGATAATGAGAAAGGTTACCAACGCCTCTCACCTGATATTCTTCTCAAACATTTCAATATACATGGATAACAATAGGAGATCAACATCAAAACAATTTTACCAATTATCAAATATAATTACCATGACGACTTGGACAAGTGGTTCAGCGATCAGCACTAAAAATAATCACAGTAGAAATTCCTATTTCACTTACAGTAGATATAACCCCAAATTTCTATATATTTCAGGTTAACCCGATTCGAACAAAACACGAATTCTCTGCAGACATTGAGTAACATAATTACCACCGGAATATCTCAACACCATAAAAGGCCAGTAATGCATTGAAACAACAAGGCCTCACAAGATCTGAACTCGAATCAACAAAGAATACATATCCCTTATTTTAAACATAATGATGGTGAAGTATCAGTGGCTCGTAAATGAAGATGTGGCTCCATATTGTATTTTCATTAGTCTGTTGAACTGGTTTAGTGCCGTATTTGAACGATAATTTGTTTCTTTCTGCTGGAGATGGGTAAGTGACGTGTTATGCCCAATTAAATATTATTCTCTGCTTACGTAAATATACTTCTCATGCATCAGGCTCGGGACCAAAACATTCACTAAAGCTTCTTGATTATAGAGAGTCTTGTTGGTGATTCTTCGCTCACAGACTCGCTCACTTCATTGGAGCATTGTAGAAGGGTGAAAGAGAAAGATCTATCTTCTATCGATATTTTTACGGCCGGTGCTCCACTGAATTGTCATACAATTAGAATTCAACTCGCAAATATCCTAAGGCACAGTGTAAACCCAGAATCCAAGTCTCATCATAAAATGTCAAGAAATTTCACAAATTCAGCAAACAACACGTTGAAACGAGTGGATTTCAAGTGAAAGATGTTATAGTATCCAAGTGATTGCCCCTCCTGAATATATTGCGACACATATATGGAGTCAGAGAATTTCATGTGTGAAAGAGTCCCACTGCTGATTCAACTTTCGGAACACACCTCGAAGACACCAGAACGCTTCCATTTCCGGGTGTGTGCAAGTCCATTTCTGCGCTAGGGCAGTCGGTATCTGCCGCGGGCAGAGGTAGTTGGGTTTAATGAAACACGGCTATAAGTGAGATATATTGTAATAGAGGAAGTTGGTCATTACTCAAACCTTCATCGCTCACTTCTTAAGTCGAGCATCACTCGTGTAAGAGCCCGCCTGACTGACTGTTCTTTTTTGGGTCATGATGAAACAGAGTCGTTTCTCATCTCTTCCCCGTCTAATGGAGGGATAATTGATATTTATTAGTACAGGGGTTTGTTCACAAACTTTGCGAGAATGATTGTTACACCTCATCAAATTTTAATGACGGAGAGTTGTTTATTCATGGGTATACGCCAGATAAATGATTCAAATTTGAATAATTGAGGACAGGAAAATCGGGCGTGTGTACATTGAATATTTTTCAGATATTGCGTGATATGTGTAGGGGAGGGTGGGGTAATTCTTTGAAGTAGGATGATACGAGTTACACAGTTGTCATAAAGTCAAATGAAAATTATATATTTGTTACATGTTGAACGGATTTTGCAACTGCAACAAATATATATATATATATATATATATATATATATATATATATATATATATATATATATATATATATACGTTTCTCGGCTCCCACTTTGGAGACTTCTTGACGTGGTGGCGAGACCTAAGTCTCCTTAACCCCCAGTACTCATCTTGACAGAGTGAAGATTGTGGTTTTGTGGATAGAGGGATGGTATTTACAGCTGTATGAGAATCCGACGTTGTTGAAACTGTCGGACCGTATACAGGTCTGGTTTGAAAAGGATTAATCAATGGATTTGTTCGATGGGATAGTAATGGTTTCCAGGAATTGGGAAGCCTTTGTGAGTCGTCTCGTTTGTTGAGGCATTGAGAGCGTTTTTCAATTTCATTGCTTCGCGAATTATTCTAGAGTGGAGTGTTCTTGTTGTGGCGATGGTCTTCGTGTTGTTGGAGTCAATTTTGTGTTCGGGCACCGGACACAACATTGCTAGAATTCCATGAGTGATTTCCATCGTCCATGTGATTGTCACTGATGAAACCTATAGGGGGTCGAAACAAATGCCTCGAAATTACAGATTGTTTACTTCTCCTCTTCAACTGTTTACTCTTCCCCTTCCACCGATGAATTGAAAATTTTTATGAACATTGAAAAATGACAAATTTTGTTGAATGAAACTATACAGATTTTGTACATTCAACAAGAGCAATTGTCTTCAAGTAAGTATTTTTCAACTGACAAAAAGGAATGCAAAACATTACAACATGATAAAAAAATCGACATAGCTGTGATTTTTCCTTTTATATCCTTAACTCCAGAGCACAAATGCAACTTCTCCCATTAAGTTATAAGAAATGAAGAATTGAAAGAGTTCGCTTCTGCCCTGAAATAAAGAAAAATAAATTTATAATATCGCAGATAATATTTTCAGCGCTTTCTCGTTAATTGGAGCTGGTTCATTTTTACATCGCTATTTCATATAATAGGTATTGAATTTACATCAACGGTTGTTATAATCGATATTCCTGGAGGAAATTCTAGTTGGTCTCTATTCTGAAAGAGCTTTTATACCGTAACCTTTGAAAATTACGATATTCCAATTGAAATACAAGAACCTATTACACTTATTTCCAATCGAGTATTTCGTTTACTCTTTCTGCTTCAAGTTCGCAAACTTAACCTCATTTTCATTTTATATTCATTGTTGCAGTATATCTGTACCGTATCACAGTCATGATTTATAACGGGCGACAACGAAAACTCACAATACTCTCTTCATTTGTTAGAATTAGAAGTTAAAATGAAAATATTCTTGAATGGATCTGACGTTTCCAACCATAAAACAATTGCAATTGACGGAGGACCCGGTTTCAAACTTTTGAATGAAAACCTTCACATTTTACTGGGCTTCACGATAGATCATGACAATCTATTTTCAAAGATATAACGGAAGTGGCCATTTTTTATTTCGAGATGGCAGCGTATAATCTATTTGTTATTTTTTACAAAGGTGCTACTAGGACGTCATCTTTGAAACTGCGATCAAACAATGCGATGGGGTGAAAAAGAAAACACGAAAATTTCTCGGTTGTTGAAGAAAACTTCAGAGATTTTAATATTTGACCAATTCACTCAAGTTTCAGTTTATTTCATTCCATTTTGAAAGGAACATCAACCTTGAAGAATACATATTCTTTAATTGAAAATAGTGGATATACAATGGGAAAAATTAACGTTTTGAAGCTGTGATATTCCATAGTAATTCATCATTTACAGCAGAAGTGAAAAAAAAAAAAACGAAAAGTACATTCAGTAATGGAGCAATGTTCAAGGTATAAGTCAAGAACATTCCACCCCCTGTTGAGATCGAGATAATTGAAGTTCAAAATGTGATCTCAAAAAATATCTGAAATTTTTGAGAGTTGGAGGGAAACTGGAATTTCTGTAGTTCTCGCTAACTGAGTGAGTTTCGTCTCCTATTTCTTACTTCACAATTAGATATATTTGATTCGGATCGCCTCTGACCAAATCAGAAGTGGTTGTAATTGTTTCGTTGTTGAAAGAAACAACCTCAATTGACTAGAATTCTAACCCTTCAATTCACTGATAGGCGCCATGATAATTTGATTGAATTTGATTTAATCTCAAACTATTGTACACGAAAGCGTTTGCTTGAAAGCAAAATTTCGAAAATTATGGAATTGTGACCATTTTGATCGATTAAGCTTGGTGTAGGAGTAATATATGTGAATGTTATTTCCAGAAATAATATAAACTCAAGAAACTTCAAAATTGAACACAGGTATAATATAGTATCTGCCAATCTCCTGATTTATTTTGATTGATCAATCGCTGTAAATTATGTAAAAGCAGTATAGCCTTCAACTTGTTTATCGGTTGACCACATTGAGGAAAATAATTGGTCCACCAAGTTCAATCGGTAAAAATGTGTGCTACACTTCCATGATTTTCGAAATTTCTTTTAGCAAGTAATAGTAATAATAACTTGTCTTCATTATTTTCAGCTAAGATAACATATGGAATAAAAAAGAAACAGATTGGTGGTAGCAGCAGAAGAAGGGGAAAAGGAAGGGGTTGGGACTATTCGTTTAGCTGAGTATTATTCACAAATGATATGATGCTACCAAAATCAATCACAAGGGAGTCATAATATAATGATAACCATATAATATGAAACAGTAGAAGTAAGAAAACTCACCAAATTAGCTATCACTGATTTTCCAACAGGAATAATTTGAATTTTTTTCGGAAGAGTGATGGGGTTTCAGTTTTCAGATGTTTTGGTAGAAGATTGATAACATTGCAAATATTATAACTGAATGAGCGTCTGAACTGTTCCGTTTGAAAGTCGGTGGAGTCAAGGTACCTTTAAACCTAATATTCAAATTGTGAACATAAGTGTGGTGGGTTATCTTCCTATGTAAATATGTTGGTGTTTTAGTTATTATAATTTTTTTTCAGAAGAATTTTCGCCTGTTTTCCATGTTCAACTACCCCGTCTCACGAAGTTTAAATGATATTTTCCGATGTTTTTTTCTAATTCCATGTATAAATCTCAGACAAGAATTCTGGACTCTTTGGATTTTTTTCATAAAGTGTTTAGTCGAACAAGGGTCATACAAGAAGTCCGCGTAACTGAAACGCGACAAAACCAAGGAATCACAAAGCATTGTTTTTACTTGTGCCGGCAAAATATGCCTGTTGCTATATAAAAGTTTTAGAGAAGAGTACGCCAGCTGAATTTGTTTATTAACATGTTTCTCGAATCTCAGGTCAGAATCCAGAATCACTCCAAGACTTTTAGATTCGCTGACAATCTCAAGTGTGTTACCATCTACCTCAATATTCACAAATTGAAAAATTTCTTGACGACTGTTTTCAAATAAAATAACGTTGGATTTTGAGGCAATGATAAGTAAACAATGATTCCTAGCACAGTCGACAAAAGATTGCAGATCGTTTTTGATATTAATAATTGCATTTTCTACGGCACGTGGAGCCAAACAATCTCAAGTGTGTTACCATCTACCTCAATATTCACAAATTGAAAAATTTCTTGACGACTGTTTTCAAATAAAATAACGTTCGATTTCGAGGCAATATTAAGTAAACAATGATTCCTAGCACAGTCGACAAAAGATTGCAGATCGTTTTTGATATTAATAATTGCATTTTCTACGGCACGTGGAGCCGAACCGTGGTAGAGTTGTGATCATCGGCGTATAGATGTGCATTACAAAATCTCAGAGAATTTAAAATATTTGAAGAGTAGATAGCAAGTGAGTGTATAATGATTTAATAAAATAGCGAGACCGCAGGTCGACGGATTTTATTTTGAATTATTATACACGAAAGCGTTTGCTTGAAAGCAAAATTTCGAAAATCATGGAAATGCACGCATTCTGGTCGATTGAGCTTGGTGAAGGAGGTATATATGTTGAAATTATTTTCAGTGACACTGTTAACTCAGAAAACATCAAAATCGAAAACAGAAAAAACAAAGTACCTGAAAAGAGAGCCAAAATCCAGGTTTATTTCGATCATTTGAATCGATAAAATAGGCCTATTGCAAACAATCGCTATGACACTCTGTAGAAGCTGTCCAGCCTTCAACTTCTTCATCGGTTATTCTCATCGAGGGAAAATAATCTCTGATATTTCACATACAATTACCAGAGAGGGTAAAATAATGCATCTGCTCTCGACTGTTTAGCCGTAGAGTTCACCTTCGTTTGTTTTTATCTGAATAGGTGGAACAGATTTCGTCGATCGAAAACTACTCCGTGATACCGGGCCACGAAACAAGCGAGAGTTTAGGCGCCAGATGCTCTCGCAACTTGGGGTGTGTTTTAAGTGTTTCCACAACAACAACAAACTCGAGGGTGTCTTTTCATTTGCTCACGCTCGAGATGATGCTATATAGGAAACGGATTACGATTATCAGTTTGTCTGAGTTTGTTGTGAGATGTGCCACTCCAGTCTTGATAGGTGTGTTGTGGAATATTTCGAACTGATTATTTGTTTCTTACCAGATAATAATTTCACATAGTAGGTATACTCAGCATATGGTTTTGCCGAAAGAGCCAGTGCTGTGCAAATGCGTTGTTATAATTTCTAACTCGAATGAAATACACTACGCATATGTTACATGACATAATTTTTATTCTTCGCAGTTTTCTGGATTCTCAACCCATATACTACATTTTGCAAAATTTGTAATAAATATTGGATTCATTACAATCCATACAATGTAGACGGTCATATATCTATCTCCAAAAAAATACAACCCATTCTGCTTCCGTTTTCAAAACATGTTATCAGTCGAAATTGGGTAAAAAATCTGAGAGAGAGAGATAATGACAAATTGACTGGAATGGAAAATCCAAGCACCCCCACAGTGAAGATATACAACCTGCACAAACTACACATCCTGTAAAAAACATTATACCTTCCTCAACAATATGTAGAGATGAAATAGATCGGCAACAGATATTATGCTAGTACAACATTCGAAACAAAACAAAAGATACGTTCAATACTGACACACCCCGAACAAAGTAACACAGAAAACATAAAGAATTGTATTTAACGTCCGGACTTCTGGAAGTGAGAAAGAGTGAACACAAGATGTACATCAAATCATCACAACACATTCCCACTGCCAAGGAAGAACACAGTATAATGGAACTCAAATCATGACAAGAGAGAGCAATGGCAGAACACAAAAGTTGAAAGAATCTCCTTTCATTATGCTGCCTGAGGATACTTGCATCCCAACGTGTTCAGTTGGTATAAATCGCACCTAACTATCCCTCTCAAAAGACAAAATGATATGTCAAATTTCAGATTTTTGTCGGGATTTCGAAAACGAACCTAGAAGAGAAATATTTGTGAACAAGTTGTGGAAAAGGATTTGGTTCCCGAAACGTTAACATCAATAAGTATTTTGAGTGTTCCATCCAGAAGGAATTGTTTTTAATTAACACAACTACTTCTCGGGTAGATAAGGAATTATATAAATCCAATATCTATTTTCATTTTCTCAGATTTTGGTAGGTTAGGAACCAAAAAAAACTTCGGAGAAAGATTCCATCCAACATAAAATAATAACTTCCAAACAGAACCATTTTTATGGCCCATATAAGATGATTAACATGTGCTAAATAGTCAAAGAAAAAGATGCCGGTGGCATGCTCAGAGCTTCAACAATCTGGTTCACTAATTCTCTACAGATATTTGCCTGGCCATTTGCTCCATCAACATTGACTTATCGACTACTGTCTTTCCAATCTTCTCTTGCGAGCCTGGCAACCCGCCTCCGCCCTTTCCTCCTTTTCAGAGGTCCTTTCTCAACCTTTGAAAATTTCAATAAGATCCTATCTCTCTCTTTCTCCCTCTCTTCATCTCTTTCGCTCTCTGTCTTATTTCCTTTGACGGCTGTTTGGTGTGACATAATTAGGAACAATTAGGTATATTTCAAAGTTTTTCCATATTTGAAAATATCAATGCATGGAAAACCGATAAACACTTACAATTATAGAACAACATATATATTATACTTTTTCCTGATTGTATATACCGTAGAGTATTTTTTCAGCTCAACTACTGTTCACGTAATTGAGAAACACTCCACTGTGTGATTTTCACCAGGCATTTTTACATGATCGCTACACGTTTTTCACTGTAACAATAGCCGTTTCAGGCTTGTTATGGTACTATCGTTGTTTTGATTGTATATTCGTCATTGCATGAAATTTGAAGTTTAACTTTCATGAGCCCTGAGAATGAAATAAATAAATTTCGAACTATTGGCAAAATTATAATTTCCACAAGATAACCGATCCCACCCCAAATATATCCTGTTTGATATGAAGTGGGTGAATCAGTCATCTGGTTATGGAAAAATTCTGTTGATCAGAACATTTTTCGATGTTCAGATGATCTCCGTCCACTGTTGAATTGGAGATGAGTTAAAGTTCTTTTTTTGATTAGTTGAATTCGCTTAAATATATATATATATATATATATATATATATATATATATATATATATATATATATATATATGTAGAAATTGATGTTTTCACGGATCTTCGATATGCAAGATGAATTTTTCTGGGTTTTTATCCGTTAGGTGTCTTCTGATCTGTTCGACGTTTCGAATTCCATTTTGAATTCATTCTCAAGAACTGTGAGACGAATATCTGTCCATACCGTCCTGGTCAATCACTCCCCTTACGAAGCAACCAAGCAAGAGCAAGCGAAGACTTCAATTGTCTGTCTTATTGTCGAACAGATCAGAAGACACCTAACGGATAAAAACCCAGAAAAATTCATCTTGCATATATATATATATATATATATATATATATATATATATATAAACACTGAAATGGATAGCGGGGTCTCTCAGTCAGTCCAAATGAAAAGACCTGTCTTACTTTGCCAAGCTTTCGCTTCTATTGTGAAGCTTCTTCAGGGCCTATAATTTATGGTTTTTTTTTTTTTTTCATCAACATCATCAACTATAGTTACAGTAAACATGGTGTAAAAATATTGAATTAAACATAAATTGGTAAAAAATTTGTATACATGTTTGTAAAATTGTTTTTTTTGACAAATGTCATATCCTCACATATGTCATTTTTCACGTCTATGATGATTTGATCATTAATTCTACAGAGAGATGTATTGATTGATAAGATTTTAATTATTACGTTTTTGATGTAGTTCCAGTAAGTTACTGTAAATGTTGCTGAGTTTATCAATGTCATTTCTTTTATTCATACAATTTGAAGATTTATTTATTTCGACCATTTCAAGAAAAAGGCGTTTGGAAATATTTTTTTCTGTACGTACAATTTTGGTATTGGGTAATTTGGTTTATGTCCTGTTTCTAAAGTGTGTTGTGCTAATGCACATGATTTCTTATTGAGTTTTATATCACTTTTATGAGATGTTATTCTATCATTAAGAATTCTAGACGTTGTTCCAATATAATTTAGGTCACAGTTGCTACAAGGAATCTTATAAATTACATTTGACTTTTTTGTTGTGTCAGTTTTATCTTTTAATTTAGTATTTAAGTTCTTTATAGTTTTGATATTTTTTTGGCATATTTTGATATTTTGTTCATTATGGAAAAGTTTTATGATATTTGAAGATAATTTTCCAAGATTAGGTATAGATTTATAAGAAAAAGTGATAGGTGAATTGTCATTACATACATTTTTGTTGATTATATTAGAATCTGTATTACTACCAGTATTGAAAATTATTTTATTAAGAAGTTTTTTAGGATAAGAGTTTTCGATTAATATGTCTCTGAGGAGTCTGAGATTTTTTTGTTTGAGAGAAGGGTGTACTAATTTTTCTATTCTTTTCTTTAAACAGATTATCAAATTAATTTTTACTGTTTTTTTATGAAAAGAGTAGTAATTGATATATCTTCCTGAGTTAGTAGGTTTGATATACCAATCAGTGATCAAGGAAATATCAGTTCTACGGATAACTTTTGTATCAAGAAAAGGTAGGGTGTTATTATTTTCGATTTCGATAGTGAATTGTAGTTTTTGATTATAACTGTTGACGACATCAAGAATTTCATGAGATTTGTCAAAAGGTATTGCACAAATGATATCGTCAACGTATTTCTTTAGAAAAGGAATTTCAAAACTTAGTTCAGGAAGTGTATTCTCCAAAAGATCATCCATTACATATTGTGCTAGAATAGGAGAAATAGTAGCTCCCATTGGTGTACCAAGAATTTGTTTATAGTATTTACCTTCAAAAGAGAAATAACTTGAGTTGAAAATGAAATTAATTATTTCAATAAATTTTTTTTGGGTAATTGAACATTTTTTATTTATATCATTCCACCTTTTGATGATACTTTTCTCTATTAGATTCATAGGTATATTGCTGGAAAGTGAAATTACATCTAGGCTGATCAGAATATATCCTGGTGGTAATGATTTTTCATTTATGAAATTGGAAAAAGCGAAAGAATTCTTTATATAGAAATCATTTTCGAAATCATAAGCATCAGTGAGAATTTTTATAATCATTTGGGAAATTTTGCTATTTGGAGCATCAATGGAAGAAATTATGGGTCTGAGTTTCATATTGGGTTTATGTATTTTAGGGAGTCCATAATATTTTGGTGATACAGAATTATAAATCATATACATTTTTGCTTCATTATCTGATATCATTTTTGATTTTTTTAAATCTGTAATAATCTTGTTTGCTTTTTGTTGTATTGTTGAACTAGGATCTCTATTAAGTTCAACATAAGACTCACTATCATTAATAATCTCAAGAGATTTCTCAATATAATCAGATTTTTTCATAATTACTGTTACGTTACCTTTATCAGATCTTGTGAGTATTAACTCTGGATGATTCTTCAGAAATGTTTTTGTTTTTTCAAAGAGGAAGTTAAGATAATTATTGTCATTATGAGGTTTTTGGAAAAAATTAGTTATCATATTTGTTATTTTTGCTCTGAAAAGATTCTTTTTGTAATCACAAAAACCAGTTATTAGGTTTTCAATATCTGAGAGTAAATTTGGTATACTCACCTCTTTAGTAGTTGGTGGTAAGGTGAAATTAGAACCTAAGGAAAGGAAATGTTTGATATCTTCTGGTATAATAATATCGGATAAATTTTTTATCCAATTTTCTTTAGTTTTGATATCTGATTTTGAATCACATTTGAGTTTATTGATTTTATCGATATTTCTCTTTTTTATGTCATTAAAGTTTTTTTTGTATTTGATGGTTTGTCTCTTCTCGTATTCTAGCCAAATACTGAAAGGAATTGATTCTATTATGGATTTTGTTTGTTTATTTGAAAGGTTCTCCAAATTTTTTAAATCGTTATGTGTGATTTGGATTTCAAGATTCAATATTTTTCGCTTTAAGTTGTCATTGAAATTATGAATGTTGAAAGAATTTCTTCCCCTTGTAGAACCAAAAAGGATATTCAAATTTTTCATATTATTTTCTATATGTGAGGGTACCACATTGTTTTTTCTGCATTGAAGGAGAAAAATTCTTCTGTTGCGATAAGATGCTAGTTTCTTGTTGGTATTACTCCATTCCTTCATTGTTCTGCTAATCTGGAAACCATAGTTGAGTTCAATCTCTTCGAAGAACCCCATTTTTATTTGAAGTGGATTATTATAGCGACTGGAGAATTGTACACTGAAATGGATAGCGGGGTCTCTCAGTCAGTCCAAATGAAATATATATATATATATATATATATATATATATATATATATATATATATATATATATATATATATATATATATATATATATATACAAATATTTTGTTGAAGAATAAGAGTAAATACTCACTTTGTTGCTTCATGATGTTGAAGCTCTTCCATTAGCAGTCACTATGATAAACCTACTGGTGCATCGTCATGAGATATCTATATTTAGATCAAATGTTTAACAAAAATATATATTTCGTTTTTTATCGTCAATAGGTACCTCAAAATGCCTGCGACCATGGATTATTGATGGCACCGAAAAAGCATGATGTTATTAGCCATTGATGATCTCTGTATCTGTAGAGTAGGGAGGGTGAGTATAGACCCACAGCACTTAGGCCACAATATGGCCCATTGTACATCCTCCCAAGGAGTCGCTCTCCTAGGACATTGTCCATCCTGCCTTATCCAGGAAAGAGAACGATCACCAGGGGACATCTCCTGAAAATCGGCAGATGTAGGCCAAGACTCACCGAACACACACTCTCTTATCGACGATAGCTCCAGACATTCACATAAGACATGCCTGACAGTTTCATCTTCCTGTTCACACATCCTGCATAGAGGTGTGTCCACTGGCTCCATAATATGTAGGTGTTTCCTTAGTTGACAGTGTCCAGTCAGAAATCCCACTGTTAAACGTAGGTTCTTCCTGGTCATCGTCAGATATTCATTCGGATCCAGCTTCTCAGGGTCGCCCAGGGTGATCTTGGCAAAACTGCATCCTTTGGTTTCATCCCATCTCTTGAGGGAATGAGTATGGGTGTAACGTTCGGCTAGTTCCGCAATTGTCGAAGTCGTCAAGCCATGGGTGTCACCTGGTCCCAAAATTTTCAGTCCAGCCGCCATCCTGGCCAAAGAGTCAGCAATGGGGTTACCTTTGCTCCTGTCGTGCCCTTTCACCCACCTTAGTACGATATTATTATCTACCGAGGCATTAGCTAAATCTTGGTGGCACTCTAGTGCTAACCCTGAGATAAAACGTTGTCTATTCAAGGTTAGTAGGGCTTATCTACTATCAGTGCAGATTATTACGTTTTTGCCAGAAATTCCTTTTCTGGTTAGCTCTTTTATGGCGATTGAGATACCAGCCAGTTCTCTTTGAACCACGCTGGTATTTTTTCCCATTCCCCACTTAATCCTAAGGTTAAGTAATCTGGAGTAAACTCCACATCCTGATCCTTCCCTTGGTTTTTGAGCCGTCTGTGTATATGCGTATTGCATTTGCAGCATCCGCCTCAGTGTTCTGTTCAATTTGTATTTTGTAGGGTTTATTAAACACAAACCTGGGTTCAATTGCGTCACTGGCTGCCTGTAGCAGAGGCACCGCAGTGAGTGCCTCCCTCCACAGGCCCCGCCTCAGTTGACCCATTCCTACCTCGGGGTTTACACCAGCCGTGCGCAATCGTAGCATGGCCATTATATGCTCTTTTTGCTCTGCTCTGAATGTGCGAGTTCCATGTTAACTTCCTGTCGAGGGTAATACCAATATATTTCACCTCTTCAGAGAAGTTTAGTTTGCTTTTGAAGATTTCGGAGGGTTTCAAGCCCGATAAGCTTCTTTTCCTAGTGAAGAGGACCATCTCCGTCTTCTTGGGATTGATCGACAGTGAGTGTTCTTTACACCATGTTTCTATTAATTTGAGACGATCCTGCGCTCTATCGCACAGTGTGTTCACAAATTTGCCGGTCTGCAAGATAACTATGTCATCTGCATATGCAATTGTGTAGAAACCATTATTGTTGAGGTGATTAATCAGGGTATCCAGGACTATGTTCCAAAGAAGGGGTGATAAGACCCCTTCCTGCGGACAACCCCCCATGACCAGTCCTCTCACAGTAATGTCTTCTACATTTATACTTATTGCTCTACAAGAGAGCATCTTGTGTAGCCATTCTCCAACTACCAGGGGAATATTCCTGGAGTTAAGTTGCTGGGTGATTGTTGGGAAGGTCGTTTTATCGAACGCTTCTTCGATATCTATGAATATACCTAGGGTGGATTCTTTAATATCCAATGATCTCTCGATTCTGCCAACCACTTGGTGAGGGGCCGAATCAGTGGACCTTCCCGGAGTATATGCATGCTGATATGGATGAAGTGGATTGTGAACTTAGACTTCATCTCTTATATACCGCTCGCACAGCCTCTCCATTGTTTTCAAAAAGAACGATGTAAGACTAATTGGTCGGAATGCTTTTGGTTTTTGGTAAGGTGTAGTCCATCCTTCCTGGTTTAGGTATAAACACCAATCGTACTTCTCTCCACTTTCTCCACACACTGGGAACGTACCTCAGAGCTAATGAGGCTCTGAATATTCCGACCAGGTGCGGCATAAGAATATCCAATCCCCATTGTAGTAGGGCTGGTCTTATACCGTCAGGTCCTGGTGCTTTGAAGGGGGAAAAGCCCGATATGGCCCACCTTATCTTGTCTTCATCAACTATAGTGCTAGCACATTGCCAGTCGTATTGTGAGGGTGTTATTGGTATCTCCGTCCGGTTCGTCGTTCCTGGGAAGACAGAACCTGGGAAGTGAGTTTCCATAAGAATCTCGGCGCTCTCTTGGAGGTTGGCGGCTTTGTCGCCATTTCCCCTCGTCAGGATGCCGATACTCTTATGGTGGTCGCTTGAGAGTGCCTTCTGTAGCCTTGAGACTTGCGGGAAATCTTCGATTGCCTCATAATAGGCTCTCCAAGCTTCTCTTGATGATTTACGATACGGTAATGGAAAACAAGTTGTGACAGAAATTGATAGTAGTTAGTTTTTGATCAAATTGATATATTTTGATTAATTTGACATGTGAACTGAATATGTTTGCAAGCGAGTTGGACTACGGATTTAGAAAAATGCTCCACATTCCCAATCATCGTTGGTAATATTGTACGTGAACAACAACAGGTGGGATTCACCACAAGAAAATGTACTGAAAATTGCGATGGAATTGGATGAGTGGTTCATTTTCTAGATGGTTTTTGGGAAGGCGTATGTATGGTCTCAGAAACAAAGGAAAAAAACATCAGCTTCCATATATCCCACGAAAACTCACCATTATATTTCGTGAGATGCGTGAGGGGATGTTGAGTAGATGGTGAAAATAACTTATTCAGCAATTACATGAGAGCATTCAGTATGATTCAAGCAAGTAACAAGTTATGAAAAGGATACCTGCTTGTGAAACTTTTCAGGATATTTCCTGATATATTCCTATTGAATTCGTCAGGTCATATGGAATTACTTAAAAAACAGTAAAATTTATGAATAACAACAAAACGATTTCATTGCATTTATTGGAAAAAAACTTACGCAGGGAAGAAAGAATAAAGTGGTTTGTAGAAAAAACCCACTCAGCAATGAAGTATTCTATTCAATAATTTTTTTGTATTGAAAAATTGATTATGGTTGAAATGTGATGATGTTATTGTTTTGTCGACATTTGTTGTTTTCGAAAAAAATGTATTTCATCGCTTCAAAATATGTATGTCATCTAATGTTCGACGAGGTAATAGTCAGGAATGTCCTTGTATTCAAATGGAAGCCTGATGACATCCAATTCAGTGAAAGCCCCTCAAAAGAATGAAAGCTATCGGTCTGTTCAAAATATTCACCCATACACGAGCTTTACTTTGATTAACCTGTTCTGCTTAGGGCACTTGCGTTGAATATAATATGTTCCCTAATGAAAGATAAATGGTTCATAACGTGGAGTTTGATTATTTGATTTCAACACCAAAAACTCATTAACATTGTTATATTTATTTTACCTCTTGAAAAGTACACGATTTTCATTACAATCGCTGATCCAGTAACTCATTTCTTTACTGTATACAATCCTGGCATATTACATCTTCACTCTGCCACGAAGCCCAACAGATTAATCACTCATTAAGGGCCGCATATAATTTAAACAAAGGGGAGATGCCGGCTCACTGCATTTATATCCCGTATATCTCTCAATCGAAGTACTAGAGGGAAGGAAAACAGATTTCACCACTTGACGTTCTGCAGGCCTCTACTAATTCACTTTGATAGCTCCTTTTGATGGCGATATAAAATTTATATGTGCCAGAAATAATTTCATTATGCACTGTGACTAACTACTCGTGAAACAGATCAAAAACTTCGTTATATCTAATTCATACCTAATTGCATTTGGTTGATTGGTCATCCATTAGCTAATATGTGAAAAGTTTGTGAAATAGTCTCTGAGTGTATTGAAAATATGTGAAGTGTCATCAGCATTATTCGATGAAATATTTAAAAATTCATTTTTACCCCAACAAAATTCAATTACAACAGTTTCGGAGAGAGTATTTCAGTTTTGATAAACTTGAAACCCTCAATGGGTATGATGACATTCTCTAAGGGACGTAATTTTTTTTATATGGAGATTCACACGAAAGGGAGGCCCGATAATGTTCGAAGAACACCGCGTGAATCAAGGGACAGAAGATACGAATTAACATTCACTTTGAATTGTTGAAGTTTGTAAGCCTCAGAAAAAACCTCTTTCGGCAAGGAGTTCCAAAGCTCAGAAGTTCTATTGAAAAAAAATCCCTCAGCAAGAGAGGTTCGTCAGTTCTCCAAATTCACAACAAAGGGGTGGGAATCCTGCACTCGTCGAGTCATCCGTGTAGATATTGCCAAGGGTGGAACGATTGATAATAATTCAGAAGAGCACCGACCGCAAAAATATCTATAGAAGTCTCCGACACTTCTACGATGTTCCAATGAAATGTTAGGAACCTGACAACTATTATTCTACTCTTATTATACAGTGTCATACATAGAGTCCGCATCATATGGAACGTTTCTTTAATAATGAATATAACTGAATTTTGGCTTTGAAGTTAGACTGTGCTTGCAAAAAAAAAATGCGAATGAGGACCAATTCATCTGCCACGTGCTATGACAAACCTGTCAAATTAAATATTCCAAAATAAAAAATCGTATTTGTATTGAAAATTTCGCTACCAGATTTATCAAGATTTCTTCCAAGATATTTGTTTTATCTTATCTAATCTTATCTTATCTTTCAAAATACATTGTACGCACTGAGACTGAATGTGGCTACAGAAATAAAAGAAATGAAAAAAACATAAATTCTGACCCTTATATGAATCTAAAGAAAATAAGAATTCAATGTAAAAGATATTAAAAACTTGAACTGTGCACTATATTATTAGAAATTGTTTTTTCTTAGTTTATTGAGTTTTCAACCAACCAATATACGAAAAAATTAAGGCTCAGTATCGAAATCTATGTAAGTTTAGAAGGGCATACTTCTGATCTACCCAGAAAAGCTGCCGCGTCACTTGAAAAAATAGTTCCTTTTGAGTGGGCTACGTCTTAGGGCCAGTTGTTCAGTCTGATAACTTTTCCGGATTATTTTGATGTTGTATTGAATTGCTTTCATTTCTTCATTTCTTGTAGTATTATGGATTATTGTGAACTGAACTTGATGATAATTATGTTACGATCAAAATATCGTAGAGTTCATTATAAATTTGGCACAGATGATTCATAAATAATACAAAAAAACCTGATTCTCAGTTGAGGATGAACCTAGACTGAAAACCAAATCTGCTTTCGTTTTCAGAGCTCATTCACAAATACTTCTCTTCCATGTTGGTTTCAAGGTCACCCTAGGGCATAAACTTCTATTTCTATCCGTGATGCATGCAAACTTTCATGCCTTACTGGCTCGTTATTGCATCAATAATATACATATTTGAAAAAAATCGAAGAAATTGGAACGATCAAATGCGTTTTAGTTTCTCTTTATGAAGTGAACTTCATGCCCACACGGTACTAAAGTATACTGTAGTTGGTAACTTTAATCATTTGTACGGAATTGACTGGATATTTTTGAACAATTTTTCAGATGTTAATACAGCTCTGCATGAATTTTATCTAAAACTTTACTCAACTTTTGACCTTTACGTGCCCTCTTTGCAAAATTTTGAAACAAAATTCCCTCCTTGGTTTACTAAGGAAATAAAACAGGAAATCAAACAGAAAAATTATATTTTAAAAAAACTCAAACAAACAAACTCTGATATGTACCGTCACCAATTCAAAACAATCCGCAAGTCCATTAAGAGAAAAATAAAAATTGCATACTAACAATACCTAACAAAAGCAGAAAACTCTATAGAAGAAGACCCTGCAAAATTCTGGGCATTTGTTCACAATAAAAAAGGAACATCTAGAATACCTGGTTTGTTAAAATATGAAAATGAAGAATACAGTACTCCTCAAGATATTGTTGAAGTTTTTGCTGACTATTTTCATAACGTATATGTAAAGCCCGAAGAAAACATTGACCACCCCATCTCACAATCATCAAATAATCCAGCAATTACTCTGAAATATTTGACAAATATTGAGGTACTAAATGCATTCAAAAAACTCAAACCCAAACAATCCTGTGGATTTGATGGCATCCCCAGCTACGTGATCAGAGACTGTGCATATGCATTTACCGAACCACTTCAAATCATTTTCAATTTATCCCTGAGAACGAACACCTTTCCGAATTTGTGGAAAAAATCCAAAATGTGTCCCATCTCCAAATCTGGCTCTCTTAATGAGATTACAAATTATCGTCCGATAACCTTACTGTCAGGATTTTCGAAGGTCTTTGAAATATCTTTATACAGCCAAATATTTCCCAAGGTCAAAAACCTTATCCGAATAGAACAACATGGCTTCATTGAAAAACGTTCTACTGTGACCAATCTAATGTGTTTCACCCAAGCCGCATGCGATACAATAGATACAAAAGGGCAACTAGATGTAATTTACACAGATTTTTCAAAGGCCTTTGACAAGCTGGATCACTCGATCTTATTGAGAAAGTTGGACACCTTTGGGTTTAATCAAGATCTATTAACATTCTTTGCAAGCTATCTTAAAAATCGAACATTAGCTGTAGAGTATAGAGGTCATAAATCATGTGAGTTTGAGGCGACCAGTGGTGCTCCGCAGGGGAGTAACTTAGCACCACTACTATTTTCACTATTTATAAATGATATCGGTGAAGTCATAGAAAGCAATATTTTATTATTCGCAGATGACATGAAAATCTTCAGGAGGATTGAAAATTCCCAAGATTGCATATTTCTCCGACCTAAATAAACTTTATGACTGGTGTCTTACAAATAAACTCCCACTCAACATAAACAAATGCAAATATTCAACAATATCTCTGCGCCATAACACCAATCTATTTAACTACTCAATCAATGAAACTCCGCTACAATATGAACAACAAATCAAAGATCTTGGAATTCATTTCAATGACAAATTGAACTTTTCAGTACACATAACAAAAACTATTTCAGCACCAAAAAAAATGCTAGGATTCATCTTTCGAAATTGCAAAGATTTTTCAAATACAAAATGTTATGAGACCCTATTCAATGCCTAGGTCAGATCCAGAATCGAATATTGCTCACTAACATGGTCCCCAAGCTATAATATATATATTGAACAAATTGAATCGGTTCAAAGAAACCTCATGAAATACATGGTATGGAAAATGGATGGACAATATCCCCCCCAAGGCATAGATAATAACATCCTTTTAAAACGTTTTGGAATGCTTTCACTCAGAGAACGCAGAATTAACTATTCTTGTATTTTCATGTACAAACTCATCCACAATCTCGTAGACTGTCCAGATCTAATTGCACAACTGAACTTATATGTACCAAGAATTAACAGCAGATCCGAACAAACATTTTATATCTGAGTCCCGCGAACAAATATCATGGCAAACTCACCAATAAATTCAATGTGTATTAATTTCAACACACTTTGTAAAAAAATTGACCCATTCCAAAGCACACTGAACCAATTTAAATCACAGTTAAAGTCAATACCTTAACAAAATATGTAAACTGTAACACACATAACAATAGTTTTAAGCTGTCCTGTAATTGGGTGTACTCCTGTTTGGACAATAAAGTGTTTATTATTAACTTAGCGATGAACATGAACTAGCCTTAAAGAAAATATTTTCTTCCAGCTCGATTTGGAAGAGCTATCAAAGATCTTAGATTTGACATTATATTTTGTGTGGGTATCCAGTTTTTTATTCATATCAAATGAACTTATTGGGATTTCAAGATGAGCGATACACCCTTTGGTGAAAAGTTTCAAACAATGTTGAAGTATTGTCAAAGTGGCGCTGCGATATTATTTTGAAATTTTCGAAAATGATGAGAATTATTACCAACATTTATCAACCACAATGCAATTCACGAAGTGTTCATTCCTTTATCATTTTATCTAGAAAAAAGAATTTCATCGTTTTTTCCTTCTGTTCAGAGCTCAACACCAATTTTTGAAAGTATGAATCAATTTCTTAATCCATATTCAATTTCATTTTGAAGAAATTGAAGTACCCTGAGGTTGCTTCTTCCGACCACAGCTGTAGTAACTATCCAAGAGTTATCATTCTCGTCTATACAGGGTGTCACGTAAATAATGGATAACCTTTGCGACTACGAACAGAGGATAGTTAGACTTTTCAGAAAATATATTTTAGTGGTATAGAAAGTCCTACGGTCCTCGAGTTATTCAGACTTTCATGAATTGAAAATAAAATCAATGGGGAATTTTTAGGAAAGTTGGCCACTCAGGTCGCCCTACATTTTTCAGTTCACTGAAGCTCAAACTTTGGCAAAGAACTCTAGCAAAACACGAATTCGAAATCAAATAATTTTTTGTCATAGTACCACGGTAATTTTTTTCAACTTCGAGTCTGATGGTACATCTAGTCAAGAATACCTTCCAAAAAAAATTCTAAGTATATTTCGTTATCTGTTGCAGTGGCGCGCAAAAAAGTAACAGAGAGTGAAATATTTTTAAATTCATTAAAGTCCAAATAAATCGTAGGACTTTCTATGACACTATATTATATTTTCTGAAATGTCCTCTATTAATTCGCAGTTGAAAAGTTATCCATTATTCACGGAACACCCTGTATACTTTCAGAAGTACTGTTGACAAACTCTCACAAATATTTCGGTTGGATGCAAGACGAAAATTATCGAACACGTCATCAACTTCCTAGTGTAGTGAAAATAATGGAAAGCTTTTCCATCTACATCCCGTTACGCCATACCATTGACCTTAGTATAAACTGATAAAATATTCAATCCAGAACTAACTTTCCGTCGTGTAGAAAATAAAATCCAACATCGGCAATCATTCGCGTTCGTCTTGCGCCGGATATTGTTGTACAAATTTTCCCTTTTTAAAATCCAACTTCTACTAACATAATATCGTGAGCGTGTAGAAGGAAAATGCTATTTGGCGAGTCTTCTGAATCAGTCGCTCCACTCAATATGCCATTAGGAGGATGAACGTGTCATCCTCGAACCTTCTGCTGGGACGCTATCCAGATATTGATCCGAAATTGATGCAATTTGAGACAGAGTAAAGTTTGACGCCAGTGGTGGCCTTCAAGGGGTAATTGGTTGTTGTTTCGAAGCGGGGCTTTGATGTATTCATAAAGTTTGGCGGCTCATGAAATCGATAGGAAATTATTGAGATTGTACTCGATGTGATTCGATCTGAATTCTGATTCCTCTACGTGGTGGATGATGGACGTTATTAGGAAAGTTGAGTGAGAGAGTTGAAGTCAGTAACATTAATAGGACATACTCTATTTAGAAACATTTTAGAGCCTGAGGGGCGAAAACTAAGGTTAGGTTAGCTAAGCTTCATTGCAGCGCCTTTAGTATTCAGAAAACCCCTGCCTAGATTGGTTTTCGGAATTTGAACTCAAAATCTCGATAGGGTTTCTAGTTCATTGAAGAGTGAAATTTGGGTTTGCATTTCACAGAGGACGCAATTTTTTTTCGATGTGTAAGGCTAAACTAGAATCATATGGTGTTTCCATCCTTGTCCCCCGGCCACCAAATTGGAAAAAGGGGTTCGAATGGTTTTCGCGCTTTATATTCCAAAATTTCTTGCTGAAAATTCAACTCTCTACAACTTTGATCCTCTTACTCTTTATCATGAAATCTAAAATGACAAAGTTATGAACGAGAATAGATGAAAAATATTTGTAGGAATTTCATTTTCGGCGAAATAATCTTAGATATTAGAGTTTCAAAGGGCACCGAAGTTTACCGTATTCTAAATATTCTTCGGGATACACATAGAAATGAATAATTAAACCGCGTTTTCTATTACCTTTCTATTTTCCAAGGAATTCTAGCTTTTCTTTAAACTGCTTTTTCATCATTAAGTAGTTAGCTTTTGTTTCATTTTATTGGTTTTTAAACTAATTTCAAATCCGATTAGGGATGAAAACGCATAATCTTTTAGGGAATATCTGCCTATCAAGCGGAAGGCCGGGGTTCGAATCCTTGCCGGGCCACCGTGCTGGGTAATCGCACGTTGAAAGGTAAGGCCTCGTTGATCCATTGCTCACACAAGTTTCGACTTCTGAGGGTTGACGTTCGTCAGCTGGTTAATGGAAACGAACAATTTTAGAACAATTTTTTAGAACAATATAAATTTCTTTGGAACCCTTTCTTGGAAACATAAACTTTCACATAACAAGAAACAATTGAAACACATTTCTTCACATAAAGCTGCTACAGTCTCTTCTTGCCTCAAAACCTAGTTCTATTGAAATAGTATTGGTTCGTATTTCCATTGTCTAAATAATTAACGCAATTGAAACCTGTAGCTAAGAAGAAATTGAAAAGGTGGAAAAAACTTATGAAATGAAAAATCGAATAATGAAGCAATCAGTTCCAAACAAATAAACTTAAATGGATTTTTAGGAAGAACATAAACATAAAGGTATCATTGATCAAAGACAATATTAATGTGACAAAAAACTCGGATACCTAATATAATATAGCAGAGTAAAAAATTTTCAAATAAATAAATATAAAGTATTGTAAACGAATGTTGAAACCAAGTTTCAAGTTGACATTACATTATATTTCTTCATTCAAAATTTGTTGACTCTGCTATATCATATTCGACATCTCGGTTATTTTTCACAATTTCATTGTCCCTTATCAATAAATACCTTTAATTTAATTGTTCGAGCAAACAATCAATTTCAACCTTTTTTGTTATGATTCGATTGCCCCATTACTTCGATTTTCAATATTATAAGTTTTTCCCCCTTTTTAGTTTCTTCTTAGCAAAAGGTTTCAACTGAGTTAATAATATAGACAATGGAAGTCCAAACCATTAACATTCAGCGAAGAACATTGTCAGCCACATTCAAGCAATCTATTGGAATAATTGAACTCAACGATTTTTGAATTACAAACGATGATTTCAAACAAATTACAGTTGACTAATCTGATAATCAAATTATAGTTCCTGAAATTCAAGTAATACTTTTCTGAATCGACCTGATTATTCTCAAATTCAAATATTGCTTTTGAAATCTATTCGAATATTCTCCATTGATGCCTCAAGAAATTCGATACACTATGCTGAAAAATAATCACGGGTTTCTGGAAATCAACTCACTTTTCTGAAATACAATTGACGCTTTGTGAAATACTACTGGAAAAGGTGCAGAAGACCGAAAAAGAGTATCTTTCATCGTCTGGGTAATACTACTTTTTCTCTTCCTACTCCTACGAGTCCCAGCCTACAGCCGATAATTTCCAAGTGGAAAATTCACCCAACATAACGAATCATTCCTCTGCCGCAAATGGAAATTGCTACGGCAGATTTTGTTTCAAATGAACCTTTTGTATGGGTTCACCTCGAAATTCACCCTTATTCCCTTATTGTGGGAAAATGTTCTTCCTGATAAAACCCTTTACAGAAGTTTTGCAATTATTTTCATTGTATTCGTGAGTAAAATCTTTCCAAAGACTTTTTATCACTTTACGTTCTTTGAATTTTTGTGATTCATTTCAAGATGATAACCTCCAAAATTTCGATCAACCATTTTCAATATTCTCACATATACAAAAAAAGAAGAAGTGGACATCAGTAGCTTGATATATGAAAATGAAATTTAATCCAGGTTTGAAATAAGTCGTTTTCATAATATGGATATCAATGTTTTAGAATGAAAATATGTAGTTATACATAATACAAACACTGACATTGACCTTTGGTTTAGTATATTTCAATACACATTTCAGAAATTTTGTCAGGCCTGTATTCATCATCTCCAGAATGTGCTTAATGTTTTGAAGGTATGCTACTACAATATAGCACAATCACTTAAACTTCCCACTTTAACTTTCAACAGGGCAAGAAATAAAAAAAACTTTTAGTGATCTCGAAAATTTCCTGCTAGAGCACTTATATTTTTCCGTTTCCGTCTCTTCAAACACAAGATTCAACGTCAAGATTAAAACTTCTTATGGATGAGGAAAAGCTGATTCGATAATCATAAATGAACGTGCGTGGGACAGATTTTCGAAAAATCTGCCCGTTCACAAAAAAACTTTGATTCACTCTTCTTAGTGACGGGTGATGTCACATCCAGCATCGTATCTTCACAAGTTATGTGAGGGACACATGACGTCAATTTTGCTCTCAAGATTTTTTCTGCCGGATCAAACAACAAGAAAGCAATGAAAATTGAAAATCCTTTTCACCAAGTTTTCACAAAATTTTCTCTTCCATTTGTCACAGCCTTTTCAAACGAGAGGCTACACACGACTTCTCTTACCAGAACGTAGGTACTTGAAGAGATGCCTTTGCCAGCGACCTTGGTTCTTGTTCCGTTGGAAAGTTGGAGGACTTTTCACGACCGCACTGTATTATACGACGGGATACGTCCAATTGGAAATGAACCTCCAGACCCACAAGAAAATCGCGGCAAAGCGACTTCATACACGACTAAATTACGCTTCCACCCCAAATGAAATGCAGAGGGAGGTGTCGCCTATCCTATGATTTAAATCCAAAACTGCATTTCAATTAGATCAAACAACTAATGAAATTTATAGCGCCCCAACACGGCTACATTCTTTGTGCATTACGACGGTCCTTCTCGCAGCCGAAGTATAGGGTGGTGAAATTGGTAAATTCGTAACGCTAACACCATTAGAAATACCGAGAGCTAGACGCGGAGGAGCCCTGCAAATTGCACTAGCCCGCTGTATAAACGAACATCACACCGCGTATCCCAGATTGACTCACGCTTGGGAAACAGTAGCGGTTCGTCTCATCCATGGTTCATGTGTGAGTTCAATAATCTTTTCATATTGGAGTTCTGGAGTGGAGCAATACAATGGGAAGGAAAACCGAATGGTATCCTTTTTCTATAGCTCCTATGAAAGTGAGTTTTTATCAACTCAAAAGAGTAGACTAACTTGCACTTTGTTCACAAGGGGGAAGAAGCATCACTTTATCCGTAACGATAGATAAAGTAATTCAGTTTTTTGTTCATCAGACTAGAATTCAAATAGTAAAACACTGATTCCTAAAATTATTTATCTAGCCTTGATAGTTATTTATGATATAAGTGCTAAAAGTGATATTTCATTTTGTAACAAGAAAGTTTGGGACACGACGCCGAAGGCGGAATGTTCTATCCCTTCAAACGAAATAGAATCACTTTTAGCAGGTATATCAAACACTATTTTTTCTAGAAACACCATTAAAAGTCCAAATTAACGCAAACCCATTTTACATTAATTAATTGATAAAATAATATCCCCGAAATTATCAGTTTTGAATCCAATTTCATCTAATCTATTCATGAAACAAGTTGCCAAGGTAATCAAAAACAGAATTTGTCTTCATTGATAACTAACATCAATAAATCACGAATTATTCTTTCTCGTTTCTTCGTTCCTCGATGGAAAGTGATCCAGAAAATGAATTTCTATCGCCGGAAATTGAAGAAGCTGCCTATAAAGCTGCTTTTGAATTATTGCCTAGTAAGTCAAAGCGACAGTACGAGTTTTCAAACCATCGTTTCTTGGAATGGTGTGATCAGAAAAATGTCAGTGGCAAGGAGGCCAGTAAAAAAGTGCTTCTTGCATACTTTGAAGAAATGTCGGAAAAATGGAAATCGTCAACGCTTTGGTCGATTTACTCTATGTTGAAGTCGATGATGAACATAAATAATCATGACCTAAGCAGACATTACAAGCTTGTGGCGTGAAGGATATCGACCAAAAAAGTATTGACAAGAGAACAAATCGACAAATTTCTCGCAGAAGCCCCTGATGAAATATATCTAACGTAGAAAGTTGCTGCGATTTTTGGTGTTTTCGGAGCCTGTCGTCGAGAGAATTGCTAATATCTAAATTTGCCTGATTCCCATCTTTATACTGGACATTGTTTCCGACGTTCCTCAGTAAGTTTGTTGGCGGACTCTGGTGCTAGTCTTTCTACAATCAAAAGTGGATGGAAGTCCAGTACAGTAGCAGAGGGTTATATAGAAGACTCGCTACAAAGGAAACAGAACATTGCGGATCAAATTTTGTCCAAAACTTCGGCGAATAACATTGTTCTCTGCCCTGCTACAAGCTTCACCAAAATAAATTCTGTTACATCTACCAATGAGACTGGTCATGGAGTTTCTTATCATAATTGTAGTTCCACTAATTGTACGTTTAATTGAATAAACACTTCATTTTGAATTATGTTTTTATATTTTCTTTACAAATGAATCAATTTTAGCACTAGTCCTAAAAATAATTAACTTTCAACACCACTGTCATAAAATGGCATTTCAGACACTGACAGCATCCGTCAAAAATTATACTTTTACTGACGATTGTAGAAAAAATATATATTATAGAAACGAACAAATTAACCAAAACTCTTTTGCCCTTCTATTTTTGCTATTTGCTGTTTAGAAAAATTATAACCTGTTAATTCACCTTTCGGAAACGTCACTGGTCTCATCGACTTCCTTCACCACTCTCTAGCAAAAGCCTCATATTATCTCTCATACTTTCGAATTTAATGGCAACATTCGATAGTTTTTTTGAAGCGATTATTTCCCCTCAATGCGAATAAACGATGGAACAGTTGAAGGCTAGACTGCTTTTACAGAGTTTTACAGCGATTAAATGCACTAGACCTTTTAACCGATTAAAATGTTCGAAATAAACCGGGCGTTTGGATCACTTTTCAGGTACTATCTCGGGTACTATATTGTTCCTGTGTTCGATTTTGATGTTTCCTGAGTTTACACGTTTTCTGGAAATAATCTAAAAATATATCCCTCCTTCACCAAGTTCAATCGACCAAAATGCGTGCATTTCCATGATTTTCAAAATTTTGCTTTCAAGCAAATGCTTTCGTGTATAATAATTCAAAATAAAATTCCTCGACCTGCGGTCTCGGGATTTTATTAAATTATCATACACTCATGTCATTTGCTAAGCAAAATTTCGAGAATCATGGAAGTGCAGCACACATTTTAACCGATTAAACTTGGTGCACTCGGGATATAACCCCGAGAATATCTAGTTTGATGATAAACAAATCCCATAGCAATCCATAACAGACCCATAGACATTATATGGACTGGCTGTGAAAGGACTGCAGAGTGAGCAAGGTATATTATTTCAAGTATAACCTTACCTCTAAGCGAATTCCTTCCTCAATCTAGCAGATAACAGATGAATAAAGGTTGGGAAGAATTGAGTAATTCAAGTATAGAATTATCATTCTGTCCTTCACAATATCACTGCAATGTGCATATCCTTTATCTCTCTATTGTATTCCATATCGTGTTATATGGAAAACTGTCATAAAGGCCAGTCCATTAGTGATAATGTCTATGAGCAGACCGTATTATTGAACCGATTTGAAAGTTGAGTAGTCATGAATTATTTTTCAATTTTTTTAAACGTGTTCTATAAAAAATATAATATAATACTCGACAATAAAATGCTCTATCGACTGATGAAAGTAAGTCGACCAGCGACAATTTTTTCACGCGTCGGTGAAGCATTTCTTCATGGTCTTGTATAATAAATAACTATTACTTCAGTGAATGCGGAAATGGTGTCCTAGGTCCTCTTTCAGTATTTGACATCAGAAATTTTGAGGAAAAATGTACTTCGCAAACAAAATGTGGGCTGGAAATTTGTTCTAGAAAGAGATCTATACAGTTTGGTGATTTGGGAAAGTACAGGGAAGTATTTCGTCGAAATGAATTCGATACTTAAGCTTGACACTATTCGAAACCTCCATTGTATGTCAGCTAGACCACAATGTCAATTGACACATCAAGGAGTAGCAGTAGCTTCACTCCTAGTTGGTTCAAAATTACCGTCATCAGCGCTTTCGGTGGTTGTTAACCCTATAATCCTTCAGATCTCACGGAGGTAGGCGGCTCTTCATTGCCTCATTCTATGCCTCAACCAACTGAACACCATCGACGACGAGAAGTCTGTCTTTTTCTAGCCTATAATGGATTTTTTCTAAACATTCATGGATGTATTACAATTACTAAGACACTAATTCGATCAACCTCCAATCATCTCTCTGGCACTGAATTAATAGTAGATTATACGTCCAATCTATAATACTAGCTATTATTCTCGAGGAATTTTTACGAACTGAGCCACGTTAGCGGCGAGGGAGTAATATTCCGAGAGAATAATGGTCATTATTGCGAGTAGTATGCTGTACTTTATTTACGATCAATTCAATCATCAAATAAGTGATTCTACAGTTTCATTCATCTCAATACAAATCCACACAATAACCTACGCGTTTGAAACTAACACTTGGAAAAATAATAGTCATTTTTGCGAGTAGTATACTGTACTTTATTAACGATCAATTCAGTTATCAAATAACAGTTTCAGTCATCGCAATAGAAATACACACACTAACCTACGCGTTCGACACTGACACTTTGGAGTTTGGTTATATCGTTTCCATGGTAATATTCAATTCGAAAAATTTTGTGATAGGACTACAAGAGGGAATGAAGACCATTGCTATTATTCCCTCGCCATTATTTCCTTAGGGAATATTTGGCATTATACTGCATAAACCATAAGTATAATACTTACATTAGGTATTAGCCATAGTAAATAATAGTACATATTACGTAACGAGGACAATAAGTAGCCTATTACACATGAGCGAAAAATTGTTATCACGAGGGGTTAGCGTTAGATCGACGAGACAGCAAGTCATGACAGTATATAAAACAATTGCTCGTCGATTCATGGATATAACTAGATTGACTGCAAATCCACAAACTGTTGAACAATAAATTTTCTAAAAATATGATTTTCATTTCAATTCAACACATAATTTGAAGCAAAAATTCGCTGAATTTGGCGTTTGGACAATTGAATGTAGTCATGAGATCAAATTTATCTGGTTGAATATTACATATTCCATCATTGTACAAAAAACTTCTGGAAGCTGCTGCCATTGATTCAGAATATACGTGTTTTCACTGATATATGCATAAGAAGTTATACTACTCAATACCTCGGTGATATTACTGATTGTGATTTTCACATTTTCTTTTTTTCCCCTAAGCAGGTTATAAGATCGACGCCACTGACTAACTAGTGGGTATTCATCAAACTCTCGGCTAATAATGAAGAAACCCTTAAAATATGCACGGAGCTACGAAGTAATCACTGACGGGTCCTGCGGAATATCTTTGACAAATGCACTGGATCGAATCTTCATTTTTCCTCTCCAATGATTCAAAGGGGGATCGATGTTGGTTTCATAGACTTATTATTGCAAGGGTTCGCGTATTATCCTGCAGTCATAAAGTCCTAATGAAATAACGGAAATTCCAAATTACTTTCGGCTCCAATATACCGCCTGATCTCAATTCATTGCTGAATGTCGGGAGGAGAATATTCGAAAAATCTTCGTTTGTTTATTACTCAATAAGAATTTCGTCATTTGTAAGAACAATATACGCTTACTTTGGCAAGTAATTGTCTGTTACATGAATATGTGATATTCGTTATTGAGTTGTTGATAGTTATAATTTGGTTATTGAACATTCCGAAATTGAACTAGGCCGTTGAAAGAAAAAAATTAACAATTGAAAAAAATTAAAGTGCAAAATCTAGCTCTGAAGGGTAACATTTCCAGTTAAAATGAGATTGGGATTTCGAAAATAGTATAATTCAAATGAAAAAGGTCTACTGTTTTTAAAATCGTTGATATGTTCAGTCATTGAAAACTATTAGAACTATTGCCAACAACAATGAAAAAAAATATCACGGTGGAATTATCTGAAATCTAATTCGACCGGCCAAAAAGTTGTTATTATTTCTGAAATAGCGTCCATTCCACTGAAAATATAATGCCTGTAAATAATATTGGAAGATAATAGTAGGAGAGAGGTAATCAAAGAGATATTATTTTGTGAACTCGTACTGAATCGTTTATCAATGCCCAAACAAAGATTTGGTGAGAATTATGATGAAATATTTCATATGATTTTCTTTTCAGTTTATCGTAATTAGAGGAATATCATCCCTGCCTAGATCACGTTCATAGGTAGTATTTTGAAAAATTCAAATTTGAATATTCTCTCCGGAGAGTTTTCCACAACTATAAATTTTCTAAGACTTCCAATGCTATTTAATGCAATCTTTTGAATTTCAAAAATATTTGCAGACATATTTTTTCTCTGACTCCGAAACTGCTTGCATGTTTTTTGCTAACAATCACTTCATCCATCGATGTTACATATAATAAAATATTTTATGAGGAATTTCAACAGTGAATTCTGGTTGAAAATTTCTCAAATCTTGAACGATCATATGAAAAATCTTCATTCAGAATATTTTTTTCAAATGTTATATTTTCTGGAAAGTTCCTCTTCAATTATTTCAATTTTTTAACACAATATGAAAACAGAAGGTTCAACAAAGATGAACCTGCTGATAATTTTGAAAAAACAGATTTTTCACGGTGGGTATCTCTGATTGAAGATTAGCACTTTGTTTAGATTGAAAATTGGAATAGAATACTGACGATTCTATGATCAACAAAAAATCACATTTCACGAGTTTTCTTGGAAAATTGTAGGTTTCTTAAAAATAGTACCAATGGGAGTTGTAGATTTTTTTATTATCTGTTAGTTCTATGGTTTCTTTTTTTCCATAAGTTTCGCAAAAAATCGGTAAAATACACTTTTACTTTTAGACATTCAGGCCATTTAACTCCCTGTACGTTGCTTTTTTTTTCAGCACACTTCATTAATTTCTTTTCGATAATTCTCATGCCGGTAATGATTTTAACCGGTTATGGTTTCTTCAAAAGACTTTCTCACTGACATATATTAAGTGTAAATCGCATTGGCTAACGCGTAAAATCATCGTTTATTTCGTATGCGTCATCATCAACTCTTTTGATAATTTTTCGTTATTTTCAGTAAATTTAAATTACGGAACATATGAATATAATATATTTGAGAGGCGAAGCAGTAGTTGGTGCAAGTGTTTGGGCATACCGAGAGAAGTTAGTAACAAGGCCTAATTGTTGAAGGGCTTCGATGAAAGTCGATCGTCTCTGATATCAAACTTCCGTGAATTACATTTAACACAACCATTATTTGTATGATATTTCTGTTTGAAGCTTGTTTTACAAGTAAACATGAGCAGTAAAAATGTGCAATTGAAAACGCTATTGATTCACCAAAATATAGGGCTGAATAATATTTTCAACATATATAAACTTAAACGATGAGATTGGAATTTTCGGTGTAGAAGTTGAAACTTATTATAGAGATCAATTATTACCCTAACACCAAACTTATATTATTTGCACTCGACGCGCGTTTCGTTAACTAGGTAAGCATATTCAGGAGAAGAAAATTGAAACTAAATCTGAAGGATAGGGTTAGCTGTTTATATACTTAACAGTACATCCACTACTTGCACAGTTTATGGGTTCGTGAAGGACTTAGTCTGTCACTACTTAGTATTCTAATTGATTTCTCAATGATAAACTGAAAATCGGGCTAAACCCCTGCAAATTGTTGAGTATATAAACAGCTTACTCTAGTCTCCAGATTTGGTATCGATGTTCTTCTCCTGAAGATGCTTACCTTCTTAGCGGAACACGCGTCGTTAGGGTAATTGGTGTTAGGGTAATTAATCTCTACAAAAAGTTTCAATATAATAGATAGATAGTTCATTGTCTACGTTATGTACATGCATGTGGAGAAAGTCATGATACCCATTTAAAGAGTCAAAGAAAATATTTGTTTAGGTATATAGGTAAGCTTGTAGCTTTCCCCTTCTCTCTAGCACTATTAAGTATGCGACATATACCGCAAGAACAAATATGGGTCTTTGGTCTATAAAAACACGGAAGAATAGGGAGTTTTTTCAGCTGTCATTTCCCAAAATATGTAATTCAAATATTTGAATTCGTCTAGTTCTTTGAAGGAAATGCTGCCAAATTAGTGAATAAGTGGCAGTAGAGTTATGTTCTATGACTTATGACTACATATGCGATAATTACTTATTGTAAAGATTTTGTGTTTGTATATTTTGTTCTATGAATTTCTCAACTCATTTTTTGACTGCTGGTTCGATTTAAAAAAACTATTCAATAAGCTATTTCATATTCTACCTTCTACAAAAAACATCAAAAACGTTTTTGTTTTCACGAACTTTCTCAAAATCAAGTGACTGGTGATAGAAGAGTACAAATTTGAAGTCAAGAAAACATTTATCTACCTCCTTCTAATCAATTGCATATGACATCAATGCATACACTCAATAATAACGCACAATAGTTTGATCCTCGAGGAAATCCATTTGTAGCATAGCAGACATCTGATTAAACCACCGTAACAATAAACCGTTTCAAAAATGATGAATTTGATCCCCTTCAGTCTATTTCAATGACCTGGAAATCATTGTTCCCGTCTCTAACTATATTCGCCCAAACTTAATAAGGGTTTTATGCACAAACAGAGGTTCATATACCGGGCTACACAAGCACTCCAGAATCCACCCTCTGGGATTGACATACAATACGGGGACACAATGCATGTCTCCTACGTATATAAGTACCTCAGTTCTAATCCCTGTGTTGCATTCAAGGTTGGATTTTTGTGTTTCGCCCATGCGAGTGCAGATTCGGATGACATTATTTACTTTGATCAGCGTCGTCATAGCTACGCTTCCCTTGACAGGGGATGACAGACTTCAAACAAAATTCACCGATTGGTGTTTCGATGAATGAGTTGTTAATAAATGATTGACGAAAGAAATGCAACATTTACTAACTCTTTGTGCGCCTGGTCAGACCATTGCGGAAGTTCTACAAGTTCTCTCAGAGAAATATCTAAATATCTGTGATCCATCGTCTAAAAGGTCTTATCGAGAAGATTATTATCCTGGAATTGGAAAGACTCGTACGACTCATCTCAACTCATCATCCCGTAATTTCATTTCTTGGATTTGCTTGTTCCAACTACCATTTGAGATAAAGATCACCACCGCAATGTCCATTTGAAATTTGAGAAATATGATTAAAAAATATGAAAAATTCACACGATGATTATCACTTATAATTACACGAGAGTATTTTTTTGTCGAAGTAAACTTGACATTTCGATGATAATTTTGTTGCCTGGCAACTCAACGAAAAAAACTGCCTCTGAAATTTTTTGGCAATTTTTTTGAGTTGATTTGCCGGAAGGCAACTGAACTCGAATCATAAATGTCAAGTTTTCTTCGACAAAAAAAGCTCGAGTGTAATTCGGTACGATAATTTAAAAAATACAGTTCAGTTTATTCAATTAAACGGAAAAGAACAATTACTGTTGAGAACACAATTCTTATATTTAATTTTCACAGATCAGATATACTCTTTTGCCAACGCATGTGAAGAAGATTTGTTTACGATTCTGGTTGCCTTGCTTTCAAGAGTTAGGTTCCGTTTTGTCGCTGAAAAACTTAAGGCAAAGTTTTGTCGCTGTCATAATGACAAAATCACGGTGGCTTATGGGATATTTTATACATGAGTAAAATTGTCACAGTTTTTACTGATACTAACTTTTGACAAAAAATTCATTCTGCTACTCGATAGTACGACCTTTTTGCAGTTTGCTCATATACATTTTGATGTTATTTCCGCGACTTTTCCAATTCAATTCAGAAAATGACAATTGTTGTTCAGATTAATCGACTGCAATTCAGATATTATCAATTCTGAAACTATGTCAATTAATTTAGATTCTGTCAATTATTTCAATTCATTGCGAATAATGAGTATGGTGAATTAAAGTACATGAGTAACATTAAACGAAAAAACAGAAAGCCATTTACCATTGGGGTGGGGGTCAAGAAAGCATTAATACCATCGACATTCTTATCCAAACACCCCAACATGCAGGAATTCATGGCGGCCTGCAACATTTCTCAGTGATGATTCTTTCGAATGGAAACAATTTTTGTAATCTGCATCTTTGGGTTAGGGTAATTTCTTGAGGTATAGATGTTGAAATGGCCTTAAAGTCAAACAATATATTTGGTCCGAATGCCGTGAGACTAGTCATAAATTCACAACCAGATTTGCATAATAATAACACCACCCTAGTAGTGATATTTCTGATTTACATTTCGCTCCTGAAGAAGAATGGATCTCTTCCGAGGTCCAAATTATATTATTCAGAACTCAGCTGATTGATTTGCTTCAAGGCGTCCTTAGTGAACGAGTAAGCATCATTTAGTGGTGTCTTTAATGCACAACTTATAATTGATAGAACAATATCGAGTGATTTACAAACCAATAAGATTATAATTCAATCATATTTGCATCATTAGCATCACAATTTGTTAGAAAATGTACTGGAACGGATGCGTAACAATAATGGAGAAAGAGTTAGAATTATTTGGTTATGACATGTTGTGATCAAGACAATTTCATAGCATGAATTTACGGCATGAGTGCCAGATATTGATGGATTTATATTGATTTTGACGTCAATAACAGCAGTCTGGTATTAGTTAGCACCGATCTCTCGCTAGGATCAATATATAAAAACTGTAAACAAAATTAGATTTAATACACCAGTATGAAAATTGGTCATGAGCTGTATTCTGAACTGAAAAGTCGAATTCAAAGGAGTTAACTCAATTTCCCAGAAAACGATAGAATTATATCTTCCCATCAGATTCAGCCATACCGTATCACGACTATACAATTTTTTGTATGGTGAGAAAATGTACAATTACTTGTGAAGAATTCAAAGATAAAAAAAATTCCGTCAATAATGATGAATCCACAAAATGTAGCTACATTTTCGTATCGATTTAATTTACAAAAATTCATCAATACATCAATTTGTTAGGGTATTACCGAGGGTATTACGCATATTTTGTCCGATTATTTCATTCCAATTTAATGTAAATTTGAATTTCGTTTTCACTTGAGTTTCTTTTTCGTCCATTCATAAAAGAGCTGGAATATATCGGCGCTAATGGAAACAAAATCCCCTTTTACGAAGGGATTATTACTTTCTACATCAGAGTCGGGGCCATCATCGCTCACACTTCATTTCTCGATCTGAATCCAAGCCCTCCACTTTGTATCAATTCTTTTATGTCTACACGAAGTAATAAACTTTTTTAAAAAAATTATCACTATGAAAGCTTCCGTTTATAGAGTAGTCACCCTCAGGATTGTGCAAATATCCAAGTGGGGTGCTACTGAAGTTTTTTTGTTGAGCTTCTCTCAAAGAGATATCCACATAGAATCTAGTTGGAATGCTTTCGAGTGCATGATTTTTTCATACAACGTAATTGGCATGAGGTTATGGTGTGTTACCAGGAAATTCAATGAATTCTACTGTTCTCGATATTGGAAAAAGTGGAAACAGAAAAGTTTTTCAAGACAGTATACTTTCTCATATCAAACATTACATACCAACGAATTTCTTATATTCAGCTTGAGTACTGAATTAATCTGTGAAAGAACTACTATGTTTCTTCAGTGTGAATTCTTCTTTATTTCCCTTGAGAGTTTCTCCAGATCGTCTGTATGTTCTTACCTGTAACAAAAACAATTTTCAATCCTTATTTTCAGTTTTGGAATGTTTTTTAAAAGTAGTTGAATTTCATTCAATCATGTGATCATCATGGTGTTGATAGAATAAATGAATGAAAATAATAATGAAATTGAGTTAGTTTGTGCCAAGTTAGATGTCGAAGGCTGAATAGTAAAACAATGAATTTACTCAATTAGGAAAAACAAGTTCTATGCAAATTAATGAAAATTTTATTCATAATTAATCGTAAAAAGACTATTTTGTGAATTTTAGTTATATACATGTCGGGATTTGTAATCAAATGACTGAAATTGTTGAAAAATAAATTTTCAATTCGAGGTATTTTTGGAGATTATAGAAAATTTGTATCTGGAATCATATTCGGGAAATCACCGAAGTCAGTAGGATTTCGAGATGTGTCAATGATTGGAAGTTTAACAGATATTTGTCGAAAATTAAAGACTCTCACTTTTCAGACCTGCCAATAATATGTGTGCAAGTATCGTCTATGGAAACCGGAATTGAAGTTTTTTTTCAACAAACACACCATCGACTTTGACCTTAGTCCTTCAGCAAGAACGTCTTTCATTTGAAACGTGCAAAAGATATTCTTCGATTTGAGAGAAAATTTCGAAAGAAAAATATTGACACAATTTCTTGTGACCAATAAAGTTGGGTAGAACAAAAACGAACCATTCCTTAATTGGTAGAAAATCTTTTACTAGGTTATTCTTGACAGGATTGAACTATTTCAGTTTTTTGGGTTATATTCCCTTAAAGACAATATCGCCATATACAAATTGGATTGGACATGCTTATCATTGAATTTATCAATGAATAAATTAATAGGTCAATTCAGATATTTTAATAGCCTTACCGGAGAGGTAATGAATGCAAACCACTCAACAAATCATAAATAAGACGATCAAATGGGGTCCAGAACAAATAATTTGTTTCCATATCACCACCCTGTTGGTGGATATAAAACAGCATATAGGAACATATTGCCTGGATTTGAAATAGGGGTCTGGCATTTTTAATAATACAAATGCCCATAACAAAAGCAGTATAACATAAAGTAGGTAGAGGCGATAAATTATATGGAAGGGGGTTGAACGAGCCCCATTTTTATTAACTAACTTACGAGCTTCGATACGTAACGGTTTATGGGCGAATAAACTTGAATGAAGGGATGGTTTCATACATCAAATGAGAATTTTTGATCGATTACTTGTGTCTGGGATCATTCTGAAATTTTCATAAAGAGTCACTACCACCGCTATAACTCCCTTTCTCCCTTATATTTTCTTCATCATTTACATTCAGGAACCAGAGCTATGCGGAAATAAGAAATTTGTTATAGTATTATTTGCCGTCGCACTGCAGTGTATTTTTGAAAATTCTCATGAAATTAGGTTGTGAAGTGCTACCTTCAACTCCTGAGAATGACAAAATATCAAGGCCTAACAAAGTTGAACTACTAGAAAGAAAAAATTTCACTGTTACGAGCTCAAATTCTGTGAGACAAATATTGTGCCTGTAATTGTTAATGATTACATATCGATTTCACAGTTATTTTCACAATTCAGCATGAAGCTTATCAGCTTGCTAACTTGTTACCTTTACTTAACTTGCTTCGGATTATTCCTGAGACATACAAAATGACAGAAGTGAACCTCACGAGTAATGCGCCTAGAAGCCAAAATCCTTGTGTGGGAAAGGGACGGCTATTGTTCTTGAGTGCTACAACTCCTTGAGGTGACCTATTGACTCTTTCGGTAGCATATTTGCTATTTTGAATATGTGGAAACCCATAAACACGTACAGTGCTACCAGGTCGATTGGTGTTATCAAAACACAGACCACACCTAGGGAGTTTGATACCCATGTTAGTGACCAAGAGGACTGATTATACCGTGTGACACAGACTCATGGTATACCCCCTTTTTTTCTTTATTTCTCCAGGTATTTTTACGGAATTCGAAATATTGAAGATGTTCATAAAGAGTCACTTTTTGACGTAATGAGAGATTATTTTCATCAACCGGTTTTTCCGGAAATGAGATCTACGTTTGATTTTCAAATGAATCACTCTGTATATTATATCATTTCCTAAAAGTCTACATGATTTTCTGAATACAATGATATTACATAGTCGATATTTGAATAATGGTTTGGAACATATGAGTCTGTCAGGTGGCCTGCAAGATCACCCGACTCATCCCCTTTAGACTTCGTCTAGGTTTGCGCGGGTTGGCGAGCAAGTTGCTATAAAGCAAAAAGCAACTTTCGTCGTTTCGATGAACTCTTATTGTTGGTTTGTCACTGAATACATTGTTGGATATCGCATTGATAACAGAAATGAGTTGAACATGCCACGTGTTTCTAACAGAAACGTGAAATCGAGACACAGACACAGCTAATGTGTAGGAAATGTCGGCAAATCGCAGTTACTAATCAACGGTTGTACTCGGAACGATATCTAGCACGATAATGTCGGGATATAAATTAATTCGCCATACAATATAATACACTATAGATTTCAATACTAATTCTTATATTTTCAGATTGGGGTAGTTGAGAATCCATCCACCACAAAATAATGACATTCAAACAGTAAATACAATACAATACATTCTTCTAGTTTTTTGGGTTCTACCACAATCTGAAAAAATAACAATTACTATTGGAGTCCATACAAGTGTACAAGGCAGAATTTCAATCTACCACGATGAGTTGCTGCATTAACTCAAAAACAGTTTCTTCTGAATAGTACAAGTTCAATTATTCAGCAACTTTTCGTATATCTCAAATTTGCCTATCCAAAAATACAAGAACTAATATTTATCAAAATACTTATCGTTGACGTTTCGGAAACCTAATCTGCTGTTTTCAAAACTCTTACAAATATTCTCTTTTAGTTTCGTTTTTAGGTTCGTTTTTCAAACAGTTGATACAATGCAAAGAGTTGATATACAATACAATACAAAGCTTCTTCAGGTACAGTACTCAAGAAACTATTGTATTGTGAAACACTTGTAACGATTTTCTGATCTGTCTAGTAAAAATCACACAATCAAGCGTTATTCAATTACTTTACTCGAAATATTCCAGATGAAGAAAGAATCAACATCATAAAAACATGTTTCGATCAGATATGCTCTCAAGAGAGTTTTGAGTGGTGAAGGCGTGCACTTTCGGAAGTTGCTTGGTAGAGGTTCTACTGCACTAGGCGAGTTCGCATATATCCTTGTTTTACAAAAAAGAACGTCAAAGTTCTCATTGTGGTGGTGAATATCAAATCGATCCGAAAATGTAAACAAAAATTTCTCGGAAAAGAAATGAAGAAGGTAGCGTTAAGATCCCAGTATTTTTGAAACTTCCAGAACATGATTAGCTTCCCGTGGTATGCTTGTCATAACTCTTCTTTATGCAATACATACAGTATGTGTGAAATCAAACTTTCATAAAGATTTTTAGGGAAAGAAATGGCATGATTGAAAAATATTTCATATAAAACTTCAAGGTATCAACAAATTCAGCCTTTTTGAATAATTTCCATATGTAACCGAAAGTTCCAATCTAACCGTTTATAGAAGTTTCTGTTGAAAAAAGAGACTGTTGACTGCTTTTTTCAATTCTCTTCAGCATGACTTATATTTTCAGGGTTCTTCTCAACATGAATCCGGATATCGAAAGAATTATGTATTGTTCCTCCTGAGGGACCATAACTTCATGTACGAAACATTTTTCAATTATTTCATGCTTCCACATGAAAGTTCGATGTGACACACTTTACATCATGCGCTAATCGGATAGACCGCAGAAGCAAATTTCGTAACGGGGTCTATTGTCAACCTGTGCATAATGAAGTACGTCACGATTTATGGGATTCCGGGGATTGTTCAATCGAAACGGATTCGAATTAAACAGCAGTAAGATATTTTCATTGAGTTCTCCAAGGAGGAAATTTGTCAAAGTAAGGAGCAGAGAATTTGAAACAATTCTCATCTGTTCTGAGATTATGAGAATGAGGTATTTACAATCCTCCTACCTTTTATGGAATGTTATCGTTTATGTTATCTCTAAATTCATAAAAAGAGAGTTAGATGAAAATCTCTCCTTTATTTAGGTTAGGTCACTTCACAATGTTTAGTCAAGACATTATTATCATTGTTCTTACAGCACAAAACTACACATTTATCAGCCGCATACATATAGTAAAAGTGAGACGATGTCAGAAACAGATCTTTGTGGAACTACAATCTTGATGCAGCGTTGTTTTGATGTCTCGTTCCTAGTTTGCCCTTCATTGACAGTGAATTTTTCTTTTATATTGAGAGAAAAATTGCTGAAAGTTCATTATGGATATAGTTCAAAATATAAGCACAATCTTTGCAAAAAAACTAAATTTTCCATACCTAAAGGAAACTGTACTTTTGCTCTCGCAGGAAGAAAAACATCAAATGCCAAATGTTACGTTTATATTACTAGAAATGCCATAGCAACAAAGCGTTTTCAACCCGATGACGACAACTCAACACTTGATATTTTGGCATATATCTATAGAGCTGTGATATTTCATGGCATGCTTATCAAGAGAAGCCTTAGCACTCTTACCAGTTAGTACCATTCAATTCTTTTATTCATGAGTGTGGTACAACTGCAAAAGAATTCTGACAAGTACATGTACTCGTATTCTGTACTTCTCAAATGAACAAAATATGGACAAGTGATAAAACACAATTAGGCAATGAAAGCTATTTTGATTACGAGGATAAATATTAATGGTTACAAAGACTAATACAAAAATACGACTTAGAACTCACGCCACTACTTGGGCTCAGTAAGTCGTGCCCACTCAACTATTTTGTGTTTAGTGCTTTGATTATTTCGTGTTATTCTAACTTCTATATTAAAAAACTTGTAAAACACCAAAATCTGTTATTATTTCATAATTCCGCAAATGTCCTGCTCTTTAAAAAATGGTCATGTCAGGCATATAGCCGCATATAAATTCACATCTTTCTGAAGTTCTCCTGAAAGTATGCACGCAACATAAATTTCAGGATATTATAATGTGTGTACAAAAGAGAGCTGGCATCTAGGATATCATCAAAATCACGACTTATTAGGAGGTGGAAAAACAACTAACATAGCCCTGGAGTAAAATTCATTATTTTCCTTCCTTGGTATATAAATAGCTATTCCATTGAATTCAACCTCTTCCACACTTGTATACACTTGAAAACATTAAAACTTGATGAAATACTCACAATGGCTTATCTCCGGAGTACAAATCGGACAATTTTATTCCTGTACTCTCGAGCTAAAAAATCGTTTGAAGTTAGCGGAGATATAGAGAGAATCGCGGCAGCTATCTCGACAAATCTGAGAGGAAGATTTTCCACAATGGCTCGCTATTAACATAGAGGGCTTTGAGACAAAGCATTCGCTGATAACCGGTTTCTGCATCGGACAGGCATACAATGTCCGGTTAAGTACCTAGACGGTAAGCCTCTTTACAGATTTCAGGCCGGAGATGAGTGTCTGCTAACCAACGATGAACTCGACTGCGGTATGCATTCTGCTGAATAACAATTCACTTTTCCGCCCTCAGAAAAATTACGAGGTTTTGGATACGATACTGTGTGTGTAGCGCTGGGGTATTCGCACATTGAAAAGTATGCTTCCGGAGTGGGATTTTGCTTGCCACAATTCGTGATAAACTGAGTGATAGTATAACAAAATTAATTTGAAAATATTCACTCTTATCCAAGGATGTCTATACATTTCAGGAAAACATGCATTCCAGCGAGTGATTTTCATTCTGGTTTCATCATGATTCGGATGAGTGAAATTCAATTCGATGTATGGTGGATTTGTGAACGACGAGAGTATCATGGAAGTCCATCTTTAAGGGCTGAGACCGGCTGCAAAAATTCTGGCTCATTCAGTATCAGAATGCGCGAAAAAGCTTTCAGCGACCTATCCACATGCACTAACACTCTGAAAAGATAAATAAATCAGCCAGCAGTTGAATGAAGAAACTACGTCACAAGTATTTTTATAATAAAAAAGAGTTCCTTTTGAATGACCTCCCAATGGTCAGCAACTTCTCGTGTAACTGGAATTCGCCTTTCACAAAATTTTTGGAATGAAAAATCTGTTTCCGTTTACAGAACATATCGCAAACACTTCTCTTTTATAAATATTCTTCATTGATCCAGGTAAATAACCCAAAAAAACTACAGAAAAGGTTTTTTCACCACAAGCAAAATCGTGCATGATTGGTGAATAAAGTTGAATGTCAACTCGTTCACCAATTGCATATCAAATTTATTTTTTTCAAATAGTGAAATCATTGAACTTATTCGATACAGCTACACATTCATTCAAGAACCAAATGAGGCACATTACTTCATTGTAACTTAGTTTTAGTTGATGTATGATTATATTTACAGAAAAAAATGTCTCACAAACATTTATGTTTTTTGGAAATGGCATGTCCGTATATGAATAAATGGATGAATGAATAAATGAATAAATGATAGTATCCTACTCTTTTCTAACTATCTCAACCTCGGTTATTAGTTGTCAACCGTGATAACCTAACTTTGTCTGATGCAATAAACACGATTTTCCATATATTCAGATAAATTTAAGGGTAATTACAACATTTAGGCCCAATATCAGAATGCAATTACCATGATTACTGAAAGAATTATTTTTTTTTTCGAGGTTTCTGGTGAGTATTCGCGGTTTTTCATAGAATCTGCATAAGGCACAGTGCATGAACTTTCCACAAAAGCTCCAAAAGTAGATGGCGCTGTCGTCGCACATGGTCCCAATAGCAATTCGTCGAATGATATAAAAATTCATGAATAGTAAAAGATTGTCAAATCGTAACAATGAGTTCAACTGAGGCATATATCCTTAATTATACTCGAAATTTCCTCCTACTCAATTTATGAAGGTTGAAAAACGAGCAGACATCCGTAATGCTCCATAAGTTGAGGAAATGGAAGACAGATTAAGCCAGGAGTACCCCTACTTTTGGTTGGCTTTAACGAATTTTTCCAGACATCTGGAAATATCACAAAGAGGGCAAATACGCTACATTAACTGAAACTTCTGTTAATTGCTTTATTCAACTTTTCTGAGTCCGCTGTTATTGCGAAGTTTTTCATTTGTGATAAGTCGCTGAAAGCTGTTTCACGCTTGCTGGAGTGAGGACTTTTCTTTGCGCATTTTTTTATAAGTGGGGTCCATGTATGAGATTTGTTTGTCCGTTATCGATTTCTTGGGAAATTGATGAGATTGAAAACGAAGGGAAACACTCATTCTATCGAAGACAATTCACTGGGAAAATATATTTGCTTGTGATATCATGGGTGATTGAAAATTACCGGATTGTATGGCATCAATTAGATGCCCAATATGAAAGAGTGTCACTTGATATTTTCTGTCAAAGTGCAATGATTATCAATTGTGCAGAAAGATTTAGGCATTTAATCAATTCGTAGTAGGTATAGTATTCGAAGCGATTTTTTCTTCGAGTTAAAAAATAAACTATTCATGTACAAATCATAACAATTACCGATAATAATTCATAATCGTTATTATTATAACTACTGTTATGAGTGATACCGTAAATTGCAGAATTGTATCTCTTCCATTCTCATGCTGGTTGAGCCAGTGATCTTCCTTTTTCTAAGTGAAGTTTGCAGCAATCTTCATTTAAAGTTTTCTGCATCCATACCAGAATGAAGTGTATGTGGTTGTATTAGTTTCACGCTGTTTGTCCCTTGTTTTCGTTGATGGTATCTATGTTGTCTGTAATTTGTCATTTCGAAATGAGCTCACAAAATATTGCTGATTACTCAAGTTAACAATTCACTAGTTTATCGTTAACTTAAATTTCATTTCGCAGTATGGTGCACTTTCTGATTCTATGATTATTTTTTTAAGAAATCACGATCACATTTTCAAGAAAATTTTATATTACAGTATTGTGGTTCTTGATAGTTTGGTGGTAGCTGAGTCTGCATGTCATGGAAAAGACCAGGGTTCAGTTCCCCACCACGGAATCACTAAGCTGAGTTTCACACGTTGAAAATCGAGACGCTTAATCGTTAATCCATCGCCTATTTTTGAGGATTGATGTTCATAGAGACACGTCAGCTGGTCAGAAAAAAAACGCATTACAAACCAATTTCAAGCTCATTTTCGAACGCATTTTGAAAACCATTTCAAAGTCTTCAAAATACGCCGTGTCATCGTACTCGAACTAGGGTGAGTGTTTTGAAGATCAGATCATGAAAACTTCATGATATTTCTTTTTGTACGCCCTGAAATCGTCATGCATTATTACTACGGAAATTGAAATAAGAATTGAAATGTACAATGGTCAAATTCGTATCAGTATACCTTTCATTTTCGAAGAAATAAAAAAAAATGCAATTGATTTTGCAAAATGTCTTATTCACATTTCTCGGGTTGTTGATTTTATCATGCGTTGATTTCGTATCTCCAAGTGTAGGATAGAAGCGAATTTTTCCAATTATTAATATTAGTGTTAGAGACTCGTTCAGTACGTCTCGGAACTAAACAAAACATTTTACACAATAGGTTCTTTCAATGTGGGTGGACCCTTGATATTCACTTCAGAGTCATTTAAAATAGCAACCGTTATGAAAGGAAATTGTGATATTTTTGAAAGATCAGATTGTGAAAATCACTAGTCTGCATAATGAATATTCTGCCGTCCTAAGCCCAAAGGACGTAGGTCGATATTGGCTAGTTTTGAGATATTCATCATTTTGTTATAATTGAATCAACATTTTCTATCAACAAACCAAATTTTTTTGAATATTTTGGTTTCAGTTGAAAAACTGAGATACGCCTATTCCGCTAAGGATTTTGATGCAACTACAATGAGTTACACCGACAAATGAGAAATGAACAGTAATAATGATTGCGAACAATTTTTTTTCCCAATTTTACATAACGGACATAACTGAAAGCCACTTTATATTATTCGACTACAGGAACAAAACTCTAGTGCAAACTTGTAAACAGAAAGACTAACGGCTAACATTCACGGCCGTGTGCAAATAAGAAGTATGTCAGAGATGTGCCCATTTCGCTCACCACGACTGAGTTACTTTTAAATAGCTTAGGATTTCCGGTGATTTTCGATATACGTCTATTTTCACTGATGTTTTTGAAGGCTAAGCACGATGAGATCCGGACAAATTTTTTATTTAAATCGATAAGTAGGTTATAAACGTGTCAAAGCAAGTAAAATCTGTAAATTTTTAAAACATTGAGGTACGCCCTTTGGGCTTAGGACGGCAGTAATGTGTAAAAGGTTTGGGCACGAATTATCGTAACTCACATGATATTGATATTGATTTGTGAAGTTTCTTGGAGTTTCCATATATTCCCAACTCTCCTGGTCAGTACACGCTAGTCATGTTCTCAGGAAACTCTCAGAACATTGTTTTGTTTTGCGGCAGCTCCGATCTAAAGTCAATATCGACTTGTTACATTATATTACTTCGGATATATTCACTCAAGTCTGAGCTATAGCGTCGTTTGCTGGGGAAACTATTCGAAAGCACAAGATATTCTTATCCAACAAAAACAATTGATTAGAACGATGCTATTCAAACCACGTACTTCCTCTTGTAGAACACTCTTTTCTGAATTCAGTATTTCAACCTTTCGTTTTATATACATTTCAAATTGTGTGAAATTCGTTAAAACAAATGCAACACATTACACAGATAATAGGGAGCGACTCCAGCACGACCACCACCTAAGAAGTAACAACAATTTTCAAATACCTCAGCACAGATTGTCCTTGGTTGAGAATAGTCCAGTTGGTATGCCAATCAAGCTTTATAACACGTTACCTAACTATGTCAAATCAATTGAGAATATAAAAACATTCGAGGCCAAAGTGACGGACCTACTTCTTCGCGAGTCTTTCTACTCTCTGTCTGAGTACTAAGCATATAAAATGTGCTACTCTTATCTCAGGAATGTATCTATTCAAGTTTTTTTTCTGTGATATTATCAGTATATTACGTCATCATCAGTTAATCTATCAAATTATAACTTTCCAGCGCTTAATTTTATAGATATTGCAGTTGTTAAGTTATCTTTCTCCAACAATATTTTCTTCCTGATATGTGTCTATATTCCCCCTAAAACAACATTAACTGGAATTGATACTTTCTGGGAAGCTATAGAATCTCTGAATATGCTTTATGATCATAAAATTCTGATGGTTGGCGACTTCAACATACCCGAATATGCATCCTATTTAGAAAGCGATCGAAGTAGCCCACAAATTACTTCATTAAATAATATGTCGGAGTTCTTTGGTCTGTCACAAAATAATTTTGTTTTCAACGATAATAATAGACTTTTAGACTAGGTGTATCACAATCACTTTTGCCTTGTGGAAAAATCCTTAGACCCACTAGTAAAAGAGGACAGTCATCATCCTGCTTTGGATATTACGTGTGAATTGAACTTCAAATCTAGCTCGAAAAAGAACTTTGAATTATGTTTTCAAGATGCCTACAATTTTAAAAAAGCTAACTTTCTGCTAATGTATGAGCTGATATCTAATGTTGATTGGAATTTTTTGAACGTATTCGGCAATGCAGAAGATGCCTGTACATACTTATACGGAAAATTGTACAATGTTTTTGATCGATGCCTGTACATACTTATACGGAAAATTGTACAATGTTTTTGATCGTTGCGTACCAAAATTTTCTATAAAATCGAAAAATAAATACCCAACCTGGTTCGATACTGCATTGATCAAGAAAATTCGCATTAAAGCAAAATTTTGGAATAAATACAAAAGATACAACGACATTCACTCCTTTCACGAATTCAAACGTCTCAGGGCGGAAATCAAATAAGACATTGAAATAGCTTTTGGGAAATTTATTCGTAAAACTGAAAGTGAGATAGCACAAAGTCCGAATAAATTCTGGTCATTTATAAACAACCAAAGAAAATCTCATGGAATTGGAGATAAAATGGTATATAAAGATAAACTACTTAATAATCCTCCAGATATTCTTAATGGCTTTGCAGACTTCTTCAGTAGTTCTTATACAGTATCAACATCAAATGATCATGTGAACAACACTAGTGATACCCCTTGTCTAAATATCGAAAATATCAATACTGAAGATGTCTATCGAACCTTAAGGAAATTAAAGCCTAAATTCACCGCAGGACCCGATCATATTCCAGCATTCATTATAAAAGATTGTGCTTCAGCACTAGCCGAACCGTTTGCAACTTTAATAAATTTGTGCCTGAAAACGTCAACTGTGCCCTCAATATGGAAAATGTCGAAAGTCTGCCCAATTTTCAAAAAAGACGATAAAAGTGAGATCAAAAACTTCAGACCAATCTCTATTATATGTAATTTTTGCAAAGTGTTTGAGATGCTCTTGGAGAAACTAATCTACTATCATGTATGCAATATTATAAGTCCTAATCAACATGGATTTATGAAAGGACGATCAACTGTCACCAATCTTGTTACAGTTACACAGTTTATTTCCAATGGTATTGACCGTCGGTCTCAGACTGATATAATCTACACTGACTTTTCTAAAGCTTTCGACAGACTTGACCATAATATCTTGCTTAACAAGCTTTCAGTTTCTGGTTTATCCAGTAACCTTGTTAACCTCTTCAAGTCTTATTTTGAAAATCGAAAGCAGTACGTCCAAGTCAATGGCCTCAAGTCTGTCGAATATTTAGCCACATCTGGTGTGCCGCAAGGTTCAAATCTGGGACCGCTACCATTCAATATCTTTATTAATGATATTGCGAATGAAATTTATGTTGACTTTCTCTTATATGCAGATGACATGGAACTCTTTCACTACATAACTGGTCTAGAAGATTCCGAACGCCTGGCTTTGAATTTGAATCGTGTTTGCTGTATGGTGTCAAAAAAATAATTTATCTCTCAACATCTCTAAGTGTAAGGTAATGTCTTATTCACTGAAAAGCAATCCGATATTACACAATTACACCATAGACAATCAAGTTCTGGAAAGACCTGATACTATTACTGATCTGGGTGTGATATTTGATCCATCTCTCTCCTTTAATGAACACATTAGTAAGACTCTCACCAAGGCTTATCGTATGCACGGATTCTTAGTTAGAAATACCCGTGATTTCGAAGAAGTTTCAACACTCAAATTGTTATTTTATACTTTTGTTCGGTCTAAGTTGGAATACGCTTCTATTGTGTGGAGCCCCTTTTATCAGATTCATATAGGTCAAGTGGAAGCCGTCCAAAGGCGTTTCTTGAAATACTTGTCATTCAAACTCGACGGTAGGTATCCTACTACTGTGGAAGTATCCAACAGCGATTTATTTAAAAGGCATGATTTTTGCAGTCTCGAGGTAAGGCGTAAATACTTCTCATTTTTATTTTTATTTAAAGTCATCAACAACATCATCACCTGCTCTCAATTACTAGAAATGTTGAACTTTCGTGTTCCTAGAATGACATCCAGAAGTAATATCACATTTTATTTAAATTCTCCACGAACAAATGTAATGAAAAAAATCCCCAGTATATTTTATGTGCGACACCTGCAATTCTGCTAACTGTGTTTTAGATATCTTCAGTTGCCAGATTATAGATATCAAAAAACATTTTCTAGTTAACTGACAGCTTGAAATCTCTTTTTTGTATTGTTATCGGTTTGCAATTTATGTATAAGTGTGAATGTGTGTGTATGTGTCTATACTTGTATTAGTATATGTATATGCACATTGTTGCTTTTTTCCCTATTCTGTAATTGGGTTCATCTTGTAGAATAGTGTATGAAATAAATAAATAAATAAATAAATAAGTATTTTTGTGATGTTTGTATATAAACTTTCATTTGACGGATCCTATGCTTGTATTCTCAAGTCTCTGGAAATAAAGGTCATTATTATTATTGTTCAATCTTCCGTATTGAAAAAAAATACAAGAATAGACTTCTACCAAATCTCGAAAATATCAGCAGACCATCTGAAATATGGAAATTGCATGCGCTTCCAGTCAAACGGGAGGTGTCATATATAGTTTAATACTTGCCGAACTGTACAACCCTGATATAATATCAAAGTACTGCGTGTGAAACATCCATAGAAAATAACAACGTAGATACAGGGGGATGAATTGGTTCCGGGTCACCCTGTATACGCATTCATTGAATTGCTCCTGGAACGCTACGAGTTCATATTGAATTGTTTCCATAGCGACTCGCGAACGTAAAGTGGTCGAAAACGAATTAACCCAGATGATCTTCAATTCAAAGACGAGAAATGAAACTGAATACCCTCCCGAGAAATGCAATATGAACGATAGGTGAATATATTAAACAAAAATAAACCAAAATGTATCGCAATTTTCCAGATGAATCCACCTGCTTGGAACATTATACGTTTTCCAGGTTATAAGATCTTTCGCGAGATGAAATAGAAAATTGCATACGAACATTTCATTATTTCCAAGAAAACATGTATAAGCGAACGGAACGAAGAACCGAGGCAGTTTTATCATATAATTGATTTTTTATGCGGTATTGTGACCGAAATTGAGATGTACGGTGCATAAATCCGATCGGAGAGGAACTTTATTGCATGCACCAGAAAGTTATAAGGTAACATGGGAATTCCATTGATCTCTTTCAAATAAATGGTATTCCTGGGTGGAAACGTAACCTTGATTTAATTGAAACTGGTCTTTATTTTCTTATGAAATGAACGTGGTAATTCGAATATTTCCTTTGGAGAGATATTTCGTTCTGGATAAAACTTCATTTCCTGATTCTTCATGAGGTGATAGTAAAGAAGTTGAGGTATATTTCGGGATAGAATGGAGTTTCTGCTATATTATGACTCTGCTGGTAGGACTAACTCAAGAAAAAGCTCTGAATATGAAATATAATATATATGAATTAATATTTGAATATAATATAAAAAAATTAAAAATTATATTGGAATCTATACAAGTGTAGAAGGGCAGATTTTCAATCTACCCCGAGAAGTTGTTGCGATAATTCAAAAATAGTTTCTTCTCAATGGGGCACGTTCAATTAGTCAGCAACTTTTCTTATATCTCAAATTCGCCTTAAAATTACAAGAACTAATACTTGTCATAATATTCATTTTTGACGTTTCGGAAACCTGGTACGCGTATGAATATAACATCAATATTTTTCTTCTTAGTTTTTTCGTTTTCTCAACCAACCCCAATATGAAAAAATAAGAAATGATATTGAAATCTATACAAGTGTAGACGAGTAGATTTTCAATCTACCACGAAAAGTAGCTGCTTTGATAAAAAAATTAGTTCCTTTTGAGTGAAACACATTCTATTAGTGAGCAACGTCTCCTATAACTCAGATTTGCTTGTCAAAAATATAAAAGAACTTATAATTATCAAATTTTCATCGATGTTTACGTTTCGGAATCAAAACTGCTTCCGTGTTCAAAATTTCATCACAAAAATTCCTCTTTTCCTTAGTTTTTGGAAATCTGTCAAATATTATATATTTGACGTATGATTTTGTCTTTCAAGAAAGGTAGCAACGTTCGACTTTATCAACAGAACAACGTTCATATATGGGAAAGTAACGAAATGTCAAGAGTTTATGGGTGAACGGGTACCTGAGGCTAGGGGCAGCCCACATAGCAAAATAATATACCAAGTATATGCTACGTATATGATTGAAATATATACACTGAATATACTCAAATATCCCCAGAATACACCTATATCACCAATATAGCATATGCTATATATATGCTCAATATACCCTATATGTGCAAACGGGATATGTCCAAGATGAATATATATTTTGGTGAGGGTAGCTGTTTTGCTACTACCCTTGCATCATATATTGGGACGCTGTATAAAAACACCATTGATTTGCAAATCGTTGTACTACTATAAATAGTTATGACATACATAGTCATTCAAATTGTTTTTTTTTTGAAGAAGACATTTCATTAGTGTGTGTTCAGTGTTCTCTATTGTGAATTGTGCATATTCGATCCCTATAGTGAGGTGTGGGGAAGTTATCGATAAAAAAGTTAGGTTAGGGTAAGCTTTCTTCACGGCTATTTTAAGAGTGTTTTTAGAAATGCATCTTCTAAAAGTTCTGTTACTTCTCTGGCTTTTTGCTGACATTATTTTCTGAAAACACCCTTCAAAGAGCCGCGAAGAAAGCTTACCCTAACCTAACTTTTTTTTCGATAACTTCCCCACACTTCACTATCGGTATCGAATATGCACAATCCACAATAGAGAACACTGACCACACACTGATAAAATGTCTTCTATAAAACTAAACAATTTAACTGGCAAACCGATTGTAGATAACATTCAATTTCAACAAGAACAAAGAACAAGAAGCTTGGAAAATGGAAGCTTAGCTTGCCACGCACGCATGCATGCAGTGCTGCCAGGAAGATTTTAACGAAGTACCAACAGTTGGGATTTCAACCTAGCCAGTTTGTAGTAAATGTCAAGTTGAAAATGTAATATAGATTCTAAAAAGTAAGGTTAATTTTACAGAATTTTCCGCAAATTTTTCACCGTTGGTCTTACGAGGGGTGCATGACAATTTTTCCATAGTGTTTTCATTACATAAACTTCAATTCTTCACATCGGCATGCAATTTGAAAACACGGAATTTCTTTTAATTTTTTTTCAGGTTTTCATAACCCTTTGATCATCTTGGTCCGCTGCGGGGTGCATGCCATCAATTATTAGGGCTTCAATTAGTTTGAACTTCCGTATATTATAATGGCATGCAGTAAAATATCACGGAAAAACACGAAAATTTGCTACAGAAAGAAAAGCGTTTTTCCTTATGAAGGGGACGCGCGGGGGGCTAAAACCCCGAATATCTTTGATATTTTAGGGTTGGTTATCAAGCCTTAAAAAGGCATGCACGAAAAAATGGTGGAACGTCACCTGTCATGACCTCCCGGTCTAAACGTTGCAACAGAACTGGTTCAGCACGGGGACTCTGATAAATAGAAACGTATATAAGAATCGAAATGTGACGTCAAATTGACGTCAAATTCGACATCTCGACAATGTAAGTATAGGACCGAGATGACGAATTTGACGTCACATTTCGATTCTAATATACGATTCTATTTATCAGAGTCCCCGTGCTGTTCTCAGACAGCAAGATAAAAGAAACTTTCGTGTCCTGCTATTATTGCTCTCTCTTTTGCTATCATGCTATCATTTGAGTGTCATTTCATTTTACTTTATGATCTCCATCGGCAGTGAGAATGTGATATGATAATTCAGAACCACTAATCTGTCTGTTCTTGATGTATATCTTGTGTTCACTCTTTCGCACTCAAATGAGAGCAAGAGAGAGCGATAGCAGGACACCAAAGTTGATGGAATCTGATTTTATCATGATGTCTGAGGATATTTGCATCTCAACCAGTTTTGTTGATAAAGTCGAATGGCTACCCCTCCTGGATGACAAAAAATCATATAGAACTCTTTGAAAGACATTATTTTGTGGTGGATCAATATTTGTTCCGTAGTTTTCTGGGTTTCTAGCCTACCACAATCTGGAGAAATGAGAATTAATATTGGAATCTATTCAAGGATAGAAGGACTGATTTATCAAATTCCTTGTTCATGCGGTCGAAAATATATCGGTGAAACGTTTCGACTATTGGAAGTGCGAAAGAGTGAACACGAGATGTACATCAAGAACAAACAGATTGGTGGTTCTAAATTATCAGAACACATTCTTTCTGCCTATGGAGATCACACAGTAAAATGGAACGACACTAAAATTATGAAAAAAGAGAACAATGACAGGAAATGAAAATTGAAGGAATGTGCTTTCATTGTGCTGTCTGGAGAAGAATGCATATCTCTGAGTTCGCTTGATATGGATCGTGGATGGCTGCCCCTCCTGAAGAAGGTCGGGTATAATACAATGCCTTTCGTGGTATTATCCGGGAAAGTGGTTATTTTCTGACAGGTGTCAGCCCAGAAACCTACTGTGTAGGAAGTTGAGACTGGCCTGAACGAATTGTTCGAAAGATGATTAGATTTATCGCCAGTCTTCAAGTATGCCCTTCCACTATGTCGAATGTTCTTGCATCTTCCTCGCAGGAGTAAGGACGAATTCGCTTTGTTTTTGGGATACCTCGTCCATGGGTGGATGGTGCAATGACTTATTTTTGTTCGCATCAGCTTTGGTCGAGGTTTGATATTATTAAAAGTGTTCAGTTTTTAATTATGGGAAGTCATCGACTTTGTATTGATGATGGCGCTACTTTGTACTGATAAGTGGCCAAATAGCCCGAAACCGGTCTGCTGGTGTGCCCGTCCCTATAATTCAAAATCAATTCCTTCATTTCTATTGCCAAAAGGAAATTCAGGATTCTCTTCTATAAAGCACCCTGCATCAGCACCGGTCGGATATAAGACAATGTTGTATCAGTCAGGGGAGTAGTTGTTTTTTGACAGGTGGCGGCGCAGAAACCTATTATGTAGATAGTTGAGACTGGCCTGAACAAATTGTTCGGAACATGATTTGATTCAACGTCAAAGTATGCTCTCCGACTCGAAACTTCTCTCTCAAGAAATAGCTTTCACTCTAGAAAAATGTAACACTTTCCCCCCTGATATGTATGTAATCATTCGAGAAACGTTAGATCAATACCAGCATGTCATTCATTGATTTATTTCACGACAATAATCCTCCGATCGTAGTGATGAACTGTTTCAAACTAAGATATATAACAGCAATAAAACTATGCCACTTCTGGTAGAGTGACACTTAAAAAATGATATATGTCCATTTTCGGTGTTCTCAAATTACAGTTAAACTTCATTGGTATTTTTCCACATTGATCTATCACGTCAAACAACGGAACTGTCCATATGAAGCACAGCGAATTGAATCAATAATTAACGAAGGTTCATGGTTTTCGTGACAAAACGAATTCGTACAGACTCCACCAATTCTGTAACTGTCAATTCGTAAACATAATTTCCGCTCTCATTTTGCTCATCACCTGTTTTTCATTCTGAAGCTATTTGAGTTCGTTATACTCCGATATGCGTTTGATCAGATTCTGAATCCCTGGAGGTATCGCATGCCTCCAGCAATATTAACATTCTGTAAGGGCGCACATAGGAGCATCCCTGATATATTCCGGAAACGAATTCCTCTCAGCCCAGAGGGATACTCTGGTGACATTCAAACTTATCTGTGATGAACAGAACGAGCTCTTATCAGTAGTATCATGCCATGGGCCATTCAAAGGATGTAATTTGGAAATACGATGCGTATAATAATAATGTTTGTGTTTTTTTCGTTTGAAAGCCAACGAATGTCAACCCTCAGAAGTTGACTTCTGCGAGGAATAGATCAACGAGGCCTCACTTTTTAACGTGTGAATGTCAACATGATGGTCCAGCGGGAAATTGGACCCTGACTACACTACCGAAAACCATCATTGTTACAGATAACTGTCATCAAACAAATTATAGAATAGAACTGACATAAATTCGAAAGTGATTCGAAGTTTTGATCCTGTTCATGATCATGTTCTGAGCACATATTACGAGCAAATGGGATATTTTCAGTATTTATAAGTAAGTTAATTTCACTCCTCAACTCGTTTTTGTATTTTTCATGACTGAGTTGGTAGGGTTCATACATAAACAGTGTTTACTGATACAATAATGGAGTTTTTCATTGTCATCACTTTTAATATTTTTTGTTTGCTTGAAGTCACTGTTATGAAAGGCATATTTCATTTGAGTGTTATCAGCATGTTGCTGAGATGCACATGATTCAACTACCCAAACGATATTACGTCTATATATTGAAAAGAGAATAGGGCCCAGAATAGACCCTTAAGGAACACCACAGTAATTTTTTTTCAAATTTGTACTGTAAAAATCAATACCGAAATGCTAGTCCACAAATAACAGAAAAGATACCAGTTGGATGAAAATAAAAATACCTTGGACAAATTACTAATAATCCATGCGAATGTATTCAAATAACGTTATACATGACGAATATTGGGTTTATTATAAACTAGTCATGATAAAAGTCAACGATAAAATCAATTTATTTCTCAAAATTTGGTCGAACTTCTGGATCAGTATAATGAGGAAGAGCTACATGAAAAATTGGGTATGAGGTACTTACATACTTAGGAACAATCCATTATATTGAATCAAAATATGCCGGTCCAGACCGTAGGAATATATATTTTCTTTCTTTCATTTACAGAGAAGAACCGCATTCACCCTTGCCCAAAAACTATGAGGAAGTGTGATCCAAAGTTCTGATTTTCAGAAACAAATTTCTACTGAAATCTAGCTGTCACATAAATGATATGTAACTTTCTAAGCAGACATTATCATGTGACGATTACTTTATTTTGAAATTTTTGAAATAGCTAGAAGTGACAAAAAGTTTGCTCACTTGTTTCACTTATGAAAAAAGCGTTTACACCTACCCGATCTTACCTTATATCAGTGTGGCCAATCTGAATGATACCTCCCATATTCAGATTTAGTATGCCTGTAAAACCCTTTTCATGAACTCTCATCGAGTAATGTAAAAAACTAATCGAGGAATGGATTTCTGTATTATAAAAACTGAAAAATAATTTTTATAAGAAATTTATTCTCAGATGAATTAGCTTTTGGTTTCCTTCTTCACCGAATCAGAAAATGGAAATTATAATTTCTATGAAAGAAGTAAAATAGCCGAGTTACATACATAACTTTTTCTTGTTCAATTTCTAAACCAAGCGTATAGAAGTCGAATCAAATACATAGCATATATTATAGAAAGTATCTACGCGATAAAGCAAAAATAAATAGCGATTGGTAAAAAACAATCTCACTCACCAGAATTATATTTCATTCAAGCCCAGACAAGATCTTGTTTCGCTCGGAGAAAACTGTATCTTTGGGCTCTTCTATAGGACAAAGGAAAAATTATGGAATACATTCACTAGATACACCAAACAATTCCAAAATGGATATTTCGGTGACATACATTCATTTTCGATAACCGAACCAGCCATAGTTATAATGGTAACTTGGATAGTTTTGTGAGGAGAATGAAGTTTTTTCTGGCTTCCCTCTTCTTCAAATCAGAAAATGAAAATAACAACTTCTGTATAAAAAGTGAAATAAAAAATATAAACACAGTTGAAATATTTCCTTGGTAAGTGAGATTTTTTTCTACAAATATCTCTCTTTACTGTGTAGATATTTCTTATATGTACGCTACCTAATTGATTCAATTTTTATATGCTGGGTATACAAATTGAGCAAGAAAAAGCGACTGTAACCTAGTGCCCGTCGTGTCATATAAATAATAAATAATAATAATAAATAATAAAATGTTTATTCATCATAATACAATTCCTTGGCAATACAAGGGGAATGTAAGGTTAGGTAGTTAGTGACCTAATAATGAATAAACTGAGTAGGTACATCTTACGATGCAGTGGTGAACTGCTTGTATGTAAGGAACTAAGTATAATGAAAATAGGTTTACAATAAAAGTACACAATTCGAATATCATGTAAATAAAATGATTTACATATAAAATACCTATTTAAGGTGCATACATACACATATAACTTGCTCCAGTTTATTCTTCATTATAGTTTTCAAATTGTCTCTTTTGACAAGTGTGTAACAAAGAAAACGTAAAGTTTCGTGTTATTGAAAAAGAAATACCGTATAAGCCACTGAAAAATTAGAAAAAAAGAATTGAAAATGCCTATTTCTCCCGTAGCATCCGTCGAATGAGGCGTTTCGAGAACGAAAATGAGGAATAAACTCTTTGGAAGTTATGAATATTTTAATACGAATGTGAAATTTGACCTCTGAGCGCCCGGCACGGCTTCAATAGCCCAGTCTGAAGTGGAAGAATGTAGAATTCCTACTACTTCACTACAGTAATGTATATTTCCCAAGTATGAACTCTACATGTACCTCTTGATTTTTCATGCAGCTATATTTTAGGCATCCAAACGCCCATATATTTCACGAGTTAATTTTTCAACGCAACCCTTTTTATCGTATAAACATAAAGATATACATTTTCACGTGATTAAACTCCCATTCTTCAAATGGGAACCACTTTTCAAACAATTTCGCCATACTGTGAATCAGTCGATATATTCGAATAGTTCTTTTCCACTCTCCCTATCATTTGCTTTAACACTCAACACAAGCCTTATCGAATAAAATCGGAATTGCTATATGCAAATTCGGTGGTGGTATCAGAGAAGTCAACGTAAAAAGGTTTGTCTGGAGCACAAGTCTACGTCATTAACGTTCATTGTTAGATACAATATTTGTTCTAGTCGTTTTCATTCTCACTCTCAGGCAAATATTTGATATTAATTTGGCTTAGAGTGGAATTATTCCAGATACCGCTGCAGAACAGTTTACGAGCAGAAGTCCTACGTCAACATTCTTCATTAGATTAATTGATATTCAAGGATTAACAAAACCAATAGTGGTTTATGGAAGATTGAGGAATCTCTGAGTATAAAGTACAGGACGAGCTAGTCCAAGTTTTTTTTAATGTACATGGACTGGAAGGAACCTAAAAGAGGTACATTGGAAAAAGTCATTCCCTTTTCTGCGTGAAAGGACTTACAGAGGGGATCATACACATAGGGAAAGAGATACAACGACAGAGTCTGCTTTCGATCGGAAAACAAAATTAATAGTCACCCTACGAAAACTCGACTACCAAACAAAAGCAGCCACCTCAGCAACTGCTTTAACCGGATACCATACGAATGCGGCAAATCTTACATCGAAAAAACCAAAAGACCATTGGAAGTGAAAATGTGTTAACACAAGAAATACACACTACGAAAAAAATGTACGGAAAATGGAAATAGCGGATTAGGTTTGGCAAAAATCAATACAACATCAAATACTCTGAAACCGAGTTCGTACACAAAAACATTGGTTTAAAAAATCAAGGATTTGACTATACCCTAAACAGGGATACAAATCAGTGCGTAGTAGCATCACATTTCTGAGCCTATATCGTACCTCATGTCATGTTTGTCAGTAATCACCTGAAGACGAACGCGAATATCAGTAATCGAAACGTCGTTATTTCACTCAACTCCGAACTTGTTTCAAATAATTCTCTACTCTTGTTTGCTTTTACTGATTTTTTACGTTTCATATTCTATATATCAATCTTAGAAAAGCCGTTCCCATTAACTGAGAAAAGAAAGTATGAACTCGAGGTGTTATTCTCATGAAAAAACAACAGCAAATCTGCAAAGAAGTTGAATACCAGGAAAATATGATTGACCAACAAGCAACAAGTAACTTGAAATCATCTCATCAGCAATATCATTTCACTATTTAGATACGCCATAGAACATGACAAGTCGGGATATTTCAATACTTCATTTTACTTATGGCTATTCATGTGAAATGTCTTTCACCTTTCATCTTGGATATTGAATACAGAGGGTGGATGAAAATGATAAAGAGAACTCTAATACTGAAATCATTATACAGTCTGTTTAATAGGTCATTTCTGATAAAAAGACTTGTATAATAGAAGGCCCAGTTCCTCATCGTTTTCGGGTGATTTATTTGTGATTTCACAAAAAAACTAATTTCCGTAAAGAAATGAACAGATCGAAGGACATCATCAGTGATTTATTTTTAGGAACAGTAGCGGGACTGCCGATCTTCCATTTCCAGCAAAATGTTCACGTTATTCAGATAATCTTGAACTTAATTTCTTTGTGACATTCCTGTACTTTTGAAATTTCTTTGGAAGTTCAGATGCCTGTAACACAAGTCAATGCATTCAAAATGATATATATATTTCAGTAATTTTCCATATTTCAGTATTATAGAATACTTGCATATGATTTGAATTTCAAATTTCCGAAGAGTGTACAGGGGAAAACGAAAAATAGAATATTGATCAAGAGTAAACTACACTGAATGTGATTCCAAATTTGAATATTAATTTCAGTTCTAGACAATTCCTTCGAATGCACTTTTTGATTATGTTAAAAGTCATATGCAACTATTCTGCAAAACACCAATTTTCCTACAGCAATTTTTATGAGGAACAAAATTTCCTGACAAAATGATAAGGAAAAAATTTTCCATATGGTGGACATTTTTGAATATCACTGTATATAGTCTGGATCACATTTTGGTAGGCGAGTCATCATAGGCGTATTCGTCTATTTATGAAACCCTATAAAAAGTATGTTTAATCCGGTAAACAGAAAGGTGACGGTCGACCTCTATCACGTCACTTGGACTATAATAACTACCGGTCGTTCTGTCTAATGAGTAATATTCATAGCAGACGTCGAATCTGTATTACGAGCCTATCGATCTCCTCCCAAGAAAAAAAGGAAAAATAGGCTTACATGACAACAGCAGATTCTTTCATCCTGGGGAGTTTCAATATATGTATGGAATTGGCTCAGTCTCCCTGTCGGAAGCTCATTTCACAGCGATGTCGATTGTAAAACGACCGATGTCAACAACACTCTAATTGAAAACAACTAGGTAGCGATTTTTCACTGAGCCTTGTTTGAATTATTTCACAGCACAGCATGGATTCAGGGAAGTATTTCAATTGAAATGTGTATTCGAATCATACCCAAGGTATCCCTGGGATTTGAAAGGTTAAATTTTTGATCTGATTGATATACTATCTCTCGAATATAGGAAAACGTATCGTAACTTCTCTTTTCTTTCCTATAAAACACTATTATGATTGCGCCTATTTGGCAGAGGCTTGGTCCGTAATATTATTCCAAGTTTAAAACATGGAGAACCTATTTCTAATACGACCCACATAATCCGACGTACTCATTCACCATCCATCTCATTCACTTGACAAAAGCATTTTATGGGCATACAAACAACTCACGCAAGCGATTTTTTCTACTCATGATGCTTGTAAACATCATCAGACCATGTTCAGTTTTTTCTGTGGGAATTCACATTCTTCTAATTTATGTCATCATCCCTCCATCTCAGAATTCTGAACTTGAATATTCGTAGACACAGAATTGACGAGCCTGAATTTATTCTACAATCACTTGGCTACCCAGATGTAGTTTTATCACTGAATCTTGGTGCAAATAGTCTGAAATTACATCAGTTGAACTGTCCTCGTATTGTTTTTCTGATAGCTGAAAGACAAAGAGGAAGAGTGGCCATTTTGTGAAATAAAAAATGATTTCCAAATAAAATGCACGAAAATTCAAAAACAGTTTTGAACATGCTACAACTGAAATGACTGCTTATGACCTTTCTATTCTCATAAGCTGTCTATATAGATCACCTTCATCTGGTAGCAGAGTTTTTCTATGCAAGATGTAATGTTTGGGAGAATCTTTTGAGAAGAATAAGAACCTGGTGTGTTTTATTTGTGGTGAAGATTTCCACGAAAACTCAAACGATAGTAACGCACTCCGCAATCTATTTTTCCCTTATTGCCTTAAACGATGTATCTCTGAATATACAAGAATACAAAGAAAAAGCAAATCTACAATTGAAAATAGTTTTGAATCCAGTCATTATGGAAGAAATATATAGGAGAATCTTAAGTGTTAGAAAAATAACTGATAAAATCTAAAACTGCCTCATCTGAACCCTTTTCATCAAAAGGTAAAGGTTCCCTAGACGAGAAATCATGATGATCATGTTCTGATCTCACATACTCGATGTTGTACTGGTAATTTGACAATATTAGCCCATCAGCTTCAATTGTTTCACTACACCTAGTTCTTGCGTCAACATCCATCTCGTTTATTAACCTGGATATTAGTGCCAGCGATTGAATGCCGCTCGTTTGAATGAGACAGCCTCATAGCAACTTATTGAACCAGAGTTTTTCAGACTGCCTGAGAGTCTTTGTAGTAGTTGCTATAAATTTCGAAAGCATCATGCCATTATTGGTCAATATTAAATATTTCTATAATTCACATGTTTAGGGGAGCGTTCCTCATAATACATTTGGATATTGATCATGATTATCTTGATGGAATCAAATCTCTTGAAGTCTCGAAACATCCAATTTTCACTGATGATTACCACAATGTTCCAGAAACATATGAAAATTTGAACAGGAATTCTTGTGGCAACGTGGTTTGAGTGATGAAATTGAAAGCACAGGTCCCTATTCCAAAATAAAACTTTGGGGTTGACCCATGAAATACAAAACCCTGTGAGACTCTTTCTTCAACAATTTCCTATAGCCTATCCAAAATTATAGTGACAAAGTACTAATGGTTTTAGTAAATTTGTTCAAGTCAACCAGATATGAGTGAAAAACCAAAATGAAATTTCTATTTCTCTGGAAGTGGAGGGGGCTATCTCGAATTCCTCTGTCTTATTTTCAGAATCTATATGCAACTCTGGCTCCAAGAGTGTTCGACATGGGGAAATATGAAAATATATATTCATTTTCAAAAGAATTCACCTGTTTTCTAGATCATCATGCATCGTCGAATTAGTCATTGAGTGTCACCCCTTTCAACAAGTAGGGCCCTGTAGATTAGATGGATTGTTTTTCATCATGATATTTCTAATTCCGATACTTTTCAAATGTTCATTCCTCCCATATTTGATATCGTCGATGTGTGGAATATTACCAATTTCATTTTGTCTCTGAATAGTCTGTGATATCAGTAAAACCCATTCGGCCTCCATTCTTCCATTATTAGCATTCATATCGATATCCGATTTCTATATCCGCCCGGAGCTGAATATGTATTGTATCTTCAGTAATTGAATATTAGAGATAACAGTAACAAGCACAAAACAGGCATATTATATATACACCTATTCAGTGGCCAGCTGGATTCGACGATTATTCGCTATCTGAAACGCAAACACAGCCATAGAGATTTGAATGCCAGAGAATGGACTTATTATGATGGTCGAATTCAATTCATGCCAACAATCCCGATACGTATACCCAAACTGCTCATTTGATCCATAACCGTTTATTGCCAGGAACTAGTTGCATGATTTGTTTGAAGTTGTATTGAAACTTTCGGATAGCCTAAGGAAATTATCGAAGATTTCTGATTTCATATGACAGTTGTATTTGTAAGATGCTCGGTTTCACGAGGAAAATAATGTGTAGATGAAGAGTATACCGTCACATCCTTGGTACATCAACACCAATGCAATGCATCATGATTATATGGTTGATTCATCGAATAAAGCAAATCCCTGTACTAAAATGTCAAATTCTACTCACCTTTATGAGCCATAAACATTTTGGCAAACATTGGTTATAGAGACTCATACGAAACACATTTCATCTGACTGAGAGTAATGTATATCTTTCTACTTCAAATATAAAGAATTATTGAGAAATATCGAAAACATTCGTTCAACCATATTTGCAAAACCGGAAACAGCGATCGGTTGATCACTCCCCTTCTTAGATAAACTATATTTTCAAAAATCTCACTTGATCTCAATTTTCTCAACAAGCTTCCTACTGATGTCAAAAGTCTCACTCATAACAAGTTCAAAAAAACAATAAAATAATTTTTCATCGGGAATACATTTGATACAATTTGTTCAGGCAATGGATTTCCGTCCAAAAAAAAAGGAAAAAAAGGCGGCTTACATGACAACAGCAGATTCTTTCATCCTGGGGAGTTTCAATATTTGTATGGAATTGGCTCAGTCTCCCTATGGAAAGCTCATTTCACAGCGATGTCGATTGTAAAACAACCGATGTCAGCAACACTCTAATTGAAAACAACTAGGTAGCGATTTTTCACTGAGCTTCGTTTGAATTATTTCACGGCACAGCATGGATTTATGGAAGAATTTCAATTGAAATGTGTATTCAAATCATTCCCAAGATATCCATGGGATTTGAAAGGTTGTGTTATTGATTTGATCGATATACTATCTCTCGGATATAGAAAAAATTATCGTTACTTCTCTTTTTTCCCCTATCAAATACTCTCATGATTGCGCCCACTTTGCAGAGGCTTGGTCCGTTATGTTATTTCAAGTGGAAAACATGGAGAACCTATTTATAATACGACCCACATAATCCGATGTACTCACTCACCACCCACTTCATTCACTTGACAAAAGCATTTCATCGGCATTCAAAGATCTGACGCAAGCCATTTTTCTACTAATGATGCTTTTAAACATCATCAGACCATGTTCTGATGGAATATCGAACACATTCATACAACCATATTTGCAAAACTGGAAATAGCGATCGGTTGATCACTCCCTTCTTAGATAAACTATATCTTCAAAGAACTTACTTGATCCCAATTTTCTCAACATACTTCCTACTGATGTCAAATGTCTCACTCATAACAAGTTCAAAAAAAACAACAAAATAATTTTTCATCGGGAATACATTTCATACAATTTGTTAAGGCCAGTCTCGACTCACCTCACCCTTACTCACCTGTAATAAAACAACCTGTGGCTATTACCACAAAGGGGGTTGGATTATATTCGACAGGAAACAGTGCGGGAATTTTCACAGAAGAAATAACTGTATATATTTTTGGCAAGTGTGTGCAACTGTGCCAGTCCCACTAATTGAGACTAAATTTCGGCAGTTGTATCGCCTGAAGCATTAACTGAAATTTCGTCTGTGAAGAATTCTGCACCAACGCCTGTCGGATTTATTTCAACGCCCTTTGTGGTATTGGCCAGGGAATTTGTTTTTGACAGGTACTGTGTGAGTAGTTGATACTGGCCTGAAAGAATTGTTTTGATATTATTTACAGCCAGTCTTCAGTTGTATGAGAGATTGATATTTGTATTCATTGAACATCATTATTTTGTTGTGAATAAATATTTGCTTCGTAGTTTACTGGGTTTCTAATCTACCACAATCTAACAAAATAAGTAATAATATTGGAATTCATACAAGTGTAGAAAAGTTAGATTTTTATCTACCCCAAGAAGTTGCTGCGTTGCTGAATAGTTGGACTTGTTCTATCCAAAAAGAACTATTTTTCAATTAACGCAGCATCTTATCAAGGTAGATAAAAATCTACCCGTCCAATATTAATACTCATTTTTTCTGCTGCTGATATCTAGGTAGCGATATTGTTTTTTCATAGTGCTTTTTTCATGTTGTTGCTCTTCATTATAAGAATGAAGAATATTCACTCTCAACGATTTGGATGAATCGTAAAATTTGTTACGAATTATTGTTTTATACTTTGAAGTTCTATGTACTTGGAACATCTCTAATTTCATTATCCATGCTTTTCATCATGATTTTTTTTATATGTATGTATACAAACTGATTGAAACGTGCGTATCTCTAGACTTGCTACAAGTATTGTTACATATTGTGGACGAATTGAAGAAGAAATGAAGGAAAAATAAAAGTGGGCTAAATACTGCAAGAATATCTTAGAATTTTCCCGGAAAGTAAACCATTTTTTCGCAGTCACATTTGAAGCACTATTCAAAACTATATTCAAAGCTTCCAACCCAAGTTATCGAGAGTTTAATCTACACACACAAAACTGTATCATTCAATGATATCTGATCTGTTTTAATGTTGGAGACTTTATGATCAGACGAGCATAAAGTACATTGTAATGTAGTTAACTGAGCAATAGAAACATAATAATGAATTAGTAATAATAAAATGCTACAATCACATCACTTCATTGATAAAGGATTGAGAAAGCTTCTCTTGGATAAAGTTCACACTTTATGACCTCCCTCGTATACGTTTGAAAAAATATGTGATTTGATTGTTTTTTAGGTAAAACACGCAACTTTTGTGAAGAAACTTTTTTAGGAAAAAATAATATGAAAAATGTATATGGTGCAGGCTTTTTAGTGGGCATAATATACAGTGATTGATTGGAATCAGATTCACAATCCCCTTGGCCCTTATAATGCAATTTTGAAAAAAGTTCTGTGTATAACCATCGCAGAAATATATTCTTTGTACTTGGGCAAAATTACCGCTTACAACAAACATGTATATTTCGCGTATGTTACACAATAATAAAAATAACTTTTTTAAACGATGACCAGTTAGCTCAAATTCAATCAATCTATGTCAAACCTTTTAACATACTCCGATGGTGTGTGGTGCATTGTATTTATTCCTTTGTATATGTAAATATTTCCAATCTAACGCTTTTATATCATGCACTTGATCGATTTGTAACGACAACTTCTTTATTCTCAATAATAATAATGATTTTGTTAGTATTATGAAGCCATTTCACTTTCCATAAACACCAACACTGTCAACTCACTTTCGTCGTCCGAATATTCAAGTCTTTTCAGCCCGCAACATTCCGATGTCCCATTATACCAGCAGACATTCACAATATTGTGTCCCGAAGAAACATGAGAGGGCCTAACTAAACACACATGTTTCGGGGCTGACAGTGATTTGTGAACACCTATTTCGCTTATTTCTAAATGAAATAACGCCTCATTAGCCCATTTATGAATGGGAGAATTAACAAACTAAGACGCGGTGTCGGTTCAATAACTGGAAACGTAATTTTGGGAGGAAGTAATTACCATTATTTAAAGGGGGTTGGATCGTGGATGCCGTGAAGAACAGCTGAGGAAATATTAGTGTTCCATCATGAAACATTCCGGTGAATCATATGTTTTACAAGTAGTGGAAAAAATTGGACATTGGTAAAAACTTCGACAATTTGCTGAAAATCAGAAGATAATAATAATGGAAAGGTTTGATAGAAATTCCATCATTTAGAAACTCATGTCTTGAATTAGCTTGGGTATTTTTGTAGAGATAATGGAGTTTGATGAACTATTTTTTAAGTTTCTTCTTCAAAAATGGCTGATTTTGGTTGAATATTGATTTAATCAATGTCACCGAAATGTCAATCAAAACACAGTCAATCAGTCACAAATTGAATATTTCAGGATGGTCCGAAGACTTTAGTGAAACTATTCAGTAATTTATCCATTTTTCCACTGGAGAGCTCCAGACTATTTGTTTTTGAACGATACTAGATCTTGTATGGGTTGGAACGGAATATTATCCTGGTGAGTGAGATTTTTTCCACAAATAGCTTTCTGTTTTGCTTTGTGTAGATATTCCCATGTTTGCTTTCTATTTGATTCAATTTTCGTAAAAGTTTCAGAATCCTGGATTGCGTCCAATTTCCACAAAAATTTTGGAGAACGTTTAAAAAGGCTCAAGATGAATAAAAAAATAGAAAATCTGGCGCAGAAACCATGAAAAAGTCATTTTTTCGAAAAGATAATGTTTATAAGCACTCAATCCAGATTCCGAAATTCTACTCTGAACTGTTATTTTGTCAGTGTACATGCCCGATTTTCCGATAGAACATTATTCACACACACCATTCTTTGAATTTATTAAGAAAATGTGCCCATATATCCTCCAAGTGAAGATTTTTATTTTATTTTGAGGTGGTGAGAAACAGACAAAGCAGTATAGTTTATAGTTTGTACCGTCATTTTGACAGCTCTAGACTGTTTCGAATCTCAAACAACGTTGCCAAATTGAAAAATCAAGTACTTACTAAACTCGCGTAAAACGTAATACTTTTATTAAATCTATCCCAACCAAACCTAACTAACTTTGCGAAAAACAAATGTTTTTATTAAATCGATCTCAACCAAACCTAACTAACCTGACTCAACCTAACACATTCATTGTGGACCTATCAACAAGAAGGATGGATTTTGCAAAAGTTGAATCATTCGGGTATGTTCGGAGACTGTGGGTAGAACGAAATGTGGGTGCAACGACATGCTCCCAACCAAACCTAACTAACCTGACCCAACCTAACAACCTAACACATTCATCGTGGACCTATCGACAAGAAGGATGAATTTTGTAAAAGTTGAATCATTCGGGTATGTTCGGAGACTGTGGGTAGAACGAGATGCTCCCATCTGAAACAATTTATCAATTAATGAAGTATTGACTATATTAATTATGAAGTATTAATTATATTAATAATGAAGTCAAAAACTATTCGAAATATAAAAAAAGCTTTTATTATATAAAATTTTGATTGCCGATAAAAATTCAAAGGTTTCCTTCTTCGATCAAATCGAGATCTTCTTCCGCATCTGCTTGGTGCATAATATCGGAGATTGAATTTTGGTTCGGGTTGTAGAGTTTACCAGCCAATTTGAAAAACTCAACTGTACGGTCAGCATTCATAGTTTTACACTTTGAAAATAAACTTTACGAATCATTCAAATATGAAATTGTTGAATGTAATTCACAATCTGACAACGTCGCTCCAATTCAATCGAAGCCGAAAATAATACAGCTAGTTGTCATTTCTGATGAAATTTTAATTGGAAATCTGCAAAGAATGAACCTTATAAATGAACATTCGGGTGATATTTCTTGCAGAAAAATATAGTTAGATATGTTTTCTTACAGAAAATGGTAAGTAAAGTGACACATCAAAAGTGATTTTTTCGTTGATAACCTAAAATTTCACCCTTTTTTCCTTTTGATAAGGAACTTGCTGTTGTTTCCGCGCCGAATTTTTGTACTTTTCATTCATTTTTAGATACTCTGAAGCTCCCCTAACAATTTTATCGAAATCCGAGGCAATCCAACATTCTGAAACTTTACCCAATTTTCATATGCTTGGTGTACAAATTAAACACGAAAAAGATATTTCTGTGTAACCCAGTGCACTTCGTGCCATATAGGGAGGGGAGTAGCTGTTTTAGATGGACCTTTTCTTCCTTTTTGTGAATGAATCTTTGAAGGATATACACGTACCTATCAATAGAGAGTAATTTCTGTATTTTGTTCCGGAGGAGAAAGCCAAAAAATAGTTGCATGTAGCATGAAATACTGTTCAAAGTTGATGCCTCTAGATTTTATCGGATGCATGGTAAATGATTATAGTGGGGCCCCAATGAAGTCGAAATAGATTCAAAGAGAAAAATAGGTGAAATTCCGTTTATCGGGCACACAAAAATAAAAAAAAACGGTTTGCGAGAACTCACGTAATTTGACCTCTCGAACAAAATGTTCAGATTTTCGGCGCTCTCAATTAGTTTCGGAGATACGGGCTACTACCTGGATAAAAAACAGGATTTTCTAGTAAATGTTCCTGCAGCAAAATAACACTCGAAATGCCTTCTTCCGTTTTACACATTTTTTCAATTGAAAACACTAGTTTTCATAAAAAATGCGCCTTTTATTTAGCATTCAGGAAAACAACAGATCTCGGCACTTGACTAATATTCCAGTGCTGGTATCTGTTCACCTCAGCTGTCACATGCCGAATTTTCCATGTTTTTGTTATTTTTCAAGAAAAGTGCATTTTCTGTTTGGGAAAGTAGGTTTATCGATTGAAAAATGTATGAAACGGATGATTAAGGGTGTGTATATTGTGCTGATGAAAAAGAAGGAGGCATTTTGTATTATTTTGCCGCAGAAACGTGTACTAGAAAATTTCATTTTCCACCTAGAAATTGGCCCGTAGCTCCGAAACTAAGTGAGAGCGCCAAAAATGTCATCCGAGCTTTTCGTTCAGGAGGTCAAAATAGGCACACGCGTTTTTCTACAAAATAGTAAGGACACGAAATCATGTCTCCCCTAATCGACAGATTTTCTTTGAATATAAGTGGAGTTTTGTATCAATATATATCTCGATATTTTGAACTTTTTCTATCAGTGGTCGTTTTTCAACAGAAAGGAGAAGTAGGGTTATTCTACATTTTAATAATGAAAAAAAAATCCCGATATGTTTCTTCTTCCCCCTTTGTTCGCATGATATTCTTTCAGCTATAGGGTTCCCCCTTCGATGTTAATTTTAAGATCTGAAAAAATACAAGGAGGATTTTTGAACAGCTTTCTTGAATATCCTTGTACATGTATATACTATACCTGATTTACTGACCAGGTAAGTTGACGTTCATCCTTCTAGAAATTTTGCTCAAATATCACAAAAAAGTTGAGAGGGATCATCCATGTAACGAAAAAAAATCAATAGTGATTTTTGTGTAAATGATCGACTTTTTTTTCAACACGGTTATACGAATTCTCATGTAAGTGTATATGAAAGTTTTGAATATTATCATATGTGTGAAAATCGCAGTGAGCATGAAAAATTGTATCTTGTCCTCAATATTGCTGTAGACAATCAATAACAGTTGCGATTGTGCAGCCAAAAAAAAAGATAGCGACATCAGGTTTTCTTGAAAGTCACGACGCTTGGTTAGTACATCATTCGATATGATATTTTTGAGTGTCTCTCACGAAATCACTATAAAAAACCGGAGTATCCAGGGGTCATCAGTTTTGGACTGGTCTGTACACTTTTATGTTCTCTCTAAAAATACAAATGAATGTTTCCATTTATATTTACCTTTCGCTCCATACTAATCAGTAAGTGCACGTTACAAAAGGACAAATTATCAGCGACTTTTCCATCACCTTGCATGACTAATTGCAGTTAGCGAAGCGGTTCGATTAAAATAAATGGAATTGATATTTATAGTACTTGTCGGGATAAGTCCTAGAGAAATAAATAACTGCCGCATAGTGTGATTTAATCAATTAAGCTGGAAAAAAATTAGGAAATTTGTGATATCTAAAAGTGCCATGCATCAAAACATGTAATTTGGCTGTCGTAAAATGAAATAATAATATAAGGGGTGAATAAATTTATATGCTGAAAGTGTGGAATCAGAAGAGGGAGCAACAGATTTATGCGGAAAATAGGCCCGAAAAGTTATAACTTGTTCATTTCACCGAGTTACACGGAAGTTTTGGCGTGTTTTTTATTAGTTGTTGTGCCAGGAATGATAAAAACTAATGGCTTCTGGAAAGCATTATATAAGATGACCATAAACACGAATTCTGTTTAACTGTAGTGTAATATAACGTAGGAAAAGTGATGAACATTGGATATTGCGTTTTCACTCGTGAACAATGAGATATAAAACTGAAAATTATTACACACAGTGATGAGAATTTCTTGAAAGGAAAATTCTTGTGATGACTCGCACTTATAGCTTTTATTACAATCATACGAAATTGTGGTCAGTTCTGAGCAACTGTAGAGTTTGAATATGTCTAAATGTACCTTCGCAACCTCTGGGTACTATCCGACTTGTTCACTTAGTTGAAACGAGATTCTGCAAGTCAGAAATTGACGTGTACACAACCAAAAAGTTACATAAAACAAGCTAACCATAACACCATATTCCGTGAGTCCGTGAAAATCATCCCTCAATCTTATCTTTTGGAAATGACAAAATTTTATTGGAGTTCATCAAACTTATTTCTTTTTTGTGGAGTTTTTGTCAAGTATAGGTAGCATCTACCTTTTCTTTTTTCTTTATTTTCATGATGATCTCCTAACACATAGTAACGAGTACGGCTTTTCCAATCCATCTTGGCAAAGAACTGAAGACATATATGTCCAGCAATCTCTGTGAAATATAGTAAAATAAAAATAACCACTTTTTTTTTTACTGCATTTCTCTAATGTCCCCCGCCTTTTATTTTTTGAACGGGTCGAATCAAATTATTGAAATTTGGGATAATAATGAAATTGATGCATGAATATTATAATTTGGAGTAAAAGTGACACATGAAAATTTCAAGGTGGCGACTGGGCGCCACCTGGAAAAAAAATTGAAGCTCCTGGCGAATACTATACAACCATAGAATTTGAAGTCAATATCTTCACCTTCCACAGAATAGCGGAACATTTGATAATTACCTGAAAAAAAAACACATTATTATCGATATTTCTAGAATTACTGTTTTTTTCTGTCATATGGCAATCTTAACAACCCGGTAGGGTTTGATAGGGTTTGATAGGCTATTTTTTGTTCAAAAATGAAGACAAAAATGTCAGCACAACGAACATCATTGTTCAGTTCAAATATTCTCATTTAGTTTCCGATTTCATAAATGAAATAGGTACGTACTATCTCCAAAATGGCCAATTGAACAAAATTCAACAAGGGAATTGTATTTGAATATGCTGGCATCTATTGTTGATCCTCTAATCACCGAAATTGTCGAAGTGAATCCCAATGAATTCGATATGAATATTATTATTTCAACAAGATGGAGCACCACCACATAACTCCTTACAAGTAAGAAACTGTTTGGATAATACTTTCCATAGTCGTTGGATTGGCCATCCCGATTGCCAGATTCGACACCTTGAGATTTTTTTATTGGGCTATCTGAAGCAGAAGGTGTACGAAATTAAACCTACTTCGATATTGAATATATTTGTAGAAATATCAACGTTGCTGTGTTCCAAAATGTTTGACGTGAAATATCGGAAGGGCTGTTCTTATCTCAAGACTTTCAAGAAAACCATTTCGAGCATCTTTCAAACTGAAATCAGCTTATTTTCCCAAACTATGAAGTCAAACGTAGAAGTGTGCAGGCAATTATTAAATGTTCCGTCATTTTGTAGTAGTTAAGATATTGACTTCATATTCTAGGGCTGTAAAGTATTCGTCAGAAGGTTCGAAACTGTGTATCACAATACCCCCTCTCCATTTATTTTTTTTTTCCAGATGGCGCCCAGTCGCCATCTTGACATTTTTATTTCTGGAATTTACTCTAAAATATATTATCCATGCTCAATTTCATTATTCCATTTTTTTAGTTGACCCGTTCAAAGAATAAAAAGGAGGGGGGAATAAAGGAAGGAACTGTATGTGTTCACTGAGTTGAAAATTATTCCCAGTAGGTGCTTTTCCTTTCGTCATGGTCTGCACTACCAGTGGGTGTGTGTCCGGATAATGATAATGACAATAATATTTTATTTTCCATTTGACAATTGGAAATTGTATTGGATTCGTCAATACAGGTGAGTAACACAGAATAAAATCAAACACACAAATAACTTGAGACTAAACAAATATTCCTCAATGGAATAAAAACATTTTGCCACTAGAAAGTTTTTTTTACAAATGAGTGTTTCACAGTTTATTATTTCGTCGGGTAATGAGTTGTGAATCCGGAGAGCCATTGCTCTATGCAATGGTATATGCAGAATTCAAAAATTAATAGTGATGGTAGCGTAAGGATTTTCAGATTTATGAAGTGATCTCTACAGGATGAGCGCTCCGAAACTCCAACTATAGTACGGATAATGCGTTTTTGCGCAATGAAAACATCTGATGATGAGGTGGATAGGCCCCAGAAGCGCACCTCATATCTCAGTCTGGAGTCTATTTGAGCATAATATAATTTCAGGAGTTGATCCTCGTTAAGAACGAGTTTGGGATTTCTGAACTGATATGAGTAGGAATTTAATTTGGATTGTAGTGTTCGACAGTGATTATGCCATGTGAGACACTCATCCACTTCAAGGCCTAAAAGCCTGACTTGTTGAACAATTTCTACACTAACGCAAGTATCTGTTGATATTATCACATCGGAACAGTTTTTCTGGCGATTATGGAATCTAATAGATTTCGTCTTTTCCATGCTCAGTTGAAGCAGGTTTGCACTGAAACAGTCCTTTACAAAGTTTCATTGTATTTATCTGACAGAAGCTTGTCTGATTTATCTGAAATGATCAGTGACGTATGGATTGAATAAGCTATACATCTATCAATTCAATGCGTTTTGTACTTTATTATTAGAGATATACTCGATTCTTTCCAGCTCACATCGCTTGTCACACAGCCTACCAGGGTAGCAAAAAGCAAAACAGGTATTGCCAGCAGTTCAACCATAGATTATATTGCGACTAATCTACTAAATAGTAGATCTAGCAATTTCAGATCACAATGCACAAATAATTGAATGGACGAATGAACCTTCAATTGAAAAAATCGAAAACCAAAAAGAAACCGTATTCTTCAGAAATATAAATGAATACTCCATTCGTGAGTTCAACGATCTTTTTTCAAAATATCCCATAAATGAGTTTCACGGCGAAAACAATGAAAATTCTAACCCAAAAACTTTATTTGATGCATTTTATGATCATTTCTTATGGTGTTTTGAAGTTACAAATCCAAAAAAATATAAAAGATCTCGAAAACTTGCAAAAAATAAAAACAACCTCAAACTACCGCAGCAATTAATTGAAGAATCATCTTCTTTAACAAAACTCAACTGGTTACCTAAAGTTAGTCTCGACCCGGATATCCAGAATACATACAAATTAAAAAAGAAAAACTTTTCAAAAAATATCATGAATCACAAAAAGATGCACTTCAGTAGTTTGATGAACAATGGAGAAAATAAAAATAAAAAAATGTGGGAACTTGTCAACAACAAATTGAATAAACAAAAATGTATAAAAACAAACATAACTTTGAAAATAAATCATAACATTATCAGTGATCCTCAGTTAGTTGCGAATGAATGCGGTCATTTTTTCGTCAGTCACTGAACTGGTCCAAACTTTAACCCCTACTGGCAGAGGGTGTACCACAACTGCATTTTCTCGAGGACACTCGTTGTTTTTCAATGCTCTGGATGAATACGATGTGAAAAATATTATACTCGGGTTGAAAAATAAAACCTCCACCGGTGTCGATGAAATTCCAACCAAACTTGTAAAAAGTTACGTGGCAGAAATAACTCCATATCTTACAAAAATCATAAACCAGTCGATCCTCTCAGGAGAGTTTCCCGATAAATTGAAAGTAGCAAAAACAGTTCCAATATTCAAGAAAGGTGATCCACAACTTACTGTTTTAAGTCCGTTCTCAAAAATAATGGAAAAATCTGTATATATTATACTCACGAACTATTTGAATAAATATAAAATAATGTTTCCCTGCCAGCATGGTTTTCGTGAAGGTCACTCCACTGACACCGCATCTAATGAACTAGTATAATTTATCCACGACAAGCTAGACATAGGCGAACTTGTGATTGGCATTTTCATCGATCTGTCCCGTGCATTCGACACCTTAGATCCGAAATTCTTAGCAACAAAACTTGACTCCTTAGGTATACGAGGATCTATAAATGACTGGATTTTATCCTACGTTATAAACAGGCGCCTCATTGTTGAGGTGGAAAATAGCTATTCCGACAAATTTGATATTCATCTTGGAACTCCGCAAGGAAGCATCTTGGGTCCACTACTTTTCTTGCTGTACCCCAAATAGCACAAGTACGTCCAGTGGACGTACTGCATATGTACGGTGAGGATGCATTGTACGTATTTAGGACGTACTTTTGTCTCCGACAGACGTACATAAGACCTCCCTGCGACTTACCGTTTCCGCATAGTCGGTAATCCCAGGTACGTACTTTTCTAGTCCACACAGGACCTGAAATGTACAGAAAGGGGAACTGTTTGGGACATTCCGAAAACGTACATTTTCCATTCTGTATGCGCTATCCCAAGTAGAACAAACATATTTGACCAATATTGGTTCAATATTACGGGAATATCAACCTTATATTGTAGATGATATCAATAGTGGCCACAAAAAAATGTAAACATTCGGCGATATTAGCTCAATATTCGAAAACAACGTAATGATATATCATATGATATCACTTAATGAATCTAAGTTTTCATATTCGGGATTATTCATTTCTTTTTTACCAAATAGTCAAGTTGGAAATTTTACTCATTCACGTGTACTAACCATCTAACCGAATACTTACCTGGAAAAAGACCTGGCTGCTGCGGGGCTTGAACTCTCGACCTTTTCTATGGAGATATTATTGTCGACCACTGTTACGCTCTACGGCACGGAGAGACTTGTTTTTAAGAAGGAGTTGGGTGCTATAGATGTGATGACTTCAAGTTAGTTTTGTTCGAGATAATATTAAAATTTCAGAAAGTTCAGTAACAATGAAAATATATTCGAAAAAACACTAAAGGATCACTGTCTCATGTGATGGCGGTTTTGGAATATCAAACTTGCTGTGCAAAAAATTCTGTATGTAATTTTCTGGTATTTAAATTCACCACATGTCGATGTTTCAATTTTTCCAAATTTTTTTAGGAATAATTCATTATGAATATTCCATTACCAATATTGATATATGTATGAATACACTAAGTGATCACTCTCAAAATCCCAATACCCCTTGAACCGAAAGGGACCCAATACGTACGTACTTGGGAGGTCCAAACAGTATGTACATACTAACAGAAATGTAGAAAATGAAAGGAACCCAATCCGTACGTACTTGGGAGGTCCAAACAGTATGTACAAAAAAGTACGTCAACGAGACGTCCAGATAGTATGTACATACGATTTCCAAAAATGTACGTCATTACTATTATGTCCCGCAAACGTTTCGAAATATACGTATCTGAAAGGGACTCAATATGTACGCACCTGGAAGGTCCAAATAGTACGAACATAGTTCTTCCAAACATGTACGTAAATGATACGTCTGAGCAGTACGTACATGGGATTCACAAAAAAACACGTCATTGGTATGTCCCTAATTCATTCCGAAAAGTACGTACCTGAAGAGGAGTTAATGTAAACGTATCAGGGACACTTAATAAAGTACGTACATAGTACTTCCAAGCATGTACGTTTTTATTACATTCCGATTGGAACGGGACCAAGTATGTACCTACATGGGACGTCTAACCAGTACATACATGGTACATCCGGTAATGTACGTTCTTCGAATGTCTCCTATCCGTCCCGGGACGTATCGACGTAACTGGGACATAAATGGTTCGTCTTCAGGACGTCGTGTGCTATTTGGGAGTGAATGACCGGCCATCCTATATCTCGGAGGGTAGATTATTCATGTATGCTGACGATACCACGGTTGTTGTATCTGCAAAAACAACAGATGACCTAGAATTGAGAGCAAACATGGTACTCTCCGAATTATCTTCGTGGTGCAGGAGAAACCATCTCATGATAAATCTAAAAAAAAACGTGTGTATGCAGTTTTCAGGACCTCGTCAGAAGCACGAAAAATCTATATACAATTCAGAAAGCACAAGTTTTCTTGGCACAAGGGTGAATGGTGATATGAGCTGGATTGATCACATTAACCACGCCTGTTCTAGGCTGAATAAATGTTTCTTTGCAATTTTAACTCTGAGAAAAACTCTTGATGAGGGTTCTCTGATGCAATATTATTTTGCAACTGTACATTCCATAATATCGTACAACATCACTTCATGGGGTCAAGCCACTCAAACAGATCGTGTTTTTGTAATTCAAAAAAAAAATTATTCGCGTCATATTCAACTTGGACTACAGAGAGTCTTGCCGAGACACCTTCAAATCGAAGAAAATTCTCACATTTGTAGGAATATATATTTTAAAACTACTGCTACACACGAAAAGAGATTATTCTAGAAAAATCTCAAAAACGTTCTACAAACGAACTGCTTTTACAATCTCCGTGAATTCTCGGACTACTGCCTGTCAAACTGAATATCTTGTCATTCGCCTCTCTTTTACCGGTGACCGGTCTTAAAACATTAGTTATTTATGTGATGTATTTTGAACGTACTTAGATGCGCCTTATTTTTATACTGATTTTAAATTTTAACTTCTATTTTTTATTCTTTCTCGTTTTTATTGTACTGTTCCAATCTGTACAAACTGACGAAACATATCCATTTCTTTGTAAGTGGCTTATATGATAATGAACTGATTGATTGATTGATTGATTGTCAATTAATCTGCTTTCTGGTATTCCGGATTTTTGTATTGTCACGTGAGGTTTAGATTTTCCTTTTCTGAAGAATACAGAATTATAATAACAATTTCGATTGCATGAATTCAGCTCATACATGTATACATGACAGATGGTGTGCAGAATGAGAATGCCTAAGACTAAATCTACTATCTCACTCGCATTTCCTTGAATAAATATTGCCTGGCGCTCGCACCTACGGCAGATTTTCAAGGTTTCTGGCAAGATGTTGAAATTATTGAAACTGTCTGGCTACTGAGGCAACAGCTTGGTAGGTCCTCAAGTAACATATTGTTACGAATCTCCTAGCGCCGGCCCTGGCGACCGTAAACGCAAGAGTCGGAGGAAAAACGTCACTTTTCCAGGAACTGTTGATCTGCGTGGAGAATTCGATACACATCACCGAGGCCCTTCTCGAAGATTCTCCATAGGCGTACGCAGGTATATAGGGAGACATTTCATCGCGGAAGAGTTAGTTATTCAGAGAGATAGTTCAGCAGAGTTATTCTGAGCTTAGTGGAGGGAGCTTTGTACGGAATTTGAAGGAGAGAATTTCTATCACTGAGAGTTTATCAGAGTGTTTAGTATAGAGCGTTGGATAGTTAGCGGAGCGATTTAAGTGATTGTATTGTATTGTGTTGTGATGAAGACTTGTAATAAAAGTAGTTTAGTGTGGTTTGGAGTTTTATTAAAGGAACCCAAGGATATAAACAATATAAAGAATTCAGCTCTCATACTATGACGAGAGTATAGTTATAGTTAATTGAACGACAGGGTTTTGTAACTATACTTAGTATCAGGCTATTGATAATGTGATAATGTAGAATTTTCTTCATATGAAAATAAAGTTCAACCTTGTTTGTTCTCAGTGGGCTCAGAAACGCTTTCATGAAACCGTCCAACACGTAGTAGTGGTATTATAAATAGCCCTCAATTTGAAGGAGGCCTCGTATGTTCACCGTCATTCCTTAATTTCGATTTCATTTGTTTTCACACGGATCACTCCACTTTTTCATCCGAGTCGCCTAAGCTTTGATCAGAAATATGTGTTTTTTGGGAGCTTCATTGAGAAGGGTGTGTCACAAAGCGTCAACAGGTTTTACGGAAAAGACCTCATTATATTTGCCTCGACTGTCCGTTGAAATTATTACGAGAGTGATTGGCTTTCCTTTGTAGAGCTTACGCTTCATTAAAATTTTATGTTTACGTAACGAGTTCCACGGAGTAATGTTTTAATCGGATAGCACGAGTTTGCAGATAATCGTTTTTGGAGTCTGGATAATACAGCGCATAGAGAGTAATATTACATTCTGTTATAACCGTCCGCTGATCAACATTTTTAAACCAAGAGAGAATTCGCTAAGGCCAATTCGATAATTAACCTCGTGAACAGTTAGAAAAGATCGAAACAGTATTATTGTGTACTAATTTTTCATACACTGGTTGGTTGGTGATATTTGTGAGGTGGAGTGTTTTTTCTCCTCTCAATATTTTTAACAGTTCATTACATATTTGGCAGTTGTCAGGTAATGGCTCATTTAGCATTGAAACTGATGGCGGCCGTTCCCCAAAAAAATTGAAATGACGGGATATGTAACAATCAATCCGATAAATTTGATCTCATAACTGCATTCAATTGTCCAAAAGCCAAATTTAGCAAATTTTCGTTCCGAATTTATGGTGAAATTCAATCAAGAAGCATATCTTAAGGAAATTAATTGTTCAACAGTTTGTGGATTGGTACTATATCTAGTTATTTTCATGAATCAGTGTCTCGTTGCTCATTGGAAATCAGTGATGATTGCGAATTTTTTTCTATACCACCAGAAATAACCGGTACAAACATGGTGGAAGTAGAAATAGTACAATACGCAACTCCAAGATAAGGCCAATTACCGCACTCGGCTAAATCCTCCTGCTGACACATTTTCGCTCGTGCGTAATAGACTACTTATCGTCGACGTAACGTATTACACTTATAGTCTTGGTGTTCACGTATCATTTTTTCATAGCTGTCATACATCTTCGGAAAAAAGAACTGTATTTGTTGAAGGAAAAAAATTTTCTATATGATGATATACTTATATAATATATGCCATACTTGTTTTGTTTCATCTAGAGGTTCGTAAATCATCTATTGGGACGGTGCTATGTCTAGATTCATCAATATCTATCTGTTCTGTCCGCAAACTGTCTGACTTTAGGGGAAAGATGGCCATCTATGATGCAACATCGACCATTTGTGGCAATATTATGTATATGTTACCGGCAATGTGTACAATTCAGGCATTGTATGGAATACCTAGGCATTGTATACATTGCCGAGTGAATCCAGGCAAAGTATGAAATAAAATCATTTCTTAACAATTGTACAAACTTTGCCTAGGCATTATACACAATGCCTAGGCATTATATAGAATGTCGAAAGTTTTGCAGGCAAAGTATAAAATGAACAACATTGTTAAAAATTATTTATTGCAAATAACAAACATGAAATGTATTAAACATAGGATCTGAAAATCCTCATATTTTACTAGAGTAAAATTTAAAAGTGAAATATTAGTGAATAATTAGCTTTCATTCTCTTAGGTTAGGTTAGGTTAGGTTAGGTTAACCTTAACTTGAAAACAATGGAACAGACAGATTTTTAACTCTGCCTGAACTCCAGCAGGCATTCTATAGAATGCCTAGGCAAAGTATGAAATGTTTAAAATTTCTCACCTTGCCTGCTTACTTTTGGCAATGTATAGAATGCCTAGGTATTCTATACAATGCCTGATATTACACTTTGCCGGTAACATATATAAGAGGCCAGTTATAACACATTGCGCACATCCCCGAGTATCAATGGTACCATCACGGCGAAGATGAAATTCAAATTGAGCTGGTACTTTAGGCCTATGAGATTCATATGTTGAATTTATTGCACGCCTACTGATACCTTTGTTGTCGTTTGCTTATATGGGTGTCCTTCACTTGAATATCATTTAGGAAATTGGATGAATAATTTCTGTTCCAGGGACTCATGTCGCAATTTCAGGAAGTATATTTGATCAATCCCTTGATTCATCAATTGTTCTTCATGGCCTCGTACATAAAAAAAACATTTCTGATCGATACTCAGTAGCCAGATATGATAGCCAAAAAGGGACAGAGGTTCGAATCGGTTAATAGCTACAAGAAGAATCAAGTGAGGGTAAAACGGGCTATTCATATCTAGGAAGATTCTATTTCGCGAGAGCTCGGAGAGGTCCAATTAAGAGCTTTTCCAATGAAAATTCATTTGATCCATCGGTTTTTTATAGTTACCAATTTGCACGTCGAACAGTTTATCGAATTCGACTCTCTTTCTTCTCTCATTTTTATAAGGAAAAAAAGCAGTTTAGAAGTACCCTCGCAATCGTAGGAATATTAGCAGAAAAACCCCCCTGATTTTTACATATTAGGTGTTATGCAAAATGCCTTGGTGGTTTTGTTTAGCCAATTAATCTCAATCTGGGAAATGAGTTCACAAAGTTTGACAGTACGTGATGATAATGCGATTTTTCAAAGCTGCAATTTCAACCAAGCGACAACTCATGGGTGAATTTCGATAACTCTAGATATTTTTGCATTTTGCATTGTTTCCGGTTTGAATTTTGCCGAATCCAATATCTTTCTCCATGATATATTTATTGAGAAGGTAGCTACTGTAGGTAGGTTAATTGTCACTTGGTGTTGAAAAAAATATATGACAGTTTTCGAGAATAGAATATACTCAGTTGTAAAAATCCCAGAATTGGAATTGATGTCAATTGATAATAGAAAATAAACTCCACCTTGAATGACTTTCCGCAGCTTACTTGGGTAGCAGTTATATTAGTGAGATTCACTGGTTGTTTTCCAGAATTTCACAGTTTAAAATATTTTTTCCAGCATAAGGGACAATGATTGTTGGATACAGAAAAAATAATTTGAAATCATGATACGAAAATCAAAAATTTTGAGAAATCGAGAATATGGACTCACAATATTCCTGTTGTAAGTCAACGCAACAGGGTTTTTATGCATCTTGGTGCCATGCTCAAACATGGACGCCTATTGTTTCTTCACTCGATCCGAATATTTTTTTTTTGGGGGGGCATACTAGAAAATAGTACCTTTGTAGACGCAGAGGCACGCAGCAAACTTTGTGAATACAATGTATCTCAAATCTTACCATGTGCCCGTAGTAGAGTAGCCTATCGGTTCACAAGAAGCGGTCTACTGACAAAATTCTAGATTTCCCTTTTCTCATTCACCTCTGAATCAGCGACGAAGACACGAATTTGCATTTCTCCTAATGGAAAGAAAGCTTAATTTTACATAAAGAGCTAAAAATTTCAAGGAAAAGAAGAGATGAACAAAACTCGAACTCAAAATATTGAAATAGTTGACAAAAAAAATTGTAAATGAAATAAAAGGAAAAAGGATAATGATGTGAATATACCTTCAATCAAAAAGCAGTGAATCCAACCAAAAATGACTGACATGAATAGTTGATCAAATATCAAAAAAAATATTTCATTTGGTTTTTCTTATAATATGTTATGATTTGATTTATTATTCGTTTGATCAGTATTCTATCACATTAGGTTCACATTAGTTTTTTTTCTTAATTCTGATTCTCAATCGAATATCCATCATAGTTTTTTGTCTACATTGTGCAGCGCCTATTCTGAAGTAGCATGCTATATTAGTTTACTTATCGCTTCTTGGTTTTGCTTTGTTACCCTTCGAAAGTTCACGCCACTGGCATATGATAGAATTATGTAATATTATTTAGAGTTTTCTTTTTGATTGGCGGTGGAAAGTCATAGTTCCTTGACTAGAAGAATATATATCATTTCGAATAGAGTTTTGACTATTAGGGCTCTGATTTCAATATAAAATCATTCCTATTTCCAACTACGGAAAAAACCAGCTGAAACTATTAAAGCGAAGAACATGAGAAAGGAAGAATTTGAGAAGAAGCACGAATAAATAATACAAGATGAGATCTATCCAACTGTTTACTTCATATGAATACACCTCACTGACGCCTTCGTGGGATTCGTGATACATTACGTAAACTTGCATCAAAGTGCTATTGTGTATGTACCTACTCGTTTTCCATCGAAAGAGCTCTTGACTTATTCGTTTCAAAAAAAATCGGGACTGTGTAATTTTAAGTAAGTGTTAGACATTTATGTCTTAACGTAAGTGAAATTTTCACTTCTGATGTTTTCATCAAACATTGTTTTGGGTTTATAAAAGGCATTGGTTCTCCTACTCCATTCAACAGAAAGAGAAATTTGAGCCCGTTACAACATCAATTACTTCTTTTGATGAGGTTTTTGTTATGTTCCACGATAGTGAATTATTATACACACATCGCAAGTTATTACCAAGAGCCAAAACCACTTAACACGGAACATTGCCAGCGATATTCTGTATTATATATTAACTGTTTTATGATGTCTTTCAATAATAATAATTTTATAATTCAATTCAAATGCTTCTCCAGTAATGTAGTTGCCTTGTTTCATGTTAGTTCTCAGTGTTTTGTTTTATTTGACAATTTTTATACGATGCTGTAATGTTTTTTTTATCTCTCATTTCGCATCAGGGTTATTAGCGAAGGATCAGTACACACTGAACATGATATTGATATCTGGTATAATATATGGGTATAAATATTTCGAAATAGATTAATATTGTTTACAAATGAAAACAGTTTCTGAAAGTTGCAATTTTCACCTAAAATATCTTCTAATGTTCCCGGAATCCGATGATCCATCCTTCCTTGATGATAAAGTGGGCACTGACGTAATATATGTTTCACAGTTAGATTCGTATTACATACATAACCCATAGGTTCGGTGGAGCGGGATATGAGATGTTCGTGAGTGAGTCTATATGGCCTAAACGTAGTGTGAGGACAACTTGATGTTTTCTGTTTTTCGGGGTGGATTTGAAGGGGCAAATACTCTTCTTCACTTCATGTAGTTTGGAGTTGGAGGTGTCCCACTCTAATTGTCTTGATTTGTTCAGGGGGTGTTTTAGAAAGACCTTCATGTCTGATGGTATTATGGCTGGAAAAGTTGAGGTTTTGCCCCCAGTAATCGCCCTCTTGTAATGTATTGTTTTGGAAAATGAAGGATATCTTGTTGAAGTCGTTACTTAAACAATACTTTTCAGCAAACCAGAATATGGAAGTAATAATTAGTTTCTTTCAACAACGTGTATATAACTTCAAAAACAGAGATTAATTGACAAACTGTGACAAGCTATCTTCTATATGTCATAAACTATGGATAACATTAGTGTTGCTTCAAATTAGATGAAATGTCACTTCAACACCCTCCCTCATTGAGTAATTTGTTGATTCATACTCAGTCCCAGACTCTCGCACAGAGTTTTAAGTCTTGGTTTAAACAATGGTTTTGTCATTATGTCTGCAATTTGAAATTCCGAAGCTATTTTCTTTACTTCAATTGAACTTTCAGACAGGAGTTCTCTCACGAAAAAATGTCTTGTCTGTATATGTTTAGTACGGTGATGGTATTCAGGATTTTGTGCCAGCCTAATTGCAGCCTCCTTATCTACCATCAGCTGGGGTGTACCTTTCAGTTCAATAATTTCGCCATACAATCGTTTTAGTCAAATTAGCTCCTTTGCTGCTTCACTTGCGGCAACAATTTCTGCTTCAGTAGTAGATATGGAAACTGATGGTTGCCGTTGACTTGACCAGGGTAATGCAGGGTAATAATACATGCAAACCACTCCAGTTGTTGACCTACCCGTAGTATTGTCTCCTCCATGGTCTGCATCACTAAAACTTTCAATCATTCCAGTTTTGTATTGAGAATTGTAGAGAATGCCATAATCTAATGTCCCTTGAAGATAGCGAAATATTCTTTTAACTCGAATACAATCTTGTGAACTTGGATTTTCCAAAGTTCTAGAAGCATAGCCAACTGCATAGGCTATATCCGGTCTTGTACCAGTCATGAGATACATGAGGGCTCCAACAGCTTGCCTATTTGGAAAAAAATCTGTTGTGACTTCTTTCTCTTCCCTTCCTGGTTCATTTATTATAGGTGTAGAGATTGGATTACAGTTACCCATTCCAAAGCGTTCCAACAACTTTTTGGTATAACCATTCTGACTCACTCTTATTGATCCATCTTCATTTCTCTTTATTTCTAAACCAAGAAAATAAGAAGCTGGTTTAACAGTTATTTTGAACTCTCTCTTCAAACTTTCAAGGAATTCTTCTTTGAGTGACTCATTTTTCGAAGCTATTAGGCCATCATCTACATATAGAGTCAAAATTATAACATCTTCATTCTTTTTCTCAATAAACAGACATGGATCAGCATCACTTGTACGAAAACCTTGTTGGAATAAAAATTCTCCAAACCTTTTGTTCCAGCACCTAGGAGCTTGTTTGAGACCGTTTCAAATGGCAAACATAATCAGAACTATCTTCATATCCCTCCGGTTGTTGCATGAAAATATCTTCCTCTAACTGGGTTAGAGACATATTTTCAGATGCTGCAATACTCAATACTGCTCTAATCGTACCAGATTTTGCCACCGGACTGAATGTCTGATTATAGTCTTCTCCTTTTCTCTGAGAAAACCCCTTTATTACAAGTCTAGCCTTGTATTTATCAACAGAACCATCTGGATTTGTTTTTATTTTATAAACCCATTCGCATGGTATTGGTTTCTTGCCACTTGGTAGTTTTCCAAGTACCCAGGTATTGTTTTCCTTAAGCGAGTTCATTTCACTGTTCATTGCTTCCAACCAATGAATTCGTTGATCACTTCTTAAGGCTTCTTTATAGCTCTCTGGTTCACGAAGTTCAAGCACTTCAGTGGATGCATGCATGACAAAGTCATCAAACCTCTTCGGATATATTATTTCAGACCTATTTCTCAGCTGCATTCCCTCATCTTCGTTTTCAGATTCATTTTCTCCTCCTGGAGTACTTTTGAGCATATCTTCTAGTTCTTCTCTGCTCTGTTCTGACTCACTGTTGTTATCCTCTTCCACTTGTTCTTCTGGTTTGGGCGAAACAACAGGACCTGTATTCAATCGAGTAGAAACAAGGAGTTTCTCATCAAGAATAACATCTCGAGATCTAATCAACTTTCTGGTTTCCCTGGGCCCATAACCTGTTGAAGTCATTACTTGAACAATACTTTTCAGCAAACCAGAATATGGAAGTAATAATTAGTTTCTTTCAACAACGTGTATTTAACTTCAAAAACAGAGATTAATTTACAAACTGTGACAAGCTATCTTCTATATGTCATAAACTATGGATAACATTAGTGTTGCTTCGAATTAGATGAAATGTCACTTCAACATATCTATCTATCTATTCGAACACACCGCCTTTGAACGTTCAACTTCATCCCCTGAATGAAAATATACTGTTCGGCATCTGCCGCAATTGTGATTTTTTCGTCAATTGATAACGGTTAACCCAAAATTGTAGCCGTTCGAAAGTGATTGCCACAGTAATTGGAATTTCTCCCACCTTAATTGGAGAAATTAGTCACATAAGCAGCGGAGAACGGTATCTAATAGGCGACAGTAACTAAGCCATATCAATTCTTGTCTGGAACGGCACAGCGGCATTGTGCGTAAGCACTCCAGGAACCGATTCCTGCTGATGCAGGATCTATAATGGCAATTTAATCCCTGCTCATGCTTTATGCGGAGTGGTTTAATATAGGCCAATTACAAAATCGATCATTTTCGGGTACTCTGGTCTCATTTAACGTGTTTATTAACGACAAGATTTCATTTCAATTCTTTTTCGAGTGGAATGATGGCGTTCAGGTGGTTGAAGCCTCGAGATATTCTATGAAGAAAATATTTTTCATGAACAAGTGTTCAAAACTGAGATATGGGGCTGTCGAAAGTTGAAGTGAAAATGAAAGTTTTTGTAAATATCTTGGAAAGTACAGAAGAGAAAAACTGACATAACATTATATTCATTCAAATTGATGTTGTAATGAAGGGTGGGAAATTGATTCAAAATTGATTCATCCGTTGACATACACAGAAAGGGTAAGGGGGGGAAGTTGAAATGAACGATTAGATTGGAGCCTTTGGTGTGAAAGTCAACATTTTTTCTAGAGATCAAATTCTTGCACTCACCTCCCTATTCGATACCAAAATTCGCATCTTCACGAGAAAAAAATAGTAACTAATGAATTGTCTACACAATTCCCGGAGTCATTGTATCGTTTGTATTGATTTTCTTCGCCTGACGATCCTAACCTTGTTAACGAAATGCGAGTCGAGAGCTCATAATATTAATTTGTTGTTATGGTAATTGATCTCTTGAAAGATTATTGAGTGGAAGTTTGTCCAAGATCGGTTAACCACCCACATCACAGCCGCTTGGAGCTGTACTCGACAGAACCCTTAAAAAAAATTTATTTAATTTTAATCAACCCTGTTCATATTGTCTTGTCTTGAATTCATACTTGGATGTTGTATTTTTCGGAGTATTGTTGACGAAATGCGGTAACTTTGTTCTTCTGCTACTTGGTGCATTCATATTAACGAATACTGCCATGGATGATTTTTCGTGAGGGATCTCTTTTTTTTATGCAAATTCACACGAAAGGGATGCCCTGTAATGTTCAAAGAACACCGCGTGAATCAACCCAATGAACACACATATGTCTGCCATATACCATTTGGAGTTCACCGAAACAAATTTGAAACATTTCAATGATCTCCGTTTGATACATTTCTGACATATAATTCAAAACCTACCTGTATCTTTCAAGTGGCATATCACTATATACATATCGGACATATAAGAGAGCTGAATTTGTTACTGTGCTAGATGCTAGATGGTTTCATTGCAACAACTTTGTTCGTTTTATGACATATGTGTATGGGTTCAGAATTTGTACATATAGATGAACATTGCACGCCATTGATCACGATATGAACCATGAACCAGATATGTACCGGATATATAAGTTACCCAAATAATGAGAGGTACTCGAAAATTTTCGGGAAACAACTTTTTTCATGTCGCGAAACATTCTTTTCCAGTTAACGACAGGTAAAAGAAGACAATGATGTGTCAGACTGCCTCAAGCGCTCAGGCCAAGATTTTGTATTTGAGGTTATATAGTATCATGTTTGTGTTTGTGAAACTTTTGATAGAAGTTCAGGTACCACCAGAATTTGAGCACATTTTAAAACTGTATCATCTTGATATCTATGTTTGTGCTGAATTGTGAGATGTGTGTTCTGCATATGAGTTGAGTTTATTTAGTGCGAAAAATGTCTGGAAAAAATACTTCTATGAACTAAGCAGACTGCAGAAACGTCGTAAACTTATTGTGTAAAGTGATATGCTCTGGATCCCTCAAGTGATAAACCATAGTCTTCATCATCAGCGAATAGAGAGCTTTCTCAGAATACGTCTCAGGTTAGAGTGTTTTCGTGGTAAGTGTCTTAGGTGCTGTGTTTCTTTCATTACATCTACACTAAGTCATGATTCATTATGGGTAACATTATCTGTACAGTTCTTTTTCAACTGCTAGGCTCTCTAGAAATTATTGTTCCAAGAGGGCATGCATTTCGAACTATTAGCTTTATGAAGTGTTTATAATTTGAAGTGAATCTGTTTTACTTTTTATTTTTAGTGGAGATACAACATATTTATGGACACAACAATATATTGCCCTCCCCAAAGAAAATATTGACAATGAAAACATACCAGATTCATTCAATTCCATTCTTCTTATATTTTCAGGAAATGTTGTCATTTTTATTATATCTGAAATCATCAAAAATTATCAAGATACATCAATTGAGTTTCAACATATTATTACAACTGATTAACCATAATTTCCCCTTCTAAATCATCTGAATCATTTGCATTTATTCTTGAATGTCTGTTTTCTTGCTCTGTGTCCCCTTCCTTTTGGAAAATACTGTGCACTCATTTCTGACACGCACACCGCTTTTTTCACCAATTGAATTTCTGAAAGGGAGCAGTCCAACAAGCAGCCTCAAGTAGATCCATGAATTATTAGTCAAAAAATGCAAGTAGATCTATGAATTATTAGTAAAAAAATGAAACCAATATAGTTTGCTCACCTATTGAAAACAATTTTTACCTATATCCTGACCTATTCTATCTGAAATTAAATCTCAACACATTAAACATCAAATAGGCCTACTATCTGTAATTATGAATATTAACACAATGAAATATAATTTCAGAGAGTTCGTTCAACCTACAGCACCTTGTTGTATTTTTTTACAGAAAATCGAATATTTTGACTATGGTATAGCGAAACACGTGCAGAATGAATTTATCCTGCTCAAGGAAGATTTCATATAGCGAAATACATTTTGCAATTCTGTAAACCAATTGTCAGAATTTTGTATAGAAAACTGATATTTTTGGTTGACATGGATTTTTAGTATCGCCCTGTCAATTCAATTTGTGTAACATTGAATTAATAATTTCAGCTGCTGTAGCAGACAACTGCCCTCATTCGCTGGAAGAGTTCGAGAATATAGTGAGTGAATGGTTGCGGCAGTCAAAGCTGAGGTTTGCAAGGGAGAACCATGAAAGGAAATTAATGATGAAATGGAATGTGTTTGGTTTTGAAATATGTTTGTTATTGACAGAAAATATATGATTTATTGCAATTCATTTCATTTTACCTGGGTATTGGAAAACCAATAGAGTTGATTCATGAAACAAAACCTATGTGACAAAAATGAATACAAATAAATGGCACGTACGCTAACATTTTTATTCTTTTAATATATGAGATTTGATACTTACAACATATTTCATTCAATAAAGTATCATACCTCATAAATTAAATGAATGAAAATGTTAGCGTACATGCCATTCATTTGTTCGTTTCAGGAATCATTCTCGCTAAGATCAGTGAAACGAATCAAACAGATAACAGTGGAATGAAAAAATATATTACATGTTTTATGTCTGAAACATAGACAGGTAATGAAATTGTTCTTTTCGTGCAAATAATTTGTTCCTTTCAAGAAATATGTCATAAACATTTCCAAGAGACATGTCAGATACATAACACTGAATGCTGAAATCATGTTTCATTTTTTATTCAGATACGTGTATGTTACATCAGTTGAGGCGGACATCGTGTGGTAAATGGAGAGTACCTGAACTATACAAATGACATGTCTGACACATCCTATGTTACCGGTGTTATATAATAGATACAAGACTGACACATATCTGTGTTCATTTGGAAGGGACAGAGGAGATACGAATTAATATTTACTTTGAATTTCTTTAGTTTGTAAGCCTCAGGAAAAACCTCTTCTGGCAAGAAGTTCCAAAGCTCAGCCGTTCTATTGAAAAAAAATCTGTGAGCAAGAGAGTTTCGACAGGCTTCCAAATTCACAATGAAGGGGTGGGAATTCTGTACTTATCGAGTCATCCGTGTAGATATTGCCAAGAGGGGAACGATTGAATACACTGTCACGAATATTCATATCATTCAACTGCTTCGCAACATTCTCTTTTTCTGCGTGGAATTGAATATCTCTACTTAATTCTCGGAAACGTCTACCAAACTTGCGCCTGTATTCTTCGGTTGCCATTGCATCACTCTTCCCAATCAACAAATACTCGTCTATTATCATGAAGTTCAATTACCCCTTCTACATTGTGATGTAGTGCCTGGCATCGAACGTAAAAATATGTGGGCACCGTCAGACACAACGTGCCATCTAAGAAAAAGGAGCCACAGCTTTGCAGAAACCTCTAAGCGTTCACATTGGGTATACTTCATGGCTGCTTGATGCTGCATACCCTCTATACTTCATTGCTGCTTAATGGCCGCCATGTTTTTTCCTTCAATGCTGCATACCCTGTATATCCCCATAACAGCCACGGTTATCTCTAAAAAAAAGTTACTCATTCACTTACTTGTTGTGTGTCAATAAAGACGTGTCCATTTTCGAATAAAATGGAATAATCTAATCAGGTGTATAAAACCATTCTAGCTTGAAATTTCCGAATGGAAATCCAGGAACTATCAGAAGCAATGGAGAAAAAAGGGCTTCTAATTGCAGATGGTGCTCTATGTTTTCCAAATAATGATAATTTCATCATCAGGTTAGTTTCCTTCTGGATGATTAGATTTCGATTTGAAAAATTAAATTTGTTGATATGATACTACTGTTTATTCATCGCGTTCTACCTATATAAAATTAACATTGTTACATGAAGAGAACAATGTTCGATGAACTATTTTTTGGATTTCGAATCTCGAAATAGAGAAAAGAGATACAAAACTCATATGAAAGAAGAAACATCAAAAAATTCACAAACACTTCAAGTTCATATTCATAGATGTTTAATTTTTTCACAAAAGGGCTGTCTCCTCCTCCCTTGCGACGTGCAATGAATAACATAGAACACATTTTTCTTTGATCATTCAATTTACAGAGTATACGAAGTTTTAAAGATTCATGATGAATCATTTATAGGAAATGTCTATACAATTAGGCAAAAATAGAGAGTAGTAGAAACATAGTAATCATCACGATAACATTTCAGTCCGGACAATATCTTGTTTCACTCGGAGAAAACTATCAATAAGCTGATAGAACAGGCCAATACTTCATACAACTTATGATGAAATAATAAAAAAAACACTTTATTGTGTGATACAATTACGACTCCAACTAATTGACATTCCGGTGACATTAATTCTCATGAATACCGTACCAAGCCATCAGTATAATGATATTCATAAACATGATTTATTTGAGAACAAACGTGTGTATTTCCTTTTGTTGTTTTCGAAGAAGAGAAAAAGCATTTAGTCAGCTCATTATTCTCACTTTATCTACCGTGTACCAGCCTAAAATGATCAGTTTCATGAACGACTATTCTCATAATCGAACTTGTGCGGGGATTAACGGGTCTTACCTTTTTAAGTGAGATTCCTACCACGATCCATGAACATTTTTAAATATATCCATTGCCAATATGAAGCCATGATTCCCATTCGAGCTGTATTTTCGAATACCACCGATCATTTTGATAAATCCGCAAACTTTTTTTTGCTTATATTGATTCATGGGAGTACTCAGTCATAGGAAATAGCGCTAGTTTCATGAATAGATATTTTCAAAAGGTTTAATCAGAGTCACATTCAATATCAATCAAAATTCAACAAAACAATGCTTCAAGATCATGCGGCAAATTTGTTTTTTTGGCAGGCATATCCATGATTCGAATGGAAGGAATATTTCCACCGTTAACCAAGAATACCACCCCAATTACTGAATAATGAATGGACCCAATCAAATCGGTATCGATTACAAATTGAATGAGGGTAGGATGATACTGACGGTAACAAATTGAATTCTGCCATAATTTACATGTTGGATTGTCGTGATTGGAAAATGTATAGGTTTTTCATCATTCACCACCTGATCTGTTGCTGTCAAGTCGGGATAGTTGATCAAATATACACGAAACAACGATCCCATTGCACCGTCCATCAATATCCATTACGAAGAACAGGTCAAGCGCATGTTTGCGTACACATTACAGACTCAGAGCCGGACCTATAACTCTATGGCTAGAAGTCTAGTCGACAGTAACATCAACTGAACAAGTTTTCCAGAAATTTTCGCATTTTGGAAAATTGTTGTTCTATTATAGGCCAAGGGAATGACCCCAAAAATCTTCAGATATGGCTCTACTGGGACATGGTAACGTTACAACATGATTTGCTCGTGTGATGTATCTAATGAAACAAGAAATAATACTGTTCAAGAAACTGTTACATCAATAAAGAGACATATCGGCAGTTTTTCTCACTCCAAGTTTATTACTCCACTAGACAATACAATAATATTAAACTTCCGAGACCGTCTTCCGCTTTATTTAAAGATTCAGTCATTTACAATGAATGCAAAATATACAATCATTTACCTAATATAATCAAAGACATTGTACCTCTCAAGCAGTTCAGAAAAGTGGTAAAAAATATTTTGGTTATTAGACCGTATTACCACCTTGAAGAATATTTCAGTGACACACTATCATAGTTGTACCTTATCTTGTTCCAGAATTCTTAGTGGTAATCATTTTTGAATATTTGTAAGGTATTTGATTCATAGTTTCAGACATTGTTATCCAATTCGACAAAGATATATTTATATACACATTATTTTTCTTTTTTGAAAATTGACTCGTGCCTATAACTTCATTGTGTTTTTTTTTATTGTATGTACCAGATGGATGTGTATGTGGGTGTGTGTGTGTGTTTTTATGTATACACACTCACCTAGTATCGATTCATTTATATTTATTGTTTTGTACTATTTTCAAAGCTTCGTAACCATGTCTCATCATGTATACAATAAAGCATATTCTCTCTCTCTCTCTCAATTACCTGCAGAAAAAAAAAGAAGGTGGAAAGAAGCAAGCTGTTTATAATGCCGTGGTTATACAATTCTTCCCTTTGAAAGTCTTTTCAATGGATAACCACAACTTTTTCAGCGTTATGAACATCCAGTCTTTGTATTCATTTTTCGTTTCTAAACATTTTATATTTGATTTGAAAACAGAAGATATTGATTTTACAATGGGAAACCCCACACATTTCAAATATTGTCCCGTTATTCATATGTATTTACCCGATTTTTGAAATAGTGACTCCTTTGGCTACTTCTTCTTCATTAAACGATGAGATTGAAACTTTTGGTGTAAAATTGCCTAGGGATCATTTACCCTAACTCCAGACTAATATTATAGCTCCCAACGACCGTTTCTCTTACAATGATAATACATTTTTGGACTAGTGTTGGTCATTTTTATATCTTACAATGTAAAGTAGTGCAGCACTACCAGTTTTTTTCAGTCCGACCAGAAGTTTGTCTATCAATTATACTGATTATTTCCTCAACATTAGAGTCGAGGGCAGGCTAAATGACATAGGCCCTTTATCACTATCACTAGGTATTTGTACATTTTGCTATTTCCGGACTCTTCCCAAAAGAATGATCCCTATGTGGTTCATTGTACCCAAAGAGGCCTGATGCTTCCAGCCAAATAAACTGAAGTAATCTCCTTCATCGTGAGCCTGCAGTTTGGAAAAGTCTAAGTTGAGTAATGATTTGGAATTGTATGAGCCGGTCCTGGAATAGCAGGTCTGAATTCCACAAGTGCGTGCGAAGCGACTATAATCGTGGGAGAGAACTGCTGCATTTCCAGACAATACTTTCATCGGTCTGCGCTGTTGTGAACAAATCCTGCATTTTTCAGTTTCTGCACGAGCTGTTTTTGTTCCCTACTAATCCACTAATAAATAATCATGGAATTTAATCTTCAACGAAGGAAAACAGTTCTTTCGTGCAATCGGCAACACTGGTTGGATTGGATGTTTTCCAGTTGATGTCCGGTTTGGACAGCTTGAGTTTGAAGATGCCACGAAACCAATTGGGGTTTCGAGGGAAGTGATACCATTTTCTGGATAAAAGTTTCAATCAATGTGAAAGTGGTGGAATTTATTTGAATTATTGGTCGCTGCGATGTGAAGCTGGAATTTCAAAACATGGTTATAATTATAACTAATATGTTATTGAACACAGTTCATGAATAACATTCACACCGAAAATAGGAAAACGACAATAATCGCTTTACAGATACTCACGTTTTCCAATTTCGAAACAATGTAAAAAATGTCAAACGCCTAACCTTGATTAGGAATAGTTGTCAAAGTGGTGCAGGTCAGATGAACTAGCGCTGCAATCTCAATGTGGAATATTTGGCCTACAGGGGCATTTGACCTCAAAATTCGGTCCAAAGAAAGGTATCAGTTATCGAATTTTCATTGTTTGCATACCTCACTAACGGGACAATCAACCGGTATATATTAATAGGGGAGCCCAAGCGGGGATTTCGGTATTCACTACAGCGCAGCAGATCAATATACAGAGAGATACCTTGTACCCAGTTAAATACTTCCAGCATATATGAGCCCTACATATATTGCCGCCCTTCAAGGATAGAGGATCAGAGTAGTAAAAAAAATTGATCATCTGAAATTCTCGAGCGCGTCAGATTAAGGTGGGGTGAGTTAGTTATATCCTGAAACGTGTATATTCCACTAATCTGACAATTCTGGAGTGACCTGAAGAAGGAGAAGGGCTACAAAGTTGTAAAAGAAACGTCATCTCGACATTTTGAACGGAATAATTCAAGAATTACAAAAAATATATAATCTGACGATTTCCACAAGCCGAAATAATAAAAACTTATCGATAAAGTTTAATGCGTGCAGCTACGTGATGCCTATATTCCCATCTCCACGTTTCTATTTCTCTCTCACTCTTTCTCTATCTATTGCTCTCTCACTCTGTCCCCACTCTGGTTTCTGTTTCCATGACAGTTGACCACACAGACTCGTTCGTGGCATGATATTGTTTTCAACGAATATCCAACGTTATAAAATTTTGAAAATTCAATTCCTTATAATTATTTTCCTATAAGTACAAGTATTCTACTGAAAAAAAAACATGAATTTTTTTCCATTTACATGCTTTTTCCTGGGCTTTTCAATTAAAAACAATGATTGAAAAAAAAATTCAAATTGACAGAATAGGTGAATCCCTCCAGATCGTCGGCTTATGAGACTGCAACGTCTAGGGCATAAACTATATTAATCTTAATCTGACGCGCTTGTGTATTTCAAAATGACGATTTTTTTCACATTCTAATAACGGTCTGCGTCACATCCAAACCGTCAGATTATTATATAAGAGCTTTCCTTTAGGTTCACTTAACATTTCCTCAAAAAATCTGTCGCACTCGAGAATTTTTTTTTTCATTTTCAATCCCCACCAACGCCCACCCCCTTCATGGAAACAATCAGATTAACATCTGTAAATTTTAGAAATATGTAGGACATAGATGATATCAGTATCTGACGCGCTCGAGTATGTCCATGCAAGTTTTTTTTTACATTTTTGAAAATCTATAGCCGCTCCCCCGACTGGTGAAAAGGAATATATTATATAACATTTTTTCCTAAGCTTCGCAACCCACTAGGTCTTTATGACGCTCGAATAAATTCCGATTTAGTATCGTGGGCTCTCCTACCATATTCAATAAACCTTATTAGTTGATGCGATCCTATTATAGCTAAGTGTTATATTACAAATTTCTACTAGATATTTTAGGGAGATATCCGTTAGAACAGAAGAGCTCTCAAATATTCCTGGGACTTTGCGTGCCCAAAGAGAACTAACTGTCTTGGATAGATTGTGAAAATTTGTAATACAGCAATCAGTTACCATGTATGAACATGGCGAGAAACTGATAATGGCAGTTGTGATATTGGAAAAAGTTTTTCTTGATATTCAAATCCATGACTGACTGATTGTAAAAAGGGATCAGTATTAAAAAAAGTTTGTTACATTCGAATGATCCAACATGAAACAAATATTGCTTGTTTTAGTTTCGTATTCGACCATTCCGATACATAAAACGACTTTTCTCATATTACTTATTGCCTTTATTTCTACATTTCATCGAGGCCTTCAGATCATTCTCGTTCACTCAAGACTCAACTCTCTTCTATAGATATTTCCACGGTCGGTGACGTCAATCATTTCTCCCTTGATCAACAGGGATAACCCGAATAGTGCGGATTTTCCCACCCTTTTGTTGTGAGCTTGGAGACCTATTGTTTGTGAATCGAGGTTTCAAACAGACAATAGTAATTAAGATGTTTTGAAATGTCCAGAAGTCAGCTTCGATCATTGGCTAATGACCTGGGCATTTTGGATTAACTCCTAAATTAACACGGACCTCAAGCGATGAAACAGAAGCACGGTTCCTGATAAAAAATGCAAACTAGCCATAAAATACTCGTACAGTGTTCCACTCCACCATCAAACATGCCATTTGCTTTTTGTACAGCTGTTATGAGGAAAAAAAAAGATATGAATATTCTGAAAGCGATAGTTTCTTACTAAACACAAAGGAATGGAAGAGATGGAAAAAATAAGTACGAAACACCATCGATATTATTGGATTCACAAATCCTTCATTAGGGGGTATTTTGGGGTTTTTCGGGCTGCTATTTTCACGACCTCTGCCTCCAATTCGGCAATAGAGAGGTCGGCGTCTCTGTTCACATCACCAATAATCTGACACGAGTGTTAACCAAGACATCATGTACTGACTATAAAGGCAAGGTGAAATGTCACGAGTTTGGTCACGAAATCGAAATCCACTTGTTGAGACAACACACTTCTCACACTCACGAACCCTGTATCTTCGTTAGCGTTGATTCAACATTCCTCAACCAGATTCAACTGTTTGTAATCGAATGACCACGCTTGCCAACTCACGTAACTCACTGCCAATCTAATAATCGAACAAATAGCTGATAATTTTCATTTTGATTGGCAGAATTATAATCCCCGGTGTGGAATTGTAATTAGATGTAGGACACCGAGATAAACTGGATAATGTTTGGTCAGATATAGCCGCTGTCGAAAGTCTGCAGCAAATTGTAAACTGTTCTATTTGGTTACTTCAGTTGTCCGCCTAATAGGGCCGGAGAGGTGAAAGAAGAGCTCAAACCACCACAGACAACAAATCCCAATAAAGGGGTTATAGGAACTGTGGCTCGACTCAGGATACAGTACTCACTTCACTGCTATTTTTATTATGTCACCCCTAATCACGTTTGAGATTCAAGAGTTGGATTTCGCCCCGCCAAGGGAAAGGAAGTTTCAAGGTTTAAAATATGTAGAGAAGATTGTTTACTCAAAATAAAATTCGACGGTTTCGGGATTTTTTTCTGAAAGTCAACTATCAAAAATTGGCCTTTTTTTATTTCCTTTGGTACACCTTGTATATGTTCTACATTTTGACAAACAACTGTGCTTATTTTTTATCACAGAAAAGAAGATAAGCTTGTCAAAACCGTAAAAATTTCCGCCTCTAATTCGAAATTATCCTCAAACACAAATGGCTCTTGTTAATTTCAATTTTTAAAACGTTTTTCCCCCATCGCGAATAAAATCAAATAAATAAAGCCGTGAACAAAGGGCCCCTCAAATTGTGTTATCCCTTTTCGAAACCAGCTTAAAAGCTCGGTGAATAATTTAATTAGGATATACAAAAGTCAGCTTGGATGTTAATAGATGAAAAAGTTGGATAGAAAGATAGTAATGTAATTAAAGAGAGGCACTCGTGGCGGAAATTCGCAAGCAATGTCCTGCCTGAAAGCATTGCTGTGTTTCGAATTGAAACGCTCGAACGAGGTCTGGAGAGTATGCAAAATTGAGTGTTGCGTCGAAAGACTTCACAGTCGAGTCTATGGAGTTTTAGTTTCCGACTGACAGTCTTTTCAACTCGTTACTCGTGAGCACTCATTAAGACTTCTTTGATTCCCTCATAGAGGGTATTTCGGATTTCGAGGAAAACGAAGAGGAATTAAGATGTTTGTGGAATGGAAGGATCTGGATTAACGATGATTCAAGTAAAAAACTATCCATATTTTTATTGAGGAGACTTGATAAATATGTGTTGCTCAAATATACCAAAAGATGTAACAAGTTGCTGAGAGATCTTTTCCGGGGTTTTGCACATCGCTGAGTCTGAAAATCCCTATCAGCACTTCGACATATTACTCCTTGTGTCTGAAATCCAAGATGGCGGCTAAAATATTTTTTGAAAGTTTTTAAGCGCAAAATTTTTGTTGTGTTTTTTAAAAACCTGCATTTTTTAATTTCTAATACGATTTCTCGCCCTCGAAAACCCTAAGATTCCAAATTTCATCGAAATCGTTGAAGCCGTTTCCAAAATTTTAATATGTCAAGCGGTTTTACCCTCGAATTTCTTTCTATATACCTACTTGGCTGTGTTAGCGGACCGGAGAAGAGCGAGGCGGGGGTGCGCGTTTCTGCGAGAGATACTGACATAATTCTTCTTTCGATCCAGGAACTGAAGTAAAGCCCAAATATATCCCTATTCACGAAATCGTTGAGACGCTTTCCATCCAAGAAAAGGAGAATATACTTGCATTCCACGCAATAACCGGCTGTGACGTTACGTCATTCTTGGCAACTACTACAAAACGAGCTGCTTGGGATATCTTCAAATACCACTTCAGGCTCCTTAACGACTTTGGTTCACAACTTTCAACAGACAAAAGCAAGAAAAACGCAGAAGTTTTCATTGTAAAGCTATATAAGGTAAAAGGAAATGTGCGCGATTGTAACACAGCGCGCTACCGTCTCTTTGGCATTACAAAAAAACCGGAGGCCTTACCTCCCACTAGTGACGCTGCACACCTGCATATTCAAAGAGCTCACCGCAAACTGTCATTTGGGAAAATGCCCATATTGCAAAATTTGATGCTCCTGACCCAACCCAATTCGGATGGGAAAAAGATGAGACGAATACTTTAAAACTGATTTGGACTACTATTGGCTCAGTACCAACAACTTGTTTAGAGTTGATCAGTTGCAAGTGTAAACTTGGGAAGTGTCAAAGAAACCGATGTAAGTGTCGTGGTGCTAGGATGGATTGCACGAGGTACTGTCAATGTATTGATCGCACAAATGAGTAAAAAGTTAAAATGGTTGAGAATCTGTTATTTTTCAAATATTTCTGGTGAAGCCTTTGTTCGTTTCAATTGAGAGGACATCCCAAGTAATAAATGAAAGGTTTTACAGAAATTCATTTAGTCGTTTTCAATTTACGGCAATGCAAAATCAACTCCTAAACTTGATTTTTTTTCAATGTTAAAAAAAATGCTTGACCAGTGAGTGCTGATATGGTAACATGTTATATATTTGTTATCTACCCCACATGGTATGCATGTTTAATTTTTTTTTGGCGACCATCTTGAATTTGAGGAAAATATTGATAATTCGAAGTGCTAATAGCAATTTTCGGATCCAGTTATTGCCAAAACCCTGAAATAACTCGCTTATCAACTTGTTACATCATTTGCTTCTCACAATCACAATTTTAAATTTCTATTCCAGTCTAAAATGTCCATCACCTGGGTGAGTATACTTGTAGAGGTTTGCTGAATGAATTTGGAAAAATAAAATTTCTCGCATTCGGTGATATCTTCATTCCTTTTATTTCTCCTCAGGCGCTACTAAGGATTTCAATAGTATATTCACTGGAATATAAATGAAATGAAATCAGCCTATTCGAGTGGAATGAACCATTCAAATATCATAATTTCACAAATATTGTCACCAGGTATATTTTTCAGGCACATTCGGGATCCGCTCAAAGAATGACAATATATTCGTCTTGCTCGATTCAAAATAAGAGCATTGCTTCAGTAATATATTCATTCATTCAATTTTTTTATTTCATTTATCTTGACAGTCTCAAGAAAATAGCACCATCTTAAACAATTAGAATTGATGCTAATAGCTCTTGTATTTTTTTGATAGAATAATTTGAGTTATACGAGTACGACGGCGTATTAAAGTCATTGTAGAAAATTGAAAATATCCCAATTGACAGATTTCAATTTGTCGATGCCAGTTTAATATCTGTCAATGGCAGATTAAAATTTGTCAATGACAGATTTAGATCTGCCAATAACAGATTTTAATCTGTCAATACGCCATTGTCAGATGACGTGGATTTTGGTTCTTAAATGTCTCCACCTCATATGAAGAAAGTAGTGTTAACGTTTCGCATTGAAGGAATATATATATATCTGAAAAATAAAGGAAGTTGGATTCGTGGAAAATGTTCGAATGATATGAGGAATCCATCCATACAGTATGATTCATGCCCCACATGATATGATTTCGAACGTGACGTTTTGATGAAAGCGCCGAATATAAATTCATGGTTTTGAAGATTTTATATATTGGTAATAGGAAATCAACTATTTGAAGATTGAGTTGTGAGTTGATTTACTCGGTGGTCTCGGTAGTGTGGTGGTTAGCATATTTGCCTATCAAGCGGAAGGCCGGGGTTCGAATCCTCGTCGGGCCACCGTGCTGGGTAATCGCACGTTAAAAGGTAAGGCCTCGTTGATCCATTGCTCGCACAAGTTTCGACTTCTGAGGGTTGACGTTCGTCAGCTGGTTAACGGAACGAACAATTTTTTAGAACTCAACTGGAATGAAGTAGGAGGCAATGGAATCAACCATCTGAAGTATGGGCTGAATCCGAACATTTAGTGAATTTACTAAATTGAGCAATACGCCGGCTGAAACGTTGATTATGACATACAGATATAAATTTTAGTAGCATCGTAGTGGCCGTTGAAATATAGTTCGATTATGAGTTTATAAACCCACCATAAGTATAATAATGGAGGATAATAATTTTATGTCTCATTTGGAGCGTTTATAAATATTCCATAAATACATCATATTTCTATGAATACTTCAGGATTTACCTATTTTGAGACCGTCATAATCAATAATGCATATTCATAACAAAAACCAAGTATGATATCAGCGTGGATTAATCCTCTGCGCGAAACTACCGTGGATTGATCACAAGGATACCTATATACTTTCAACGACATCAGTGTGGCTTTATCACAAAAGAAAAGCTTTACGCGAAATCGGCGTGGATTACCAGAAAATAACAGAAACTTGTTTCATATCGCAAAACGCAAAATTATATAAGCGGTCGAAGAAAGAACGTGATCTTCCCGAGTCGTGTGGAAAATTCAATACACATCGATTCATCGCTACGGCAGCGTTTCGAGAGATTTTTGGGAGTTTCGAGTAGAGAGAGCTTTGGTATTGCTGAGTGCAGAAGTTGAAGTGTAGGATTTATCAGAGACTTTTAGTTCAGAGCGTGTAGTTAAAGTAATTGCATTGTATTGTGATGATGATTTGTAATAAAAGTAGTTTTTCTTCAAACGTCAAATAATGATGACATTACTCATCTAACTTGATCCTGTCAAAGTTTGATGTCTCCGCCGGCATCAGTTTTTTTTTCCCATTTCTTTACGGCGGAGGGGAAAATGTTGTCATGGCAACAATATGAAACATATCACAAAGCAACAATACAAATGTCATTAACAACAATTAAACATCATTTTTATTTATAGTAATATTAAAAGTACAATTAGTTAATGAAGCATTTTCAAAATTGAAACCGTGCAAAAATGTTCTCGACTCTTGATACGCATTGGTAATTGTTGATGATACTGATGGTCGAGCACAACTTTCAGCAATCATTCCCGATGTTGGCGAATCACGAGGGTTTAAAATTTTTTGAGCATTATCGTTCTTATTTCTTATTGAATCTTCTATATATCCTTAGGAAACCGTGCTTGATTTCCAGCCCCCATGTCGTTTGAGGCATTCTAGATTTCCGCCTCCATCAATTAAAAGTGTTGCTGAAGTTCGTCGTAAACAGTGACCCGTGTATGCGCTTGCATCGTTCAAATTTAAATAACTAGCTACTTTTTGGGCTACTGCGCTGATCGAATATATTCCCATGACGCTTCGGTAACACTTTCCATTTTGGTACTTTATAAAAAAATCGGTTTTCTGTGAAATTTTCAGGCCGCAGTGATGCATACTTTTCATACAGTTTAATGTAGTTTTGACCAATTATCGTAAAAGATCTAATTTGTCGTGTTTTACTGTCTGGGATTTTGATAATTATTACATTTTCTTTATCCTCAATGTCCACAGTCTTCATTTTTACCAATTCGTCGCATCGACAGGCGCCGGTAACCCCAATTAACAAAACAATCTGAAATATTTTTATAATTTAGTAGAGTATATTACATGCTTTGCAATATAATTTTTTTCACCTTCAATCCTAAATACAACTTATCTGGCGCTTCAAACAAAAATTTATCAAACTCCTCTTTAGTGAAAACTTTAGACTTCTTTGCAGGATATCCTTCGCTTGTCTTTTTCAGAAAGGCACGTAACTTTAAAAATTTGCTTATTTCCACATTTTTTCTAATAACTAAGTCGGATTTTATCATAGAGTATCGTGACCACATTGTAGAAGATTTCCATTCATTTTCATTTTCCATTATATTGAAATATGCCACTAAAACGTCTTCGGTAACTTGCCGTACTCCTCTTGTATCGCACCACTCTTGGAAGTGCTTGTACGCTAACCGATACTTTATTCCGGACTTGGAGGGCCCCAAACGTGCTACTGCATCATTAGCCGCGGACTCAATTTCGTTTAGGTTTTCCATTTTCGCACTAATTTTGCGCTTGCGGTTGCAACAACAATAAGCTGTCTTTAATAACATAAAATAACTATCAAACAACTGTAACCAGGGAGACGCAAATCCCACCGACGACTTAACATCGACTTAATTGTTTTAATTTCTAACATCTAGACGACTTTGATAGTTGTCACAGTTAATTTCGAGTAAAAATAGCGTATGAATTGTACTATTTATGGTTGAAAATTGCTACGTTTGAAAAAAAATAGTATACTTTATTCGGCAAAGAAGCGACTTTTCTTGACTTGCCCTCTATTACGCGCCGAACGAAGTGAGCGCGTCAAGAAAAGTCATGCTTCTCCGCCTCATAAAGTAATATACTATTAGTGTTGTTTTGAGCTATACAACTGTACATTCGTGAAATCGAAAGGATGACCCAACCATGTCTACCAGATGTTATAAAATAAATCAGTTTTGAATGGATTATTCTGTGCATAGAATGAATTTCTAAGTGGAAGTTCTGTGGTTGTTGAGACTATCTTTTTTTCGGTTGGGGTTATTTCTATCCCTATCAATTTTGATGGCTTTCCTGAAGAGTCATGTTCTCATAGTTCTATGGAGTACTTGCGTTCTTTTTCTAAGCATGAAGACGATGATGAATCATGAATAGTACATCATGAATTATAGGAAGCTCGTGTCATTTTGAACCAATATCAGTGTAGAAGGCACTCAGAGTGTCCATGGTTTCAGATACATTTTTTCGTGCTCTATATCCTTTCAGCAGTTGTGTCTTCTCTGAATCAACCTCAAAATCAATAGAAAATCCAAACTCCGCCGTGTTAAGTGAATTGGACCTTCAACAATATCACCTTGACAATTCCACTTTCGTTCGGTTTCGCAGTTGTAAATCGAATTAAATTTCCTCCGATGCATCCCTGAACAGATTCAATTTCCATTTATATTTTCTTTCATTTTCTCTCCGTTCCACGCCAATATCTCACAAGAAAGACATTGTTCCCGAGAAAAAGTCCTCAGCGCAAACTTTCCGCCTACTTGATATTTAGTATACTTCCGCAACAACCGTTCAGAGCCACTTTGGAATGCCGACTCTAGAGGTTCTCGAGCATCCCGCAGCCATATTACAAATTCCTGCAATGTCTCGTAAGACAAGAGCATAACAAGACATTAGCATGTTAGAAGCCATAAACCCTTTATTCATAACGAAAAATTCAGCGGCTTCCCCATACATCACATTTCAAAGGAATATGGGAGTAGAAATAGCAAAAACATTCGAATGGCGTAATTTGCATACATCAAATATGAGTCGGTTCGTGCAGTGGATCTGAGGTAAGGCAGGGTGTGTTATACACGACGACGTTTTTTCGATTCTGGCAGATCGTGATTGGCATTAAATATTCAGACGTCGCGGTGCCTTGGCGAGCACCTTTTGTTTTTAATCAGGAGTCGTGTTGTTATCAGCGCGGCGCGGAATGTGGGGAAAAATCGAATTTTCTTGGGGCTGATTTTTCCGGTGGCGCAATTTCAAAAATTTTTCAAATTTATTTATTTTCCTCATTGACAAATTTACATTTGTATAGGAATAGTCATAAAATAATACTAATACTACAGGCATGCTGCATTCATAACCATCACATAGTCAGTGTTGATGAAGGCAATGTTAAAATTATAATCAAAATCAAATTGAAAGAAAAAATTTAAAATTGAAGGTCAAGCGACCAGGAGATTTACGAAATCTATCATACCGAATTAGTACAGAGCAAATAACACAGTTATAAATCACAATTAAAATATTCAAATCTCATGAAACAAGAAACTCATTCAGCGAGTAGTATGTTTTGTCCAGGAGAAAAATTTTCAGTTGTTTTTTGAATTCTTTCATATTATCACATTCTCTCAAATGAGAGGGTAGAGAATTGAATATCTTTGGTACTAAGTAACTTGGTGAATTACTTGTAGATCTGAGGCGAGAGAAAGAAACCGTGATGTTCTATATTCGTAATAAAATTATTTTTATTCTTGAAAACATAAACAGAAACTTCTAAAATGAAGAGTCCAGGAAGAGTCAGAAAACCAAAACTTTTCAACAGTTCTCTACCAGAATATGTGTTGGGTTTACCAGCAATACTGCGTAAAATGCGTTTTTGAGCAATGAATACATCTTGGAATAGTACCGAGATTCCCCAAAAGCAAATGCCATATCTCAACAATGATTCTATTTTTGCATAGTATAACATAATTAACTGACTCTGAAGTAGGATGGATCTAATGTTATAAAATAGATATGCTAGTGATGACAGCCGTGATATGAGTGATTCACAGTGTGCCTTCCAGTTTAAATTTTTGTCCAAATTCACCCCAAGAAATTTCACGTTTTCTGAATAATGCAAAGGTTTGTTGTTGAGATTTATACTAATATTTTCACATCTTCTTTGATAAGGCTGAAATCTTATAACATTGGTTTTTTCACTATTTAGAAGCAGACATGACTGAACCAGTTACTGAGAACACTCAGTATATCCTCACATTTGACCTGGAGGCTTAAATCACACCTATCATAAACTATCAGCGACGTGTCATCTGCATACATAGTGATATACATTCAATATCATTCGTGTACAACAAAAAGAGCATTGGTTCCAGTACAGAACCTTGCGGAACACCCATAATTAACTCAGAACTTTCAGATTTTACATTTCTCAATCCTTTGGGATCTTGATAGTTAATACTGACGTATTGGTTTCTATTCGTTAGAAATGATAGAATCAACTCTAGAGAGTCTCCTCGTATGCCATAAGCAAACAATTTTTTTGCTAAGATTTTGTGATTTACACAATCGAAAGCGCGACTTAGAACGCAGAAAATTCCAATAGTGTTTCCTCCCTCATCAAGATATCCTAGTAATCTTTCATGAAATGAGTGGATTGCAGTATTGGTTGAAAGTCCCGTTCTGAATCCATGTTCATTTTCAGTCAAAATAGCGAATTTTTCCAAATAACTGAGTAATCTATGAAGAAAACAGTATTCGAATACTTTAGAAATATAAATATAATTTATATTATTAATATTATATATATAATTAATTTATATAAATTTATATAAATAGAATTTGGACACTGACTGACACATATACATCCTTTAATCAATTTTTTGTTTTCTCTCTCCCCTGGAAATAAAAAAACACACAAATTTTTTGTTTTCAAAGAAAATTGGAATATTTGCCCGAAACGTTACTGCAGATATAGATATTATAAAGAGGCAGAATTGTCCAACTGATTTTTGCAACCAAAAACATATGAAAATTCATATAATTTCCCTTGACGAAGTGTCGGAAGCTAGCCACATTTTGACAGAAGGCTCTGTGGGTGTAGCCAAGAGAAGTGGTTAAAGATAAACTGAAGCATATTTGTTGATGTTCTAATGCAGATCCAGAAACACATTTTATGCTCGAAGGAGAATCCAATATTGCTTTTTACTACTCCCACCCGTGAATATGATGATTCCTCTATAGTTCACTCAATAGATAAATAGGCGATTCCAGTGAACTGAATGGATATGATTTCATATTCACACAAGGCAGTATATGAATTCCACCAATCACAGAGAACAAAATACGTGGTTACCAGGGACAACCTTGTAGAAATGTCACAATTCTGATCCTGTCTACCCACAAACACGAAATCCAAGATGTTTCATTGAAGTATAAATAAATGTACCTATATTTGAAATATTCCCTGTTTTATTGAGTCAAGCTTTAATTGTCAAAATTGACGTTTTTTCGTGGAATTGAAGGACTTACATCTACTATTCACATCTACCAATAAGCAACTAAAATTATACAGTCCATGTGGCCTAGTGGTTACACTGCCTTCTGACACAATCTACTCTATTGTCGCGGGTTCGAGTCTCAGCTAAAACCAGATTTTTTTGGCCTGTTTTAATTTGACATTACTTATTTGATCGTATTCAAATATCGAAAGAATACTCTATAACTGAAATTGATTTTCAATATACTTAAAAGAGAGTTCTGAAATATATACACCCTTGTTGTACGAACTACTATTATGTAAAAATTGTGAAAGTCACACTGTATTGATGCAATCTATTACTGTCGTTACAATGGAATTGTACACCTTTCATTTCCACCAACCATCAGATGTTGGCGTTTTTGGAACATTAAAGTCTAAACTGGAAACGGCATCTGATAGCTGGCAAGTTTCCAACCCAGAAAGGACACTAACAGCCGATTGCACCGACTTTTTTTTATTGGAACACTAAGCTAATGGGCCATAGTTTAAGAGAATATCAACCACCCATCAATGAACCCTCACCTATGTTGAATAGTCACTTTGTTAATGGTCTCATAAAAAAAGCCAATGCAATCGGCTGTAAATATTCATAATATCCCTAAACTCAACAATATACCATATTTGGAATCATTCATTGGTAGGAACATTACCAGTTCTTATGAAAAAACTGGAATATGGCCTTTCAGTAAGTTGATTTTCAATTCTTAAGATTTTGCGCCGGTTCAGGTATTTCCGTTATTTCAATGAGAGCATAGATGGTGATGGGCTCGCTAGAATTATTGTTGCTGGAACTTCTTCTTCTTGTCTTCATTGCTTTCACATAATCTTGGATCAATAGTGATAGATCTTGATGAGCCAGTACTGTCTTCTTCCAAGGTATTGAAAGTTGAGAGACGCACACAAACAAAAAAATATTGTTCATTTGGAAAATACCATATTGGAAAAAATTAAAGTAATGAAATAAATAGAAAAAGAACAAAAAAGTAAAGCAAGGGTAATAATAAAATCGTTGAGTTTATGAAATGAGCATTATGTCAAATCAAGTAAACCAAATAGATATTATTCGAAGGAATTGAAATGATTAGTAGTGCAACATATATCAGTCTAAAAGAAAGTTCTGCTTCACCTTTCCTCGGCCTTCAAGAAAAAGAAGAATATGTTGTTCGTGATTATTTGAACAAATTATCACTCTTTTCTTGATATCAAGCAATGCGCATATTATGTCCCTCCTTCTCAATTACCCAAACTCATTAATGATGTTGAGTTGAAGGTCTCAATCTGCTTCCCAGGTCTCGTCACTAGTTCTCTCTGAGGTCTAAATCTGCCTTCTCCTTAGATTGAACAGATATACTTTAAATTTCAAAACTTTTCAAACGATATATTTTTGGTCACATAAATGTGCAACTCTGTCCCAATTTAACCGTTTTCGTATCTCCTATGGTTTTCTAGATCCCACTGGTGAGAGTAGAATTTGAGAGTGGGCTGGATACAGAAGTCTAACCAAAATTCTTTCTACTAGCCTAAGAGCCGGCGATCGCCAGACTTTTGTTATTTTATAAAAGCTGAAAGTTCATCTGCGCGTGTCCCCAACAAAGGTGAAAACAATCAGCGACTGTGGGGTTTGGATCTTGGTTGCTTGGCCAGGAAACAGACAGCAAAGATTCTTATACAAGTCATGTGTTTTCTTATATATTTCTTACGGATGTCGTAGCTTCAAGCGCACATTTTCTTGATTACTTATACATATCGTCAAAACATGGCAAGCAATTCAGCAACAGATGTGAAATAATTTCATCAATATCTTAGATCATTTATATTTTTATAAGTACTTTCAGGATTGAACTATTATTTTCCATATAATTTTCTATTGTTAACACTCCTGTGAAGCTTCATCATCTTTCTGCCAATATTTCAGTCAAACCATTTTATCAAACTGACAAATAGATATCTGCACCTACTTTACCCTTCAGAAAATGTGAATTCCTTTTACATCGACAAGTAAACAGAAATATCGACATTATAGGCAAGATGGCGTCACAAAAACTCTTCAAATACTGTCAAACGTAAGTATAATTATAATTTAATGAAGTCGAGGGGTGTCTGGCAGGGGGTTGAAACCAGAGTAAGTGTCTGGCAATGGATGATGTGATTTCTAATATCATTCCGAAGAAGATATGAAAAAGCTGAGCTTTATACTTTGACGAAAGTGAGGTACTATTTTATACGCCTTTGCTACCTGGTATCTGAAGAAGTAACTATCATCCAAACTTCATAGTCGCTGATGGTTCACACCTGTGTTAGGGGAATACGCAGAGAAACTTTCAGCTTTTATAAAATAACGAAGGTCTGGCGGACGCGGGCTCTTGCTCTATACCCAAAAACTGTCATCTCTGTTCGTGCAATGACGAACTAACAAATCATGTCATCATTCTGTTCTCACTCCGAATCTGTGATGATAACATTTTTGAACCTTCGTTGTTCGAACTGACAATGGTCATATATTGTTTTCATTTATTATAGTTGTCGCTGACTTGCTACCAATATATTTACATTAAGTGGTAGGCGGAAGTATTGATTATAATTGATCTCATGGTATAAATATATTTCTATTTGTTCCGATCAATTCGTTCCGAGTCAAAATAAACCAAAACCGATTTGAATAACAGATAAGTTCTTGATTACTTCCACAATTTGAATTCCATAACATCGTGAATCATCGATTGATATACTTTTACTATTTATAGACAATAGTTATTTCGGAAAGGACAATTATATATGAGGAAATATGTCAATACGGAATATCAGCTGCAAGTATAATGATGATGTTATATGGACACATCAGTCAATGAATTGGGAATTCACTACTGTATGAAGTGAGATGAATATCTGATAAATAATCATAAAAATCTAGATATCGGACTGCGAGACTTGGTAGCAGAGCATAGGAGGTGGTAAGTGAAAAAGTGACTTCTGGTGATATTCGTAGCACCAAGAGTGGAGTTGTCAGTTGCATACCACTATCTTGATCAAGTTTTATTATTTACTTTAGAAGAAGTTTTGAACCATCTAAACAAACTATAGATATGATCTGGCTGCGTCATTCATGAATTGCTTTTTCGCATCGATTGGAAAAGGGTACATTTTGATTCACAATAAATTTCACAAAAAAATCATTATGAATGATTATGTCTCATATTCATCTGAATGATTTTGAAACTGAAGTTAATAAATGAAGCTGCCATTAACTAAATATTGGCTAGACCGTTTCTTGTAAATAAAATTGTCTTCGATACAGAATAGGAATACTATTTCAATCATTATTCCGTGGTGTATGGATTCTTTTTTAGGAGTTCTTTGGGTTTTCATCTCAACCTACCACAATCAAAAATAAAAGATTACTATTGGAATCTATCCAAGTTAGAAGGGCAGATTTTTTATCTACCCCGATAAGTTGCTACATTAATAAAAAATAGTTTGTTCTGAATGGAACACCTTCTAATAGTCAGCAAGAAAACTAATTGAAAAATGTAATTTGTGAAAGGGTTTCGAATACGGAAGCAGATTAGGTTTAATATTTTGATAATTATCACTTCTTCTATTTTATTGATAGGCAAATTTGAGACACACAAGACGTTGACTTAGAATGACTTTTTCTTTTACTTTATATTTTCTTTTACTTTGATAACGTTCTCACAATGCTGATAAATTCGTTCATTCACAAAATGTTAAAGTAAAAGTGTTTTGTATGGATGCCTCCATTGAATAGCATTCTGATAACTTTCTCGTAGAAAAAGAAAAATTTCAAATAACGTGTAACGTGTTCCATTTACCAGGTACTGTTTTTTGATTATTGCAACAACTTATCGGGGTTGAATATGCCCTTCTACAGTTGTATATATTTCAATATCAAGTCTCATTTTTCCAGATTGTGGTAGGTTGAGAATAAAAAAAACTACAAAGAAAAAATAAAAACACCTTAGCGGGTAGAAGATCTCAACCAGAAATGATAATCCATTGTAGTTCTCCGGGAAAGAAATATTCATATATGGTTATACACACATAATTGAGAGCATTGGTTCGTTTTATTTGTGTTCAGTCGTTCCTTTTTGGAGAGCGGTTGTCCTGCAATTCAAATTTTTCGATCTTATCTTCACATATCATTTTGACAGATCAATTTGAAAAAATATATTTTTTCACGCAAGACCTCATCTGCACCTTATAAAATACATGTTTACATTAATTGAATGAAGTTTGGATATAAAAAAAATTTCGAAAATTGTATGTGAAGTTGAGAAATTTGCATGCATGCCCATATGGATTCCCAGTAGAGTAAAATAATTCGTTCTCTCTCATTCACTAATTTTATGTTCATTGAATAATATTCAAATTATCATTTGCTATATTCGAGCATGATCGATTCAAAATGCATGCGTGAAATATTCTACCTGACAATAAATGTGACTTACACTTTCTTTTCATCGAAATTGCATTATTGTGTCCAATCTGAACACTCAAACGGAAAAATTCACAGAGAGAGAATCCTCTTGTTTCAACTTTCTTTTATCTTTGATCTGCTGAAGGAATACTTTAGTGAGTAATAGGAATATTCGCCTTGCAGCTCCTGTTCCTCCTTTTAATCTCATAAAAGATACATTTCAAGCGTTTCGTTTCGGAGATGAAATTATTTCAGAATAATTTCAGAAAGATCGGGCTTTTGTATTGTTCGAAAGTTTTTGTTGCTCATTCCTGAGCAGAGAAAGCGGCGAATCTTTTATTCGAGCATTACACATTTTATAATTTCCTGAAATTATTACGTCTGCCATTTTTGCATGAGAAAATACAGTTTGTCAGATAATTGATGTCGCTATCTCCCAGTGCGATTTGTTTTTTTCTGTGATAGCTGACCAATTTTTTAATTCCCAATTAGCATAATCAGTATGACATTTTGAATTCTTCAACGAGAATAAGTTATAGAGGGCTTTAACAATATCCGACACTGATGATTGGTGGTAGGATAAAAAAATATAAAATATATGTGATAAATATTCAAACATAAAATATTATATATTAATAGAATCGACAAAATTATAGGTGCATTGTTTACGATACGGATGTGATCGGCCACTTTGAATAGTAGTGATTCAGTTGAATGGGGATAAAATCCACTCTTTCAGCAATTCACAATGGCTGACAAAGCCTGGGGAGTGAATATTTAGAATCCAGTTTCATTATATTTTGGCGAGCATACTATAATAATAATAATTTATTTAATTTCCCTTCCAGTACATTATAATATAAATATATGACAAGAATGATAGATGGAAGGTCTACATAAGCCAGAGAAGGATTGAGTGTAGTAAACCAAGTCTCTCTATAGTGTATGTGGATGCTATTAAGAATTTTCTCGTGTTAGCACAAATATTTCCAGATTCTGCATGTCAAAATTCGCAGCATTGCAAAAAACTATGACGAATTCTTGATTTTCATGAATCAGTTTTCCCAACAGTTTGACGTTATAGTACTTACTGAAACATTCAACATTAGCAACACATACAGAATACCAGGTTATGAAAATGTGTATAGCAAGGAAACATCGAATAGAAATGATGCAATTCTCATATTTATCAATTCTAGTGTCAAGTACCAGTGCAAAACTTTTCAAATCGCTATGTGTCATTCCATGGAACTATATATCGTCCTGAATATCTATCTCACTAAGATATAAAATTGGCAAAGAGAATAATGAACGCCCACAGAGCAATATATAAATTATAAAAGTCTAAAAATCGATTTACAGAAAGAAGAGTGGTATGATATTTAAGATGGAACAGATGTGAATATCATGACTGAAAGCTTCATACACAAATTGAAACGATATATTGAAAACATCACAAAAACTTTAAAAATTAAAACAAACAAAAACAGAAAAGCTTGGACAACAGACGAAATAGTGAAATTAACAAATGATGAAAATAAAATTTATAATAAACTAAGAGTAGATCCTAATGATGATACCATAAAGGAAAGAAATAATACATTAATAAACTCATAGAAAAAAACAACGATTCTTCTATTGGTTTGTGGAACGCACTCAATGATATTTGCCCTAAACTGAAAATTAATACAAAAATAGAAAACTTGAAAACTAATAATCAAATTATTTTTCCTAAACAAGAGTTCAACATAAATTATAGTGAATTGGGACAAAAATTTGCAAATGAAATTTCCTCGCCAATAAATTTTTCAGAAAAACCTGACAGATTGAATATTACATTATATTTGAAGCCCACTCATGAAAATGAAATCAAAAATATTAATCACAATCTGAAAAATAGGAAATCTCCAGGCTGAGATGGCATAAGATCAGAAACACTCAAACAAATAAGTGAGCAAATGAAAATACCTTTAAATTATCTAATAAATAAGTGTTATGAGTTGGGGACATTTCCAAATTGCCATTAGGTATAATTAAACTCACACAAAAATAGAAGTGAAATTAAAGTACAAAATTACCGTCCAATTTCTTTGTTGTCGGTGTTTTCTGAGATCTTTGAGAAGGTTCGCAAAGAGAGAGTTTATGAATTTCTGGAAAGATATAACGTTTTATCTAAAAATCAATATGGATTCAGAAGAGGTTGCAGTACAGAAGATGCAATACTCAATCTAACTACAGAAATATATAGAGCTTTAAACAAAAAAAACATTAATATGCATCTTTGTAGACCTTTACAACGTCTTCGACACTGTGTACCATAAACGCTCATTAGAGAAACTATTGTCTTATGGTGTGAGAGGACCTGCACATGAAATACTGAAGGACTATCTTTCGGATCGAAATCAAATGATTGAAAAATAAGAGGTCAGGAGTGGTTCCAGGATGGTCACATACGGTGTATCTCAGGGGACGGTACTCGGACCGCTTCTATTTACTATAGATTTGAAGAGCCTACTGAAGCTTCGATCCGGGGGTAAACTTGTCAGTTTTGCAGATTATATGGCCATACCTTACGAAGGAGAAAAGCGGATAGATCTAAAAAAAATATCAGAACAAAACATGAATCATGTCTGTGACTGGTTTAAATATGATAAACTCACACTAAATAGTCAAAAAACACATTACTTACCTTCTGCATCCTACTCAAATCACCTACCAAACCTTGGATCTCTGAAAGTTGATAACAACACAATCATAACTGAAAAATTCTGAGTCAAAATATCTAAGTGTAATTATCGATAGGAATTTGAAACGGAACTTACATATCGAGCACGTAAAAAAACAAATTGAGAGGCATACTCAGCAAATTTAGATAGCTGATCGACTTCCTCAGTGGACATAACACTGTAACATAATACATAAAACATTATATTTTGCACTGGTGAAATCTCAATTGTCTTATGGAATATTGAGTTGGGGTGGGGTAGCGGAAAGCAACTTATATAGTTTGAATATAATACAAAACTAGATACTCAGGATAATATTTACAAAAAACATCTAATATTCAAGCGATTCACTTTTTTCTGAAAATAAAATCTTTGATATCAGACAAATTTTCTGTGAACGAATATCGACGAGCATCTTCAAAAATAAAATAATATTACAACCCATCGAACACCGCTACGAAACACGAACAAAAGACAATGCCAATACACCAATACGTGATAAAACTATAGGTCAACGTTGCGTAGAATTTCTGTCTCCTAAACGGTATGATCTTTTACCTACTGTGTTGAAAAATATGAAAACATTCCCATTATTCAAACGAAACATCAAAAAATGGTTGTTTAGTAGGAAAAGAAGCATATTCAACGACATAATAAACTTAAAATTCATGAAATATCAAAAAAAAGGATTTGATTACTATGTTACCTGATTATGACTATCATCCCCATTTCTTCTAATGACTATGAACCTGAAATGACGACAAACCACCCAGATTTTGACATTTTACTCATTGCGAAGAATACTGAAACGTTTCAAGCGTTTATAGAGGGTTTTATTGTATTGACATGTTATTTTTTGTGATTGTATTTCATACCTTATTTATATTATATTTCTGTTTTATACTAGTATAGGGTAATTACCTACGAGCTTTCAAGCTTCTGTGATTTCTTCATTTTCATTTCATTATATTCTGTATTTCCTTTTCTTGATTCTGAAATAAACATCATTATTATTGTTATTATTAAATTAATTTTCAGATCATCTGACAATCAGTATAACAATTCTTTCCAGGTAAGTGTTGAGTAATTTTAAATATTCCTATGATATAAAATATAATGAGGTGGTGATAGAGAATGAGATAAAAAAATTGTTTTTACAATTCTCTTGACTAAGTGAAAAACGCTAGTGAAAATAAAAAATTATAAGAACCAACTATAATAGTACTTTTACAAAATACTGGATTACAGCAGATGAGAACATTAATTCAAAAATTTATAACATTTGCGTTGGGAAGTATCCATTCAATTACTTTTTTTTTGCATTTTTCAGGTGAGTTTGTGCTGCGTATCTCTTGAGGGATCATGTTATATAACCTGGGTCGAAGGAAAATGAGATCAAATGTATATTTGATCCATCGGAAATCTTCTGTTTGTTTCATAAATATTTTTCAATAACCATTTCTGCAAAATTTTAATTTGAGAATAGCTTCCTGCATCAGTAACTGATAGGGATAATGTGTATAAAGATCAACACTTGAGAAAGATGATGTTTGAGTAGGATGAGTATGAATTCATCCTATTGTTATCAAGTTATGTCAAGTCAAGTCAAAATATACTTTATTGTCAGAAGAAAATAATTCTCATTGGCAAAGCGTTAATATCCAAATTGAGTAAAAAAGTTTTTTTTTAGTTTGGTTTATTTGAAGGATGGGTCATCAAAAATCCCTGATAAACAAAAATCTCCTTCTCATTCATTGTAACGCAAGAATTTGAGTTTCCTTTTGCTTTGGTCAAATCATGTGAGTTAGAAGCTCACCTCTTTCCAGTCTGCCTGTTAGAACGGTGGGTATGTATACCTGAAAATGATTGGTTCAATAGTCTTTGTTCATTACAAGCGCTGTAATTTGACTTTCTTACATCCACACCATGAAAATAAAATGAATGATAGTAAGCGACATGCGATAGTTGATGACAATTTTTTTGTTCATATTCTAGTTCATCGACTGCTCAGGTCAATAGATCTATATAGGGAATCAGTTTCCTTTATCCACTAAGTTCTGTCTTTCGTTTTGAATCTAGATCTTTCCATACAGGTTTGTTAAATATATTTCATGAGCATTTAAATTTGGTACGATTGGCTGAAGACTTCAAAACGTAATAGTTGTATGTTTCAATCCTACAAATAATTTCTATTTTTCATCCGATGATTATTTCACTTATTCTTTCATGGATTTCTGCTTTTTGATGAGGCTTCTCACAACTCTATGTACTCTTCAAAAAAAAATCTGAAAACTATAACATTGAAATATTGAAAAATATCGCATGTAGTATCGGAATCATCAATATTGCCCACACATTCCCCGATATCAATTAACCAACAAGCATTTTCGGTATTTCATAAACCAACAGAAAGAACGAGAAAAACGTCTAGCAGCGGCAGATACCGCGAGGTCCTTTTGTTTATGAGGACCGAAGGCCCGCGAATGAAAAGTCCACATCTGGATGTCCACAGAATTTTCTCGGCTGAAATAATAGCGGTGCCCTTCTCATTTTCTCTTTGTGTAGGTGATGGCTCGCCAGCTTCTCGAAGAATGCCATAAATTCACTAACCTCCGACTGGCTGACAAACGAAAATGTCCCGGGTATTTCTCTTATCAATTCAATAGGAACTTCTTTCTCGATTCCGCCAGTTCTGTAGACTACTTATAAGGAAGCAGCGTCTTCTATTTTCGACTCGAGGAATTTTATGGCATTGAATCAAGTTGGGGTTTTATTTGTTGGGGACGATTTTTTTATATGGTAGAGAAAACAGCAGAAATGTTCAAAAGAGTTGTTTTATTCTATACGAATTCGAGGAAATGATCGGCTATCAATTTGGATTTCAAATGGAAGCGAATTATACTGAGTGACAACGGAATCATTGAACACGATGCCATTCCCTTGTTTGTTGAGTTTGGAATTTGATATTAGGAATGAGAGCGTAGTTCCTTGGGGTTGATATTTTTAATAACGAAACCGGATTGACAAAAAATCGACTCAAACCAAAAATTTCAAATGAACCATTGTAGAGATAATGAAATTCTTTTTTCAACGGTATAATGCGAGTAGACATTTTTCCTAATTCAGTATGACGGCATTATGACGTCATATATGACCATATTGTCAAACAGCTTTCTGACGTGAGAAATAGAGGACGAAATTTGTTTAATTTTTGACTAAAAAGTTTTGTCTTGAAGCTGTGATATTCCATGGCTTCTTATACTTGACGTGCTATACATCAAATTATTCAAACGAGTAATTCGTCCAGGCCAGTCTCAACCAACCTACACGGGGGTAACACCTGTCAGAAAACCACTACTTCCTTGGCTAAAATCACGAAGGACGTGGAATTGTTTCCGACAGGTGTCAAGTGCAAGATTCTTCACAAAAAAATTCTTGTTTATGCTTTCGGCATTGCAAATGCCTGAATAATTCAATCCAAAGCCTATTGTATAACCCAGAGTATTCGGGACCAGCCTTTTTTCACACGAAAGGGAAGCCCTGTAATGTTCAAAGAACACCGCGTGAATCAAGGGACAGCAGATACGAATTAACTTTTAATTTGAATTTTTTAAGTTTGTAAGCCTCAGGAAAAACCCCTCTCAGCTGTTCTATGGAAAAAAGATCCCTGAGCAAGAAATGTTCGGCAGGTCTTCAAGCTCACAAAAAAGGGGTGGGTATTCTGTACTCGCCGGATTATTCGTGTAGATACTGTCAAGGGTGGAATGATTGATGACAATTCAGAAGAGCACCGACCGTGAAAATATCTATTGAAGAGAGACAAGTCTCTGACACTTCTACGATATTCCAAAGAAGTGAGCGAGTCTGTGAGCAAAGAATCACTAACAAGACGAATTGCCTACCTCTGAGTAGAATCGAGAATCCTCAATGAATATTTTGGTGCCAAGCTCCATACATGAGAATTACATTCCAAGACAGGTCTAATCTGAGCCTTGTAGATCATCAAGTATTTCTTCGCACGAAATAGATATGAATTGTTCTTTCAGATAATTCAATTCCCCAGGAAAATTATATTTTCTGACGGTTTTTTATTTGTTGATATTTTCTACTCCAGTTAGGAATAATTCTGAACTGAAAGTCACAATGGAAATTATTGTTCGAGCGTCATATTTTGTGTTCTTTCAGATAATTCAATTCCCCAGGAAAAATATCAATTCTGACGGTTTTTTATTAGTTGATATTTTCTACTCCAGTTGGGAATAATTCTGAACTGAAAGTCACAATGGAAATTATTGTTCGAGCGTCATATTTTGTGCTGATAAAATTTATCTCCTTAGTTTTTTGGGTTATCAACTGACCACAATTGAAGAGAAAAAGAGTTAAAATTGAAATCTTCACAAGTGTGGTCTTTTTTATTGTCCAGACCAAAGAGATGCTGCCGCTAAAAACACTCCTTTCTACGGAATGAGGATTACGACACTAGAAAAGATTGAAATGAACTGGCCGTAGAAAAGATCTCTAGCATATTTTCGAAAACAAGACTAGAAGAAATATATTACTCTGTTGGCGTTTTTCAATTTACGCAGCACCTTTTTGGGGTACATTGAAAGTCTGCCCTTTAACACTTGAATATATTCCAATATTTAACTGCACTTCTTGGGTAATCCACGATGAAACTTCAAAAAATAACCCGGTTCATGATATTTCTCAATAGAAACGGTTATAAAACAAGTTTGGTGGTGAAATATCACGCAAGAGATTAATTGCTTTCTAATGAATGAAATCATCCGCTTCAGTTGATGTTTAGTTTCGAAATCCGCAGGTGCAGAGATAATTCTATAGATACTGGTACTGAAGAGTAGACGAGATACAAAGAACCTCTCAAAATGGGATAAAGCATTCTCTGCAAAGAAGTTTGTGAAACAGAATCAGCTGTCCAACAAAATATAGAAAACTGTATTATTTACGCACCATTTTTTTATCTAACCATGTACCAAATGATATTTCGTTAGCTGTTGAAAACTCAGGTCAATCAGGATTCTCATAAATTTTTGTGATGAATCAGGTCTCATGAGCAAGGTATGAAAAGAAAACTACCATAGTATTTATTATAGCGGTAAATGACCGTAGGTGTCGAACCGCAAACCAAACAAAAAATTATTTTGATGAAGGATTTGCCTGTCGTATTTCGAGCATCATTGTGAAGAAATCATTCATGATCATTAATCAACTCTTTCGACTATGCTGAAAGTTTCAAAATATATTCCGGGATTTCTACGACAATGTCATTATTTTATAACCAAGTATATAACCAAGTACAATTTAAGCCTAAGGAAATGATACGTTCACTTCATCCGTACAAGTCTCTACATTACGAGAGCTAGTCTTCATTCTTCCATATTCTCTATTTCTTTCCCAAACACAAAGCATTCAAATGATGAGGGAACCCATATCGTTTTGCGGACCTGGCAGGTTAACACCAACCTTCACTAAATTTGAATGAAATAACTCAATTTATTGATTACGATTCTATTCAGTTTACAGCTTTCCATTACTTTTCTGTGGATATCTACCTCTAATTCAATATCGATACACACACACATGTAATTGAAATGCTTTTGTAGTTTTATCCAATATACATCGCAAACATTTTGTTGCTGAAAATAGTAATTATTCCTTGCAATTGAAACACCAATTTGAAAAGATAATTGGATTTGTATTCGTCAGTTAGTAGTTCGAATGAATTACAAACTAGAATAATATATGTTTGTTCAGAATATGTGGGTGAAATATAAATGATAGATGGAGTTGGGAAAAATTGTGAATAATCAAAAATGCAATTCGACAGAAGACTGTCGAGCCTCATGATTAAGGATCATTTATATTTTGAAAAAGTACTAAGATTTTGATGAGATTTCCATAAACAAAAAAGAAATATATATAGTTGCTGCACTGCCTTTCAAATACTCAATAGCTCAGTAAAACTCGATAGCAAAATTCGAAATGTCTGCAGATATCAATGCATTGTATGGACATTTTCATGAAGACTTCACACATACTCCAGACTATATGAAATGTATTGAAATTGCACACATCAGTGATCGAATGTTCTTTGAAAGAAATATATAAAAAATATTTTGATAATCAAGTTGATTCTGTGAAACACCTGATACTGCAATTCCACATATTTGACTTCCATATCTTGTTTGGTGAAAAAACAAAATTATTTTCGACAAGATAACTAAAGATGTATATGAATCCAATGAATCAGTCATGGAATCAAGTTGTTTATAAATTGAGTTCATTATAATTGGGAATTTCCAGTTTGAATCAGTCACATCTGAATGTGGATTATGAATCTGACATGCTTCACTCATTTTTATCCCATAATATTACATTTTCTCACTGTTTTCCAACCTTATGAAAGTAGTGAGCCTTATCTTTTCTAGTCAATCAATAACTATGGAATCACTTATATACTAATCACTTATATGAAATTCCACAAATCGCTGCCGCTACTTGACGAAAATAAATCCCTATTCGCTGTGTGCGTTACATGACGCGACATCTGGTGGTACAGATGTGGCAAAGTTCTGCGCTACGTGACACGTGGAGTGTATGGGGAACTAATAAAAATTCAAGAATAGTTGTTAATTTTAGTGTAAAATAATCAGTTCTGAAGACAAGACGTTTTCATGTGAGAATATTTATCGAGGCTACAGAAGAAAAAGTAAGTTCGACATTCAATTTTGTGTGTATTTAGGATAATACTAAAAATTTTTAGGTTATGAAAACGTAAACATGAGAATATCATAATGATAATAATAGCATTATGAAATTGATAGATTCGATATTCGAATCATGTAGTTTGACTGAAATCACTTTGGCATGAATGAAGTCTAAGAATGATTTATTTTTTCAATTTGTAGTAGCTCAGTGAAGTGCCACATTTCTCCATCCCGCGCGCACGATCTGTCGGCAGTTCCCCCACTACTCTGTTGCACACAGCGAAAATAGTCTGGTCGATTTATCTAAAAGTTTAGATGTTCTATTCGCGCCTAGAGCTTTCAAAATCAGAGCGTCTAGAACATCGGGACTATTCGCTCGGAAACGACTAGATCTGCTAGCTTCATCGAGAATTTGCCTCGGAAGGCGACGAGTACAAGTCGGGATTGCGTCGATTGGCATAGGTCGTTGAATTACGTTAATAGGGCTCAGCGGCGGCGTTAGGGGATTTCGTAACAGCATTCAAATGGTTATTTCCGAGCCTTCCATTTCCGATATAATCTTCTACTGTCAACACTAGTTTGAAGCTTCATTAGCTATTCATCAACATTTCACTGAAACTGATAAACATAGATCCGCATCTGCTTCACCTTTCAGAAAATGAACTGAGCCATATCGACATTATATTGTAGTTGGCGTCCGAAAAACGTCTCAAATGCTTTTCACGCAAGACACAGGTATTGGCTTACTATTCTATTTCTCTACAAACGATGATTCGGGTACTCCGCCCAAAAGCACAATAGAATAAACCTAATTTCAAGGATTGTTCGTTTCCAGTGCATATTCATTTCAAGTTCAACACCATTCCTCACATTTGATTCCGAACTGCGAACAGTTTCTTTTACAAAACGGATTGGATCTCCGTTATGTTCTGATGAAGTCATGATATATTCTCGGATTTCACCATCAAAATGTAATTTTGACTGAATGTTATAACGAGAACTATCTTCCTGGATATTTACATCAGTGGTTACTTTATATGCAGTGCTCACAAAGAAATCATTTCCACAACACGCATATACCTATGTCACGGACATAATCTCTTTTCAGTTCTCCATCACTTCTCATTCATCTCAAACACTCTGACGTCAGAGACGAAGAGCTCTCAGTCTGCGAATCAAGCTGAACTGGGCGGTATTTCCTGAAATAACAGGCATGCCATTGTTAGAAGAGGCCTTTCACAAAATATGTAAAGTCGTCAGTTCAGACCGCACGCACGTTTGCATTTCTTTGGTTTCGTCTTACACCATGATTCGCTGTCGAGCATTTCAAGGAAGAAAATGGAAAATAATAGGCGAGAGGCTCAAACCTAAATTACCCCTATTAGCAGAGGATTGAGGCCGTATGGAGGACAAGTCATGATGGGCTTGTCCCACATATGTATGTATTTATTTGTACCATCTGAATGCTCTGACTGTCCTAGCATCCCAATCATTTTGAGGGGTCGAACTCGGGATCTTTCTGCCATGAGCTGGGTACTCCGAACTCGCTCATTCATTCCGATTTGACACCAGGGACCTAATCTACATCAACCTCTGCTAACCATTTCCATTAAATGAAAATACTCAACAGAAAAATAGATCTTGATAGTTCATAATGAGTCATATCTATCCTCAAGCCTGGAATCCATTGAGGATCTATTCTGGATTCACTTTTATTGCAATATCTTATCTCATTACAAGTCTTCAGCACTGCAGTATTCACTCTAACTAATATCATATAGCTTGTAGTTGTCGTCAATAGTTCCACCCTTGGCAGTATCAATTCGGAGTGCAGAATTCTCATTTCTTTGTTGTAGGGTTGGAGACCTGTAGAACCTCTCTTGCTCAGGGATCTTCTTTCAACAGAACAGCTGAACTTTGGAAATCCTTACCGAGAGAGGTTTTGACAAACTTCAAAAAATCGAAGTGAATGTTAATTCATATCAACTGTCCTTTGATTCAAGCGGTGTTTTTTGAACATTACAGGGTTTCTTTTCCGTGTGAATCTGTATATACATAAAAAATATTCCATAGAAAACTCGATCTCATTACACGTCATCAATTCAAATGCCTGAGATCACTGCTTGATAATGAATTCCTTTTAATCGGAGGATACTCTTTTTAGGCCTGAAAATAAATATTATGATTTCCTCAGTCTGATGAATATTGCTTCAGGTGATGAATCTATTGACATTCTTGTAGTCGAATATCTAGACATTCTAATGAAATTAAATATGAGATTTGAAAAACATATCAAAATATTATTGCAAATACCTTATATAACTTAGAGTACGAAATCTTCGAAACTCACAGTTAAACTGAGTGATATCTTGGTATTACCGAATTTCAATTAACGTTAACTCTAATTGACCACCAAAGTAACAAAATCAACTGTGTAGGTAATTTGAGACTGGCCTGAACAGATTGTTCGAAAGATGATTTGATTTAACGCCAGTCTTCAAGTATGCCCACTGACTATGTCGAATGTTTTTACATTTTCCTCGCAAGAGGAATGAGCGAATTCGGTTTGCTTTTGGAATACCTCGTCCATTGGTAGATGGCGCAATAAATTCGTTGTTCGCATCAGCTTTGGTCGGGGCTTGATCCTCTGAAGGATTTTGATTTTCAATTATGGGAAGTCATCGACTTTATGTTGATGATGGCATTGCCTTGCACTGACGAGTGGCCAAATAGCCCGAAACCGGTCTGCAAGTGTGTCCGTCCCTATAATTGAAAATCAATTCCTTCATTTGTATCGACGAAAGCAAATGCAGGATTTACTTCTGCGAAAAAACCTGCACTGTTACCGGTCGGATATAATTCAATGCCCTACGTGGTATTAGACAGGGGAGTAGTTGTTTTCTGACAGGTGCCAGCCGAAACCTACTGTGTAGGTAATTTGAGACTTGCCTGAACAGATTGTTCGAAAGATGATTTGATTTAACGCCAGTCTTCAAGTATGCCCACTGACCATGTCAAATGTTTTCAAAAATCAATACAGACCACAGTATTTTAAATTCATTTCCACGGTAAATATACAGAATGAAATGACGTGAAAGAATTTTTCACATATCACGGAAAGATGAATGGTTTAAAATGGAAAACAGTACAACTCGTTAGCTTCACCAAAAAATTACTCTACTTATAGTGGTACATGATGTGGATGTGAGATTTCGGGGTATTCGGTCTCCTCCTTTCAAACCTGTATATTTCAGGAGATCGTTCACATACCGAACTTGGAAAAGTTGTGTCATTATTCAACCAGAATTCAAAATAGGATGTTAGGTACAAGATGTTCAAGAAATAGTGTTATATAATAGTACCAACATTATTCAACGATCATGTAATGATGTGTATCAATGCACGAGCTTTAGCTAGGTTACGAAACAAGCCGAAGGAGTGTTTCGTATGCTTGATGCAATAACCATTATATAAGAGTTGCATACGCCATTTTTTCTACATTTATATTTATTGTATTTGAATTGTATCAACTATATATATATATATATTATCTGTTTCAGTTTGATACATTGATGCACTTTTTTGGGTTGAAATTAAACTTTTATGTACAATAATGATCATTATATTCATACCACAGAATTGTGATATAATTCGTAGATGTCGAATAACTGACAGCAATCAAACAATAGGAAAGTTTTCGACAGTTTTCGGTTATATCTTCCTGAAATAATTTAAGTGAAAAATATTGTGTTTCCGACATTATGAATACATAATCCTTATTGAATCACTTTAACGGCGGGCTTTCCGGATTCAGTGAGAAACACCCAGTTCGCAACTATTTCTCCGCGGGAGAACAATTCACAGAATTCGCCGACGGCCACGCTTTGTGGTAAAGAGCACGCTTTCGCACCGAATAAACAAAGCATTCGACTCACCTGATTTGTGTAGTTGCAGTCGTTGCCATAGGTGATCTTGCAGGAAATGAAGGCGCCCTGGAGTTTCCATTAAACACATACTCTGCAACAGAATATCTATATTTAGAAACGAGAATGCGGATTCGCGGAGATGCCCACACAACCACATCCAGACTAATTAGCCCGTGTGAATTGTTAATAAAGTAGTTTTATTCGAAAGGGGTCATTAAGAAGATACGGAATGCAGACTACAACTTCCGGGGGTTAATATTTGAAAAGGTATGGCGCTGGGGTTGGTTCTGGGCGGCGAGGAACAGAGTTGTATATTAATTTTTGAAAATTTTCATCAGGAGTTGGCGAGGTATCGTTATTAGAGAAATGAATATATTTTATGAGAAGTATAACGTTTCGAGAGGTGGCGATATAAAGCACACATAACTTCAAAGAACGGGTAGGATTGTACGATTTCTCGGAGCTTGCCTCATACAAAAGTTCACTGAAACACGTAATCAAAAATTAGTTCAATATTATCAAATCACTCTGAGGCAGTGATTTTTTCTATATACAGATTCACTCGAAAGTTCAAAAACACCGCATGAATCAAGGGACAGGAGATACGAATTAACATTCATTTCGAATTTTTGAAGTTTGTAAGCCTCAGGAAAAACCTCTCTCGGCAAGGAGTTCCAAAGCTCAGGTGTTCTATTGAAAAACGATCCCTGAGCAAGAGAGGTCCTACAGGTCTCCAAGTTCACAACAAAGCGGTGGGAATTCTGTAATCGTCGAGTCATTCGTATAGATATTGCCAAGGGTGGAATGACTGATAACAATTTAGAAGAGCACCGACCGTGAAAATATCTATAGAAGAGGGACAAGTCGACCTTTCTACGATGTTCCAATGAAGTGAGCGAGTTTGTGCATTACAGAAAAGAGATTGCCTTCCTCTGAATAGAGTCGAGAAGCTTTAATGAATGTTTCTATGTCGAACTCCATACATGAGAACTATATTCTATGACAGGTCGTATCTGAGCCTTGTAGATCATCAGAAGCTGACGAGAAGTTAAGTACTTCTTCTGGGAAGTACCTTTAGCGATCGATTTCACATGGTTTTCCTATGAGAGATTATTACTGATCATGATTCCTAGCATCGAGATACTTGACTTTGTGGGAATAGTTACTCCTGACATCTGAATACTAGATGATAATAGATCGGCTTTTCTTGAGAAAAGTCATGCCTGGGTTTTCCTAGCAATAAATTTCACCAAGTTTATGTTACTCCATTCTATTATTTTTACCAAGTCATCGTTAATTTTATTGACGTGAATGTTTCTTTGAATTTTTGTTTCTCGATCTGGTATGGGGACTCTGGTAGAGAAACTAGTATAAAGAGTACTGTCGTCCGCAAAATTAGGTACTGATCAAGTTAAAAAAAAACTGATGCAGACGGTGTAAACCTCCAAGAGGCAACGCCATCTGCTGGGTGACGGCCAAAGTCCCAAACTCTCACTGTCCAAGACAGAGAAGACGTCTTGTCTCTTACTGTCTTGGACAGTGGGAGTTTGAGACTTTGGTCGTCACCCAGCAGATGGCGTTGCCTCTTGGAGGTTTACACCGTCCGCATCAGTTTTCAGAGACTTATTTCGTAAGGAGTAGATAGTTCGAAATGTTTGTGTTCACAATCCAGCCAAGTGTCACTGATGAGACCTGGTAGGTCGAAACAGCTGTCTGGCATTGGATTTGTGAATGCAATCATTTCGAACATAGAAATTCTGATTACTGATCAAGTTGTTCTCTCGAGCAATTCATTGATATGTGTAAGTGGGCGCCAGAACTGAACCCTGTGGAACACCTGCATCTATTGGGAGAATATTAGATGATACTCTATCAACAACCATATACAATAACCTATCAGACAAGAAACTCTTCCACAAAGCACACAACCGAGGAGGCAAACCATAAATCTTCTACGATATTTCAACAAAGTGAGCGAGTCCGTGAGCGAAAAATCGCCAACAACACGGATTGATTTCTCTGAATAGAATCAGGAAGTTTCAATGAATATTCTGGTGCCCTACAGATTAGAACTATACTCCAAGTTGATGTGCCTCGTAGATCATTAGAAAATGACGAGAACTGAAGTATTTCTTTTTACGAAAAAGAAAACCAAGTTTCTGGGAAGCACTTTCAGCGATTGATCTGACAAGGTTTTTCCAATAAAGGAAATACAGCGTTGGAAACTTCAATGATGGATATGTGTCCGTCTGCATGCATGTATTATAGTCTGGAAGACAGTGACCAGTGATCTCACATGGTTTTTCTAATAAAGGAAATACAGCATTGGTATTGGTGAGTTGGATGGTGACAGATGCGCTGCGACCTGCTTAGATCTATTGTGCCCCATCTTCTTCTGCTATCTCAAGGTGTTCTCGTTTATAGCAGCCCCTCAAGCCTCAATTCCTTCAGGGATTTAAGGATTCTGAGGGGATCTATTTGTAGTATTTCTCCCACAGTCAGCTGGAATGGTCCCAGTATATTCGATCTTTTGTGATGTACAGCAAAACACTCTATTAGGATGTGATGGGGTGTTTCTGGATGTTCTCCGCAGAACCTGCAGGTGCTGTCCTCCTCTAAGCCCAGCTTCCTTAGGTGTTCTTTGAGTCTGCAATGCCCCGTTAGAAATCCCGTGATTGCCTTTAGATTAGTTTTGCTGAGGTTAATCAGTGTCTTCGATCTTGCTCGGTTGAAGTTTCCGAGGAGATCTTTGGCCTGCCGCAGCCCTGGAAGTCTTTCCCAGTGTGTTGCTCTCATTGCTTCTTCCGTTTTATTGAGGTCTTCTTGGAAGTAAGAGTTTCCAAGTCCGCAGAATGGTTCTGGCTCGATCAGTGGTGTTGATGAACCTTTTCGTGCCAGGATGTCTGCTTGTTCGTTCCCCTCCACTCCGACGTGTCCTGGCACCCAGAGTAGGGTCACCTTGTTGTTCCTGCCTAGGTCGTTAAGTTTGTCTAGGCATTCCCAAACCATCTTCGAATTGATGCAATAGGAACTCAACGCTTTGATGGCTGCTTGACTATCGGGAAGGATCACAATTTCCTTGTTCCGATATTTCCTGTCGAGGTTGATCTGAAATACAGCATTAGAAACACCAACGATGTATATGTGTTTGTCTGCATGCATGCATTTTAGTCTAGAAGGCAGTAACCCTTTTTAATGATTATAAAAGCCAAAGCATTAGTGAATGCTAAATCCCGAAAACATCCAATCCGAGCTGTTTTTCAAAAATTACTTATATATTTTTTTTGTTTGCAGTTGCTTTTTATCTTGTCTGTGAATTTGTTTTGACGAAGTAACATTATAGTGTTTCAACTATACTACTTTTTCTTTTGGATTCGAAAAAATTTAAATGAAAATATGTGAAATACTTCTGGGGAGGAAAAATTACAATTTCTCGTCGAAAGGCTTTTAACATTTTCCTTATGGAACTACTTTTCGACGAGATGAGAGTCCTAGGAGATTTGTAGTAATTTCATATGAGCTTTAAGACACAATGGGACTCGAACAGATTTTTGAGTAAGTGAATACGGAAGTTGCATTGGAATTTTTCAAAAAAAACATCAATTCCTAGATGATCCAAAAGATTAATTCGAAACACACAAAAGTCGTAGTTATACGAAATCAGTTGCAAAGATTGTAAAAAAGTACATAAATCGGTCAGAGTCAACAAGCTATAAATACTTGCTTCGAAGAGATTATACCAACATCCTTCACGAAAGAACAGAGGAATCCAGAGATGTCCAGTGTGTTCTGGATAATGATGGCATAGTTAGTCGAAGTGATTTGGGAGTCATTTTATGCATATTGACAATTCAACTATTCCATTTGGCATACTAATGAGTCAAATAGTGAAGAGTCGAATTTGGGATTCGATTCACGACTTGTTTTGGAGTCCGATAAGAAGGCATTATTAATCTTCTCTTCATGGGCAAGATTGAAGGTACCTCAGTACAAAACGATGCAATAAAAATTATATATTATTTACAAAAGTTCCGTTTCGGCAAAGGAGTTATTCTGGTCGTACCATCTCACCTATGTTTCATTGATCACATTATGTCAACAAATCAATTGAATTGAAACTAAAAGTGAAAACATGAGTAAAGCTCATATATCTGAAAAAAATTACATGTTTTACAATAGCTGATTAGGCAACATTTATTCGACCATTCATCAGATATCGGAACTTTTTGGATTTTTTGACAAACATCCTTTCTCAAAATATTGAGTTTCAAACCTTTTTCTTGGAACTGAAGGGTTTGTCATGCCACTCTGTTGTTGCGTGAGTCGAATCTGACCCATTTTGAAAACTATTCCTATGTTCTTTCACGCATGTTTGTAATGTTCTTCCAGTTTGACCAACGTTAAACATAGGGTATGATTCACATGACATAACTTTCGAATGACTTTTCCTTCGATACTCGACCTACTTCATTTTCGCATACTTCAATCTCTTTCCATATAAAAAAAAACAATTTATACAATATACATTTCGGATTTCGGTCCAGCCCCCATTCAGTATTAATCGCAACGTTCATGAACGGTAACAGCAACATTTGTTTGAAGCATTGCTCCCTTGGCGGCAGCGAGATACTAGGGGAAAAGCAATTGTCAACTCGACACCATCAAGAATTATTACCGCTATTTTTCTTATTCCATTTTGATACGCGTTTTGCGAGCGAGCAAGTGTATTATGCTGATTAAATTTAAATTCTTAAAATATCGTGTGTCGGCCGACGGGAACGGATAGATATGCTGAGTTTTGAAAAAAATGTGATTATAGATGATTTATTTCTGTTGGGGTATCATTCTTCTCTTGATGTTTTATAAATTTGTTCGCCGTGGTGAAACCATTGTGGCAGATTTTTCTAAGGTTGAAAATATTGAACTACTACCACTTTTGTTTTTTCTGATCTTTTATCCATGATATATAATTTGGCCCGACTGTTCGTTGCAACATTGTTCAAAGTTTACCAAAAATCGCTCGCTAAGAGTATCGAGTATCGAAAGAAGGAGTTTGTCGTTGTTATCAATTTATTCATTGTAGCGTTACATGCATATATCGATATACAAAAAAAAATATCCTAAATCTATTTACAACAAAACTAACTAATTAAAAAAATGAAGAAATGTATCGTCACCCCTATAACTGTATCGCTAGTCATACATACCGAACAAGTTTATTTGAGAACACCTGGTAGAATTTTGGAAATTATAAGGATTATATCAAGATTATTTCAATATGTGCGAACTTGGGATGCTCATAACGCATAATCATTGTAACGACTTTGAAAAAAGGAATATACCAAGTGATACTACTCAATGAAAGTTTGCATTGAGGAAATTCATTGTTTTCTTCATTTTCATGATAGCGATATTGAGAAGAGGTGATATCTATAGTGAGAGCATGACTTTTTGGCAATGCTACCAATGCTCATGCTGATGATCTAGTCTTGATAACTAGATCAAAATATGGAAATGAAACATTTGGAGAAATAATGATGAATCCCTTTGTTTCACTCGACAGTTTATGAAACCGCTACACGTGATTAGCTATCCAATAGCTTTTTCAAGCTTGTCATCGTATAGTAGTTTTCACAATAAATGGTATTGACTGAAGGATTATAATAAAACCAATTAGACCCTTGAGTTGTTAAATCCGAGATGCACATCATAAATGTAAAAGGGCCGGATTCAGGTAATTTTGTTTCTGCAATGGGCTTTAAATATCGCAAAATTGACAAGAGACAAATAATAATGGAATCCACACGTTTAATAAACTGGCGTTCTGAATATATAACGTCAATAAGAAAATACAGGTCTGAAAATCGGCCAATACTCTACCTCGACGAGACGTGGTTTGACACGCATGACACCCCTTCCAAATGATGGTCTGATTCCTTTGATAAGTGTAAAACGAAAGCACCATCAAATAAAGGGAAGAGAATCACAATATTACACGCAGGATCAGAAAAGGGTTGGATCCCAAACGCTATGTGGCTTTCTGCCAAAAAAATTAAGGACTCTTGTTTTGATTATCACGAAGATACGACAGCAGAGCTTTTTGAAGATTGGTTTATAAATTGTCTGTTACCCAACATTCCGCCAAACAGCGTTATAGTAATGGACAACGCAAGCTATCATAGTCGACAATTGCAAAAAATTCCTGGCTCAAAGAATACGAAATTGGAGATTCAAAACTTCATGGCTGCAAATGATATATATTTTGAGGAAAATTATACAAAAAAGAACTTTTACAAGTGCTGCAGTCATTTAAAAAAAAAAACGAATGTTTGTGATACAATTGCAGAAGAATTGAGACATACAGTGTTACGACTACCTCCCTACTACTGCGTGTTCAATCCCATAGAGCTTATGTGGCACCAACTCAAATCGAGCGTGCGCGGAAAAATACTTCTCCGACTTTGAGTGGTAGTGTGGTAGAATTAATTAGGAACTGTATGAATGACATTCGTACTGAGAGTTGGAAAAGTTCTGTTAGTCATGTTATAAATGTTGGAAACTCGTACCTTGCTGTAAAATCAATTGCGCCAATTATAATTAATTTAGATGAGGATAGCGATAGCGACCCTGAACTAAATATAGAATAGAATTGTAACATTTAAATAAATTACTTGTATATCTCCTACATTATGCAAAATTCAAATTTCTTAAGTTCGACCCTGTAGCACATTTGCATCTTTTACCAGATGATTTTCTACACAATGGGATTAAATCGGGTAGTTTATTGCAGTTAATAAGCTAATACCACTTACTGTGAGAAATACTATACCTACTACAATAAATGTGAGACAGAACAGCACGCCAGAAGAAGCTTTTGTATAGTGAAATACATGTAGCTTTTTTGTGAACTGTCTAGAGAAAATCATACAAAGTATTTTCCATCACCATGAATTTTCAAGTATCGGCCAAATCTAACAGTTATATTGGAAAGAGCAAATTAAAGATAAATGTAACAGAAAGCTAGGAGGAAGCATAATTGTTGGAAAACTACAAAATCTCATGAGATCAAAATGTACAGATTTAAATCTGCAAGTTAAAATCTAGTAGAAATCAATTTTCCTCCTATTTCTCAAATTGACATTATTTGTACTCGACGCGCATTTCGCAAAGAAGTTTAACATCTCCAGGAGAAAATAACTCATACTAAATCTTGAAATTGATGCAAAAACTACCTGTAAAGGTTTTCTTTATCCATTACGAGCTTCATCGATCACCTACTAATTACTCTAATTAATTCCTCAACAATAAGTAGCAGGCTAAAGGATATGCTCTATGTCACAATTCATACGTTTCTAACATTTTGATATTTTTAGACACTCGAATGCATCGAGTAGCCTTGTGTCATGCACATCCAAATAGTCCCAAATTCTTCTGGTATGAGTCAAAATTTGGTTTCCACTAGATACACTAGAGATTTGGATATTGGGTATTTGGTATGGCTTCCGGAGGAAAAAGATGCAATGAATTTGATGAACAGAGTGCGAAAAAAGAAGAGTAATGCGAGGTTGACCAAAATGAGAGAGGTAAGCTGCTGTGGAGAAAGATTCTTAATGGAACCTTCATGTATTATCATTTGTGATTGTTTTTTAATACCCAAGAAGTGACGGTGCAGATAGTGCTACACTGAACAAGAAATTCTTGATGAAAATTAGGTGACATGTAAGAGTGTTCCGTGAAACCGCCTCCTACTAGGAAAAGGCCCAAAAAATGATCATTTCTCTTGTGTCAGTTACTAGGAATTTGCGAACATAACATATAAAACGGGATTTCCGGACTCTAGTACTGTTACAAAACAGTTCCAACCGAAAATTTCGGATAAAAAAGTTCAAATGATTCGGGGTGAACTTGCATCATACAGTTTTTCAGACGGTATGCGGTAGTAGGAACTATTTCTTTACCATTACTTGATAACAACCAAAATAAAGTGTAGCTGCCAAATAAAAAGCACAGGTATTGAAGTAACTTTGAAGGCCCGTGCTATTTTCTTTTATTGTAGTAGTGGTACATTTGGCCCTGAAATCTCTAGATGACTGACCTAGATCGAGATACCAGGAAGGTCACAGAGGCAATAAATAGGTGGAGGCTTATAATCTGATCAACAGCATGTCCAACCAAATACAACCGTAAAATAAATTTGTTGTGGAAATTAATATTGTGTATCGCTTCGTTATAGTTCCTCAAGAAATATCAGTGCTGCTGTCGATTTCAGTTCCCGAGAAATTTATTGATACTTTTTGCAGAACGATCATTATAAATATTCAGCATGAATTTGAATAATTCAACTAACCGTTTTCATTCCAATGAATGGAAAGTTCATTTTTAGATCTCAGAACAGTTCTCAGTACTTCTGAAGATGAACAGTGCGGTCCAAAGATATGGATTAAATTCATTTTTAGCGTTATTATGTAATTTAGCAAAAAATCCTGAAACATGTCGATTTTTATTGTCAATTTGACAATGTTAATTATGAGCACTCCCTTAAATATTTCAAATGAGAAAGGGGGTCGTGTGGCATCTTGTTCGAAAGGAATTTTCATTATCTGTTCAGCAATACTAAGTTTTTCATGTTTGGTGCAACCATAATGGAAAAAATGTTTTATTAAAATTTAATAATATTCACACTGTAAATTATGTATCCGTTGAAAAAACCTGAAACAGGTCGATTGCTAATGTCAATTCGACAATTGAATTTTGATTCGAATTCGGAAACACTTCCTAAAAAATGTTCCTTCCATTCTACGTAAAGTATAGAAATTTCACATTTTTGAAACAAATTGTTTCAGCTTTAATTGCACCAAATTTAAAAAACTTCGTGATGCTGAACAGAGAATTGCAATCCCTTCACTAGGTGCCACACGACCCCCCTTCTCATTTAAAATTTCTGAGGGGATGCTCATAATTCAGAGGTTGTGCAAGAAGGAAGTAATAGGTTTGTTCTAGCAACACAACCGCCCGATCCGAAATTGGTCAGAGGCATGCGCAAAATGAATTTCGCTCTCTAATATTCATCTTGCGCATGCCTCTGACTGCTTCAGACCAATTTCCGAACGGTCAAATGTGTTGCTAGAACGAACCTAATATTTCCATACTGTAAATTGTCAATTTGACAATAGCAATAGACCTGTTTCACGTTTTTTCAACACATACATAATTCACAGTGACAATATCTTCAAATTTTAATAACACATTTTTTCCGTTATGTTTGCACCAAATTTAAAAAACTTAGTATTGCTGAATATATATCGAAAATCCATTTCGAACAAAATGGCCCCCCTCATTTAACATTTTTGAGAGGGTGCTCATAATTAAGAGGGGGTGCAAGAAGGGGGTAATATTGTCATGCTGTAAATTGTCAAATTGACAATAAAAATTGACATGTTTCAGGATTTTTTGATAAAATACATGATAACCCTAAGAATGAATTCATTCCATACCTATGGACCGCTTTGTATGTAATTTCAGTGTTCAAAATCTCCAACTTCGTATCTTTCACGTATTTCGTATTCTTAATGAACTCTTGGAATAAACCTAACCTCCTGAAATCAGTGGAAAATTTATTGAAAACTCCATCAACCGTTATACCAAAGCATTATGTTGATTCTGGATTCAAACAATATTCCCGAAATGTTTTTAGTCCATCCATAATGTTCAAGGAATTTTTATTCAAGCTCCGACGGTTTTCGGTATTATTCAATGAGATCGTGAGCTTCAGGGATGGCTTAGTTCCCAGATTCTAATCGTATCTCAATTAAGATATAGGCGGTTGTGGTTGGGTTCAAAAGGTCTGTGAAATCCTTCCTCCACTGAAATTCATCTGTAGAGGGTTGAGATCACGAATCGTTTACGGAAGGTTGCTCATGAAAATCACTTGAAATATTCCAACAAAGTTTTCGATGAGAATACTATCAAGATAGGTCATATATTCAGACAGTTCGGGGAATTTCGAAACCTTGTTCAAGTTTGATATTTGAATGCCTGATCTAATTCTGATTGTAGTATAATGAAAAAGGAGGAGCTACAGTGAATGTTTTCACGAACGCTTGAATATAGAAAACAGTCCTCTCGGAAATCAATCCGTTTGAAAAATGTTGAAATCTTCGACTCCCATACCAGAGTCATTATCAAGAACCTATAGACATACATATATCAATCTAACAATCAAATCAATGAACCCTTACGATCATCCAAACCACAATTCTGGTTTTCTGTAGAAGTATGTACTGTGGTTTGGCTGGTAAACTAGTATGGGATTGATTCGTTAGAATGTGGTATATAAATATGTCTGTGAGTTCTTGATAATGACACTGGCATGGGAGTCGAAACGACGCTCATTTCAACATATTGATTCACGAGAGGACTATTCTGTAAGTACATTGATATACTACAAGAAAAAAATCTCAAATACCTTACAATTGAAACATTAATACCCCCCAAACGATTTGAAATGTGAATCGCATGGTATAAACCGATTCAAAACTAGCATATAGAAAATTCCGATTGGAGAATATTTTTTCTCATGCAATGGATATAACTGATCATCAATGTCGTATATGCTTGTTTTGACTATCTGTACTATATGTTGAAATGTATATGCATATATTTGTATGTTTTGTCGTATGTATAAACACTATTGCGTGATAACGTGAATAAATGGATATTTATCCAATAATTCTGAAAGATTCAAATTTCACCATATAGTGATGTATCACACTGAGTTCCTAGTATTTCCTCAATCACCGTGATAGTTTCCCACTTTCACTTGGAATATAACGGACCAATACTAACACATTTGTGAAAAGAAAAGCGAAAATTCAGTTTGGTTAAAAAAAAGCAATTTCTTTTGATATCACATCCATATTAGTACACCCAAATTGTATCTCAGGTAGATGAAACAGTTGTTGTTACTGGGAATTCATGGCGCATTCATATATAATTCATTCATGAAAATGTTCTATTTGAAATTCAGAACTTCCATTACTCTCGAGTGTTGCCATTTTTGTTGACAACAACCCCAGCATTAAGTACGACAATCTGAGAAATTTTGCTGCAATAATTCAAAAAAAAGTTTCTTCTGAATAGAATAAGTTCAATTAGTCAGCAACTTTTCGTATATCTCAAATTTGCCTTTCAAAAAAAAATAAGAGAACTAATATTTATTGAAATTTCTGAAAGCGAACGTAAAAACGAAACTGAAAGAGAAAATTTGTGAGAGTTTTGGAAACGGAAGCAGATTTGGTGTCCGAAACTTCAACGGAAAGTATTTTAATAAATATCAGTTATTGTATTCTTTTATGAGCAAATTTCAGATATACGAAAAGTTGCTGACTTATTGAACGTGTTCCATTCAAAAGAGACTATTTTTGAATTATCGCAGCAACTTATCAGGGGGAATTGCAACTTTGCTTTCTACACTCGTATAGATTGCAATATTCATTATTATTTTTTCAGATTGTGTTAGGTTAAGAACACATCATGATCTGTTCAATAAGCATACCGGTTCTGAGACCTATTCAGTCTCACTTTCTCACTGTTAGATACTTCCGAAGATATATTTCAAAGTGGTCGAATATATTGAATCGAAACATAATTCACCATATACTAAAGTTTCCTGTACGATTTTCATCATCAAAGGGTTTACAAATCTGCGACACGGCTTTCGATTTTTCTATTTCTTTTATACTGGTAAATCGATTTCCCAATTTGAAAATGTTAATGTTTTACCCTCAGAACACATTATTTGGCTATTCAAGATCTCTAACATCCGAGTTCAAATTTGTTATAACTGGAAAGAATGAAGCAATTAAATTATTGCTCATTTCATTCGTAGCAGAATATTATCCGAACATTACTGTAACGAAGTTCATATCAAACCAGTTATAGCAGTTAATTATTTGTTGAGTACCTCGATGCATATTATAATGCGCTCGTGCAATTCATCAAGAGAATATTAATTGATATCGCTCCCATTACGAACTCAAATTAATAAAATAATCGGAGATTTGAATGAAGCATTAGATTTGTTCTTGAAAAATATCCTTTCTTCTATGATTGAATATGGTAAATGCAAATGAGAATACATTTGTTCTGTGTAATTTTCACAGATTTTGTCAAAACTGAACGTTTTTTTACCAAAAAGTCGTTTCTTCAGGCGTGTTATGGTACTAAAATGAATTTCGACTCTGTGGTTTTTTATAAATCCACCTTCTGGAAAAATATAATTACACAGATTCTTTAGGTTCACCTGCTGAACTGATTCCTATTACTGATATTTCATCATAGGAAAACATCTTGAACAAATATAATGATTCAAAAATAATTAAACGATGAGATTGGAACCTTGAGTGAAAAGTTGAAACTTTTCCTAGAGATCAATTTCCCTAACACCAAACTGATATTTTTGTACTCGACGCGCGTTTCGCTAACAAGGTTAGCATCTTCCGGGAAAGTAAATGATCAACGCGCGTCGAGTGCAAAAATATCAGTTTGGTGTTAGGGTAATTGATCTCTAGGACAAGTTTCAAAAATAATTGTCTATTCAGCAAATGCACCCGATTTCTCAACCTTATTGATTTCCAGAGATTTCAACAAATTGAGTATGAGACCTTCCTTCTCCAAATGCATTACATCATAGTCATAAATGAACTTTTGTCTCTCGAACAGAATTTGATTGGCAAATATTGAACTGCTCGGAACTACTTAACTACTCCTTTGCTTCTTTTTTTTTGGTGGAAGATCTTGCCGATCATATTATGGAGTTTGGGGCAAGAACCACACCTTCACTTGTATATAAGATGTCTGGAAGGATGGTGTACCGAGTTATACCTGGGCATGTTTGGGGTATACTTGGCGACACATGCCTACTATGATAATAAGCATCATGGCTTTTCGACATCAAATCAGTTCAGATGGCGTTTGCAACGAAAAGAGTTACAAATTTCCCAGGACATGTATAAACGGCCGACCTGACGGCTTGCTATACTTTTACTTTTGGACGCTGACTGATCAACAACCTATATTATTTGTTCAGAATACTGGCCAAATTCCCTATGATTGTTTTCCTTTCATTCGATTTAGTTTTTTATGAGTATGACCTTAGATTTTGCTCATTTTGTTGACTGCTCGAATACAAGAATATAGTTTGTCAATCGATCGGTTGACTATGCACTTCCAATTAGCGTCAACTGGCGATGAAATTGAGAAACACACCACGATACGTAAAAATGACACTAATGACAGAAAAGTGTCGCCATAAAATTCTAAACAATATCGCATCAGTCCCAGCACCATCCTTCTAGACATCTTACTTGTATACTCCTGATCTACCCGACACAAGTTTTGATGATTTCACTCAAGCCACAGAATACTTGATTGGTTGATACCGAAGACAAACGGTAACCTAACACAATTGTCCCAAAAATATTTGACGTTGATCGAATTTTTGTACCTTCATGTACACTGAGAAATCTGACATTATATACCATCAATAGGAAAATACACTGACAAATTTCAAGTGACATGCGTCAAATTAATTAGCTGTCTTGATCTGACTCCTTGGAGCAAATGCAATAGAATATTTTAGAACGCTCTCATTGGTGCATGTCGGAAGGCGTGGCTTTTACCGAATATGTCATTGGATTCGCTACTGTTAGGTATTCTGTGCTCAAACTATTATCTGTTGGCTATGTCTTATTCTTGTTTGCTGTCGTGTTTACTGTCTCTTTTGATTTTTTGTCACATTCAATCTTATATTCCTGTAGATTTTCAGAAGTTTGACTTTCTTCTTGGAGAAGGAAATATGTATTATTCGAATAAACATTATAATGTCAATGTAAAACTCAGAAAATTTTATTTCAGAGAATATTATTGCTATCTGAAAATAAGGATTGAAGGCACATTATAGCATACTACAGGTTACCCAATCCAGACTGGCAATAGGTCAGCTCCTTCTCCAGTTACGTAGAGTAGCAGATATTATTTTCTCGGACTATATTTCACAGCGATCGCAAAATTCATTATTTCTTTGCCAGGATGGATCGGATGAACTAAAATATTGTTCTTTTCATTGAAACTTATCATGAAGTGGTGAACCTTTTTTCATATTGTTCAATAAGTGTGATACGCAAGCACGCGTTCCCGCTACCAACGGTGTTTGTATAAATTTGTAGCTTTGAGAATTTAAATGGAGATGGATTCTGATTTTTTTTTCAAGTCAATGGAAAAAGGAATACAAAAACTATTTTGAAAGAAGTAACATCAGATATTTAGCATTTGGTTTGTGTAGATTATTCATAGATGTTGGCGTAAGTCACAAAAATAAAGGAGTCTATCTAATGAGAAATTTATACAATCTATCTATATGCCCATTGATAAGCTCAGGGGATATTTTCCTCTGAGCAAAACAAGCTTGTCTGGATTCGAGAATGAAATGCTATCCCGACGAATGAAATTTTTACAAACTACATTTGTGTAGAATTATTCTGCCGAGCAGTTAGCGTCCAGATGAAAAAGTAAAATTTCCATTGAGTGGTAGAAAAATTGAAAGTTTTATTTCTTAAGTTTCATAACAAGTGGAATCCCAGAATTTTTTCAACTCTTCCCCGTACAAGCGCCATCTGAAATAACTTAACGGAAGAGAACATAAAGCCTATTATCATAGTAGTGGGTATCGCCGAATTTACCTCAGACTTCTACAGGTATAAGTCCCAACACCGGGGTTTTTAGACATCTTGAGTAAGTATAATACCTTGGGCAATGAACCAAGCTGGATCGTTCAGAAATTGTTAAGATTATCCTCAGATTCAGAATCTTCTCGATAAATTATAAGTAGATTTGTTTGTGAACGAATAAATTAACAATTATCAATCTCGTTTTACATTAATTCTCAAGTTTATAGTGTTCGCGTAACAGACGAAACGAAAATGAAATATACATCGAGAAGAAATAGGCCATTTCTACCCTGTTTCGTTGCTACCTGCAATATAAGAGAAGCTCCAGAATATTTTCATCAAACCTTAATCACCAATCTGGACAGCCAGTTAGGAGTTCTGGAATCCCATTGAGAAATGCCAAAAGCAGTTCCGGAAACAGACTAGATGATATATAGGGTGGCTCTACGAGAATGAGACGAATCCTTTCTTCAAGTCGTAAACGATATAAAGTTCGTACAATTCAAAAATTGTTCCACGTCATCATAGGCGTGTTAAATTCTGAAGTACGCTGTAGCCAGATACTTATAGAATTATGGAATATTGGAAGCGGAGACGCAAAATAATCCCAAAAATTTCAATAATTCACAATACAATACTTTATTACCGGATACTTTAACAAGCATGGAAATCGTCAAATACAAAAAAATGTAATGTCGTCAAATCAAGTCATACAAGTCATTAAACTGAAAGCATATGTGAAAATCCAAGTGGCGAAAGAGAATCATAAAACACCATACAACCAGACGATAAAATAGTACAAAAACAAACATTTATTAATACATAAAGTAGTTATTCATACAATGAATAAAATAATATTTTTCAGAATGTTTCTGAAGTGATTCAGATTACACCTTTTTTGAAGAGTAGTATATATTTATATATATATATATATATATATATATATATATATATATATATATATATATATATATATATATATATATATTTTGGTCTCGGTAGTGTAGTGGTTAGCATATCTGCCTGTCAAGCGGAAGGCCGGGGTTCGAATCCTCGCCGGGCCACCGTGCTGGATAATCGCACGTTAAAAGGTAAGGCCTCGTTGATCCATTGCTCGCACAAGTTTCGACTTCTGAGGGTTGACGTTCGTCAGCTGGTTAACGAAAACGAACAATTTGTTATAAAATTTAATAGACATGATATGAGGTCTATTGGATAAAGATGTCAATTTATGATTGGGAACTAAAGATTGAAATGTTGTGTCAAGGGGGCAAGGGTAGTGTCACAATTCAAAATATACATGGACAATGAAAATACGTCAATATATTATATTAAACATTTACTTGATATAAGTTGCAGACATGTATATAATTATTATCTGTTATTCGAAAAAATATTATAGTGGAACAAGTATCGCAGGAGATGTAAGCAAAAGGTATCGAGACATACATATAATAGTTTTTCTTATATGTCTTACGTGAACTTTTATTAACTGATATTTTGAAGGTAACAATCAACTCACTGTGTTATGTCATGAAATGGTATTGTTTTTTCATGACCTGAATATTCCTCTTACTGTTCAGATAACGTTAATTTTTAAAGAATTAAAGTTTTTGGAGAGCCCCTGAACCATTCAATCATTTGTCAATATGCATGTTATCGTTTGTCTGTTCTTATTTGATGAAATTAAAATAACAAAAAAAATGATCACAATGACCTTTATCTCATATCAGGCTGATGTGAAATCCAAGCACTTATTGATGACGTGATAACTGATATTTCAGTTCGATCTGTTCCTTACGAAACAATTGGCAATTCAAGATTAGATGCCAGCGCCAAAGTGGCAAAAATTCGAACCACTCTAGAGTACATTGTTATCATTGTTGTCTTTGGGTTTTTACGGTTTATCTTTGGATATTTTCATTTTGTTTCAGTTTTCAGTTTTTTCATGCACTATTTTTCATTTCAAGATTCAAGTGAAGTGATTTCTCCAGGTCGTACAACAGCATCATTTGTTAGAACTCATTTTGAAGGAATCTTGTATGTATTAATCACTTTTCAAAAGACATTTATTCTGTGGGCTGGAATGATTCACAAAAATCACAATTCTTTCCTTTCATTTCCAGGAACACTAAATTTGTCATTCTCTTCACTCACTATATAACCCACTAGCTAATAACCTACTACTTATTCATATTGGATTTGATGTGAGTCAAAAGTGATGAAAAATGCCTCAATTGATATTCAGGGCTATTCAATAAGCAGAGTTGTTATGGATAGCGACTGCGACAAAAAATTGTCGTTATGTTCAGGGTCAGCTGCTAAGCGCGAAATTGGTATTCACTTTTCAAGTTAAGTTGCTACTACAATGACCACTTGCTGGGAGTAGTGGTTCACAGGCAACTGCTTTAGATATCTTGTTAAGGAAAAACAGCTTACCACCGTAATTATGGCAAGTTATTATCACAGTTGCTACGACGGTTATCAACTGCGATAACCACTTTACTTAGTGAATGACCCTGAATATATTTTTCCGATTATTTCTTTGTAAGAAATAATACCTGGAGTATGGTTGAGTATGCTAGAATACATGGATTACGTGAATGGCAAATAGTCTTCCTTGGTAAAATGACGAGAACAAACTTTCATGAAGTTAGACACCAGTTTTCCTATTTTCAGGAGATATATCCAGGCCCGCCGTCTGTCTCTAGACTCTCCGAATCCTAGACTAGTCTGCACTATAACGTTTCTTACATTTTCCCGCGGAAAAAGATGAAAACTTATTCCAGTACTACTTTGCCGTTTTGCCCAAGAGTCACATTGAGGTACACAACAATAATGGTTTGAACTTGAAGCACTCATTTTACATCTGAAAACTAGTAACAGTCAACAGAAACAGAATATCCTGAATATCCACCATATACATGTACAAGATTTTTATTACGTATCATATAATAATAATAATCACAAAAATATACAAAAACAACGACCAGAATGCACAGAATCATAGGAATTTAAACGTAAACAACGATTTCAATGTACTTATAAATAGTTTCAAAATTTGACACCAGAGAGAGTACCTACTCCTTATGTTGAATTCCCAATAGTCTGAATCTGGTGCAGATGGTATGTACCCATAAGGCAAACATCATGTGCTCCTTGACCAAAGACTCAAACTCCTACTACAACAAGTAGCCGTAACGACTGACGCGGATCGTCTTCGGTCTGCTTGCAGAAAAAGCTGCAACCCTCCACAGAAATAGGAATTTCGATGTTCAAAATGATTGCATTCACAAATCCAAAGCCAGACAGCTGTTTCTACTCGCCATAGGTCTCCTGAGTGACACTTGCTGTTGGAGGTCTCTACTACTTGGTGTAGTAGGAGTTGTGTCTTTGGTCATCCAGCAGACGACGTTTCGCCTTAGAGGTTTACACCATCGTCATCAGATTCAGAAATGATTATAGGTGAATATGATTTGAATTTTAGGGCAGAAAAATAACAACATTCATCTGTGACAAAACGATATTTGGTGACTGAAATATCGGTACAGTACATATAGTTGTGAAAAAAATGATTAGGTATTGACTTTGGTGAAGAAAAAAAATCGTCCGAAACATTTCTCCTAGAAATTGTTATTTCATCTGTGAAAAAAATTTCAAGATCTTTCAAGTTAAGTGTCATTCAACTACAAACTTCAACTGCTAAACTGCGAAAATTGAAAGAAGCCGCCTTCTTCTCTCGGGGAGTTGAAATGGTGGTTGAGTTAAGTTAGGTTATGTTGGGATAGGTTTGGCCTTCTTTTCTTGGAGAGTTGAAACGATGGTTAGGTTAGGTTAAGTTGGATTAGCTTAAGTTAGGTTAGGTTGGGCCTTCTTCCCTCGGAGAGTTGAAATGATAGTTAGGAAGCACGAGTGTCCCCTTGCGCATGAAAATGACCGATCTTCTGTTCCGTTTGTCTTGGGCCACCCTTTACATGCGCAGTTAATTTAAAGAGCGTCGGAAAGCAGAAAAACAAGGATACGAAAGCGGTTTCGGACAGTAATCTAAATTGAGCGGGGTTAAATTGAGTGGTGGAGGGCGCGATGCGCTGCAGGTAATGAATGTTTATCGGACCGAATCTCGGCTCAAGGCGGAAGAAGAGGAAGTAGACAGCGACGGTCGCGCTGGTAGTTTCGACGATCGATAACTTATCAGAACGGGCCTGGCCTTGAAGGAACGGGAGAAAAAAGTGTGTCTTAGGGTCGATTCGTCGATGCAGGGATTAAAGTTTGTAATAGTTGTTAGGGGTTCGAACATGCACCTCAGCCTCATCCTACTACGACCCTGAAATATCTATTGCACACATTCTAAATGCATAAAAACCCTGGCGCGGTGACTGATATGCTTTTGTGTAGTTAATTTCTCTCGATCTGAGGAATCAGAGTGGGAGCTTACATTTTTTGATGGTAGGTGACTCGGTAGGTGATGATGCCAATGCGATTTCTCTAAACTGCAATTCCAATGAAGCAACAGCTCACCAGTGAATTTCGATACCGATGCTCTCATTGGCTAAACTCTGACGGGATCTTTCGTTCACCAATAGAAGACAATTTGTTTAGTACAGGCCACCTCATCATAAGAAGCTAACCCGTTACAGACAAGTTTGACACATTGGTTCTTCGATTTGAATTATCTGAATGCATTTGGAAGTGCCGATAAACTCAGTTTTCAATTCTATTTCATTTATTTTTCTTCGTTTCATTTCACGTTGCACTTTCCACATTTTTATCATTACCTTTGCTTTTGTTAATCGAATTTTTTATCACTAGCAAGCCCACGCAACTTATAACTTAACTTAACAGAATTAGGATATTCAGACAATTTCTAAACCTAACTTGAAGATTCCCATGTTTTTTCGCTTGAGAAGAGTTAAGCTATTCATAAGTTGAGTTGGTTTGCTTGAATCCGCCTTGATATCCATCTTCATAACATATCAAGTAGCTACAACAGGTACAGTTTTTTCTGAGTGTTATTATACTTTGAAAATGGAAAATACTATTGAAAACAGAATCAAAATTGATCAACTGATACTATCAGTATCTACCCCTTTATCAACACTATCTACAATAACACACACTTCAGATCGATCGTTTTTAGTTTATCCATCCATTGCTAATTCTTGATCTTGTCTAGGTATATCAAACAAAGAATAGCAGTTTTACTTCTTCGAGAAGTTTGGATCATGCGCAGAACAGTGCTTGGCACTCGCGAAGTACACTGAGACTTTCAATATTATTTTGTCTGACTAGTATAAAAAATGCATGTTTTCAAGAAAATACAAACAGTCCGGCAAACTTACGAGTCCTGATAAGATGTTTGTCGTATCAGTTGAACACAAAACTTCTTCTCCAACTGCTAATTTTGAAATTTTGAAAAATTAATTTGAAACTAGGTCTATGTCAGCATTATTCTCTGATATCAGGAGGTATACAGTGGATTTCGTTGAAAAAAGAATCACTATAAAAAACCATTTCAGTCAATAAGTGAACATTCTGAAAATTCTGCTACAAATATATAGACGGAAGCTGCTCGGCTACCTGAAAGGATATAGATACTTCAATGAAACTTTTTTTCATATCATGCTTGGGCAGATGATCTTTTAGTTCTTCACCCCCACACCAATAAGGCATATATACACCAATACTTCTGGATATCCTTTTTTCATGACCAGTTCATCAAGCCGCCGTGCCTTAGAAAAATTTCAAGACATTTAATGGAACTGGCCGATATATTGAAAATCAGTGATAACGTTATAGGAAAACACCTCATTGTACGATTTTTATAGACAGTTCACAAAACCGCAACATGTGTTTCACTGTACAATAGCTTTTCCAGGTGTGTTATGGTAATAGTTTTCATCTTCTTCAAAGTGGAAAATTGAGATATACCTAAACCCGATGTTTCTAATATTTTTTCCTATGACATTATTACTTGAATACTTCATTGTTGTAATGATGAATTCAAGAATAACTTTTTGTCAAGAAGTCACGACTGAAAATTATCATCATTTTGTCAATGAATATTTCTGGGTGAAAACTTTCCAAAACCCTTTTACAAATCTGCAATACACACAATGAACAACTATCGGATCATCCAGGAAAATAGTCTTCAATCTGATTCTAACCAGTAAGAAGAAAAGGCATTTTCATGCTCAAAGACTTGCTCTACTCCTCCATTTATTTATTCAATTGAGCGGAAATGATTATACCGTTCCAGAAAAACCTTTCGCTTCGCAACCTAATCGCAATAACTTATGGCAGATTAATTTCTGCAGATTAGTCCGTTTCGAATTGCGAGAACATTACGAGGTACACATTAAACTCGAGTATGTAATACTTTAATTCACTTAATACGTCCAACCTAGCAGACACGATAAGCACATTGAACGTTATATTCAACGTCATGCCATGCTCATATTCCTGTTTCTCTAGTCAGACATTTCTGGGTCATGCACATTTAATGGACGACAGATTATAAGGCTAGCGTTGAAAGGTTGGATCAACTAATACCACCGAGTATTACTAATTGTTTCGTCTTGTGGATCGGTGTAGTTCAGAAGTTAAGGTTTTCACGTTTTTTTCATTGGATTATACAGTACAGAAGTTTCATTACAGATATGCTCATTTTTAACTCACATCCAGGTTGGAAAGTAACCTCTCTTTTTCATTGAGAAGAGTAAGATGAGGTCCAAGACTTCTGGTTGGTATTTTTGGGAACTCATACTCGTCTCTTATTCCAAACGGAATACGGAATTGTTCAGATCCCTGCTAACATTTACAATGTACGTGGTAATAGAAAACAAGCCAACTGACACGATAATACACTCGAAACCACTACGTAAAGAACTCATAGAAAGAATAAGTATAGGTACTCAGTTCCTCCCGTAGAAACCTGTTACCTGTTTATTATCTACGACCTCTTACCAGTTCACAGGAATGAAACGACACTATTTATTAGCCATTTTTCCACACAGCAAACATAGAATCTATCTTTTTCTTTTCAATGTCAGACTCTCGCTCAGAGTAGTCCATTTTTTGAAGTCCCTATATGAGCCGTCTAAATGCAAAGCTCGCCAAGTGCAAACTATGTAGTTTGCTTGATACTATCGATGAAATGAATATGCCATTTCATTTAGTGGATATAAAAATTGCTTATTAAACAGCATCTTTCATCTTATATAACAAGATGAATTATAACACAGTGAAATAGGAAATATAAAATGCCCCCTGGCGGAGTTTGAAAATAAATGTGAAAATGGCGGGTTTTGCAGCCAAAATTAAGCGTTTGGAATGAATTCCGTTGAAGAGTTTCAACTTCAAAAATATTCCAATAATAGCACCCAAAAAAATTTAAAAACTTTGGAACTTTACTTTTGGTTAATCTCTCATAAACTTCATTCAGACAAGTAGGTATACAAGTAGAATCAAAATCAACTCGATATTCTCACGCAAAACAATTGCACTACCCTTTTTCGACTATGTGACATTAATTTCACTCATATTTGAATCACATACAGGATATTTCAATAAATAACACTAGTCACTAGTCAATACGTGAAGAATATCAATGCACGAGAGTTCGAAAATATATACCCGCAAGCTGTAGAAAGTATAATAAATCGGCACTATATGAACGACTATTTGGATAGTGTCGCGACGAGTACTGAAGCAACCAAACTTATCCAAGAGGTTATTGAAATTCATGAGTTAGGAGGTTTTCAATTGAGAGGATGGGTTTGTAATTCAAAAAAAGTTTACGAAACTATTCCAGAAGAGCTCAGGGGTGATAATAAATTATTGGATGACAGTAATAACTCACTAAGGATTCTAGGAATGAAGTGGATACCTCTGGATGATCTTTTAACATTCTCATTGAATTTTCATGAGGTAGATAAAGATGTTCTGAATGGTAAGATTAGTCCAACAAAAAGGACAATGCTTAAAGTAGTTATGTCTTTATATGATCCTCTAGGATTATTGGGTCATTATATAGTCAGAGCAAAAATATTAATCCAAGAAATATGGAGATGTGGGTTGGATTGGGATGAGAAAATTCCGGAAAACCTGAATAGAAAATGGTTGAAATGGATCGAAGGTTTGGAAAAAATTGGGAAATTGAAAATTCCCAGGTGTTATAACTTGACAGTAACAGGTGAATTTTCATTACAACTCCATATATTTTGCGATGGTAGTGAACAAGCATTTTCAGCCGTTGGATATTTCAGATTCCACAATGTAAGTACCACAAGAGTCTCTTTGGTGATGTCACGAACACAGGTAACTCCAATAAAACCTCTACTGACAATACCTCGGATCGAATTGCAGGCAGCCGTAATGGGTTCTAGATTAGCAAAAAATATCAAGAAAGAACATTTCGAAATCAACCAAACTTTCTTCTGGTCAGATTCAAGAATAGTCCTGAGTTGGTTGAAGTCGGTTGTCAATCGTTTCAAAACTTTTGTAGCCCATCGTGTTGCAGAAGTTCAAGAAAACTCGAATATTGCTGACTGGCATTGGGTACCTTCTGATATGTTAAAAATGCCTTACGAGTCACACTCAGAGAAAAAGCACCAAGACAAGAAGTTCTTCAAACTCTACTTGCCGAAGCTGAGCACACAGTGAACAGTAGACCTCTCACCTATGTTTCCGCAAATCATTAAGATTACGAAAGCCTCACACCCAATCATTTCTTGATAGGATCTTCAAGTATTGCCAAGCCACCTTTCCTTTATTCTTCTGAGAAAAATTTGAAGAAACAATGACAGTTTTCGCAGCAATTATCGAACCGTTTTTGGCACAGATGGGTTCGTGAATATTTGCCAACGCTTATCAAGAGATCAAAATGGTTCGAAGAAAAAAATAACTTGAAGAAAGATGATCTGGTTGTGATGATGGATAATAAACTTCCCCGGAATAATTGGCCCTTGGGAAAAATCGTGGAGGTTTTTCCAGGAAGAGATGGACGAGTGCGAGTAGTCGACGTTCAGGTTCAGAAGAGTATATATCGTCGACCCTTAGCCAAATTGTGTCCTCTGAATTTATTAGAAAATAGTACTTACGATTGAATACAGGGGGGAGAATGTTGTGATATGATTTTGTGTACTCTGTATATGTTTTTGTGCCTTTTTTGAAGTTGTCACAAAGGAAGCTGAAATGTTTTTCAAGATGTTGTTACGATGGTGATAAAAAAATAGTTTGAGTTTTGACAAGAAATAAAATTTGTAGAAGAGCCTTTTCTCCTCATTTTCAACCTTTTATTAGTAGAAGTAAAAGTGAACATTGTGCTGGGCCTTCGACCGGATATAACTGACTTGGTATTACAGGTAAAACTGAACAGAAGGTATAATTGAAATGCCGGAGCTATACACTTAAAAACGTGGTCGCCCAACAGAAATATGGCTTTCTTATTGGTCATACGCACTCGAAGGTTTTTGCATATCAATAAGTCTGCAGTTGGCGATGGACTGATAGTAAACTGATTTTTTGAGAAATTTGGGAAAAGATATTTCGCGATTTTCCAATCTGAAGTATTCATTTCATAACCAGATACTTGTGTTTCTCCAATATCATCTCAAGTTTTGGGAAATTCAACCATCCTCAGATGATTTTCTTTCTTCCAGTTATAACCTAGATCGAATTGAAAAAAAATTTCAACTAGATTGCATCACAATGCTGAATCTGTCGAGACAAAAATCAATAAGAAGCTATAACATGATTATTATCCGTTGCAATACCATAATATATTTGAGCAATTAATGAAAAACAAATTGTAGAAGTGAAATCAAAGGAGGTGATCAAAATGATACATTAAAAAAAGGGAAAATTTTAAATGGGTCGAATATTGAAAATAGCATTTCGAGTGGGGTGTTCTCTTGAAAAAGGTATTTTGTATTCTGAATTACCGCTATTACTGCTTTTTTGATTCTATTGATAAAGAGTAAGAGAATTTATGCCAATATCAGTACTGACTTCGAATTAAACTGATTCAATATATGTAAACCAAGTCAAGCATTCATTATACAATGAAAACATCATCGAAAATATAAAATTACAAGAAAATTTAAAAAACTTTTCTATTTGGTAAGTCAGATTATTACCACGGTCTCCAAAAATTCTCAACACCAGATTCAGTAGGTTTTTTATATTTTTTTTTTCAAACACATTAGAGCTTCCGGATATTTTCATACTAGTGGGAAAGAATAATGATTTATTCTTAGATTCGTTTATCAAAACTCCAAACAACACTTCACTACGCGGGTATTAAAGGAGGCACTTCATCGCGGAAGAGACAGTTATTCAACATTCATTGACAGTTCATTCGCAAAGCAGAGTTTATTCGCAGAGAAAGATGGTTTGGTTTAGTAGTTATTCAGATCTTTCTGCGAATAAACTCTGCTTTGCGAATGAACTGTCAATGAATGTTGAATAACTGTCTCTTCCGCGATGAAGTGCCTCCTTTAATACCCGCGTACGCCTATGGAGAATATTCGAGAGAGGCCTCGATCATATGTAAAGAATTCTCCACGCGAATTACGAATTCCTGAATGTCCTAGGACATTCGTAACAATATATCAGCATAATTTCTAATGACGGAATTGAAAGTCTAATGTCATTTGTTTTGAGGGTTACTCCATCATTGATATCACAGTGCTTGGTATGCTTTTTTTGACCTGAAATCTAAATTGTAATTGATAATTGCTCTGATAATCCATCCCGTCCGAGATTTTCGCATTTCTTTCACGACTCCTTGCTTCACGCTTGGAAATATGAAATTGCATTTTCTTCGTTTAATAACATCAGTTTGCTGACGGATTTCAATAGATATAAATTTTATAGACAAAGGAAACCCGACTGACTACCTATCTGGATGAATGTTTGTTTCGTGAAGTGTTATCTATCAATGGAAAGTATCCTTCGGTACTGTTTGTTTTGAACGTATATCCGTATGGAATGTTATCATACACATACTTTCCGTAAACGTATCATTTGGGATTATTTCCGAAGTTCCAGACTCGAGCTCAAACTTCTTGAACAAACATAAAAGTGTAATATCGCTAAGGCATGACCTAGAGAGGATCAGCAGTATTTACGGTAATTTTTGTTGGTAAACTTCGGCGATTTAGTAGATCAAAGAAAAAGTTCTGCACGTACGGAAGTTATGCAAACAGATCTTGCTGGGTGCTAGCTATTCCACCACATCCTACAACAAGATGCAGACGGAGAATTCAGAGTGCAATGATTCCCACATCAAAATTCAGCACCAGTTCTCTTGAACTCACAGATATATAACGCTGAATAAAATCTGCTCTGATGGATTGTTATGTTTCAAACTGTTTTGAAATGTTGTTTTTCTACAAACGTCAATAAAAGTATAATTTTTGACGCATGCTGTCAGTGTCTAAAATGCCATTTTATGACACTGGTGTTAAAAGTATATCGTTTTTAGCACCAGTGCTAAGAGTAATTCATCTGTAGAGAATATATAAAAACATATTTCAAAATGAAGTGTTTATTCAATTGAACGTACAATTAGTGAAACTACAATTATGATAAGAAACTCCATGGCCGCTTCAAAAAAGCCACAAGCTTGTGATATCTGCTTATGTCATGATTATTTATGTGATACACAATCGAAATTCATGAGATATGATTGAAATATCAAACCAGTTTGTTAGAAACAAGCTCTATTAAAAAAATATCAACCTTTACGCAGAGGAATGGCATTTGAAAATACATAAGATATAATGATACCTCTTTTTATCCCAATTGCATTGTAAGAGTACGTTCAAATAATTTTTCCGTACATACAAAAATCGGTCGATACGTAATAATATTTGAATTGGAATATGGTACAAGGACTTAGTGACTAGTCAGCAACAATTTTTCAAGAAAGAAAAACTATAGAATGACACCCCTTTCCAATAAACAACCCTCTCAGATTCTTCTTAAATTGTAATCGTCGATATATGATTTGCATGTGCAACCGATCCCAACTCAACATTTATTTGATACAAGACTGAGTCAGACAATCCGATCTCTGACTCGAGTGTTATGCTCATGATTAACATGACTTCTGCATGACTAATGCTTTATTATCATGAATTCAGGTGAGAGAATATTTTGAATGCTTATCTACGATCAAAACGGCAACTACCATTATTGCATACTTTTGAAGAGTGAAAACTTCGCATATATCAAAACTTACATAACATGTTTTCATTTCTATCTAGAGGATCTGTTATTCCTGGATTGGGACCTTGGTAAAAAAATCTTCTCTTGAGATCAATGATACACTATTCTTCCCAGTCTGTAATATACTATTTTCCATTCCCACCCATGAATATAATAATAATAGCAATATTAATAATAAAATTTATTCAATAGGATTATCAAAGATGATATTGAATAAGTCAAAGAAATACAATACAACAGAACCAATAACAAAAGTTGCAATAGCAATGACATTAAAAAGATTTAAAATGTATAGATATATATATTGTATAGTATCACAGATTATCATTGAGATATTCATTTACTGTTAGTGTATAATACGATCCATTCAAGAGAAAGTCCTTGATTCTATGCTCATAGAGTTTGAAAGGCAAATTCTTGATATCGGCAGGTAATTTGTTGTAGACTTTTATGGCTATATGTCGAGGACGGGTTTCAGTCACTGTCAATCTGTGGAGTGGCACCTCTAGCTGTTGCAAATTTCTAGTGATATAACGTGCATTCATGTTGAGACTCTGAAAACCTGTTGAATTCAATTTAACATACTGCAATACACCGTAGATGTATGTACTTATGACTGTTAGTATTCTGAGGCTTTGATAAATGGTCTTACAGCGGGTTCTTTGCTTACTCCTGCAATATATCCGATTGCTTTTTTTTTATTCTCTGGAGATATCACTAGATGCTTCCTATGCTACAATACCATATGAGATGATCGTGTGAAAATGTTCATGATGATATATCAATAATAAGGACCTACTCACACTGCGACGCAGTTGTTGAATATAATTATACATTCATTTTTTCATAGTTTGTTGAATGGATAAGTAGGCAATTCCAGTCTACTGAATCTTTATGATTTCATATCCACACAAGATATGAATTCCTACAATTATAGGGAACAACATACTTCGTTACCAGGGACAACCTTGTAGAAACGTCACAATTCTGATCTAACAAATTATAAAAATTTCCATACTCTAAACCTGTCATCAATTTCAATGTAATTATCAGTGTTTTCTGTAACAGATCAATTCACAAAACTGAGTGATTCTAGTGATGAATCTACTAACGGCACTCCACCAATAATTTACAAAAACTGTACAGTCCAAACGGCCTAGTTGGTTAATAGTCCAGTAACTGAAGGGATGAACCTGTGAATAAGTCTATGAGTTCTTCACTTGTGGCTCAATTCGTAGGTCGTCACAGATGTTTTCAAAGGACCCAAAACTTAACACAATTGCATTCATGGCAATGGCCGAAAATGGTCCCCCAAACCCAGAAAAATGTGTTTCCCGCCAATATCTGGCTAAATATACGAATTAGAGGATTTTTGTTCATACAAAAATTAAAGATCGTCTCATTATCTACAAAAATGACCCCAGTAATTTTTCCGAAAACTCAACAGTTTTCGAGATAAAGGGACCCAAAACTCTCCTCATTTCAGCTGCCGCTTTCTCTGTAGGAATTCTGTTTTCTATGCATTTGCTTGGAGGCGGGCGGGCGAATCGTTTCATAACTCAGGCAAAAACTGACATTTTTCGATGATTCAAAGTTCAAGATAATGAGGAAACCCGTAGCTGTCATTCCATGCATTTCGAAGTTCTTTCTTATTTGGCAAAAAGATTTAATTAGCTGTGAAAGTTTTTTTTCGCACCATTTCGACAGTGTTCCATTAATTCGTTTACATTTTTTTCAAAAATAGTCTTTTCTCGAAAATTTTTCTTTATAATGGGTCCTTGGGGGGTCTTGAATGATCTCTGAATTTTTCTTGTACTTTCCCCGCGTTCTAATAAATGATCCATTTGTTTATTTACATTTTTCATGCGATTTTGGAGTTATGTAGAATCTGCGGAACAACCGCGAATTAAAAAATTATTAGCCATAAAAAATATAATGTATGTATTCGGAAACTAGGCTTCAAAACGATGTGCATGGCAAGTCGATAAAATGGCGCGGAAAAAAAATTCACAGCTTATTAAATTTTTTTGCCGAATAAGAAAGAACTTCCTCATTATCTTGAACTTTGAATCATTGGAAAATGTCAGTTTTTGCCTGAGTTATGAAACAATTCGTCCGCCCGCCTCATTTTTGTAGATGAGACGATCTTCAATTTTTGTATGAACAAAAATTCTCTAATTCGTATATTTAGCCAGATATTGGCGGGAAACCCATTTTTCTGGGTTTGGGGGCCATTTTCGGCCATTGCCATGAACGCAATCCTGTTAAGTTTTGGGTCCATTGATAAAATCTGTGACGACCTACAAATTGAGCCACAAGTGAAGATCGCCTAGACTTGTTCACAGCTTTCCCTAGTTTCGGATCTTCATTTACTGGACTATAAAGCGTATTTCTTGTCAGACGGTCCACTTTATAGTCGTTGGTTCGAGTCTCAACAGAACCAATTTTTTTTGCTTTTTTCATAGATTGAAATATCATAGTCAACCGTATAATTGGAATGAATATTGGCCACATCGGCATCGCCCTCGGATGTTTGAGCACTCGCCTATGGCATCGTGCTCAAACTTCGTCCTCGTGCGATATGGCGACCATATCCACTCTTCTTGTTTAATGCTACAGCAAAAATACATCTCCACCTTTCTTGTGATAACAGTATTCTTTCGATGCTCTTCAAACATTCTGAGAACTGTTCTGAAATACCACCCCCTGAAATATCGATACCTGATGCATCTCCCACGCCCTTCACAACGTCTTACGTTGCGTGATGAATCATCTCGACATTTTTCTCTCCGCCGAGCGCCGCTTTCCCCGAAATTCTGCTTGAGGTGAATCTACTTGTTATCTTTCCCGAGCTATATTTCACGGCTGACTGAATTCAAAGAACATTATTGGGGAAAGAGGGAACAGCTAAATCACTGTCGCTCGGCAACCATCTCAAATAGCAATTAGCAATTAGCTCACTTCTCTCTGTATGTATTTGCGGATCAACACCCCTTACTTCGACCGATGTTACTCTGCCGTTTTTGACTGGCGGGGATTTTTCATGCAGATAAAAAGGTTGAATTGAGGGCGGCGGCCGGTGTGAATATACAGAGTTCAACGAAAGTATGCACCTAGCTTTTCTCCTTTATTTGGAATCTGACGCAAAAAGGCTCGGACACGTGAAATTGACTTCCGAAGGGGACACATCTGATATATATTTTTCTACCCCTGCCTTCGATCCCCTAGCATATGGGGGGGTCACAACCCTAAAATTTTTGATCGAAAGTGAGGTCGAGTGATATATCATGTGAAAAAAGTACAAAATCATTTTCCCTATAATACACTATTCATTGAAATTTGCCAAACATTAAATGCAAAATCAGTGTTGAGAACGTCAACCCAATAATTTCAGTACTGATAAAAAATGAATGTTGATGATGTTTGGGGATTTAGGAATCAGAATAACTACAAATATTTCTGAATCACTTCATTACAACAAAAGCAATATTTCAATGTTTGCTTGAATGAGGTTGACAATGTTCCTTGCTGAAAGGTAAAGGTTCGGACCATTATCTGTGATATTGACTCTATTGAAATCTGTTGCTAAGAACGACAGAATAAAAATACAATTAATAAAGTGATTGAATCCGAACACAAGGTTCAAACAGATTTTTCAATCAAAAATAAAATCAAGGGTTTGTTTGATCAAAGAAAATAATATTGTGGAAGAAAAATTGAGATATCTAATATAAAATATTAATCAAAAAAATGCAAATAAAATAATGAATGATATTTTACTGTTTTTATCCTTTCGTTAGCAATAGATTTGATATTAATGACAATGGAAGTCCGAACCATTACAATTCAAGATTTCAATGTTGAGATTTTTCATTATAATCAAATTCTCCTTTTATATGAAATTTCATTTCAGTCTTTCATTTTCAAATTAATAGTTCTGCTAGAATAATTGCTCGCTTGTTTGAGGACATTCATTCCAATAAAATGATTTGTATGTGGCCAACTTAGTTAGGAAAGGAAGTTTTTCGATACCTGATTCGTCTGTAATGTGAAATACCAACTGCAGAACTCTATGAGAAGAAAATTTTTGAAATTAATTTCAACAAAATCTATAATATTGTATGGATGCAAATGGATCACATTCTCAACTATTGTTGAAGTAACGTTTCAATAAATCAATTCAACAACTTGTTCACATTTTTAACAAAGCACTATTACAAAGAACAAACATTGAAATGTTTCACAAATGAGTTGTTTCCTAATATCCAAAACTTATTTGTATTCTTTCAATCAATACCAAAATTATTGGATAATATTCTCAACTCTGTTCAAGCATTGATTCCCCAAGTGAATTTCAATAAATAGGGTATCATTAGGGAGATAATGTTGTGCCCTTTTACATGATGTATCACTCGACCCCACATGCCTTTTGAAATTGTAGGGTTATGACACCTCCTTGCTAGGCGGTTGAATGCATATGTTGAAGAAAATGCCGAAAATTTGTTCTCCTCACAATAAATATCACAATCACAATCACAATAATAGTTTCCGGTTGACCACTCTGTATGAGAGACTATACAGTGTGGTCCAACGAAAACTTAACACCGCTTTGTTCCGGCTTTAACATGAAAATGTGGAAAATCGCTCGGACCCGTCAATTTCTAATACAAGGGGGAACAACTTTTCCGCTGTTTTCATCCCCGTAACTTCAACCCCCTAACGGGGGTGAGCACAACCCCTTGATTTTGAATAGGGATGAGGGGTATTGAGATACCTCATTTTGACGATCTTATCGTGTTCTATCTGACCGTAAAATTTCACTTCAAAATATCCATCGATAATGAAATAACAGCGAAAATAGTGAAAGAGGCAATATGGAATTTATCTCGAGAATATTATTCGTATCCGACGCATTTCAAAGGTATTGAGTGGTTAATTTTTTGTCCAAAAAAGTAGACGGACCTTGTTTTTGTACCTTAGTCTATCGTGAATTGTTAAGAACGGTACAAGTGTGTCCAAGCGATTGTAAATTTGTAGTGGAATCAAAATGGTGTATTCCGTAGAAGAAAGGGTGGAAATGATAAAATTATTTTTCCGAAATAACGACTCTGCGCGCACAACAGCGGCTCTATTTAACGAACGACATCCTGGAAAAAATGTATCCGCTGCTTACGTTGTGCAACTGGTTGCCAAATTTGACGCTACTGGGTCAGTTGGAAACACAAAGAGGGTGCATGAAAGAGACGAAGCGAGGGACGTGGCTGTCTTAGGTCATATAGCAATGGATCCGACCGTTAGTACTAGGAAATTGTCCGAGGTATCTGGTGTTTTACGCACAACAATCATGAGAATCCTGAAACAACATAAATTCCATCCGTATAAGATACGATTGGTTCAGGAACTGAATGAGGATGATCCCGATCGCCGACTCCAGTTCTGTGAAGTGATCAGTGAAATAATTAACGGCAATCAAAACTACATGTTCGATATCTGTTTTTCGGACGAGTGTTCATTTTACCTTAACGGCATTGTAAACCGGCATAACTTTCGGTATTGGTCAGATGAAAATACACGATTATTTCGTGAGGTGTATACACAGCGCCCCCAAAAATTAAATGTTTGGGCGGGTATTTATGGAAATCACATAATCGGCTCTTTTTTTCTACCCGGTAATCTCACAGGCCAAATGTATCTCGATCTATTGGAGAACGCTATTTATCCAGCCCTCGTGCAAGTATTGGAGAATGCAGAAGACCATCAAACGATCATTTTCCAACAAGATGGCGCACCACCTCACTTTGTTCAACCGGTGCGTCAGTTTTTAGATGACAATTTTCCTCACGCCTGGATTGGAAGAAGGGGACATATTGAGTGGCCACCCAGATCACCTGATCTGGCTCCACTGGACTTTTTTCTATGGGGTCACCTGAAATCCAAGATTTACGCTACCCAGCCTGAGTCGCTGGATGATTTGCGAACTCGGATCATTAATGAATGCCGTCAAATTACACCAGACATCTTGAGTAATGTACGTGAACGTTTTCAGCAAAACTTATATTACTGCATGGAAGTGGATGGTGCCCATTTCGAACATTTAATAAAGTAATCACAAAAGTACGTACTCTTCCACTATTTTACCTGTCATGTCGTTATCGATGGATATTTTGGAGCGAAATTTTACGGTCAGATAGTACACGATAAGATCTTCAAAATGAGGTATCTCAACACCCCTCATCCCTATTCAAAATCAAGGGATTGTGCTCACCCCCGTTAGGGGGTTGAAGTCACGGGGATGAAAACAGCGGAAAAGTTGTTCCCCCTCGAATCAGAAATTGACGGGTTCGAGCGATTTTCCACATTTTCATGTTAACGCCGGAAAATCGAGGTGTTAAATTTTCGTTGGACCACACTGTATATTGTTGAAATGCAACTAGAGCTGTAGGTTTGATACAACTTCATTTCCTTCATTTTTGTAAAAGTCATCCGCTCACGTAGATGTTGAACTTGGTTCTGATGGATGCGTTTGCCATAAATCTCGAATATGTTTCAGGACGGTGGCTACATATTAGCGATGATAGGATGACTTGCTGTAATATTAGAGACATTCCTGATGATAAATAGAAATGTAAAATACTGGAGGCCTTTTCGTCACTGAATAAAACTGGTTTTACCTTGAGTGACCGATGCCAAAAAGGGTCAGATGCTGTGGTTGATGAACAGATTATATTTGATTCCTGGAAGCTGGTGTGAGGTCGTAGTTATCGAAGGTGTTAAAAATTTCTGAGAGACGAGAGAGTACCGATACCTTTTTCTATTTGGTACTGCGATATCGTATCGAGTTAGACTTGTTTTGTACAACTGAGTTTGCGTGTACAAGTAAGCGGTGATGAGAAGAATTATGAAGAAAGGAAGTGATAGGCAGAATTTTTCATTATCCGTGGAATTTATAAACTTTCAACCCATCATCAGGTTGCAACGTGGCCTGATGTTTTGTCGACCTCTTAGTACTATTCATTCGAAACGTCATTTGCACATCGGAATTTACGAAATGTTTAGCTCTCAGCTAACGTGTTCACATCAAGTGATCAGTGATCTATACCAAAGATAACTATCTAAAGCGAAAAGATAGAAAACAAAAGATCACGATATAAGAATATATATACAAAAACATACAAACTATCTCAGTCCGAACAGAAAGGAAAGGAAGCTAAAATGTAAAACAAACTTCAATCCTCACCTAGGCAAATGGCACGACAAATGGTATTTACAAAGAATGACATATACTATACGAATATCACATTTTTTGAGAGCTTCATTTCAAAAACTCATTTGAGATTGAGCTTGGAAATGTTCATATGAGGTTGATCATTCTATAATATTTTTTCGAATATTGATGAATGAACTACAATATACAGTGCTTTTCTTTTAACGTTCCCCCACCTTTCATTTTTCGAAGGGGTCAACTCAAAATATTCGGGACGTGTCACTACGTCGAATTCCCATTACGTCGAATTCCCACTATGTCGAATTCCCATTACGCCGAATTCCCACTACGTCGAAAAGCATCCCCACCACTTACGTCACCAAAACACGATCGTTATCGAAGCTGGATCCAATTCGACGTAATGGGAATTCGGCGTAGTGCCACACCATGCACTTTCAATATCAACAGCACAGCGAAATTCATCCTTCTTTTAGGTTAGGTTAGTTAGGTTAAGTCAGATTGGGTTAACAGGAAATTGCAGAATATTCGGTAAATTTTGCGAGTGCGTATCACTACGTCGAATTCCCATTACGCCGAATTCCCATTACGTCAAATGGGATCCAGCTTCGATAACGATCGTGTTTTGGTGACGTAAGTGGTGGGGATGCTTTTCGACGTAGTGGGAATTCGGCGTAATGGGAATTCGACGTAGTGGGAATTCGGCGTAATGGGAATTCGACGTAGTGATACGCACTCAAAATATTCAAACTTGGGATAATGAATTGATGCATAAATTTTGGAGTGAAATTGACAAATGAAAATTTCAAGATCGCGATTGAGCGCCATCTGAATAAAAAAATAATGGAAGGTGGTCCCGTGATACATCATTTTGAATCTCCTGAGGAAATACCCTTTTCCTTTAAATATTTTTTCTAGATGGCGCCCAGTCGCCATCTTGGAATTTTCATCTGTCAATTTCACTCCAGACTATAGTATTTATGCATCAATTCCATATTTCAATTTTGATTTGAGTTGATCCGTTCAAAAACTAAAAGGGGGTGAAATTGAAGAAAAGCACTGTATAAACCTCTGTCTGATGTAGCATTTCTTTCCCAATAATATAGCAATATTTTTTTCTCCAGAGATATTTAACTTCCGCTTCGCTATGCACTGGTAATATACTTTTAGAAATAATTTACTTTCAGAAATGAAATAGATATAGGCATATTTATGATTGATTCCGAAATCTATCATTTTTTCTGTTTATTGAACAACACGAAGCTCGGTTATGTGAGCTCAAAATGTTGAATATCTCTAAGCGTTCAGTGTTGTAGACGACACATCAGACTCAAAAACCTGCAGACCACACCTAACAAACTCGGAGGCCGCGTTCAATTCCTCACTGCTTCATTATTGTAAGGAATAGTATCATGGCTTATAAACAGTTGTTACGAATAGCTTAGCTTTCCTGAGAAAGTAAGGAATATGGCTAGACAGGAAGATTGAAAGTCTCACAAACGTATTTGTCAATTACCTTTCATATAGTTAAGTAATACGAAGTAGAATTAAATGTTCTCGACATATTCGGATATGGTGATCCAATAAAATATCGAGCATTCTGCTGACATTTTTCCATTCGATGAGAAATTACAATCTGCCGCAAATTACCTTGTAATAGTATATAATAAAAATATTATCCACGTGCGTCGATCGATATACCGGGAACGAATTTGTCCAAATAAATTGAATGCGATCAATCGATATTCGATTACACTCAGCAAATGACATGGTGGGCGATGATGGATTTGCTTCTGTTATTTACCTCACTAATAATTATTGCGTGAATAGCTTTTTTTCTGTTGACAGTGCGATCAAATGAATGTCCGAAGGGAAGGTTATAGAATTTCTGGGATATATTTTATTTTTGTATCATTACGTTAATTACTACTAGTAGCGAAGGTTACTCAATGTTTTGAGGAAGTGATTTGGCTGTTTCGTCTTCAAGTCAACGCAAACGGAGTACAAAACTTCTCTAACAGAAGTAAACTCAAATATATCCAGCATATACTCTCTTTTGATATGTTCAATTCATTCAGAGGCGTTCTGACCACTCACAAAAAGGAAGGAAGAGTCTATCTAAAACAGCTTCTTTCCTGTCCATTTGGTGTGACGTGCGCTTGATCTCTTTTTTTTCCTGAATTTGTATATCAATCACTCGAAATCAGAATTGGATATATTGCATCATTGGAATTGTTCTGCTCAAATAGAGAGTTATTCGCGAAAATAATAATTAACCAGCATAACATTTCATTCTTAAACCCAGACAAGCTTGTTTCACACAGAATATAGCTCATCGATGGGGATATAAGGATAAATCATTGAACTTTCCCACTAGATATCATCAAAAAGTCGATTTTGAGTTATTCTGCTGTGAATAAACTGACAATTCGATGACACATACATTCACAGGACAATGAAACCAAGCGTTCGGAACTGATATCAAAAATTATTACACAATCCTACAGCGAAGTTGGTACCTGCAATTTTGTTGTTGTTTTCAGTTAGTTATTGAGCGCAGAATCGAAAATAACTGTCAGATTTGGTATATCAGGTAAAGTTTTTGAGATACCGAATATTGGCGCTTTTTTAATTTTTTTCGATTCATATACATTTTATAATATTACTATTTTATGATTTACTTCTAGTACGGTACTACCATCAAAAAAACAAAAATATAGGTGAGGTATTATCTTTATTACATATAGACATGAAAAAGCAGGGATATACATATATAATATTCATCACTTTTCACTTAAGAATTTTTCCTTTCTCTTTTACGCTAAAAAGTAACATTAATACCTGGATAAAGTGAATTCTCTTCATTCAATCCAGAGGAAGTAATTCAGCAGACTCCTTGAAGAGGTTCAGATCTCTAATAAGGTCAACATTTTGAGCATTTGCTGTGATTTACTTTTGTCTTTACATTTCAGTTAATTATAGTTATTTGAAACTTTTCTTAGAGATCAATTACCCTAACACTATACTGATATTTTTGCATGAGTGCAAAAATATCAGTTTGGTGATAGGGCAATTGATCTCTAAGAAAAGTTTCAACTTTTACAACAAAGGTTCTGAAACTCATCGTTAATATAGTTATTTGGTCAGAGTTCTATTTTCATTGAAAAAGGACACAATTTCTAATTCACCTCATACACACCTCATTTAGCAAATTTTGATTGTTGATTCTGTCTTCGTATTTTTTTCTCAGCTTTTCAAATGAACCAAACTCGGTGAGATTTTGATCCAATAACTTGAACATAGTTCGGTGTGGTTGTCCTTTTTCGGGATACAAGTTTAAATACATTTTCGATGTCCTAACACTGTTTTCATCGTATTTGTAATAAATTTGTATCATATCTCTTTCTCTTCATTCGTGAAAGCCATTTTTTGTCAAAACTTCAATGACTTGTACAATAACAAAATGCCATTGAGTGTATCAAATTGAAAGTCAAATTCAGAAACATTAAAGTCAAAGCCTATTATGATGAGAATTATTTTTTTCAATATCTTCAATTTTCGAAAAAGAATGACAACTTATGATACATCATTGGAAATGTAAAATCTGGTTATATTTAAAACAGAAAAAATCCAATGTAGCGCCAGTAATAAAATATAAAGTTGATGATGGTGGCCGGAAGACGAAACGTGGGATAGCAAATCTGGTAACACCATTATTTATCTCCAGGAAAAAAGTGGCAATGTGGTAGTGCAATTTATTTTCCAATCCTTCGAAAAATAGAGCTAGAAAAAAATAGAAACCATTCTCCAAAATTTCTGTTTTTTCCGGAAATCTCCGGATATACATGGAATTTCAAAACTTTCTCAACGTCATTTTGTTAGTCAGGTAAATGTGCAACATTGCCCCATTAACTATCTTCGTATCTCTCATAGTGTCCGAGATCCCAATGGTGAGGATCGAATTTGAAACACCCTGCGAATTTGAAACACCCTGTATATAACAAAACACGTCTGATTGATTCAAACTTCCACTTGTGGATACCATGCTTTGAATTCAATATCCCGAAAACGTTTACAAAAAATGAAGCAACTCTACATATAAAGGCTCAAGAGTAAACTGAAACCTTCAAGGGTACAAATATACAGAATGTAAAGAAAGGTCGGTTTTTACAATCATTGGCAATAATGTACCTGAAATGTAGTAAATACATGGCAAATTTAGGTAAGAAATTTTGGTTTTGACCGGCAAAGTTATTAATATTTCATTATTATCGTAGCCCCTCAGGAAGTAGGTCTCGTTATAGTATTTTTCACAGTAAATGGTATTGGCTTATTAACTGCAATAAACTACCCGATTTAATCCCATTGTGTACAACTTAAGGGTCTAATTGGTTTTATTATAATCCTTCAGTTAATACCATTTATTGTGAAAACTACTATACTTACCCCGGTTCTAACCCATTTTCAGTTTGAGTTCGTCATGAATAAATTTTTTGAATTTCTTGGTGAATTTTGAAATGAAGGTCTCTCAACAGACTTCAATTATTCCTGAATGGAGATGGCTACTCGTCGGCCTACCATTAAGGTAGGTGCTGATAAAGTTGCATACATAATGCACAACTCAAAAAAAATATCACCAAGCAGCTTTTCGAAGTGGAATTGCAATGCTGTTGAGGATACAATAGTTTCGAGACTTGAATGGATGAGTTGTGTTGATGAGCAAATAAATTCGAAAAGTATAATCAAATCTATATTCATCATGAAAAATTGTGCAGGAAATTATCTATAGCAAGAAACATTTTGATATTTAAGGTAAGCTTTTTTATACACAGTAAGTGTGCGATTTTTGCTATTTCAGTCAAAAGACAGATTTCGGGAATGGCATTTCTAACTCTATCAGATTGATATCGTCGTTATATAGTCAAGGATCATCTTGTTTTCTTCATTTTCATTTATAAGAAGATGACTAATTAACTGTTATAATCCAAGGACAATAATAATCTTAGCGGAATAATTTCATCAATATTCTCGAAAGCACGTTACTTGTTGCCTGAAATAACGTGCTTGAGAAAATCGTGATGAAATCAAGAGATATATGTCAATGTTCGAGGGATATTCGGTGATATTTTTATACAGGACATATGACACGTGACATATTAAAAAGAAATGAAATATCAACATCATGGCATAAGTAACAACTGAACATGAAAACAGCCCATCAGTAATATGTTGGTTTCATTCAGACACACACACATGACTAGAAATAGACGAATTTGATATGACGGTTCTTCAATAAGAAAATTTAGGGATACAAACCAAAGCGACGCAATGAGTTGAGCAGAATTCCATCATGAATTAGACGCCGAGAAAACGTTCAACATGGCTGAGATCTGGATTGGTGACCGGTTTCAATCTTAGGGACAATGTAAAGCTGAATTCCGACAGATAGTTATGGAATTTGAAAAATCTTAATTGTGTGATTTTCACTGACCTTTTTTCCCAAATCCCAATTCTTTTTTTCACCAGGCATAACACGCTTGAAGAAGGTATTGGTTTGTAGCGGTTCAGTGAAGTGTCTAGTGAAAATTACACAATCATTTTTTATGCGTTTTCATGAAATTTCATCAAGTATCGGACAGTTTCATCAGCTGATAATTAGGAAATTCGTGCTTCTCATGGAGTATTTTTTTCCACAACTCTTTGTCAACATGCCAAACCTGCTAGTCTAAAAAAAGAACTTGTTTTCTAAAAGATTCATTGCAATTCATACACCTCATCGAAGAAGAATCATATATGATACGTTTTTTTATACTGTCACTGTTTGAGAGAGCTTTCTAGTGAACTTTGTCGACACTTCATAACTTGCCATTCCTCTCTACAGATCAGAAAGAGGTATCTATAGGAGACGACGGCATTGGATGAGATGTGCGTTCGTTCCTTTTCGATTCCCAGTAGCAATTATTCTCCGCCTAAGTGACACTGATTGACTGCGGACAAATCCATATGATTTATGGTGTATACGAATGAATCAGGGTTATAAATAACTTGTCGGTATAAGATTCACTGGCGCACCCAGGAGGAGGACCACGAACCCCCTCCAAACTTCGTGAAGCATGTTATTTGTGATTGATATTTTGACTAAAATCTCACTATTCTCTGGCTGATCATCTTTCTCTCACAATCTGAATAACCATATCGGAAATCAATGTGTTGTGTACCTAAACTCTCAGAAGATACATCAACGTATGATGAATTACAGGATTTGCAATCAGAAAAAGCCAGTGATTTTGAAGCAGGTACAGTGTGTGCTGTAGGTTCCCTGCCACAAAGCCGGCGTTGCTAGTTGCTCGCTAGGACATTCACATAATTTTTCAAGCTGTGAATTGTATCGTTCCAAGTGTCAGTTCAGTGTTGAGTGTTGGTCAAGCAACTACAATTTCTATTCTACATTATTGTCGTTGGGTGTCGCATTGATTTCGAGATATCGGTACTATGAATAAACATTTGTTAAATTAAAACCACATTATTCTCATTCCCAGACATTCCACAACAATGTATACTCGAAGTTTCCCTTACAATGCAGCAAAGTTGTATAACACCATTCCTACAGAGTTCAAAGAAAGTTCATCGAGAAACTTCAAGAAAAGATTAAAAGACATGTTTCTCACACGACAGTGATATTAAGGCACGACATATGCAAACGATTTAGGCAATTTCTCACATATGTGTTTTTTCTCGACTTTTTATGTTCATTTGTAGTTATACTGAATTTTGATATCCGAACAATATAAAAGAAAACTTTAAAAACACCAATTGAGGTTGGGTTTGAAAGCAGCTCTCATAGCTGAACTCCGCCTTTTCATCATTTCTATGTTACATTGTTTCATTTGTATTTCTTATTGTGATGAATAAAGACCTATTACTATTATTATTATTATCAAGAATTAAACAATCATTTCCTGTCATTAATAATCGTTTTCTATTGTGGAAAAAATCCATCAAGAAATTTCAATTTTGCTGTTGTTATAGCATTCTATCGTGATTCTGAAGTTCCCATGACCTTGACCCTGAAAAAAAACGCCTGTGGTGCTATTTTCTTTCCGCTTGCAGCTATGTGTGCAACCCCATAATATAATATAATTCTGGGTGCGCCACTGATAAGATTGACTTCAATTGCATATCGAAAATTTGAAATGACTAAACGGAGCTATTGATATCCTCTTGGACTGACGAAACAATCAGGCAGTCTGCATAAAAAACATCGTGTAAAGTGTTCGGCCTCAATATTACGTAACGAGGAGGAAAAGTAGCCTTTTACGCACGAGCGTAAAATTGTGAGCAAGAGTCGTTAGCTGAGTGCGGTAATTCGCGAGTGCATTTAATTGGCCTTATCCTCGAGTTGCGTACTGTACTTTTCTACCCCCACCACCCATCATGCTTATGCGGTATTTTCTGGTAGTGTCGCACGAATTTCTTGATTATCATCCATTTTCAATGATCGACGAGACACTACATAAAAGCCAGTAGGTGAAACAATTGCTTGTCGATTCATGGATAAAACTATATTCAATACCAATCCCTGAACTGTTGAACAATGGATATCCTAAAAATAGGATTTTCAATTCATTGTTACAAAGAATTCGGTGCAAAAAATCGAAGAATTCGGGTTTTGAACAATTAAATGTTGTCATGAGATCATATTTGTCAGGCTAAATATTACCTACCCCAGCATTTAAAAAAAAGTTCTGGAAGCGAACACCATCAATTTAGAGTACACGTGTATGCTAAATGAGCCATAACCTAACAGCTGTCAAATACCTAATACAAAATAGCTAGTAGTAGTTAGTAGTTGTCAGTAGTAAGTGAAAAAATTATTGTTAGATACATTGCATTGCATACTTTCATGAAAATGTAGTTTTTTATTCCTATTATATCAGCAGATTGTGAATTGGAACTTGATTGTGATATATCATTGGAATAGAGTAAGATCCCAGAGCAATCAGACATAACTTATTTTCACACGGATGAAACCTGAAGTTTTCAGTAGCGTCTCGTGTGCCTTGAATACCTACGCGCTTTGTGGAACTTGCCGAGTGACACCTGGGCAGGTAACAGGTGAGAAAAGTAACTAAAAATAAGAATTATTTAACTTAAATTCACATGGCTGATTTTTATATATGTCATGTAGAATATTATTTTAAAGTAATATCATAAGTGTCTTGTGACACTTTTGATGGACCAGAGCTTTTATCAGACGCTTTTAAGCTACCCAAAAAATACATGAACTTTCCTTATTTTTACATGTCTGATTTTTTAATATGTTATTGAAGTATTTATTTAAAAGTTATATTCAATCAGTAAGACAAATTAGAGTGACCAAACATCCCCTAAGACAAAAATTATTCAGCCAGAAGTATGAGGGCGAGAGTACTATGCATGCGCTTCAGAGTGAATGAGACGTCCATAATAACTCGGTTTCCCTTCTCAAACTCACCATCTGTTTCAATCTACTGTGTATGTGCTGTTTGTGTGTAATATAACTTATAGTATACAGTATAGTCAGTGTTGTTTTTTAAGGCACAATTGTGCCAAAAGGGGCACTATGGTAAGCACTTTGAGAAATTGGTCGAAAACGGGCACAATTTTAAGATTCCGTATTTTCGTGGTCATTTTCACTTGTCACTTGTTTCATTTCATTTTCCTCAACAATCCTGTTTCCTGTTAGTATGAAATTTAAAAATTATGATTTCTATGCAATACATACATGATTTCTCAACGTTCAGATTGGAAAACATTAAAAAATGGAGCTTCATGTAGTATTTGATATGCAATTGATGGAATTCCGCAGGTTTCTGGGGCCAAAGTTGCCTCCTTTGGGGCTTTGGACAAACTGTCTACTTCTAGCGAGGACAAACGCTAACTCGAATGTGACTCAAGTGGCAATTTTTCATATTTATAATATATTATTGAATATATTTATATTTTTACGATGCAGAAAAACTCAAAGTCGTCTCCACAATTTAATATTTGAAAGATGTTCAGTACGGTGATTCAGTACATGTTTCGAACCTACATAGGTTCATCATCAGCTGAATTTACATTGAATTCTACAATAAAGGAAGAATAATATAATATTAGTTGATAAATGAAGTATAAAATTTACTTACATGGAGATGAAGAAAATAGCAAATTCACATGGTGAAGTTCAAAAGGACATAAAAAATTTGGTTAGGTTAGGTTATTTTTCTCATATTGCATATTGGGCATAAGGGCTCTAAGCCCCCCAATCTTTGATGTATTTATGGTGTTAGGGATGTCCCAAATTCCCCTAATATCAAATTAATCATAATTGTCACTACCAAATTTCTTATGTCCTTTTGAATTTCACCATGTGAATTTGCTATTTTTTTCATCTCCATGTAAGTAAATTTTATACTTCATTTATCAACTAATATTATATTACTCTTCCTTTATTGTAGAATTCAATGTAAACTCTGCTGATGATGAACCTATGTAGGTTCGAAACATGTACTGAATCACCGTACTGAACATCTTTCAAATATTAAATTGTGGAGACCACTTTGAGTTTTTCTGCATCGTAAAAATATAAATATAATATTCAATAATATATTATAAATATGAAAAATTGCCACTTGAGTCACATTCGAGTTAGCGTTTGTCCTCGCTAAAAATAGACGGTTTGTCCAAAGCCCCAAAGGAGGCAATTTTGGCCCCAGAAACCTGCGGAATTCCATCAATAGCATATCGAATACTACATGAAGCTCCATTTTTTAATGTTTACCAATCTGAACGTTGAGAAATCATGTATATATTGCATAGAAATCATAATTTTTTAATTTCATACTAACAGGAAACAGGATTGTTGAGGAAAATGAAATGAAAAGTGAGAATTCAGACAAGTGAAAATGACCACGGAACCACGAAAATACGGAATCTTAAAATTGTGCTCGTTTTCGACCAATTTCTCAAAGTGCTTACCATAGTGCCCCTTTTGGCACAATTGTGGCTTAAAAAACAACACTGACTATACTGTATACTATAAGTTATATTACACACAAACAGCACATACACAGTAGATAGAAACAGATGGTGAGTTTGAGATGGGAAACCGAGTTATTATGGACGTCTCATTCACTTTGAAGCGCATGCATAGTACTCTCGCCCTCATACTTCTGGCTGAATAATTTTTGTCTTAGGGGATGTTTGGTCACTCTAATTTGTCTTACTGATTGAATATAACTTTCAAATAAATACTTCAATAACATATTAAAAAATCAGACATGTAAAAATAAGTAAAGTTCATTTATTTTTTGGGTAGCTTAAAAGCGTCTGATGAAAGCTCTGGTCCATCAAAAGTGTCTGACACTTATGATATTACTTTAAAATAATATTCTACATGACATATATAAAAATCAGCTATGTGAATTTAAGTTAAATAATTCTTATTTTTAGTTACCTGTCTCACCTGGTACCTGCCCAGGTGTCACTAGGCAAATTCCACAAAGCGCGTAGGTATTCAAGGCACACGAGACGCTACTGAAAACTTCAGGTTTCATCCGTGTGAAAATAAGTTATGTCTGATTGCCCTGGGATCTTGGACTAGAAAGGTAATTTTATACCGAATCAGAATTTGAGAAATATATACAACTTCAATTCTCGAAATTATGCGGTGATATCGAAACCTCATGAGGCCTACCACATACGATCTTTATTATTTTATCCCAACACCGATATTGATCAATATGTCGACCGTGCAAGAGATATATTATAATGATGACCAAATATTGTGAATCTATAATGATGGGCACATCTTACAGCCAAGCTCCAGCGAAGGTTGCATCCTCTACGGAAATCAAAATTTTGATATGCGAAATTATTGTATTAACGAATCCAATAATCTCCTTAGCGAATACGATTATCGACTAGTCGACTGTTACAGCTTGGCTGTACGATGTGCCTGGTATAAGAGACCTTCATGATTTGGTTTGTCTACATTTCTATTCTTCGATCATCCAGTAGGTGGTAGTTTGCCTTTACTGTAGGTAATGTCTGCGTCAGACATCGAATTTTAGTTTCTTGAGGGACTGACGGTCCATTGGTCATTGTATTCAGAATTTTGCCACTGAGGAGAACTATAGCGCGTCGACACAGCTGTCTAGCATTAGATTTGTGAATGTAATCATTTTGTGAATCCTGATTTGTATCGGGGATGCAACCTTTTCTGCGAGTGGATTCAAAAAGATTTTCTATCACAACTTGTCGACTGCTACAGTTTATTTGTACGATGTGTCCATCTTAGCAACCACAAGCGGCTATGTAAGGCCTTATTTATTCCTTTTTATTGAAGAACTCTAGTTCTTGGTGTTCCTGAAGTTTGAATTTTTGGTCATCCAGTAGCCTTGATGGTGAAACTATCTACATCAAAGTACAGATAATTCAATTCTTAAATGTTTTGATTGATTGTGATCCTCGATCCTTTGCGATAATTTGGGATTAGATGTATATTTTATATCGTTGTCAGAACACTCGAAGGTTTTTCATGAGAGATCAATGAGGTCTTCGCCTGTTTTGTCTGTCTGAAACATTCGAATCTATAAATCTCAATTGGGACTCAATTGCCCTATAATAGTAGAACACTACTGAGGAGGTAAGTCTCATTATTTCATTTGGAGACTTTTTCCAATTTTGTAACTGAATAGATGATCGTATTTTTACTAAAGAAATCTCTTTTACTTCTTTCGTATCGTTTAATATGTATCAGTACTGTGTAAAGTATTTTTCCTTTTCGAAAAAAAAAAAAAAAATCAATATCAACAATGATTTGGGGAATATTCGTCAGCAGAAAGGAGAATTTTACCTCATACCTGAAGACGCACATGCAACAGTGATGTACTCAGATTTCAAATTTTCTTTCAAATCTGCTTTCATTTTCTAACAGGAAAATAAATATTATGAGAGCTTTCATAACAGTTGATATTGCATTTATTCTGCTTAGTGGGAAACGAGAAACGTGCTTCCAATGCTGACAAAGATAAATAGGGAGTTGATCAGAAGTGCTCTTTGAACCAAGTATAAAATAATCTTTGATCTCCAGAATACTCTGCAGTTTCCTATTGGGACGAATAGTGAGTGATTGGTTTATATTGATTATAGAGGTTATTCTCTTTTGCAGGTGGGTACTCTAATTCGTATCGGCAGGATGGAATTTGTTGTTTCCAAATAAAATTGTCATTTCAATAAATTTTTTGTTCCACAAAAAAATCTTATTCAATAATTTTCATCAGATGCTGAATGATGTCGGCTTGAACATTCATTGTATAATGATAATCACTATTGAAACCTGTCATAATCTCATGGAATCGCAAAATATATGAGTGAAGTAAAGGTGAAAATTTGATGGCAGTTGAGCTGAAAAGTAAACTAACGACAATGGATGAAAATGTCATTTAAAGTTTAAAAAAAATATTCGAAGAAGAAATGGAATTGTGTAATGAAATGATGAAAATAAATTGAATTTGAACGATCAGAATCGATAAAGATATATACTAGTGCATCATCAGCTACCCATGAAAAATCAGGAAAAAAAATACGAAATATCCAGTTATTTTAGCAGAAAATTGGTGATATATTATATCATCACAGACTTCGTAATGTTCGAGACTTTTGCCATTTTGAATCTAACATTCGTGATGAGGTAATAATATTTTGAATTTTTTTTCATGAAACACGAGGTTTGATTTCATAAACCCGTGGTAAGTGAGAGTAGTACAAGAAACTAGTATTTTCTTGTGGAATATTGATTTGCATCAAGTATCGGCAAGCTCAGTTCAACAAAGTATCTTCGGTGTACCTACTTGTTTTAATTTTTCAAAAATTGATTTTGTGATCAGCTTTCCTGAATCTTCAACTCCGATAGCATATTCATTCCAACTTTGACAATGTGTGTATCATCATCAAGAACATATTATTATAATCAATGATCCGCCTTTGATACGCAAAGTCAAAACATAAAACGAAGTGATGTTCCAAGTGACAGAATGCACTAAAGCCAGTGGTTCACGACTGAGTTTAATTCGACTGGATCATGAGGATCTTCTATCAACTATGTTAACAACAGATCCGTTCACAAATAATCCTATACTAAAATGTTGATACTGAAACCCTCCCATCCGAGGATTATGGTGATCATGAATCTTGTTTCGAGAAAGTAAGAAATTAATGCGCGAAACTCTCATCGAAACCCAATATATCAACAAAGTTCAGTTTATAGATTGTTTCTTGCCTTTAGATAAAATTGCAGCTAGCTAACTTTATTTTTATTCTCTTTTCTGGCAGCGCTCATCGGGATTGTAGTTATAAAACTTGATAGCATGAAATAAAGCTAGCACGTGATCTATATGTGTGTGCTATATTGCCTTCCTATCCCACTCTTTCAAAATGAACTTGGTTATTGGCCTTCGAGATTGAACTTATTTCCCAGACTGAAACTCTCAGACACGTTATTATAACTTTGATTTCAATTAACTTCTTGACAAAATAGTTTGATTTCCAGTATCACTCGTAATTTAAAAAAGGGCCGTTAAAAAAAGGAAGTGGAAGAAAATTTGGAATGGCATAGGTAAGATATGCCAACTATGTACGGAGGGCCAAACAAACCTTATTGAATATTACATAAAATAATGGAAATTGATATACTCACTATAATTATATAAAAAATGGATTCTGGCAAATATCAAAAGTATTACTATTTATTTATTTTCTGAAGTATCTCCAGATTCTATTGAATTATTCAATTGTTTAATTTCTTTCTTTACGAACACAACCGAGAGATATCTGAAGTTACCAAACAGAGATGCCACATTTTTATCATGATATGAAGTGAAATTACCATAGAATATGTAGCTGATGATCAGTCGACATATTTCTGTGATTTGAGAAAAAATTTTCACTGAATCCATTTTGCTTATCCAGAAGATGTTTTTTTGCAAACATCCCATGCATTCATATTAATTCTAAAATTCTTTCATTCCGATGTGTTAACAATTGCGATCCTTCTGCCGATAATAGAATCTCAAGTCCTGATTTTTTTTGGAATTGAGCAACTAGTGTTTTCACAACCAAGTATTGTTGTCATTATATTCACACTATAATCTGAATGTGGGGTTATCAGTTTTTTCAGAAAGAACCAAGATACACACAAGAGTTATACCTGGGAATGATCTACCTCTTTTCCAGTTGTAATTCAGATGAGGAAACTGTAATCAGAAAATACCAATTGCTTTTCAGAATAGTCAACTGTAATTCTGAAAATATCAATCGAAATCCAGATTAGTCAACTGTTATTCAAAAAATATCAATTGTAATTCAGATCTTGTCGATTGTTATTCAGAATTTGTTAATTGAAATTCAGAAAATATCAAATATACATTAATTTTACCAATACCCCTACCTGTAGGGATTCATGCTGACCTGGAAGGTTTTTCTGTGATGATTCTTCCAGACAAAATGAGGTTTAGCTATATCTACATTTTTCCTCTGCCAATGGTTAGGGGTTTTCATTGATGAATATATTTCAAAGTCGTTTGTGTATTATATGGGACATCTTTGACACGTATACCAAGAAGAGAAACGTTGAATTCAAAAGTTACTTTGCAAACAATTTGCAGACCTACAAAGTACACACGAACACCACATCTTAGTGACATTTCTTTCTCGCATTCAATTAAATCTGACTCTAAAGGCAGATTCTGAATTACAATTGACAATATTTGAATTACAATTAACTAATCTGAATTACACATGATATTGTCTGAATTACATTTGACTAATCTGAATTAAAATTGAAATTTCCTGAATAACATCTTATATATTCTGAATTACAATTGGAAAAGGTGTAGTGGTACACTAGAGCACTGAATTAAGAATATGTCAGTTTAGACTGTGTTATTAAAACAATGGAGTGTGTTCATAAAAGTTCAATATCGTATTATTTCGCATATAAAAATTTTCATGAATCAAATTTCACTAGAGATCAATCGACTGATAATAGTTAGTTATCTCGAAGAGATATTTTTGAAATGTAAGAATACCCAATATTCTTCAAGAAAGTTCATGTTTCCTCTCAGTATTCGAATCACAGTTCTGACTAGGGATAGAAAAACCAAAGATTGATTCCTAAATTTTGGTGTTTTCAAAAAAAATATGGAAAGAATGTACTCATTCATACTTGTTATAGTAGGTTTCACGGTATATGGTATATAACGATTACAATAAAACCAATTAGACCTGTGAGTTGTGAAACCCGACAAAGCCAATCATAAATGTCAAAGGACTCAATTTATAAATATTTATACGTATATAAAGTCCGATGAAAAATAAATTCAAAGTACTGGAAATATAAGGAGATGACCTTCGCATCACAATAATATGAAAGCAGGTATTCACGTCTCTCAGAGAGGGATAATAGAGGATCATGGCTCCTCACAATTTGTTATTTTGGTATTTGTACTTCATTGGAAGTGTTCACTTGTGCTACGGGCAATTGACATATATTTCGAGGGAAATTAAGCAAAAAAGAAACTTCTACAAGTACTGAAGTCATTTACTTTAAAGAAAACCTATCTTTGTGAAATAATTTCAGAAGAATTGGGACAAAAAGTGTTACGACTACATACACTGCTACTACTACTACTGTGTCTTTAATCCCATATAGATTATGTGGCACCAACTTGAATCGAGCATGCGCGGAAAAAATAATTCTATGACTTTAAGTGGTATACTAGTTTTCACAATAAATGGTATTGACTGAAGGATTATAATAAAACCAATTAGACCCTTAAGTTGTGAAATCCGAGATGCACATCATAAATGTAAAAGGACCGGATACAGGTAATTTTGTTTCTCAGAGAGGGATTGTAGAGGATTCCAGCTCACACTTCTTGTTTATTTTAGTCTTTGTATTTTATTGGAAGTGTTCACTTGTGTTACGGCGTGCAATAATTTTATAACATTTATTTGTTATTACAGACATTAATAGCAAAGATTTTATACCCCAACGTACAGAATAGGCAGTATATGGCGTCCGTGGATAAAAAGTAATAGTGCTTCTTCCAGTGGTTCGTTAAAGAAGAATCACTTATCTTGTGACGCGAAAATCATTATAAAAAATGTGTATAGTTCCTTACTTCAGCAAGGATATAACGCGGGTGCTGTAGCAAAAGTAACCAGTAATGAAAAATCTACACTATGTACGATGAGCAGTGTGTCCCTACAATCAAAAGTCTGAAACAGCGGCTCATCAATGACGAAACTCACATCAACTGTGGCCTCACTACTCTTTGGCGAACTCCGTCTGCAATGGGCTTTAAATATCGCAAAATTGACAGGAGACAAGTAATAATGGAATCCCCACGTTTAATAAACTGGCATTCTGAATATATAACGTCAATAAGAAAATACCGGTCTGAAAATCGGCCAAAACTCTACCTCGACGAGACGTGGTTTGACACGCATGACACCCCTTCCAAAGGATGGTCTGATTCCTCTGATAAGTGCAAAACAAAAGCACCATCAAATAAAGGGAAGAGAATCACAATATCACACGCAGGAACAGAAAATGGTTGGATCCCAAACGCTATGTGGCTTTCTGTCAAAAATATTAAGGACTCTTGTGTTGATTATCACGAATATACGACAGCAGAGCTTTTTGAAGATTGGTTTGAAGATTGTCTGTTACCCAACATTCCGCCAAACAGCGTTATAGTAATGGACAACGCAAGCTATCATAGTCGACAATTGCAAAAAATTCCTGGCTCAAAGAATACGAAATTGGAGATTCAAAACTTCATGGCTGCAAATGACATATATTTTGAGAAAAATTATACAAAAAAAGAACTTTTACAAGTGCTGCAGTCATTAAAAAAAAAAAAAAACGTATGTTTGTGATACAATTGCAGAAGAATTGGGACATACAGTGTTACGACTACCGCCCTACTACTGCGTGTTCAATCCCATAGGGTTTATGTGGCACCAACTTAAATCGAGCGTGCGCGGAAAAAATACTTCTCCGACTCAAAGTGGTAGTGTGGTAGAATTAATTAGGAACTGTATGAATGACATTCCTACCGAGAGTTGGAAAAGTTCTGTTAGTCATATTATAAATGTTGAAAACTCGTACCTTTCTGTAAAATCAATTGCGCCAATTATAATTAATTTAGATGAGAATAGCCCTAGCGACACTGAACTAAATATAGAATAGAATTGTAACATTTAAATAAATTACTTGTATATCTCCTACATTATGCAAAATTCAAATTTCTTAAGTTCGACCCTGTAGCACATTTGCATCTTTTACCAGATGATTTTCTACACCATGGGATTAAATCGGGTGGTTTATCGCAGTTAATGTGTAATGTGTAATGTGTACCACAGTTGAAGTAAATTAACAAACTCACTCCATGGACAGTACCGGAAACGGAACTATATGGATTCTCCTTTGTTCATTTACATCACTTGTTGAATTATTATCGATTATTTCTATTGTATGGTGGAAAATAAACGAATTGATTGATTGATTGAATGAGCCAATAACATTTACTGTGGAAAAAAATAGTATACTGTGTTTGAATCAATTAGGAACTGTGTGAATGATATTCCTACCGAGGGATGAACATGTTATAAATGTTAGCACTAGTACTTTTCTGTGAAATCAATTGCGCCAATTATAAATGATTTAGATGAGGATAGCAATAGCGACACAACTGAATATAGAATAAAATTTTTACATTTGAATAAATTAATTGAATATCTCCATTATTATGGAAATCTAATTGAAATTTCCTAAGTTCGACCCTGTAGCAAATTTGCATCTTTTAGTTGATGATTTTCTACACTGGAATCAAACCAGGCAGTTGATTAGCCAATACCATTTTGAGTGAAACATACCATACTAAAAAATTGCGATTGTAATTTTCTGACAACAACTGAGGTATTTATATTAGTTTCCGTCTGATGATGACCACCTAGATGCAATTCTCAAAACAAACAAAAAATATTGGATGGAATAAACAATTGAAAATCTCACATTCTGGTACAGACAGCGGGATGGAAAATTATCCACATTGCTACGACCCTTATGTTGTACCAACTTTTGAAGAGAGTTATCCAAGGCCAGATCATTGCCGTCGGAGGGCAGTATCACTTTTGAAGTTTGTTTCATAAATTTACTAGTTTGGAAATCGTACCGAAATGATTATTTCAATGTTTACAATGTTTGCAATGTTTTCATGTTTCCCCTCATTCAGTGGCAATTATTGCCACGAGTGTTTAGATCGAAATACACGCCTACACACTGATTTACTCACCGATTTCATCGAAGCTCATATCCGTTTTTTTGTGAAGGTAACGTGCAGCTTCATAAATATTGATTCAGCATTTGACAAAACTCCACATTTTTTTGGCATAACTCACATACTTCCACAGGGAACACGCACTTTAAAACCAACTTGGATGCAACGAATTTGCTCAACACGAGTTTCTCCTTATCGATTGGCCTAGTTGCCGAATCTCTCAGCGCCGTGCGAATATTTTTGGCCCACTTCTGAATAGATTGAAAGGATCTGTCAACACGAGGCGTTTCCTCTTCCAGGGGTGGAAATCTTCATTACAAAAAAAGTCCAGTTGCGACTTTCATAGTAAATGAATTATAGTTTCAGAATTATAAAAAAGACGGTATTGGGAGAAACATAAATTGATAACGCAATGTGCATTATTGTTATACATGTAAAACGTATTTAAGACGGGAATTTATTGATGTACAGCTCATCGAATCCATCTAGGCATAAAATCAGGCACTTCTCCAGTTACACACCGGTAGTGTAGACCATGACGAAAGAGAAAACACCTACAAGGAATGAATTCCAACACAGTGAACATAGTATTTTTTTTATCTCAATATACTTCACAGAGATTGCTGGCATATACCTTATTAGTTCTGTGCCAAGATGGATTGGATAAGCTATAGTTGACAGTATTCATGTCATTTACACTATTAAAATCATGCAAAAATACCTAATGTCATTGGGCTCTACTATTAATTTAGTGGGATATTCATGTGGGGCTATCTACATCATGAACATCCACGTATTCAGTAAATCCAGCGTAGAATTTCTCGATACAAATATCACTCAACTTTATGGACAAACAAACAAAAAATTGTTTCAAGTAAAAAACAAAGGGGCATGGCCCAGCTCTTCAGGTTAACTGTCAGTCATTCGATATCTGAAGTAAAGCAACGCCAAGCGCGGTTAGTACTTGGATGGGTGACCATGCAGGGAAATACCGTGTCGAGAGCCTGTACAGCTGCAGCGAAATAGAATATCATAGCTCGCAGACAATATATCAATGAGCACAAGATATATTGAGGATATGCCGTCCTTCGGAGGGGACGTAAAAGCCGTCGGTCCCGAGTCCATGAATGTTAGGCTAGTTAAAGATCCCTACCTCTGGTTGGAATACCAGAGGGTTAGGCAAAATTTCCGGTTGGGGGTAGTGTTCTCACCGGCGTCGGTGATTGGCCTTGGTAGCGAAAATAGGCCGACATTAAATAAAGGAATAAAAAAAAAAGTTGAAAACAAGCAGACTTGATTTCGGTAGAGTTCGCGTTTGATTATAGTCTAGATACGGTGTATGTTCATGGATGGAGTGAAGCTTCAGTACAGCATCTCCACAAACATATAATGGCTTGTTCATAGATCGCATTCGAACTTCATCTTCCACTTCCACTTTGAAATGGAATTTATTAATTTATAGTCGTGAGTTTAGTGTGTTTTGATTCGTGATGGTATATAATAAACTTCTATTTTAATTAAGATGAAGGTAAAAATGAAAATGCGGTGTACAAACACCCCTACATTGTGACAACTTTTCTGAAGTGAACGATAAAGTAATGACCAGCTATAATTGTCAAGTAGAGCCTGAAGCTTCTGTTGCTGCGTGGAAATCAAAATATTCAAATATTCAAGTCAAGAGCAGCATCAGTTTCCAATATTTCTGTCACTATAGCGTTTGATACTCTATCAGATCATTCGAGTGTTGTTTTTCGAAATTGTATCACTACATGAATTATTCCATCAACCAATTTCAGTTCAGAGTAACAATAAATTACTCGATGCCGCCGTATTTGAAAAGTTTGTACCTGAGCTCCGCACAACTTTGGAGTTTGACATTCTGAGTAGGGTCAATATTGTTGTAAACATACACAGATATGAGTTATTTAACATGGGCCAGTCGCTACAAATATGTTTTTGTTGATTTCATTCTGAAGCTACTCCAAAATGTGTTTCAACTAGAAATAGAAAGCATCAAATGATAGAAACTCTAAGGCAGAATATGTCTGATGGATATTTCGTTTTGTTCAAGATTGAAATACAGATTCTTTTGAAATTATAATAAACACATGCTGTAAATGAAGTGTTTCTTTTATCTCCTTTTGGAACATTGTCAACCACTTTCAAGCAAACATTGGCAATTCAGCTTAGTGAATGCAATTCAACGGAATATAATAATTGTTTTAATGTTTGTTGAGGAAGTAAAAATGCTCTGGACTCCATTTTTAGGTTTTCTCTCACCTAAGAATGAAAAGGAAGATGCTTCAAATTCTTAGATATTTTTGGGCTTCAATATCAGTTTTTTGGTCAATTTTTTCTATATGCAGATTCACATGAGAAAGAAACCCTGAACTGTTCAAAGAATTCCACGTGAATCAAGGGGCAGGAGATAAGAATTAACATTTACTTTGACTTTTTGAAGTTGGTAAGCGTCAGGAAAAACTTCTCTCGGCAAAGAGTTCCAAAGTTCAGCTGTTCGACAGGTCTCCAAGCTCACAACAAAGGGGTGGGAATTAGTATATTTGCTCCGAAACGTAATTGCAATACTAAGGAGATGCAAAAATGTGTGACTATTTCATGATTTACGTATCACATTTTCATAAATTTGCAGATTTTATTAACCAATTCATCAAACAAATGCGTATACTTCCCCTTGGCGACGTTCCGGAAGCAAGTCTCCCTTCTTTTTCAAGACTATTTTGGAAAAATTCCAATAGTAATGCAATTCCTTTCTTTTCATTTCTAGGGAGGGGAAAACTCAAAAAATGGATTCCATTGTGTTCAATACAAAATTTGAGATACCAGTAGTGAAATCCTCACAGCGAAATGGATCAATTCGTAAAACAGCGCCAGTTCAACTCCGTTTTCCAATTACTTCCCTCAGAATTAGATTGGTAGTTGTATTTTTTGTCATGATGCGACACCATATTACTGTCAAACGACCGAATTCATCTGAAAATTCCGCTCCAACAGTTTTCGACCAATAAAATACTCATTCGACAGACATGCCCCTTTTAAAACGGTTAGGATAACAAAAAAACCTGCACCCTGGCTTACGGAGGGATTGAGATTCATGATGAAGCTCAGAGACCGTGCTTTCCAAAAGTACAAGAAGAATAAAAGTGAGGCGTCATTTAAATATTATAAAGATCTCAGAAATTCTGTCAATATGACAATCAAGTCAGAAAAGGCAGCGCTTCTCGTTTCAAATCCAATTCGAATCCTAAAGAGTTTTGGAAATCACTAGATTATTTGAATATTGTAAAGAAGAAAGGAGATGAAATTTCTCACAACTTTGATGACCCCGAGGATTTCAATAATTATTTCATAGACAACATTCCTGAGGTAAGCATCCATGATCATCATTTACTTCAGAAATACTTGCACAATCATGCAGATAACTTGGAGGATTTTACAGCTGTTTCTGTTGACGAGGTGCTCAACCTAGTACATAGCATTAAAACAAATGCGAAAGGAGTCGATGGGATAAATTTGAAAATGCTCTCGTTGGTCTTACCAGCCCTAGGCCATATACTCACTCACATCATCAACTCCTGTTTATTGAATAGTTCTTTTCCAGAAATATGGAAAAAATCTCTTATTTTACCTATACCAAAAAAATCTATTCCCTCCAGCTTTTCTGACTTCAGGCCAATCAGCAAACTGCCAACTGTTTCCAAGATTCTTGAGAAAATAGCTTCAATTCAATTGAAGCAAATGTTGGAAAAAAAGAAAATTTTACCAGTTACTCAGTCGGGTTTTCGCGCTGGCCATAGCACAACAACCGCTCTTGCTAAAGTGACCGATGATATCTTCAGGGCGTGGGATCAGAAGCAGACCACGGCGTTGATATTGTTGGACTTTAGTAAAGCGTTCGATACGCTCAACTATGAGTTGCTCTGCATGAAATTGAGATTTTTTGGGTTCAGCGAATCGGTTCTGAAGTTTTTCAAGTGCTATCTGCATGGAAGGAGTCAACAGACTCTGATTCACCATAAAATATCTACAAGTCGAAGTATATCCAGAGGGGTGCCTCAGGGTAGTATTTTGGGCCCCCTTTTGTTTTCTATTTATACAGCAGATTTCTCCAAACATCTCGAATTCTGTAAAATCCACCAATATGCGGACGATACACAGATTTATAAATCTTTCCACCCATCTGAACTGAAAACAGTCTGTGACAGTATCAACTCGGATCTTCATCATATATCGGAAATCTCGAAGGCTCATGGTCTTTTACTGAATAACTCCAAAACCGAACTTCTCGTTCTTGGATATAGAAATAAGGATATAATCCAACATTCTGATTTTACCATTTCCTTGAACGGTAATGACCTTGAAGTATCTGATAATTGTAAAAATCTAGGCTTGTACATTGATTGTGATATGAAGTTCAGAAAACACATTAGTGAGCTTCTGAGAAGATATTATGCAAAACTCAAAATGCTATTTATGCATAGAGATATTTTGAGCACCGAACTGAAACTAAAATTGTCTGATTCTTTAGTATTATCCCTACTTTCATATTGTAATATTGTTTATTGGCCCGCGTTAACATCTAGAGACAAAGCTAGCCTTCAGAAAATACAGAATTCTTGTATTAGATTTAGCTACGGTCTACGAAAATATGACCATATAAGTGATGCATTGCGTAATTCCTCCTGGTTGAACTTGGAAGAAAGATTTAAATTGCAGATATTATCTTTGGTTTTCAAATTGAACAGTGATAAAAAATCTCCTTTATACTTATCATCTAAACTGATAAAAGGGTCAAACGTCCATAATCGTGCCACTAGATTCTCAGGATATTATCTAATACCCTCTCACAAAACTTCAACCTTCCAAAAGTCATTTTCGTATATGTCAGTTAAATTATTTAATAATTTACCATCTCCAATCAAAAGTGCTCCTTCCCTCCATTCATTTCGTGGGCAGGTCAAAACCTTTCTCCGTGGTACTAGGGTAGATTCTTAGATATTATGTGATTTCTATATTGATTTTTTTTTCATTGCCTGTTTTATGGAAATTTGTAATGACAATATGTGGTAATGGGGGGGTTGTATGGAAGAGCAACACTGTTGAATACCGCCCTTCCTGTTGTTGAATGTTCGTTAAAACGCTTCTTAAGAAAATAAAGACACATTATTATTATTATTATTATTATTATTTTGTTTCGCGTTACCATGGCAACTCAGGTATTTTTTTTGTTTATTCATTATACAGCTACCAGACAGAACAGGGTTCCGGTATGAGGAAGTCAAAAAAAAAACATTATAAAATTATGTACTATAAATAATAAATTGGAGTATAATATTCATTTGATAATTTGGTGAACATCATTATGCAAGCAAATATTTTTTCAGTTCTTTGAAAAAATATAAATGGATTTGGATGATAATTTTTCTGGTAGTTCATTGAAAGTTATTAATGCTGATGAAATGGGGTTATTTTTTCCTTTATTGGAATGAATCATATTCAACTGAAAGTTTTTTGATTTTCTGGTATCATGGCCATGTAAATCATTATTTTTTGACAGTTTTATATTACATTTCTGGAGATCTTTTGTTAATTTATATATATATACTCGGATTTTCCATAATCAATTAGATGATCCAAAGTCATATTATCTGTTACTTTATATAAATCTGCAGAAGGAGTATCCCACGGTTTTCTGAATATAACCTTTATTGCTTTGTTCATTAAACGATCTATTATATTTTTTGTTTTTTTAGAGCATGAAGACCAAACTGTAATGAGGTAACTGATATGAGAAACAATGAAGGCATTAAATATTGAAATCTGAACGTTTGTGTTCAAAATGTGAATTCTTCTAATGGCCCCCAGGAATGGAACAATAGATATCTTTATTTTTTCAATATCATTTTCAAAATTTAATTTTGTGTCAATTAATAAACCTAAATATTTATGGTCGGGAACTTCGGCTGTCAGTTCATTATCTATCTTCAAGTTTGATTTTATATTCTTCATATTTTTTCGTTTAAAAATCATAAAATCAGTTTTTTTCGAATTGACGGTTAGTTAATGCTGCACGTCCATTTTTCGATAAGGTAAATATCATGTTTCGATGAATTTTCCAAAATGTCAATATCTTTCCCAAAGTGAAATAATGTTATATCATCTGCAAAAGAAAAGTGCATATCACATAAATTGAGTCTTTTAATATAGTCAATATGGATTAAAAACAGAATTGGAGCCAAAACTGAGCATTGAGGGACGCCAATTTCAGAAAGTTTCTCATTACTTTTATATTTGTTGATTTGTACGTATTGTTTGCGATATTGAAAATAGTTTTGGAATAAATTGAATGCATGACCTCTTATACCGTAACTATATAATATATCCATTAAAATATTATAGTCAAAAGTGTCAAAGGCTTTTTTCAAATCTAAAAATGTTGTTACTACATAATAACTATCATCTAATCTTTCATGAATTTTATTCATGAGATCAGTTATTATAGATTGGGTGTTCGTATTTGGTTGGAAAGCATATTCAAAATTGTCTATCTTAATATTGTCAGTGATGAAATTTGTTAGTTGAACTTTGAGGAATTTTTTCGAATATTTTCGCAAATATATTCAAAAGAGCTATTGGACGGTAATTTGAAACATATTTTCGTTCACCTGATTTGTATATCGGTTTCAGAATAGTTCTTTTCAGATAATCAGGAAATTTTTTCCCTCATGGGTAAACCTACAGCGAATTATAGTGGACATTTTTTGACATAAGCAGAGCATATTTTGTTTGACATAACAGGTCAATTACCCACTTTGAGCAGAGGTAAACAAAATAGAACGTTGAAATAAGGCACTACGACAATTTGGCAGACTAATGAAAATACAATGCTGAACCACATCTTCTTTCACGAGCCAGTGACACGGTAGTTTCTTGACCGAATCGTTTCATTTTGTTGAAGCTGACACAATAACCTGAATTAAATGTGACAGAACAAGGCAATTTCCATTCAATCATTCAATCTGTGATGTATTCCAAAGCCTATGTTGACGAACTTTGAAACGCTAAAACATGAATTTCAAATAATTGGTTATAATTCAATATGGTATGAAATCTTTTTACCGAATACCACGCGTGCTTGAATTATCCTTGGGAATTTATTCTTGTTCACAAATATTTTAAGAAAATTATCAAAATATTCGTGAGCTCGAAAAATTCTCCAGAATATTCAAGCACTAGTGGTATGACAAGTGATAATTTACTTTTGGCACATAAATATACATTCAGCAATAGTTCCCGTATTTTCGTACGTGAATTTTGGTCTGCCCTGCGATGATTTCATTGGGATAAAACAAACGTTTCCATGTAGCTTTTTCGCAAGTTTCACGTTCATATGAACATGAATTTCAATGGGAAATATGAGAGGAATACATTATGCGGGTATATTCACCGAGCTGGAAAACTGGAATTATTGTTCCTTTCATTACCAAACCGAGGGTTTGTTCTTCTTCAACCGAGCCTTCAATTAGGTAAATCTGAGACACGAATTCAAAAGAATCTGGATAGATGATGTCATTGACTTATCAGGAAAACAAATGAAGATTACATGGAAAAAAAGATCCAAGTCCAAAATATCTGAAATTTGGATTATTACGCCAAAGAATAGTCTAGCATGTAAGCTGATGATGTCAAAACATTTCACTGAACAAGAGATGCTGATGATACCTAACGTGTTCAAATTTATCTCGAATCATCTATACAAAACAAATAGATATTTGTTTTTTTTTCAGTAAGTAATAGCAGGATACTTTCAAACTTTCAAATTCATTTTGCTTGAAACTTGCCAAATGTGACTTACAGCTCATTCAATCCATCTTGGCAAAAAGTTAGATACTTTTTCAGTTGCACACTCGTAGTGTAAACCATGATGAAAGAGAAAACACCTTCCAGGAATAAATTTCCACAGAGTGAACACATATAATAGGTGTTCCTTTATTTTAGTATGCTTCACAGAGATTGCTGGGCATATACGTTTTTAGTTCTGTGCCAAGATGGATGGGATAAGCTGTATATCGTTTTTTACGTATGCTTTTCAAATCTCAGTGATGTGTAGTACATATCCATTTGTAACCGAAAACATACCTGGGGTATACCATACACCATTTCGAATTTCTTTTGAATTGATTGTTTCTCTCTTTTTTTTTTAATTTCTTATGACTTCTAAGGTGACCCTATTAACAAATGAACGAATAGTTTCCAATATTGATCCTTGAGGTACTCCCCGCATGGCTTCGATTAAATCTGAAGTTTTGGAATTGAATATGATTTTTTTGAGAACGTTTATGGAGATAAGCTGCGTTAAGACGTTGAGATGATGGAGAGAAACCTATAAAGTAGAGAATAGCTTTTGAAAGATCATGATTAATACTATCGAAGGCCTTAGAGTAAACGAGAGGAACCAAAACACAAAGCTTGTTGGCATCTATAAAAGAATTTGTTCAACAACGATTTTCTCGAAGGCCTTCGATAGAGACTTCGAACTTTTCAGCTAAAGGAATTATATTCGATTGTTTCCAGATAGATGATGATCAGGCAAGAGTTGAAAATATGGGCAGTATATGGAAGAATCCGTGGACAGCAATGAAGAATCATGGTGATGTCGATTTGGTCTCGGCCAGTGGCCATGGATTTGATTGAGTAATTCATCTCTTACTTTTGTATCATCCACGGGTGAGAAAGATTTGTTCAACATCATGTGACCTACTACAATCTGAATATATTAGGAATAATGTTGAAATCCTGTTTCAAGTATAAAAGAGCAGACTCCTAGACCATCAGGAAAAATGTTTTTTCTCAATGAAAACAAGACCAGGTCAATAAGCGAGTTATATCTACTCCTAATTACCTATTATGAAATGAAATAACAAGTTTTGTCTTGACTCCATATCAATTAATTGATGAGTTTTTCAGCTATACCAATAGAAAATTCGGGCTGATATCAACCAACAGTCTGAGATGATTTTCTTATCATATCTAGGAGTACTCTGATAACATTCAAGGAATATCAAATATGAACTCTGAAATACTCTCTATTTCGAAATAACCTGAAACGGTTTGAGTTGGGCTGAACGGCCATGAATATTCAAAGGCACGCTTCTGTTAGTAGGTTGGATGAGCACTTGATGTATACTCTGCAAATGTGCTGAAGTTTATCAAAATCATTCACCTGCTTCAAGGTATTCCTGTGAATATTCAAATCATAATTCTTAACAATTCTGTCGAATACAATGAGGAATATAAATCATTTTGAAATTCATTTCAATCTGATTAGGAGGGATATGGAATGTGGAAAAATGTCCAGATGAATTTGTTTCAATGAAATATCTGTGAAAGCTCTTAGTAAAAAGGGGTCTAGGGGGACGATGAGTAACGAAAACACATAGAACTCTAACTTCATCGAAAATTCAGACTATGGTAACTTTTGCGGAGTAGAATAATTCTAGAACAAGATGAGAATATAATTTTGATAATGGTTATAATGATCTGTCAGAATTGGAATCGAAACATTCATCACTATCCGTTTTCACTTACTATGGAAATGTGACAGCATCTTGAAGTGATTTTGCATATGGTGGTACATTTTTTACAACGCCTTCCCTACTTTCGTGTGCTGTAGTTCTGTCAGGTACAAAATAGAAAATTACAAAATGAAAATTCTGAATTGAAAATCGAAAGTTGAAAATTGAGAATTCGATATTGAGGGTTGAAAATTGGGAATTAAAAAAAATTTTGGTGAAGCTTGTTTTACTTGGCTGATGGGCGAATTGGTACTTTGCCATATTTGGAAATTTGACATTGGAGCCAGAGTATTGGAATCTGACTGGAATAAGCACCGAACAGATTCATGGAAGCAGAAGGAGGCTGGTGCAGACTGCTTAGAGGCACCAGGAGTAGACAGTAGCATAGCAGTATAACGGAGAACCCTATCAGTTTAAACGGAAGTGCTTACCAATCATCACTTTATACTCTTGTGAGGTTAAATGAATTTAACTCATGGTAACTCATTGAAAGTTGGGGATTGGGAATTAAAAAAATATATGGGAATTATATTTTTTGTCATCATTGTTTGATGCTGGTTTTGGAAGCCATTTTGAAGAAGCTTGTTTTCCATGGCTAATGAGTGAATTGGTTTTTTGGTGTATCTTTGGAAATTCGATATTGAGGCAGAGAATTGAAATCTGGCTGGATAAGGCACCGTACAGGTTTATGGAAGCAGCAGGTGGCTGGTGCAAACTGCTCAGAGGCACCTGGAGTAGACAGTAGCATAACTCATGGTAAGACATCGTAGTCATCAACATCTTCAGTAATGAGGAACCAACTGACGATTGATTAAATTGAAATATTCTTTGTTCAACGCCACATTATTATATATTGCTCTTTATTATTTATGTAATCATCAATTATGTTCATCATTATAGATTGAATTTATTACTGTTTCATTTGCATGTTTTGAGAGCTTCCATTTCAGCACAATAAGGTTGATCTACAGTGACAAGTATCGAAAGGAGTTAAGCTTAACTTTTTTCTTCTAGTGGAAGTCGACCTACTACTATTCATCGGACTACGCCCTTACCTACGCAATTAGAGCTAGCCGAATCAATCTTTGCACGCCTTCTTGGTTCAATTCTTTAATTTGACGAAGAAACGCGGCAAGAAATTGGTGCCTAATGTGGGGGAACAGGTTATTGCGTTGTTGGATTGTGGTGAAAATTAAACTGCTTGGAAATAGAAACTGAAAGTAGCAAAAACTCGAAAAAAAATGGTAACTACAGCTGATGGAAAGGGTCAGACGGTTTTGGGAGTTTCTGAAATTTCTTTATGTATAGTAATCACTTGTGAAATTGTCTGTAATACCTTTCTAGAAGTGTGGGCTGGTTCTAGGTGGTGATTTTTATGAAATCTTTCAAATCAAAAAAAATTTAAGTGACTTCTCTTGGCGAATTGTTCGTTCCGTTAACCAGCTGACGAACGTCAACCCTCAGAAGTAGAAACTTGTGCGAGCAATGGATCAACGAGGCCTTACCTTGAAACGTGCGATTGATTACCCAGCACGGTGGCCCGGCGAGGTTTCGAACCCCGGCCTTCCGCTTGATAGAGGCAGATATGCTAACCACTACACTACCGAATTAGAAGTGAACTTGAAGAAAACATTAATGTTCTTTCAGAAATTCCAAAGAAAAATGATACAGAAGGTTTATGTAGACATCTACAGATCAAAAATTGGAGATTCATAAGGTTACAAATTTGTTTAAATCGCTTCCTCCAGAAGATAGATTGGGCTGTACAGACAAAATTTCACCTCACATAGATATAGGAAATTATCCTCTATTCACAAAAAGGACATATAGTTTTTTTTCTAACACGTTAGATCATTTCAATAAAGAATTGGATGAAATGCTTGAGTTAGGAGTAGTTGAACCCTCATGCAGTCCTTGGAACGTTGTAGTAACAGAATCGAAAGATTGAGAAAATGGGGTCTCAACGAAGAGAGAAATCAAACCTGCTACACAAACTAATTCTCAAGATGAAATCAGTATACCAAAAGGAATATTTCTGGAAGGCACAGCAATCTTTTTCAAAAACTTTCTCTGTTAGGAATTGATATCTGTAAAGAATTATCTTCAAGAATATAACCTAAGATTTCATGTGTGATTCCTGCTCACTTCGATAAAAATAATGATTATTATCGACAAAATGCAGGAAACATACTTTCATATTTCTGGTAATGGTTTACCGATTTTGAGTTTCAGCTGACAACCTTTTTGTCGATCCATCAACACTGTACTTTCCAATTTGCCTTCTACCCGAACACGATAATTATCACTAGCTTGGGGAAGAGCATGGAATTTGACATTTTAAGTTTTATTTTTATCCAGAAAAAAAACTCGGGAATTTAACAGTAGCGATTCGAACAAAGCATCGCTTTCAAGATTCATTGATCTTGAAAAATATAATCACACAAACACAATGCTGAAGGCAAGAACAATGTCAATATTTATAGTTCTACGACTGCCCACCTTGGCGCTGCATTCTTATTCTCAGATGTCTAACGAAAAATTTGATTTTTCCCACGCCCAAGCTCCTTGGAACATTTGAAAATATTATAGAGAGTCATCTCCATATTTTTGATTTTTCAATAATCCCCAAGTACAAATACACTTTTTCATTATCAGCACGTTTTCGATTCATCCCTCTCCCCGCATATATATGTTATATTTGTAACGGGGCATGCCTTTTCACGTTGTGGAGATTAGAAATAGCATGAAAGCCGGAGATTACAATTTTCCCCAACCCTATGCGGAACTGACTGGTGGTCAGGAAAGAGGCTTACTTTTATATCTTAATGTCACATATGTTCGCAGCACATTATCGAGATTTTGTTTTCTGGTGAATTTCCTGGAAATGGCATTTTATTTCATCGTGAGTTTTCTCATCGAACGAAAGATAGTAATAATAGTATTTACCAGGTAGCAAAACATTCCTGAACAACATACTACAATAAATGTTACTTTGAAATTCGTAATAAAATTAGTTGGGTTACTATGGACACTGTTTTCAATCATTCATGTTGAACACGAACAACTGTGAGGAAATATCATTCATTATCCTTACAGTGAGGAACTATCAGTTTTGATCTGGAATGTTGAAATTTCCCAGCAATTTGCGGTAAATAGTAGTTTGTACCACAAGAGTAGATAGGATGGTACGGCTAAGAAGTTTGAACACAATGCCGTTATTTCAGATAAAGGGTATTTTTTGGAAATTTATAAAAATCCCAAAGGAATGAAACTTCATTGAATTCACCACCGAGCGATACAAATTAAAGTAGTAATGTCGAATTGAAAAAATTACAAAAAATATCGGGTTTGATGAGATTCGAATCAATGACTGGAGTGGACTGTCTCAGAGGGGAAAAGGCCTTAACCAACTAGACCTTTTGGACTATACAATTTGAGGTTATTATTGATGTGAAGAGTAGATGTAACTCCTTCAATTCCTCGGGAAAACATCAACTGTTACAATTCGAAGTTGACTCAAAAAATCAGAAAACATTTTAGATTTTTACATTTATTTATGCTCAAAATGCAAAACAGCTCGGATTCCATGTTTGTAGGCAAAAAAATCAGATTTGGGTCATTTCTACAAGGTTTCTCCTGGTAATCAAGTATTTTGTTGTCTGTGATTGGTGGTATTCATATTCTATCTTGTGTGGATATGAAATCATGACGATTCAATTGACTGGAATCACCTATTTATCTGTTTAGTGAACTATAAAGAAATTAGCATATTCATCATATTTATTTATTTTTCTACTAGGCAGCAAACTAATAGATTGACTGCTGCGGCTGATAGTTCATAGCCGAGAGTAGCGATGTTAGGAATTCAGCTTAGGCAGTCAATATACTTTGCTGCCGAGTTCAATATATAATTTATTTTCGATTGTTTATAATTAGGTCTGTAGAATATTTTATTTGCAAATTTTTACAATCCTCACAATCCTTTTACTTTTCCTGTAATGATAAATTGGAACAAAATTTTATGGAAATCACAAGTGGAGGAATGGTTGGTTGCAATGGAAAAGTAAAGGTTCATAGTTATTATAGTTTGACAACATTACGGTCAGGGATAGCGACTTATAAGTATCTACTCCTACAGACACATATCAAACAGCAAAGCATTACTTTTGCTGCCTAGACAGGGACAGTAATACTGTGCTGATTGATATGTGTCTGCAAAGCATTATTTTCTGTGTATATGTATTAACAGGTTCCGGTATTAACTAAAAACTCGAAGGTTTCCTGATTTCTGTCGTCTGCATAACAATCTACCGAATTCCTTTTTGAAATATTCATTGGGCCTAAAAATTTCAAATATAAAAAATCAGAGAAGGCAAGGCGAATAAACTGTATTGAACAAAAAATAATTGACTCAAAGTCTGCCATTCATTTATTAGTCTTCAATTTTTATATTTTTGCAGATTGTCGTAATTTGTAAAATATGACAGAAAAATTGTTCCACTATTGAAAAATCACTATCTGAAAGATAAATATGGGTTGAATGAGTTGAGTCTGATGGATTTTCCGTTTACCAACTGAAAATCCCCTTTGAAAGTCAACCCTTAGAGAGAGGGAGAGATAGAAAGACGAGAGGCAACTCTCCGAGAAAGTCGAAACTCATACGAGCAAAGGATTATTAAAGTTTTCCTTCCATCTTGTGATTTCTAGCACGAACGAGAATGAGAAATGCAAGTGAAGTCGGTTAGTCATCCAGATTATAGCCAAAATAAACCTTGCTTGACTTCAGATACGCGACTGAACTCCACCGAATACACAAGCCAAGTCCAAATGAAGATAGATCAGAAATTAGAAACTAAAAATTGTTCCCACCGAGTTCAATATTGAGAGAGCTCCGAAGTTTCTAGTAATTATCCGCGATCGCCTTGCCTTATTATTATTAGCCGAATTGTATTCCCCTCTGAGGACAGCTTCATAGCATTTTCTCTGAAATAAAGTTGTATAATGGTTTTGAAGGTACAGGTATTTCACGTATATCGTTCATTGCAGAATGGCGGCCTGTCCATTTACTATGTCAGACAAGGACGTTATGACGGCTCTAACAATCGAGCAATGTATCATTTTTATGATGTTTCGTAATCTCATACTATTATTTTGATTTAACGGTATTCAGATGACAATTGAGAAGTTAATGTTGATCGGCGGCCGTTAAGGAACATTGAAATTGAAATCTTGGTCCAAAGCGAGTTGGGAGAATAAACCTCTGATTTTCCTTTCCTGTAGGTTAATAATCAATCTTCATTAACCACTTTTACATTCTTGCCTTCACGCCACTTTCGAAAATTTTCATATTCTTTTTGATATCGCTCTTGAGTTATTTTCGGTAGTAAATCAACACTCGCTGCACATGATTCTCCCAATATTTCTGAACACAAAAAACACAATGTTTATAATATTATCGTAGCTGAAATATATATATATATATATATATATATATATATATATATATATATATACTCCACCTCGAATTGTAAAATGAACCTCCAAAAATCTATTTCCCAAGAGTGTCATTTGCTTGAGATAATGCTTTTTTGATGTGTCAAGAGGAGTATGCTCATGGATACAGGCGAATATTTCACAAAGATATGACAATTGAATTTTCTTTGAGAATCTGTTCGACTTCTGATTTGGAAATCTCAATCCGAATCCGTCTAAAATAAATTGTACATTATATACGGAGGCTCAAATTTATTCATTTATCTCGAGAGAGAAATGTTAACTTTTGCCAAAGTTTGTCTACTATTTCATTCGAAATAATACCAAGAGATATCATTAATTGAACAAGACAAATATTTGTAAGGTCCATTTCAATAAATTCTCTAAGATTGCTACAAGAACATGTGAGATGAATGTCCGAAAGTGATCAGAAAAAATGGTTTCATCTTCCGTTCCAAGGAATACTTCTGAAACATATGTTCATGTTTTGTTTGTCAAACTTGACGTATGTTCTTGTTTTCGAAAGACATTCCCATGGCATTGTTCATGAAGATATAGTTAGTCAACCATATGGAAATATCATTTGGAGGGATGGATACTACGGGTGGATAGCATTAGTGATTTCATTTCCAAGCCATGTCTTCGCTTTTCTTTCGTTTTCCTTGCGGACGTCGTAGCCTGAATCACACTTTTTTTGATTAGTCATATATATTGCCGGAATTTGGCGATTAATTCAGAAACAGAAGTGGATTTTTTTGCCAATTTCGTAGATCGTTCATGTTTTGATGATTATTTTGATGCCTAAACTGAACCAATGGATGGTATCATCAACAAATCGGCAATATTAATGGCTATACGGCCATGTTATAGGTTAAATCATATTTTCTGATGCACAATTTTTCATACCTGAAATTTCACTCAACATATGACATTTCACCCTCAAACCCAGGAAAGCTTGTGTAGCCTAATGGAAGAACACTATCTGAAACTTCCTCAGCTAATACACCAAACATTTTCTAAAGAACCGATTCCGAACCAATGTGCTCCTAGTCTTCACTGTATACATATACTCATGGAAAGTACTATATATGTGAGAAGGATAGATTTTTTAGAAAATTTTTTGCTTTCGTTTTTTCTCTGAATCAATGTGAATGAATTATAAATGATCTATATATTTCTCCTTTCTGAAAGAATCAGGCTGTCATATCCAAACAAGCGGCATTCAATCGCTTGCGCCAAGACCTCAGTTTAGAGACGAGATCTGAGTATGTTAACGCAAGAAATAGGTGTAGTGCAACAATTTGAGCTGCTAAAGAAGCACATAATCAGAAAATTCGTACAAAACTTGTTGAATTTCCACACGGTTCTCGTTCGTTTTGGTCGTTTGCTGAAGCTGTTGCCAAAAATTTCACTTCTAGTTCATTTCCCCCTTCAACCAAAGAAGATGGATCACAAGCCACCACTGTCCAACAGGAAGCCAATTCATTTGCAAATTTGTTTGCTGGAAATTCTACCCTGGACTCATTGGAAAAAGATCCCCCGAATATCACGCCTATCGACAGTCATATGCCTTAGATAATTTTTCATCAACAAAATATTTCAATGGACCTGGAGACGAGTAAGGCTTGCAGATCTGATGAAATCCCAGCGATTGTTCTGACAGTATGTGCCCCCGAATTAACACCAGTATTTTGCGAATTATTCAACCTTTCATATAACCTGGGGATTCTTCCTAGGACCTGGAGGACAACAAGAGTTCAGCCAGTTCCTAAAAAAGGGAAGAAAACTCTACTTTGTAACTATAGACCAATTGCATTGCTTTCTATCATTTCCATTTCGAATCATGGAAAAAGCAATCAATATGAAGCTCATCAAATATCTAAAGGAATCAGGAATAAATAATGATCGACAATACGGATTTCGCCATCAAAAATCAACCAGTGACTTATTGGCTTATGTTTCTCATATTTGGCATCATTCAATCGGGACATTCGGAGAAACGATAGCTGTTGCACTCGATATTTCAAAACCGATTAATCGATTCACGCGTTGTTCTTTGAATTTTACAGGGCTTCCCTTTCGTGTGAATCTACATATAAAAAAAAGGCATTCATAAATTCATATCAGCAGACCGCCTTCTCGTGTGAAATTAGGAAGCTTATGGCGATTATTTTGCTCCAGTTGGGAGGGGAGGATACTGGCTCGTTATCGTTCACTCCAAGAATAACCCAGTGATTTTCTATACTTGGAGCAAGTGAGCCAAACCAACAAACTGAAGAAATCTCTCCGGAATCGAATTTTCAACCCATATTTTGTTTTCAAAGTACAGTTTTTTTGGAATTCACGTTGCCACTATTGAAAACATCTTTACAAAATGCTCTCATTCCTCTTGGAGTTCCAGGAAAGTTACAGAAAATAATTTATTCCGAAGAAAACGGCAACTCGCCCAGGAGATGTGTTGTAATTGTGGCTAGATAAATTTCCATAATCGGGTTTTTAGTATCGAACGATTGAAGTAAGGAAAATCCGTCATCAGCTCGTCGATAACAAAGTATTCTGCATTTGTAGTTTTTACAGTTTTCTCCAATCCATCCAATTTTGTTGAATAGTTGGGGTTAACATCCGCCACAGGAATGTGACGCAATATTTCCTGGTTTTTACAAGTATGCTGTTTCCTATCTAAACTTTTTTTTGTGATCTGTGTTCTACTCCTTTCATAGAAGTAAGTGGAGTCAGTATATCTTTTTCTCCTTCAATATTATCAATCGTTCCACCTCTGGTAATCCCATCGTGTTTATCTAAACGAGTACAGCATTCCCAACCCTTTGTTGAGTATAGTTACCTTCAAGTTACATACTAAAATAATAACGGTAAATGATGAGACTCCGGTGCAGTTTTGCTGATGTGTCGGATCCTGTTTATCAAAGAATGAAAACTGGATTATGATCCACATGAAGTTTTCCTTTGATCTTTTCCCGGCAACGAGCATCGGAAATTCTCGCTAACCACATTACTCGAATTCTATTCACGAGTGAAATTTAATCATTTCCTGGGGACATTTTTCGATGTAATTAGAGGTCAAAGTGTAGACCCGAGTTGTTCGCCGTATTTTTATGACATCGCGTAGTCTGAGCTTATTTCGATTCCAATATTTGAACGCAAAATGAATATTACATTTCCGAATTTTATGTTTCGTGAATACTTTATTGAATTCGTTCCTGATTCGCATTAATAAACAGGGCCGGCGTTAGGGGTGAGGCGGTCGCCTCAGGCGGCAATTTTTCAGGGGCGGCATATTCATTGGCAAGCATCAAAGAATATTTTGAATTGAATTGAATTTACTTGAATGATGATTAGTAGAGATATCGTTGGATAATACGAAAGATAATGATACAAGAAGCAAAAGCCAATCCTTAGCCAACGAAATTGGTAACTGAAATTTTTTATACAGTTTGTTTATTTAGTAACTTGTTCTAACGAAAATCAACATCGCATCAAAATTACTGCAGAGTTCAACGCATCATCCGAATGCGTTAATATTTTGAAAGGTGTTAGTGAGTTTTTAGCAGAATATCGTTCGAGAGGATCATCCCAAATGCTTTGTTCCGCAAAGCAAGTTGCTGAGGAAATGGAAATGCCAGCAGAATTTGAACAGTTGCCTGCAGTTAGGATTCGGCATAAACCAGTCTTTGACGCACTGAAAAAAATTTAAATTGAGTTCTTCAATTATGTTGTAGATGTGTGTTGTGTGTGTGAATTCTGTAAAGGAACGATTCACAGAAATAAAAGCACATAGTAGACTGTTCAAGTTTTTGTATGATATTCATTCATTGGTCGGTTGAGACAACGATGAAATAAAAAAATGAGATTTGCAGCACGTCATTCCTAACGATTTGAAGCTACAAAATTTGTATTCAGGAATTGCGATTATGGGGAATATATTGAAACCCAAGATGACACTACTTATTCAAGATTTTGGACTGAGGTGGCCTTTACTTGATGGAAATCCATAGTTATTACGCTATAAGGTAGACACGATTAAATTTCCACAAAATTTATTGTCTTCGCGACATGTTTCGGTACACTGTACCTTTATCAAGCGAATGTATTTAAACACTAAATTATTCTTCGCTAAAAGTTCCTTAAATATATCAGGGCCTACTCTAATTATCTATGATTCCTAGAATAATACCACTGACAATGATGATGATTCCTAACTGATGCTGATAACTGATACTGATTCCTAATAATAATTATGATATCGGACCGTAGTTACTACTTATTGATTGAATAAGTTCAACAAAGGGGAACTATTGAGATCCAATTGATCATTTAGCAAACAATTTGAATTTTTTAATTTATTGATTTCCAAAAATTCTAAATAATTAAGTCTAATGCCCTTATTTTCAACATGCAGAATTTCGAAATTTTTATCGAAGTGATGGCCTTCCTCCAAAATATGATTGGCATATGATGAATGAGTTGTTTTCTTTTCATAATTCATACGATGTTCACGTATGCGGTTTTTGAATGGTCTACCTCTCTGGCCAATATATACTTTGGAGCAAGATCCACAATTCAGTTTATAAACTCCTGATTTTTCATCTTTTATTGTTTTATCTTTGTTATTCTTGATAAACCTTTCCAACGTGTTATCTGTTCTATATGCTACTTTTAAATTTTGTTTATGCAAAAATGAAGCTACTTTTTCCGTAGCAGGTCCTGAATAAGTTAAGATTCTATAATTTGAGGACCCATGACAATAATTATAGAATCTTAACTTATTCAGGACCTGCTACGGAAAAAGTAGCTTCATTTTTGCATAAACAAAATTTAAAAGTAGTAGTCCAGCAGCCACCGCCTGATTTTTCGAGTGATTAATAACAGGCTGAATCTCCGTGAGTAGGTTCGGTTCGACGAGACGCCCAAGTTTTCCCTCTGTGAAAATTCTCGTTAGAGGTAGCTAACGTAGTGCGCAGGTGTGAAAAAAGTGTTACCGTGGTATCGAAAACTTCCAAGCGTAGGACTAGGAAAACGTGCAATTAAATTTGTAGGACTATGTGGCCATTTCATTATACAAGTCTAAGCTGCATAAAAAAAACAGCTGGTTATTGATAATTTTTATGACCTCGTTTTTTCGACATATTCGGAGTGGAGGACGCTCCAGTCAAACCATCCATTTTGTAGGACAATTGTTTTTCCGACTGTATTATCCAATTATCTTAATATGTGAATGAAAAACTCACTATTAGTCCGACAATTTCGACACCCCGCCGAATCGACATGTTTCACACCTGCGCACTACGTTAGCTACCTCTAACGAGAATTTTCACAGAGGGAAAACTTTGGCCTCTCGTCAAACCGAACCTACTCACGGAGATTCAGCTTGTTATTAATCACTCGAAAAATCAGGCGGTGGCTGCTGGGCTATAGCATATAGAACAGATAACACGTTGGGAAGGTTTATCAAGAATAACAAAGATAAAACAATAAAAGATGAAAAATCAGGAGTTTATAAACTGAATTGTGGATCTTGCTCCAAAGTATATATTGGCCAGACAGGTAGACCATTCAAAAACCGCATACGTGAACATCGTATGAATTATGAAAAGAAAACAACTCATTCATCATATGCCAATCATATTTTGGAGGAAGGCCATCACTTCGATAAAAATTTCGAAATTCTGCATGTTGAAAATAAGGGCATTAGACTTAATTATTTAGAATTTTTGGAAATCAATAAATTAAAAAATTCAAATTGTTTGCTAAATGATCAATTGGATCTCAATAGTTCCCCTTTGTTGAACTTATTCAATCAATAAGTAGTAACTACGGTCCGATATCATAATTATTATTAGGAATCAGTATCAGTTATCAGCATCAGTTAGGAATCATCATCATTGTCAGTGGTATTATTCTAGGAATCATAGATAATTAGAGTAGGCCCTGATATATTTAAGGAACTTTTAGCGAAGAATAATTTAGTGTTTAAATACATTCGCTTGATAAAGGTACAGTGTACCGAAACATGTCGCGAAGACAATAAATTTTGTGGAAATTTAATCGTGTCTACCTTATAGCGTAATAACTTATTCAAGATCTGAATCATGTAAGAGAACAGAAAATGCAAGAAATCTTGACAAATATATTGTTAGATAATTCTGGGTTCTTTTTCTGTGATAATACTCTGAAGAACACTAAACCATTTTTATTAATTCCATTTCTCGACTCAAGCATCCAAAACTCTTTAATAATAACTGCCGCTACCCGATGAAACACAATCTTATATACTCTGATTGAACACTCTAGATACTCCATTCGCGCCTATAACTTCTATAATTGAAGCGTCGACGTTTGGAATCTCGGAAACGACTCGATCGACCAGCTTTTTCGAGAAGGCTCTTCTGAGGGCGACGAGCGTTTTCGGGATCACGCCGACTGGCCCAGCTCGTTGAACTATGCTCATTATGCTCAGCGGCGAATTAAGAGGATTTATTTAGATTTCACAACAATATGCATTGCCGTAGGATTTCTTTTAACGCTCCCTGTCAGTGTAGCCAGCGGCGGACGTTTTTTCCCGAAATTGAAACTCAGTAGAAACTATTTACAGTCGACTATGAGTCAAAAAAGGTTGACAGATTTGTTCATATTTGCCAAAGAGCATGGCATTTACAATGAAATAGATGTGGAGGAACTTGTGGAAGATTTCGTCAAAGAGAAAGGTAGGAGGAAACATTATTAGTAGATAACCATAGTATCATCCAAAGTCATGACTGCATATTTTTATTCTACAATCGTTCGTTATTATTTTTACTTCAGAATGTTTTCAATTCATTTTGCGGTTAAAAGGTCCATGAGGATTAATTTTTTATCAATATACTTTGATTTATTTTTGTTATCCAATGTTAATTCTTTATTTCATTTCAAATATAAAGTTCATGAGGCATTTTTTTTTCTCCTGAGTATATGAATGAAAACTTCATATCCCTCGGTGGCAGTTTGAATTCCAGCAGTTCAATATACACGGGGAGGCGACATTAGAGCACTCGCCTCAGGCGGCTATTCTGGTCGCGCCGGCTCTGTTAATAATGATATTGAGTGCACCGGTATGGCTCTGGAATGTGATGAAAATTATCACAGTAGACAGAACTTTTATAATCATTGGATGAGAAACCAATTTCGGCAAGCGTCTGAGAAGTATCTTTCTCTAGTCTAAGTCCGGCAGTACGTACTTTTCGGAATAGGTCGGGAAGAATCACACCGTTGTTGTCATCGTGAATCATTTCAAACAAATTGAATCCCTCCAATATCAGCAATTGCGATATTTATAATATGAATCTATTCTACTATTTTAAAAAGGTACAGTTTCTAACTTTCTTTGTTGGAGCTAATCTTCGGAAATACTGACCCGATCATGAAAATTCTTTCGCTAACAGAAAGCTACACTATTTAGGAGTGATATAGGCTTTATTCTATTATGATTGAATGAGAAATTTGATGAGAAATGATAGTATATGTGAATCAAGTCGAAGAAATGCAAGCGAGATGTGATGCTTTACCGGCGTACGCTAACTAAACGGTTCGGTTCGACTTATACACGGACGAAAGTTCCGGCAAAATCAAGTGTTGATAAATGAGAATTAGAATTTCTCTAGTAGTATCTTCTGGTTCAAATTCCAATATTTAATACAAATAATAGTAAGCGCCACATATCCGAAAACATCTTTTTTTGGGCTTGTAATCTTTCAGGACTCGCCTATAATGGCTTGTTCAAGAATTTTATCTACTCGTCCAACAAAACAGTTTTTTCCGAACTCGTTACATAAATTACAATTTCACACGATCCAGCTCTGTTGAAAAACAGTGAGTCTTGCTTACTGGCTACTAGGACAAAGGCGTCGGTAAGCAATTCACAAGTCTTTATGATATAATATAGTAAATTCAAAACCTCATTATATTCGTAAATAAAGCTTGATGATGTCATGGAATCGTCTAAGAGAATCGATAAATTGCTAGTTGAAGAACTCGACTTGCATATTTTATCGACTGTTGATGAATTGGGATTGACAAATAAGGAGGGTGTTCCATCACACCAATTCACGACTGGTATCTTTCGGTGACTATTTGGCTATCAAATTGCATTCATCATCTCTGCCAGGCCACCGTGCTGGGTAATCGCACGTTAAAAGTTAAGGCCTCGTTAATCCATTGCTCGCACAAGTTTCGACTTCTGAGGGTTGACGTTCGTCAGCTGGTTAACGGAACGAACAAATCTTAACAAATTTAACAAATTATATACTACGAAAGCGTAGTGTAATATTCATCTAGTCTGGTAGTTGAACTATCAGCCTAAAAAATGGTCCGGACGTACCAAAACGCTTCAACTTCGCCTGGATAGAACGCGTTGAAGTTATTTCTGTGTTTAGTTACATACAGTGGCGGATCTACGGGGGGGTTTCCGGGTCCGGACCCCCCCCCCCCCATTGGGAAAATAAAAGATTTTTTTTCAATTTTTATCGGCTCCTAATTTCCAAATTCTGTTAGGGAACGAAAAAATGTCACATGAGCAAGACAAAAAAATAAAATAGAATAAATTTTTTTGCTTTGGAATTGAAAACTTCAATAATTATGATTACATTCCATTGAAAACTAAAGAGCAGGCTACATTTAAACATTAGTAAATTTTTATTTTTTAACAACCAATTTCATCAATTTATTCAATTCAATGATCCTCCAATTCCTAAAAAAATAATTCTCAAAAATTGAAAATAGTACAAACAAGATCTGGATTAAATGTTACCCAAACAAACAAATTTCGCTTGAAATTTTTGGACTCACCGATTGTTCTTTCCTTTTTTTTCTGGTTCAGTCGTTTCAGACGCTGAATCAAGCCTAGTAAAATATGAAAATAGAGTCCTCTTCATGTTGTAGGTTGAAAATAAAATGCTTTTTTTAAACTATCAAATTGCAGTTTTTCACGATGACACTCTAAAGAAAATTGACACTTGTCAGGCTTATCGAGGAAAAGTTCGAGAAATTTCTGACAGTGCTGCCATTGGATCCTTTTTGGCGCAGTATTTGAAAAATTAGACTTGTTACATTTGTGATGAGTATTCTGTATGCCGGTAACGATTTGAATATACTATGTATGAGTAGAATATGCTGTTGATTAGGTTAAATCAACTCGATTCGATTTGAAAAAAGTAAAGTTTCGAACCTACTTCACCTCCCGGCTGCACCTTCAAATTTTGCTCATGTCAATCTCTTTCGCCTTTTTTTTGGATCTTGACTAGTTGGTGACTTCATGCCATTTGATATTATGAAATTTGAAATTGTTATTCCTTTATACTTCTCGGAGCTCTGAAACCCCCTTGGATTCATTCCATTGCAAAACGATATTATGTTTATAACACATTTCGATTGGACTAATGACATGAATGAATATTTCATTTATATGTGTACCAAATTTCACATCATTCGTCCTATCGAGATATGAGAACAATATGACAAAAGAAGACCGTAAATCTGCAATGAATTAGTCCATTGGGACTCTCAACTTGATGCCTCAGTTCTAACCCTTAGTTGACGTACCATATGAATCAATTGTTTTCACAATGAATGGTATTGACTGAAGGATTATAATAAAACCAATTAGACCCTTGAGTTGTAAAATCCGAGATGCACATCATAAATGTAAAAGGGCCGGATTCAGGTAATTTTGTTTCTCAGAGAGGGATTGTAGAGGATTACAGCTTACACTTCTTGTTCATTTCAGTCTTTGTATTTCATTGGAAGTGTTCACTTGTGTTACGGCGTGCAATAATTTTATAACATTTATTTGTTATTACAGACATTGATAGCAAAGATTTTATACCCCAACGTACAGAATAGGCAGTATGTGGCGTCCGTGGATAAAAAGTAATAGTGCCTCTTCCAGTGGTTCGTCAAAGCAAAAGTAACCAGTAATTTGACGAAGGTGCCTCTTACTTCAGTTAGACGAATTGTTGAAAATTCCATGGAATCAAGAAAAAAGCGTAAAGATTCCGGTGTCACAAAAAGTCTAGACGACTGGGAAGAAGAATTGATAAGGCGAAAAATCTACACTATGTACGATGAGCAGCGTGTTCCTACAATCGAAAGTCTGAAACAGCGGCTCATCAATGACGAAACTCACATCAACTGTGGCCTCACTACTCATTGGCGAGCTCTGTCTGCAATGGGCTTCAAATATCGCAAAATTGACAAGAGACAAGTAATAATGGAATCCACACGTTTAATAAATTGGCGTTCTGAATATATAACGTCAGTAAGAAAATACCGGTCTGAAAATCGGCCAATACTCTACCTCGACGAGACGTGGGTTGACACGCATGACACCCCCTCCAAAGGATGGTCTGATTCCTCTGATAAGTGTAAAACAAAAGCACCATCAAATAAAGGGAAGAGAATCACAATATTACACGCAGGATCAGAAAATGGTTGGATCCCAAACGCTATGTGCTTTCCTGCCAAAAATATTAAGGACTCTTGAGTTGATTATCACGAAGATACGACAGCAGAGCTTTTTGAAGATTGGTTTAAAAATTGTCTGTTCCCCAACATTCCGCCAAACAGCGTTATAGTAATGGACAACGCAAGCTATCATAGTCGACAATTGCAAAAGATTCCTGGCTCAAAGAATACGAAATTGGAGATTCAAAACTTCATGGCTGCAAATGACATATATTTTGAGGAAAATCATACAAAAAAAGAACTTTTACAAGTGCTGCAGTCATTTTCTTCAAAAAAACTTATGTTTGTGATATAATTGCAGAAGAATTGGGACATACAGTGTTACGACTACCTCCCTACTACTGCGTGTTCTTTCCCATAGAGCTTATGTGGCACCAACTTAAATCGAGCGTGCGCGGAAAAAATACTTCTCCGACTTAAAGTGGTAGTGTGGTAGAATTGATTATGAACTGTATGAATGACATTCCTACCGAGAGTTGGAAAAGTTCTGTTAGTCATGTTATAAATGTTGAAAACTCGTACCTTTCTGTAAAATCAATTGCGCCAATTATAATTAATTTAGATGAGGATAGCGATAGCGACACTGAACTGAACATTTCAATGAACATTCAAACACGTAAATAGCTCATAACCTCAACTTTATGACAGATATAGAGAACGACCGATTCAAATATTTAAGGTTTCCTGAACTCAAACGAAGATGGCGTACAATTAATTTTTATTAAATACAATTCATTTTTTGTGATATGAGGAGAAACCGTTGTATGAAGATTTTGATACAACGACATAACGAATGATTTTAAGTTCCTTCTGGCGCGATTTTCATTTCATAAGAAATTTTCAATTATCAACCTTGTACAACGAGAGGTGTGACGCCATCTCTTGGTATCGTCAGCAAGCATTATCATATGCACTACTTGAGCATCATATCTCTTCTGGATCATAGAAGGCATACATCGTTGTTTGACATTTCAAATTTGTAAAATTTTCACCTTTTCTCCTTTTCTTCTAATGTAAATGGAATACTGATCAATTGAATCACCACCCTCGAAACGCCAAAGAGTTATAGAAGAAATATGATTCATTTTGGTGTACATTTGTAAAAATAAATTTCACATATCATTATATTCTTCAATAAATATTCCATTTTTTTTATTTGCGTGTTTAATTATGGCAGTAGTTTTTAAATCAATTATAGTAATATTTAATTGTATAAAAGAAAATACAAAGAAAAAATTTTAGTGGGTATTCGCTATTTCTTGCAGGTAAGAACTTGAATTATTAATTATTTATTAAATCAAAAAATTCTGAAATTATATTTTTTTATTATGTATCGGATTTGCATCATTACGTTATGCATACTTCGTTCTCAATAACCTTGTACTCGGTAGTACAACATTGAACTCGTTGTAACTTCAAAAATATTAACTTTAGAGAAAAAAGTTTTGAATAAAAGTTGTAGAAAATTTATCGATTTGAAAGTTTTATCATAAAAAAATTTATGGCTTAAACAATTATTTAAAGAGATATCGGTAAAAAAGTGAATAAACAAAAAGTAATAATAATAAAAGTCGTGAACGGTAACTGCTACGAAAAAAAGTAGTGAATAAAAAAGACAGGAAATTCAATCATCTATAGAAAAGGTTCCTATAATTGTGGGCCTAAAGTGCACGGTTGTGGAGATACAGGCCCAAACGGTTTTTCACAAAATGGCGGCACTTCCGTTCACCATTTCTGTAGGTATTTTGTGTTTTTACGTTGAGTACGTCAGACTGCAACAATCCATGCAATAAAATAACTCCTGCCTAATTTTGCAAAACAAAATCCTCTATTACCTGTATTAAATTAACTGACTGAAAATAATGGTCGATGGCTTGCGTCTATCGTACATAATTCTCTCACCGCGTTTCCTTTCTGAAGAAGACTACTAATAGTAAATTATTTTCTTTCAAAATGTAAGAAATAAAGGCTTGGACAATGTTCAAATGCTTTTTTGAGCTTATAAACTTATTGAGCGCCCTCGAAAACGTATGCAAGCACATACAACACGTTTTCACAAGTTTTTTGGAATTTTGACCCATTTCGTCAAAATTTAATTATTTGATGGAATTTTGATGCTCTAAATAAATTTTCAAGTGTCTTATCGTGCTCTACACTTCCGAGAACATACAAATCGACACTTATTTAGTCGTATGGGTGACCAGAAGTAGCAAATAATTTGATTTCAGGGGTATATTGGACGCCATCTTGAATATTCCACTTCCGGTTGGAATTTCGATTTGATAAACGATATTTTCGAATTCAGCAGGGTCGAAATAGTTGGCAAACTTCATTCATCCAATTGTTACATGAAATGCTTCTAGGATTTGGCTTTTCGCAGAACAAGCCCATCATTCACCCAGAAATACAAAAATACTCATGCTCAGCTACATGTATATTCCATCCGTATGGCTGTTGGTTCAATAAAGTCATTCTTTGGGAACGGGATATACGGAAATGAATGATGAAACGAGAATATCTCATTGAATTCCGGAATGAGGTGACATTCAATAGCGCAGACCTGTTCAATATCCGGCAAGAAATATGTTTTATATGTTTGCTGGAAATCTTCCTATATTTCTGGAACATGTATCTCGATTCTCCAAGCGAATTCGAAAGAATTATCGATACAAAAAAGTCAGTCACAGTAGAAGGACTAGCCAATTTCGCAGAATGTTCGAAAAGTTTTAGAATCCAATAATCACCCAAACATAGATGCTATAATTCTAATGAACATATATTGCGCGTGAATGCAAAAAGACTAACACTTCACAAGAAAAAAAATATTTATACAAAATTTTTACAATAATCTACAATATTTTGTTAAATAGAAAAGTTTTCGAGAACAAGTATACAAAAATTATATCATTTTTTGAATGTTTCATTGACGGGATATCTCTCAGAATTATTTTATGGAAGAATGGAAGTGATAGACATTTCGGAATATTTCGAGTTTGGGTTAGTGTGACGTCATAGTTCGACTCGAAAGTAAAGAAAATTTATTATCGCTTATAATTGCACGAGTGCATAAAAATTACCGATAATTTTGCAAGAAAGCGTGATATTTAAAAATTGCAAGTTTATTTTCATATTTTGACGAAAGTGCCCGAGTCCGAAGGACGAGGGCTCTTTTACAAAATATGAAAATAACCGAATGCGATTTGTATAAGATATCACGCTTGAATGCAAGATTATCTGGTCATTTTTATGCACGAATGTAATTCATTGGAATATTTCACGAATGAAGAAATTCTCAAAGAAATGTTATTTTTTGTTCATTTATACTTTCCTCTATAGATTGTATGGAGTACTCACCTAAACGCGAAATGTTTTTCTATTTTTGAAGTCTATCTGACATTTATTTGTGTTGTTTACTAACGTCTAGCGATACGGTTTCAAATGTGTTGTTATGATGACTTGACACAATGCAATTACCGCTCTAAGTTTTTCGATATTTGCATTGCTCTCATGGGACATTTTATATATGAGGGAAATATTCGGGAGTAATTACACAAGTGCTTCAAGACCGATAATTCTCCATGAAAGCATGTTGTCTAAAAACTGCATGAGTTTATTTTCATATTTTGTCGAAAGAGGACTTCGAAGGAGGAGGGCTCTTTTAGCAAAATATAAAGACAACCGAATGCTGTTTTTTTACTAACAACATGCTTGAATGGAAAATTATCAGGTTTATTTTGATGCACGAGTGTAATTCGGTAGAATATTTCCGAAGTTAAAACAACGACGTTTAAAATTCAGTATTTATGCCTGTCAAGATGACAAATGTATATTTTAATAGTCGTTACTATTGATACACGGACCGAGCGGGTATATATCAACGCCCTGAAAGGACAGTTATGCAATGAAACAACAAGGCCTCAAGAGATACGGAATCAAAGCAGCAAAGAAAAGATTTTTTTTTCTCAAATTATAATAGTGATAGTGGAAAGTCACTGGCTCGCAAATAAAGATATATCTCAATAGGAAAGAATTTCGACCGATTAGGGTAGTGTGTTCAACAAAATGAGCGATTGACCAATTACAGGCTTAGGCTGAATTCAGACAGATCCGAAATCATGTGACGTGTTGTCGAACAATAGCATATTATGCAACGATCGTGTAATGATGGTTATTAATACATGAGCATAAACCGGGATACGAAACGAGCCGAATGTTTACGCGAGTGTATTAATAACCATTACAAGAGAGTTGCATACGCTATTTTATCTACACATAATAAATAATGAAGAACTAAAAATATTATATTATTAGGTATTTATATTGAACACAATAATAGTAGGTAATCAATCGTATTTCTTTGAAAAAATCTACAAAATTATAATTGATGAATGCTATAACCACGGAAAATACAAAAATGAGAAATGAAAAGAAAATAAAATAAAAAAAATCTCTGCCGAGGTCATGAATTAAACCCGGACGCTTAGTCCACTGGCGGCGCCATTGACCACTAGGCCATATGAGCTCATATGAATACGTCGAAAATAAAAACATATGTGTTGCATTTGTCAAATGAAAAATATAATCCTTTCGATTGTATTTTTTCTTGTCTAAGACATCTGTGGAGGAGTAGCTGGTAATTCTTCTATATCACTGCTATAAGACATTTCATACGATTATCGAAAATTGACTAAATACTTCAAAAATTCTATACCTACTGATTTCGACTTGACAAACGTAAAAATGCAAAGCTTGCACATCATGCTTGATTGAAAAATAATGGGTTTCTATTGGTTGAAAATCTGTATCGTAATGAAAATCTGTATCGTAATGGATTTCATTATAAAACGGGTTGTGGGCATATAAGTGTATTATTAGAGTACGGGTGTAGGTAAACTCTTATTATCTGCTTACGTCAAATAAATTGCAATATAATTCACTTTAGGTTACCCCTACAGGAAAAAATCCTATAAATACCTGAGTTGCGATGGTAATGTACAATTTTGAAAAAAAGGGTGTATTTGATAGGGACGCAGGTTCCTTTATTGACCTTGAGATTCGTTGCACGTTGTAGAAAACCTTGGGTATGATCGCCAAGTTGAATCAAGCAGCAAATGAAACAAAGATGAATAAGTCAACCCACCTTATTTGACAACTGGGATCTATGAGGATGAAAGGAAAATGGATGTTCCTTTATCTCGTCACGAAAACTATTACACCACCGGGATTTTTCGATAGGTCTCTTTGCAGCACGACAATTTAGTCAAGACGAAGAAGTTTCTTCACTGCTACGCATTCTGCTCCTCGCATGTCGATAGGAACAATCGGTTTCAGAAAAAAAGGAACAGAATCGGCACAAGGAGATTTGAAGGATTTGTTCAAATAGGTTTCTCTATTAAATTAGCAAAGGTATTAGGAAAGAATTATATACACGCATAAATTGTGAATGCAATCAAAACAAATAAAGGTATTCGAACTATTTGTATCAAAGGTAAAAATAAAAAAAATCATGAAAATAATAATAATATTTGGTAACGAACCATTTCCCACCCCCCTGAAAATACTAAGCGTATTTTCTGAACTATTTATCGGAATCAGGAAGAGGACACAATTTAACTAACTAATTTAATGTTAGCCTCCCAAATTCCACCCATGTGAGGAGAATAAGGAGGATTAAAGTGCCACGAGATGGATTCAGAAATAGCAGAATTTTCAAATAACTGACGTAAGTATGACGCACTCCCAATAAAATTAGAACCACAATCGGAGTATATATTAAGGCATTTGCCTCTTCGCGCTATAAATCTACGAAAAGCGGCTAGGAAGGCCTCTGATGACATATCAGAAACTAGTTCCAAATGCACTGCTTTAGTTGCACAGCATATAAATAAACAAACGTAAGATTTAATAATTTTTGCTCCCCGTAAACGAGAAGTCCTGAGAGAAAAAGGGCCGCAAAAATCAATTCCAACATTCGAGAAGGCTTTGGCTTGAGAAATTCTGAATTTGGGCAAGTTGCCCATGGGGGGTTGTAAGGGCTCAGGCTTGATTCTCCAACATCTGTAACATTTACTCAAAACCTTTCTGATAACCTTTTTAGCAGAAATAATCCAATAATTTTGAGATAAGAGAAAATGAGTGGATTGTATGCCACAATGTAAATATTTAATATGAATGTCATTTATAAGCAAATTGGTGAATCTTGAAATATTTGGGAGAAGAATCGGATATTTTTTATCATATGAAAGCGAGGAATAAGTAATTCTTCCACCCACACGTAACAAGCCGTTCCCGTCGATAAACGGATTCAGAGATTTGAAAGTTTTGGAAAGAGGTATACTATTTTTCAATGAACCTATTTCGTCAGAAAAATAGACAGATTGAATATGTAGAAGTATGCGAACATTGGCATTATGTAACTCTTGATATGTTAAAGAGCTTGTATTTCGTGATTTAAAATTTTTAAAATTATGATTCGCACGCAAAATGAGAGCAAATACTCTTTTCATTTTTGATAATGAATTATATTTTTCTAGGAGATCATCAATTAGATTCCTTTTCATAGTGATGTTCAGAACGATGTTCCGTCTCTCTGTTTCAATGTCCGCAGATTTCACCTGTGGAAATTTATCCAAAGGCCAAGATGAAACAGGTTGTTTAAGAAAAAGAGGCCCATTCCACCATAAAACGTTATTGATAATTTCATTCGGAAACGTACCGCGTGAACCACAATCTGCCGGATTCAATTCCGAAGAAATATGGTACCAAAAACTGGGTGCGAGTCGTTCTTGAATGAAAGATACCCGATTGCTCACAAAAGTTTGCCAGCAGTGAGGGGATCCTCGAATCCATTGAAGAGCGACCGAACTATCAGTGAAAGCAAAAATATTTTTAAAACAAATTTTGTCTTTTAAGGTATCGAGGAGAAACTCTATCAGTTTTGCTAAGAGCACTGCGGCGCATAATTCCAATCGAGGGATTGTCAACTGTTTCAAGGGTGCAACCTTAGACTTTGCACAAACGAGATAAGTTTCAAACCCCGATTGTGAGGAAGTCGTTCTAAGATAAACAACCCCACAGTACCCCTTCGAAGAGGAATCACAAAATCCGATCAATTCATATTCCTTTCCGCCTAATGATAAGAATTGTCTAGGTATTTTGATTTCTTGGATTTTGGGTAAATCGGACTTGAATTTCTCCCACTTATTCAAGATGTCAGAAGGGGGTCGGTCGTCCCAACCGAGACCCAATGACCACAAATGTTGAATAAATAATTTTGCAAGGAATGTTATTGGGGTTAAAAAACCCAATGGATCGAAGATTCGTGCTAACTCTGATAAAATGCTACGCTTTGTACATATTTTATCTTTGTCAGTCGAGATAGAGTAAAAAAATGCATCCTTTGTTGGATTCCAATATAAACCTAAGATTTTCGTTATATTATTTTCCAAATCCAAACAAATATTTATATTTTGTTTATGAGAATCAGGTAAATCAAGTAAAAGTTGCGGAGAATTACTAGCCCATTTGCGAGCCTCGAAACCTCCTTTACGCAATAATTCAATTATCTCATTTTTCATAGTGATACAAGTTTTCAATGAATCATGCCCCCCCAGTATATCATCAATATATACAGAATGGAGCAAGATTTCTGAAGCAAGAGGATATTGTGAATAGTCACTCGCCAGTTGATGTAAAGTACGAATTGCTAAATACGGTGAAGAGGCAACTCCAAATGTAAGGGTATTGAGCTGATAATCTGCAATTGGCTCAGAAGGCGAAAATCGCCAAAGAATACGCTGAAATTTGCGATGTTCTTCTGCTAACCAGATCATTCTATACATTTTTTCGATATCACAAGTGAATACGTACGTATGCAATCGAAAACATATGAGTAATTTCACCAAGTCATTTTGCAACTTTGGACCAACGAACACCGTATCATTCAACGAAACTTTATTCGAAGAATGACTCGATGCATCGAAAACAACTCTAACAGGAGTTGATGAAGATTCTTTTCTTATTACAGCGTGATGAGGTATATAATAATAATCTGTTATTTCTGTTGCAGAAGGTGGAGGCACTTTGATGAGATGGTTTCTTTGTAAATAATCATTCAAAACGTTCGAGTACAAAAAATGTAATTTTTTGTCCTGAGAAAAACGTTTCTCCAGAGAAAGCAAACGCCGTAAAGCAACTTCTCGGGTGTTTCCAAAATCAAGATGGTTTGATTTGAAAGGCAAGGACACTACATATCTCCCATCAGGAGATCGAGTGGTGGTATTAATGAAATGATTTTCGCAAAATTTATCTTCGGAAGAGATTGCCTTAATATTTGGTACCTCTTCTAGAGTCCAGAAGTTTTGTAGAATATTATCCAAAGTTGGATTTGACACTGTTGCAAAAAATGAATGGACTTTTCTGGTATCAATTTTAGAAGATGGTTGAGGCCATTTTCCCATAACAATCCAACCAAAAACTGTATTCAGATAAACAGGTTTATTTTCACCTAAGGAAACTTTTCCGTCTCTCAAAATGTAAGGGAATATATCGTTACCCAATAATAAATCTATGTGAGATTTTTTGTTGAAGTGAGGATCAGCTAAATTGAGATTTTCTATGAACGGCATATCATATTTTGAAAACGAAATTGAGGGAAGCTCATCCCCGATTTTGTCTATGATTATCATTTCTACAGTAGTGCAATAATCTGGTTGACTTATTGAAGAAATTGTGCAACTGACCCCTGATTGGGCAGTTGAATACATTTCACCCAACCCCTGTAATGACATGGAAATTTTATGCTTTCTCAAACCTAACTTATTAGCTAGAGATCTACTGATAAATGAAGATTGTGCTCCACAATCAAGAACGGCGCGTATGGTTTGCCACTTATCAAAACCATCCTTAATTTTAAGAACAGCAGTAGACAACAATACTTCGTAATTTGCGTTGAGTAACATTCCAACTCGAGAAAGCTGAGAAGTATCGTTATTATTTGTAGAAGAGCCTGATTGAGGAGAATTCGAATTTAGATTCGAATCAGTTGTCATTTCAGATTCTTCCACATTATTATTTTTAGTATCAAAATGCAATAACGTGTGATGTGATCTTTTACAAATTTTACATCTTCCCGGAGAAGAACATTGTAAAGTATTGTGGGAAGTAGCTAAGCAATTTATGCATGCTTTATTTTGTTTAGCAATATCAAATCTTTGTTTGGGTCCTTTCGACTTGAAAATTGGACAATGAAAAATGATATGATCAGCAGAGCACAAAAAACATCTATCTTTTTCATGAGATCGAACAAGAAAAGCAGATTTGTTCTGAGGATGAAGAGTGTTGGGCGTTTTGCGAAATGAAACAATAGTGTTGGATTTATTTTTTACCTTGGACGAACCCGAATCGGTAGAATTATCAACCGCTGAGTCTAAAGCAATGCATTGTTTTTCCAAGAATGACAATAGGTCCTCATATTTCGGAATAGCATTAGAGGCATGTTTTTGTTCAAAACATTTTCGAGTTTGTGAATCCAAACGATTGAGCAGCATGTAAGTTAAAATGAAATCCCATTTATCAGTTTCCATACCCATAATTTTCAACACAGATATATTTTTTTTGAAAGTGAATATCAAATTTCGCAAAGAATTTGCATCTTCAGTGCGCAGTGGTGGACAGGCTTCTATTTTACTCCAATGAGAAAAAGCTTGCTCACGTTTATTATTAAATCTTTCCAAAAGAAGGTTATAAGCAGATAGATAAGTAGCACCAGTAACTGGAATGTCGTCAATTAATTCCAGTGCCGGACCACTCAAAACTGATATCAAGTAGTTGAATTTTTCTACGTTAGAGAGTGCACGGTTGGTATGCACCGATGACAGAAACATCTGATGAAACGCAGGAAATTCTGACATGTCACCCGAAAATGTTTTCAACTTCAATTTTGGCAAATAACAAATTTCATTGGGAGTCATCAGAGTACTATTCGAGGTGGGTTGCGGAGTCATTTCCCCCTGTTCCTCTGAAGAAAGTTCAAACAATTCATAATAAATAGTTTCCACAGTATCACACCTCGTAGTGAAGTTATCGAATATGGCAGTTTCCGTAACTAAGATATTGGGTTCATTGGCAATCAGACTAATTAAGGTATTGTGATGTTTCTCAAAATCTTTGATTACCTTTTTCAACTTCCGAAAGCTTACTTTGAATTTATTTTTATGTTCCTCGTCAGCAACATTTTTTGATGCTTCTTCAATCAATTTGAAATGACTTAAAGCAATTGAACGTAGCGCTCGAGCACGAGCGATCTTCTCATCTGAAGACATGTTTTCGAATCGAATAAATTCAAAAGATTATTAATGAAAATCAAGCAATTACGGACCTGGCTCTACAAAGATTATGAACCAAAAAACACCTGTTCGATAGTACGTAAAAAGCCAACTCGCAGGATATCTATAAACTTTTGTTGGTTATTTGATATTTATGTCAGAAAGTTTTCTGACGAATATTATGCAATGATAGAATAAAATATTGAAGTTGGGAACAAAGATATACGAAACCAATAAAGATTGCATTCAAAATTTATATCAAAGCAAGGTTTAATACCGCAACGAATCTAAATGTCATTCAAATAACATCCGAGCTCGTGAAGGACCATGTACAATTTTGAAAAAAAGGGTGTATTTGATAGGGACGCAGGTTCCTTTATTGACCTTGAGATTCGTTGCACGTTGTAGAAAACCTTGGGTATGATCGCCAAGTTGAATCAAGCAGCAAATGAAACAAAGATGAATAAGTCAACCCACCTTATTTGACAACTGGGATCTATGAGGATGAAAGGAAAATGGATGTTCCTTTATCTCGTCACGAAAACTATTACACCACCGGGATTTTTCGATAGGTCTCTTTGCAGCACGACAATTTAGTCAAGACGAAGAAGTTTCTTCACTGCTACGCATTCTGCTCCTCGCATGTCGATAGGAACAATCGGTTTCAGAAAAAAAGGAACAGAATCGGCACAAGGAGATTTGAAGGATTTGTTCAAATAGGTTTCTCTATTAAATTAGCAAAGGTATTAGGAAAGAATTATATACACGCATAAATTGTGAATGCAATCAAAACAAATAAAGGTATTCGAACTATTTGTATCAAAGGTAAAAATAAAAAAAATCATGAAAATAATAATAATATTTGGTAACGAACCAGGTAACGCGAGACAAAATAAACATTTCATTGGTAAAAAACTTTTGGTGAAAATTTTAGAGAAATGGTTGAAATGTACACGAAATTAAGAGTCCTGGAACTATTTTTATTCAATATTTTTTTAAATAATTGTTATATCAGGAAAAAACGGACTAATAGATTCATAATGAAATTTAAATGATTGTGTCCTGGAACTATTATTAATCAATATCTTTTTAAATAACTAATATATCAGGAAAAAGCGGACTCATGAATCCATAATGAAATTGACCAAATTTTGCCTTGAGACTTCATTTAAGACAAAGAAACATTGTCAATTGGTGTACAAAACTCACTCATTCTGAAAGCTGAAAGTTTTTATCTGTTAGACATCTTAATGTAACCAATTGAACTAACAAATTTCCCAGATGAGATTACATAATAATTCAATCTTTTCAGGTACCAGTGATCAGTAGGAATAGGAATCGATAAACAGTCATCCAAGGCTAATCCTAATTCATCTGAAGAAGCAAATTGTACATTTCTTCGCCGACTCTACACTGTATGGAGTTATGAAGTTTTGTTGCAATGATTGGTATCTTTTAACCTGAAGGGTGGGAAGGGTAACTGCCCATAGGTACGGGCCCCCAAGCCAGTATACAAAAATATGTACTATATTTACCGTGATTTCATTTTTGGGAGCGCATGCAATGAATATCGTTATAACGAAACTCACAATTTGCATGTGTGTCAGAAAAATAATCCTTAATTCCGGAGCAATATGATGATACCCTAAAATCTATGTGTCAAGTAGGGGTATAATATTATCTTGAGAAACTTCGGGGGTAGAGTGGGACATGTGGGAGTAGAGAAGCCCCTATCTTCGTGAAGAATTGAAACTAAATGGAGCTAAAAAACCGGAGAGGGGTATCTTCGATTTTTAAGTGAATGCTTTCAGAGATTCACGATATATTCGTTCCTTTGGGAGATATTCGGAATAACATTCCAAAGAAACCGCCATTCGATTAGGGTAATTTGAGTGATCTGGAACTCCAGCAAAATGCTTTCGTTTACACATTTCACGCGATGTACCACACATTATATGTATTCAGCCGTTTTTAAAAGAGGGAAATTTATTTTGGGAAGCCGTGTCTAAAACTTTGTTAAAGCAAACATTCAGTCTGTTCATTGTCGTTGTTATTAGTAATTCTTCAAGTAATTTCATTCTGTAACTCGAATGGATAGGTGATTTGTAGTGCGCACCCACTTTCAAACAAAATTTAATGCGCCGCTCGGTGCGGTAGATGCCTTTTCTACCTACCTATAGTTCAAACAGTGATAATAGAGAAAAAATACACAGAGGATTTTCACGATAAGCTGGCTGTGACGTCAGAGCACATAATTTTGCAAAATTATATGCTCTGACCATGACGTCAGAGCATATAATTTTGCGGCGTTGTCACGCAGATTAATAATCAAATTATTAAAAAGGGGAAGATTCTGGTTACCATTAATAATAATAATAATAAAATTCATCCTTGATTATTTTCCTCAATGTGAATAAACGATGAAAAAGTTGAAGGGTAGACTGCTTTTACAGAGTTTTGCAGTGATTAAATGCACTAGACCTTATAATCGATTAAACTGATCAAAATACACCGGGCGTATGGCTCACTTTTCAGGTACTCTCTCGGGTACTATATTGTTCCTATGTTCGATTTTGATGCTTCCTGAGTTTTCATGTTGTCTGGGAATAATATCAACATATATCCCTCCTTCACCAACTCAATCGAATGCGTGTATTTCCATGATTTTTCAAAGTTTTGCTTTCAAGTAGACGCTTTCGTGTATAATCATTTAAGATGAAATCCTTCGACCTGCGGTCTCGGGATTTTATCAAATTATCATTTCCTCAAGTCACTTGCTAAGCAATATTCTGAAAATCATGGAAGTGCATCACGCATTTTGAAACATAAAACTTGGTGCACGCGGCATATAACCCACGAAAAAATGCAAAAAACATATCTCATAATTATATACATGTGAATGAATAAATTATTCCATAAATAATTATTTGTAGGGATAGAACGCGAGATTATTCAAGCACTGATGAAAACAGTATAACTACTTCTCTTCGGGCTTGAAGGCCGTCGTTCTTCGGAATTTCTTCCTGACGTTTCGCTAGCGCGAGTGGCCAGCTTCTTCAGAGGCTTATTCATCTTCGATGACTAAACAGTTCGATTTCTCGAGGCGTATTCATATTGATGCAGGTAGTCTGGAGTGTTAATTACTTCTGTCGGGTTCGGGGAATAATCATCATTATTAGTTGCCGCACTACCTGCTGTGATTTCATTAGTTATTCTTGTTTTCTTCAGAATCGGATTCCAAATTCTGTTTAGAGTCAACGCTTCTTCCTTTCTGTTAAAATTGTCCGCATGTTTTTGGATCTCTATTGCCTCCCGTACCAGTCGGCTATGGTAACCCTGGTTGAGGGCAATCAGTGTTGCATTTTCGAACAGAATCTTGTGGTCGCCCTCACTCAATGCGTGTTCCGCCACCGCCGATTTGTCGGTTTGCCCCAGCCTGCAGTTCCTTTGATGCTCTTTGAGCCTTGTACCCATGGATCTTTTCGTGGTGCCGATGTAAACCTTCCCACAGGTGCACGGTATGCGATAAACCCCTGCCGCTGACAGTGGGTCTCTTTTGTCTTTAGCCGACCTGAGGCTTTGCTGGATCTTCTTGGTCGGCTTGAAAACTGTTTTTATGTTATATTATTATTATTTTTATGTAGTTGCGAATGCATATCTGCCATATATCCCGAGGGTCACTGACAGAATTGGAAAACTAATAACCTCGGCCGCGAAAGTCTTAACCATTTTGACTGATGAAAACATTCTTTATTCTGAATGACCATTCTCAATATTTATTTAGGTAGAAGTTATATTTGGGTGATTTGCTGATTGTTTTTCAGAATTTCCTAGTTGAAAAACCTATCTGAAAAACAGCATTTTAAAACACTCATCTGAAAGAACCTTCATTCAATAATTTTGAATTGAATATTCAGAAAAGTCATTGAGGGTGAAGTTTGCTTTCATCAGCGTCAGAATAATCTAGCGTTCTATTGACAAATATTGAGTGAAAATGTTGCAATGGACCTCCGTTTAAACATTCTCTTTGGAAATATTGTAACAAGGCTGTTACCGTTTTTTCTTTGTCGTTTGCTGTTGAAAGGTTTGGGTATTTTCAATGTTTTACAATTTTGCCCTCACAATGCGCAATAACAAAACGAACGAGTTATGGAAGTAACCCCCCTGTTCATAGGTATGGGCTCCCATGCTCCAATGTCGCATTTTTTTGTATACACAGATTCAAACAAAAGGAAAAAACCCTGTCAGAACACTGCGTGAATTAAATTACAAATTTCATTTCAGGCAAAGAGACGTGATATACACAGAATCACTTCGATATTCGTTTCTGAAACCTCGCTGATTGCACGAAACTTGCAACAGATGCTCAAACGACAATTCAGTTCAACCCATGCGTGATACCAGTGTGCAAATATGCACTGGGAATCGAACTATCTCTCAGTATGAACTCATCCATTGTTTGCCAAACAAAAATTTCCCTTTTGAACTCTACTGCTGCGCTCAAGTGAACATCGGAATAGTGAATGTATGGGATATTTATTCGAAGATAGTGTAGCATAAATCGAAATTGGATGTATGAGGTTGCAAGGGAAAGCTCATTCCTATTAATTTCTGGAGTTTTTCATTCAATATTCCTATTGATTGAAATAGGGCCACAACCCTTGTAGTATAATCATGAAAAAATTTGAACACACTTGTTCATTCTATCGTTATTGTTGTATTCAGCCTGATATTTCACATGATGAATTACATAAGCGGAGACCTTTGAACACTGGACCTTTTTCTCCTTTTGAATATAAACCATCATAACGTTGTTTATGTTTCACTCTCACTGTCGTCGTCAATGGAGGTGGTCATCAACCAGTTTCATTTGAAATTTGAAGAAATTTCAATATGTGACTTGATAAAAAGTTATTCCTTTGGCACCCATGGTTGGTGAATTCCCATATCCGGATGAAGCTTGCCATAATAAATACCTCTTGTTTTATTCCATAACACAATTGAGCGATATTCTTGAAAAACAAATTTTTAGTGATAAAACTATCAACATAAGGTGTCACATAAATCAGTATTGAAGTCCATTTTGTTTATTCAGGGTATTGATGAATTATTTTTGGGATTCAATTCATAATAACGGGAGTATTGGGACCTCTTATACTTGTAGATTCCTTATATGTCCCATCATTGAGAGCAGCTGAGCTTCAGGGTAGGTTTTTCAAACTTGCTCATGCTAATGTATTGGGGTATAAAGGCAGGGACATTACCGACGGTCAAATAATAGTCAATAAAGACTTGAAACAATGCATGCATAACTAATGAGAAATAGATGACTTGACTCGACACAAGTAAAACAATATGGGTCAATGGGTTGAGTGAAAGAACAAGTCTTTTCTTCGGAAGGAAACTCTGTCCTTTGGCGTTAATCATTGATAAATTTGTTGTGTAATGTTTTTGTATTCATATTACGTCAACAAAAGCGCTGAGAAAACGAATATGATTTTCACAGAAAATAGTGGAAAATAACAAAACATTCGGAAGAGGAAGGGGATGGAAAAACACTGCGAACATCTTGACACTTTCCGGTTTGTGTCTTCTTATTTTATTCGAAACTTCAATCTGCTTATTGGAATTTTCCCAAGTACACGATTCAGCGCTTTCCGTCTCTCAAGGCCAGTTCAATTCATTCCAGGAAATGATGAGTCGTCCAACCTTCGTACGGTATAACTGAAATGTATGAAATATTTTTCTACTGTTTGTGAATGATTTTCCCTAACAGTTAACAGCTGGAATACTTACCATGTTTTCAGATGATACAACAGTCACTGTGTGCGGAAGAAATCTTGAAGAATTATATACAAACATCGACAGAACTCTTAATGAAATGAAAATATGGTGTCAAAGAAATCGTCTGACTTTGAACAAAAAAAAAAAAACGTTTGAATTTTCATTTTAGGAAAAAAATTCCTGATAATTTTCACAACCTGAAATTCAGTAACAACGTAAAATTACTTGGTACCTGGTTGGACTCTGATCCCAGCTTTTCTTCTCACATAGACTTCGTATGCAAGCAACTGAATAAAGCGTCTAATGGAATATATTAAGACAAGAGATTTAAAAAAAACAATTTAGACAGGATGTAAACTTTGTTGTTATATATATATATATATATATATATATATATATATATATATATATATATATATAAAACAAAAAGGAAGTTCTTGGGTAAAGCAGCAAGCAAAACGTGTACTCTTTCAACACTATATTTCCGATATTTCGACAGTGAATACTATCATCTTCAGGGAAGCTACAAATGGTTAACGAAATTGTTTATCAAATATGAAACTAGAAAAAACAGTGCTACTTACTGTGTTATTGAGAATGGTTGCTAATGATGGAAAAAGAATGAATGATTTGCGAGTGAATTGTCAGATTTAACATTCTGTACATGGTAATGTCAATTATTTAAAATATGTGAGATAAAATGTGAATAAAATTCTCTAGTAAGAGTTATTTAAAACAGTTCAAAAATTAAAACGTGGTTTGAAGAATCTAAGGTTAGGAAACAGACAAATGACATGACAATTGAAAGGTTTGATCTGTGACTAATGACAAATGAGATTTTTGGTTTTGGTCGCTGCTTCTAGAGACATCAGCCAACTTACTATGCTCAAAAGAGAGAGTTATTAATTATGGAAGTATTAAAGTTATTTGAATTATTATTTTTATCAATCTGAAGTAAGAAAGAGTAAATTTCACTCAAGTGATTGAGATCTGTTCTCTTATTAAGGCAATGATCAGTGTTAGTGATGAAGGCCATCTCCATGAATAGCCTCTTGGTCAAGTTGCATTCCTTAGTTATAATTTTAATGTTATTGTAATTCATGTTATGTCCTGTTTTATTTACGTGTTCCCCTAAAGCACAACGTTCCGGATGAAGTCTGGAGTCACTTTTATGTGATGTTATTCTATCTTTTGAATTTCTTGAAGTTTGTCCAATATAAATTTTGTTACAATTCGAACATGGAATGTGGTAGACCACTTGTGATTGTGACAGCAAGGGAGTTTTGTCTTTAAGTTTACTGAAAATTGAATTTATAGTAAGAACTGTTTTATTTGCAATTTTTATGTGTGGAAAAATTCTGAAGACTTGTGCAAGTCTGGAAGATATGTCAGTAATGTATGGTAATATCTTCCAGACTTGCACAAGTCTTCAGAATTTTTCCACACATAAAAATTGCAAATAAAACAGTTCTTACTATAAATTCAATTTTCAGTAAACTTAAAGACAAAACTCCCTTGCTGTCACAATCACAAGTGGTCTACCACATTCCATGTTCGAATTGTAACAAAATTTATATTGGACAAACTTCAAGAAATTCAAAAGATAGAATAACATCACATAAAAGTGACTCCAGACTTCATCCAGAACGTTGTGCTTTGGGGGAACACGTAAATAAAACAGGACATAACATGAATTACAATAACATTAAAATTATAACTAAGGAATGCAACTTGACCAAGAGGCTATTCATGGAGATGGCCTTCATCACTAACACTGATCATTGGCTTAATAAGAGAACAGATCTCAATCACTTGAGTGAAATTTACTCTTTCTTACTTCAGATTGATAAAAATAATAATTCAAATAACTTTAATTCTTCCATAATTAATAACTCTCTCTTTTGAGCATAGTAAGTTGGCTGATGTCTCTAGAAGCAGCGACCAAAACTAAAAATCTCATTTGTCATTAGTCACAGATCAAACCTTTCAATTGTCATGTCATTTGTCTGTTTCCTAATTTTAGAATTTGGAAACCACGTTTTTATTTTTCGAACTGTTTTAAATAACTCTTACTAGAGAATTTTATTCACATTTTATCTCACATATTTTAAATAATTGACATTACCATGTACAGAATGTTAAATCTGACAATTCACTCGCAAATCATTCATTCATTTTCCATCATTAGCAACCATTCTCAATAACACAGTAAGTAGCACTGTTTTTTCTCGTTTCATATTTGATAAACAATTTCGTTAACCATTTGTAGCTTCCCTGAAGATGACAGTATTCACTGTCGAAATATCGGAAATATAGTGTTGAAAGAGTACACGTTTTGCTTGCTGCTTTACCCAAGAACTTCCTTTTTGTTTCCTAACAAGTCAGCAAAGACTTCCTATCTACTATATATATATATATATATATATATATATATATATATATATATATATAT